>JBBMKD010000170.1:36513179-36561027 GCA_037834095.1 Argya squamiceps
CAAAGCTTTTTTAAAATAACTGGATCTTAAAATGGTGAAGCACCACATGTGGGTATGTACACGAGGAAGCACATACAAACACATACACTGCTAGGAGTTTGCTCTGGAAAAACATAGGTTAAATACATTGTGAGGGTACCTACTAATTTGGGGAGCTCTGCAGTCTGATTTGGAATGCAAATTGGACGCTGCAGTCTAGCAATAAATTAGCATTTTTGTACCTTAGTCTACAGAGTAATATATCATCATTTTAAGACTTTCATTATTTCACCAAAAGTGAAAACTGAACACAATTCCAATTTTTCTTTGCAGGTTTGACTTCTCATCCTTCTGGGGGAAGTGACTAAAACTTAAACAACAATAAAAACTACTATGGCTGAAAATTCCTATTAACGTATGATAAATAGCTCATCCATTTAGTTTATGCTATCTGAATACATTGACTTAGTTCTGCCTTCTGAGACACAAAAAACCAGTTGTTTACTTTGGCTGGTTGGGTTTTGTTTGGGATTTTGTTTAGGGAGGGGCTTTTGGGGGGGTTGTTGAATTTTTTATTGTTTTTTTAACCTGTTTGCATATAAATCTGTTCACATTTGGTTTGCATCAGAATAATTATCATGTATGAAGTTAAATGTATATATATAATTAAATAACTGAATCATTTATAACTCAGCATATTTCCTACCATTTTCCCCCCTTTTAATTCATGTTTCTAGGGCTCAATTTTCTGGAATGACTGGAAAAAATTATCAGTTTTTTTCATTCTTAGATCTAATTGATCATTTTAAAATCAACACATTTAGAAGGTCTACACATATAGAAGTGCTGCAAATACCATAGGATCTAAGTGTCTTCCATCTTTCTAGGGATTATTCTTTCAGATAAATTTTTAAGAGAGGCATATTTCCTTTAAAACACATCTCCCGTGTAAGTCTCCTCTGCTATTCTTTCTCTCCAAAATCTTTTCTTACATAAGCATTAACAAATCTTCATATCTTAAAAAGGGTCTGGCAAATATTTTACCCAGGTTGGCCAATTGCTTCTAAGTTGCATTTCTCAATAGCACCAAATATTTGAGGTGACCAACATCCTCAACAGTGATGTTTGAAACAATGGAATGTATAGGTCACTGATGAAACCAAATTACCTTGTTCCTTGAAACAAACATACAAACTTTTTTTCAAATGTAACAGGAAACAAAAAGAAAAAATAGATAATTAGGAAAGAGATAACTAGGAGAAGATACAATAAAGATGGCACAATCTTGAGTGACATAAAAAGATCAAGAAGAAACAACTAGTTCAATAAAGGGACAGGAACTGCAAAGAAAGTAGGCCCAGAAGTAAACAAAGGCATATTACACAATGTGTATTTAAGTTGTGGAAACTTGTTGTAGCAGGCTGTTGTAGAGGGCGAAAAAGAACCCAACAAAATAACAAGGAGAATCTGAATCACAAGGATTCATGGATATGAGATCCCTGAGCTGCAAATTACTGGGGAGTAAAGGAATATTTTGTGAAAAAGTTTTAGCCATTTCTTAAGACAGACTGCTTTTGACACAAATATATGAGCTGAGTGAATCCTTGATCTACTCCCCATTATGGTCATTTTCACATCAGATTCACACACACCTTCATTTTAATGACAGGATTTTTAACTTCCTAAAAAGCCTACTACACTCACACGCCAAAGGTTAAGATGAAATCACTGCAATTGATGAAGCAAAGTATAAGATTGACAAAAAAATGGCTTTAAGTTTTACCCCCACCCCTACAATAATTTATTTTTCTTCGTAAATATTTTTGTTATGAAGATAACTGACAGCTCCTTCTATTAAACAACAACTCCTCCAAACTATGTAAGTGCCAAAGCTCCTTCTTCAGAGAACTCTGTTTAGTGTCAGGTGCTATTAACTGGTCATCTACACAGCTTGTGTGAGAGTGAGCAACAAAGAGAATGTCAAAGAGATTTCAAGTAGGCTTCTTTCATATTTAACTGCACTTTATTAACAAGGTTGAAACATAAATCTGTCTCCTCAATGCTTCTTTAGAACTGCTCCAAGGACCTTTCAAGATTAAATTATGAATAGATGTTAATCCTAAAGCCAAAGAACAGAAAAGCTCTGCAAGTCTTACACAGAATAACAAACCAAGGCAGAAAATGCCAACTGTATGTGATTTTCTAAGGAGCAACTATAGAGGCTTGCTTTCTTCAGCATACTGGGGAACATATTTACCATCAGTGATATATAAATTACTTTAAAACTGTACAGAGAAACTACACAAGCTTCTGTTTCTGAAAACACTTCTAGTACAGAAAAGAGCTATGTTAGTGGGAACTACATTCAACTGCCTAAAATTCCCTTTTAATGTGAAATGGGATTTTTGGTGCAAATGATCATCGGACAAACATGCATTTGTTGTTGTTGCAAGGCAACACAGAACATCCAACTATATGAGACTAAATAAACAGTTAATCAAGAGAATAATTGGAAGCTGATGACATTAAGGGATCCCCTGGTGTCCATTATGATATTATGAAATGTAGCTGAGCACTTACAGCTTTAAACAACATGACAAACACCTGACTTTTACTCACAGTTTTGTATGGCCTTCAAATCAGTTTACCATTCCATCCTTCAATCCTATTGATTTTCAACTACATAATAATGATAATGTTGTGGTGCAGTGGTGTCTTGATCATGACAACATAATAAACTTGATTATGAATACATAATTTAAAAGCACAAAATTATTTATGTTGCTAATACAACTATCTCAATAACCAAGCAAGACAAATCAAAAGCCAGCTCAGATTACTTCAGCTATGTTGTCTATGACTACAGGAGGAAGTTGTGATGGATATGGAGAGTGAAGCAATATGTGTTCTCTGTGCTTCGAGGGGATTCACTTTGGACTGATGCCAGTCAGGTCCCACTGATGGACTGCCCTTCAGGAGCTGGAGTGGCATACAGTTCACTCCTGCAAAGCATGTTCTGGTTTCATTATATGAAAAAATAAAATGCATATATAAATACATTTATGAAAACATAAGTTATAAAAACAATTTATGTTCTTAGAGAATATTCTATGATGCAAACCAAAATACAGCAGGTGAGGAAAAGTGAGACATATGTTTTAAAAGTTCACTCCTAAACTCACCTAAACACTAATGTAGATGCACAGATAGTAGTTATTTTATGTAAATTAGGCAGCAGATTATAGAAATCTGGAAAACACAGACAGAAAAATTAAAACTGGCACTCCAATTTTCTATTTAGAGTGCTCCGCTATTTATATTTTATATTCAAAATTGAAATGTAACTAAAATAATGGCACAGCGTATTTCATCTTTGGAATATCCCAACAGAGGGGTGTTGAAGGAAGCATTGGGAAGCTTTCAGACTTCCAAAATATCTCTAAATGTCTGCTCTGGGATGTGTATTTCATATTTACAGCTTCATGAGATACTTAAAGAATAATAAACCAAGAGCACATGGCCCTGAGTTTAACTCATAGCAGACACTCCCACAAGTGTCCAGGGAAAGGAGAAATGCTTAATGACATGAAAATTATCAGAATTAATGGGGAAATGGAATGTTAAGAGAGGAAGGAAGAAAGTAGAAGGCAAAATGTAATGTTAGCAGAATATTGTTGTTTACCCCATTGATGGGATTTGTATAGTTCTACTAATTCCCAAAAATTTTTTTTTCTGAGGAAATTATATTCTTCTAGAGGAACGAACTACCAGTTTAAAACATGCAGCTATCAAGAGATAATAGGACGTTCATATACCCTAGAGAAATTTCAGTACACGGCTTCACCTGATAGAAATAAGTCTCTTTCTTTTTTTTGTGCTCAAGTCTGGGTGTTACATTTGACAGAAGAATAATAGACATCCTTTCCTTAATGACCTTAATTTATTTTCATTTCTTTCTGCATTCTTCTATATTCTAACACATCTAGAAGCAGAAATTTTATTGAAGAGGAGAGTGAGAAGACAACCTCCTTGCATATAGCCTCATGTTTCATACTAATAAACACTAACATCATTATTGTGTTCAGAAATTAACCTCTTTGTGAAAGTCTTGTCTAGTTAAAAAAATTCCTTCACTGAGAAAATCTTTCATCACTGCATATGATATTCAGACTTAAAACACCAGAGATAAGAAGTAACCTGTTCATATCAGTATTCAAATATATATTTCATATACGCTATATCGATCAAGAGGAGAAAGATAATAAAAAATGATTAACAGTATCTCTGATTCAGAATACCAATCTTAATATACTTCCAGACTACTATCTGAGCTATTGTAAGTATCATCTGTAATTTAAAACCTTCAGTCTGACCGGCTATGTTCATGATTCTTACTGGTTTTACTTTTGAAAATAAGTAAATTTTTCCAGAGTAAAATTAGTTAACACTGTCAATATAATTCCTCTAAAATTCTGAAGAACTTCAATCATTTTGATACCTAAGACTAAGAAAATTATGTCTTTTATATCTTGGAATCAAAATTAATTGTCCATGCTCCTAAAGGATACTGCTACTCATTCGGTAAGGTTTAATTCTGAAAAGATGTTCCTGGCTGGTGGATTCCTGAAGATCAACTGAACATGAATGCCAGTATAATTGAGAGAGATGCCCAATAATTTCTACATATGAGTTTCTAAACGTTGTGGGTAGATTCTCCACATGGATACTCTAAACCACAGCAGTAAGCCTCTAAGTACATTTAAAGCCCAACAACAGATAGCTGTTCACATCCCCTTTCAAAACTGGATGCCATGACATAAGCACAGGACATGATCATCTAACAGATTGTTCTATAGGAAGTGGATATACTAATAAATACCCATACAGATATGTATTAGACCAAGTGATCATAAAAAGAACATGTCACAGGGAAGCATACTCAACACATACAGTTCTAGCAGACTGCTTTTATCAGGGGACTTGGATTGCACTATTTTCAGAGGTCTTCTCCAAATCAAATCACTGTGATCATATTCTAAGATTCTCTACTGGTGTAACTATCACTAAAATATTCCATATAGTTTTTGGTTCCATCAATGCAAAGTTGCTGCTGAAAACTGGAAGTACTTCAAAACTGGCCACAGGTATGCCTTCAATGTAAAAATGTAAGCTGTTAGAGTGGTAAATTTAAGAATAAAGATAAGGGGCACCTACATTACACCAGAGTATCTACAAGAGAACAGATCTAATAGGAAGTTGTTAAAGTTAAGTTGATGTTAGTGGAATTTGAAACTAGATATTGGAGAATAGAAATTATATTCAAATTAGTTCTTCCAAACACTTGAGAAATTCGCCAAGATTGGATTCTTGGATGCACACAAACACACACACACCAAAATAACCATCTGTATTTTCCTAGTTAAATTTAATTAGGTCATAGGAATTCTCTGATTAATACTTGCATTGTTCAGGAGTTTGGACTAAATGACCACATTAGGCCCTTCTGTGTTTTAATCACTTAATTATTTAAAGCTGTAATCATGTTTGCTGAGAGATTTCATACCTTAATGTGTTCTGAGATTTCCTTGACTTTTGTGGTCTTTGTACATCAAAGTGTTCATTCAAATATCTTCAAAATTTTGGCATCTGATGAATGGAAGAATTATTTACAGCCAACCCCTGTTTTCTCTTTCCTTCCCACCAGTCTTAGAGAGACAAACTGTGATTAAGAATATTATCCATCCTACACGCAACAACAGTATGTGTATTTCCCTGTGTGGCTCTGTTCCATTGGAGGTTATTGGTTTATTAAACATTCAAATTTCTCTTCGGCTCTGTAGAGTTTCTGTCTTGTCTTTTAAAGTTTGAGGAACATTTGAAAGTCCCTTCTGATGACTTCAAAAGGTGCAGTCCTTTGTTTTGACAAGGGCTCCTAAGTTAGTAGCTAAGAAGGCAGCTGTGCACAGAAGAATACACAACATACACATAACATACAATAACTACAACAAGAATAAATTAATATAACAGTATGGAAATAAAGTAGGAGAGGGGCCAAAAATAAACATGCACAGACAAGAATGCTTCAAAAGAGTTGTCACTATCAGTCATATCTTGCTCCTACTTAATAGAAAGAAAGCTTGACCATTCCTGTTGGGAATAACAAGCATCACATAGGAGACTGAATTCATGATCCCTCACTTCTATCACAATTCACCATGTGCAAGTGTAAAGGACTAAATTAAAGGCATCATTAAAACACTGTTATGCTTCAATCTTACCTTAAGTTTCATTATTTGTTATGCATGCCCTGGCTGCAAGGGGCAGATGAAGGAGTTGATTTATGCTTCATGAGGGGCATGTCTATAATTCATCCTTTTCTTCTGTGCTTCAGTTCAGATACTACATGTTCTCCACACAAATCACAACACAGGACAAATAGCCAAATTTCTGCACACGTACAGCACACAAAACACAGAATAATAACCTGACTATCTGACTGTCTACCTGCAACACTCAAGCTGGTCAATTTAAAGTTATCTCCCCATTATTCTAGTTTAGGCATTGGCTTTGTTCATTATTTGACACAAAACAATCTTTGCAGTTAAGACTTTTAGACAACATGAGACATAGGATCAGAATATCTTTTGTTGGAAAGGATCCACAAGGATCATCAAGTTCATCTCCTGCCCCTGCACACGACAGCCCCAAGACACACACCATGGGCCTGACAGCATTAGTCAAATGCTTCTTCAAGTCTGTCAAGTTTGTGCTGTGACCATTTCCCTGGGGAGCCTGTTCTAATGCCCAAACACGCTCTGGGTAAAGAACTTTTCCCTAATTCCAACCTAAAATTCCTGTGACACAATTTCAGACCATTTCCTCTGGTTCCATCACTGATCACAAGGAAGTGGCAAACTGGTGTGAGGTCTCCCCTCAGTCTTCTCTTATCTAAGCTGAACAGACCAAGTGACCTCAGCTGCTCCTCATAAGGCTTCCCTTCAAGGCCCTTCACCATCTTTGTAGCTCTCCTTTGCTATCTCTAATAACTTTATACCCCTCTTGCATAGTGACACCCAAAACTGTGCATGGGACTTGAGGTGAGGCTGCCCCAGTGCAGAGCAGAGCAGGACAATCCCTTCCCTTGCCTGGCTGGTGATGCTGTGCCTGATGCACCCCAGGACAGGGTTGTCCCTCCTGGCTGCCAGGGCACTGCTGACTCATGTTCCAATTTTCATTGACAATGACCCTCAGATCTCTCTCCACGGTGCTGCTCTCCAGCCTCTCATTTTCCACTTTGTGTGTACATCTACAGTTGACACTTCCAAGGTGGAGGATCTGGTTTTGCCGTCCTTAAAATCCCAATTTAGTAGCATCTGCACACTTTGTACTCTTTTGAGTCTTAAATCCAAGGCATTAATTCAGATGTCCCCCGTCTGATGTAACCTTTGCATCTGACCCATGAGCCAACTGCTTATCTGCTGCAGTGATGTCCTTATCCAGCTGTGTGCTGGACATTTTGTCCAGAAGGATCCTGTGAGAGACAGTACCAAAAGCCTTACTGAAATACAAAAAGATTACATCCACTGCCTTACCTTCAACTGGTGGGCTACCTTATCATAAAAGGATGTCATCAGGTTTGATAAGCTTGGATTTGACCTCATGAACCTGTACTGGCTGTGACTGATGACTGCCATGTTTTTCAGTAATGCCCAGAATGATCTCCTCCATGATTTTACCAGGCACTGAAGTGAGACATAGGGATCACTTTACAGTAGATTCCTTGTGTAGATGTCAACTACATTTTTGCTAACACTTGACTTTTTTCCTCCTGCATCCATTTCATCCAAGCTCCAAAAGGAATAAGACAGGAAAAACAAGCCAAAAAAGGGAGATTAGCAGTTGAGTGGAAAAAAACCCATAAATAAACCAAAGGCTGCTGGGTCAGTCCTCCCATTGGCATAGAAAGCTTATGATTTATGGAAAATTGTCAGGCTGAAAAAAACATAAATGTTTAATGATTATTATAATGACAATTTTAGTTGCTCTATTTTTTAAAACTTGAGAGATCACAAATATACAATTTGTAAAACAATAGAAGTTAGACTCTGCATATAACAGTTTACCAGCAAGTTTTTACTCCTTAGCATACCCCCAATGAGCAATGCATACTTGTCTCTTATAACTTAAATGCAGCAAATGTAAGAAAAACCCAAAAATGAATCTTTTTTAAAAACAAAAATTGCAGCCTTCTAATACTGTTCGAAGCTAGAGATGAAGTGGACCTAGATATAAAAATATGTATGTGCGTGTATATGTGTATATATATATGTAGATTTATGCATATAAACATACCCATACACATATATACTCCTATGTAGTTCTATTCAGATGTAGTGTCCAACAAATGAGACTTTTACGCAATGTGCATGCCCCTCAACAAAAGGCATGTAAATCATGTCCTGACAGAACATTGAGTGTCCCACTGCATCCCTTACCCTACCCCTTATCATTCCTAGGAAATCAGAGAAAGAGATTTAAAAACTCAACTGGAACTGAATGTTCAATTACAGGCTGAAAAAGAACAGTTTATAAATATCTTCCTGAGCACTAGTATAATGATGCTGGTTCAATGAACTCGCTGGATCCTGTAATCCCTTTTTTAATCTCTGTTACTTACTTACTGCCTTTAAAAAACTCAAAGTAGCATTCAATATTCTTATTACAGAGCAACATTACAACAGGAAAAGTTGGGGGAAATAAAGATTAGTAAAACATTCTTTCTTTTTTTGAAGCGGCACATTTTGGGTGGTATTCAAGCTAAGATTCCATTACAAATTCTAATTGCAATCTCTTAATACAACATAATTAGAGGATCTTCCTAATCTGGAAAACTAAATCACATAAATGGATTACAGTTCAGTTTTCAGATGACCAAAAGAAAAAAAAAAAGGTTCCCACCAAGAGAGTAAAAGCTGTCAGACGGTTAAAACACAGCAAATCAAACCACATATCCGGAATTATCACCTTTACTCTAACAGAAGTAAACTGACTACTGGTTTAGATATGCCTCAAATATCAGATTTCTCTAAGCCTTCTTTGCACTTATTAAATGTACACCCTACACTGTAAGAATTTTAGCAAATAAAAGTATCACAAACTATTTTTTCCACTAATCCTTGTATAGATATAATAATTGGAAAGCCAGCACTTACTCTGGTAATGGATTCTCAGGAAGTTTACTGGTCTGTCTAAGACTATGGTCCAAATTACAGAAACATCTGGGCTAAATAAAATCAGGACTTTTTAAATGTTGTTATGCTCATGACAGTTATTCTACTATTATTTTACTATTAAGAATTCAAGTGTGCAACACAGTAAAATGAACACTCTTTTCTGAATCGTGTAATGCCTTATAACCACGAAGATTGTTTGTCTTTCTAAATCTATCTGCTAACAATGTAGACCATAAGAATTCATATCTACTGCAAAAACTATGTTCTTATCACTTCAAAAATATTTTGTATACTTTGCACATAAAACCTAAAAGAAGTAATCTTAGATGTGAATTAGCCACCCACATAGTTTTTGAATAAGTTTAATAAAGTACTAACTTGTTATATGCCTTTTTAAAATATCCTGCACTAAAAAGATTCTTTAATTTTTTTGATACCTGTGATAATAATAAGCATCAAGGCATAATACCTTTATATTTTTTATTTTTAAAGAGAAAGAACAATTGATGCATATAAAAATGTAAATATAGATTTGCCCCAAGTGAAGACAATGATGAACTGAGTACATCAGTACAGAAGAAAACAATCAGTGAGACACTGAGGCATTAGATTTCAAAACATACAGCAACACACAGAAGAGCTATGACAAAACAGAGAAAAAGAACAGTGCATATCACCCATCGTTTTACTGAAGATCACATGGGGAACCTTAAAAATAGGGAAACTTGTTATAAAAGAAATGACCAGGACAGCTAAAAAATTAAGTACTCAGAGAAGGCATAAAAACCCCGAAAGCAATGATACTGGAGGCACAGCATGTAACTAAAGATTTGAGAGAGAGTGGAAGCCAGCTTAGATACACATGGGTTTTGCAGATTTTTTCCCACATTTTTCATCCTCTTAGCAGACTACAGTAACTTATAATTGTTTGCAAGATCTACCTCTTAGGAACACAACTACAGCTGTTATTCACTTCATACCTATTTCAGTATAATGTGAACTTTGGAAGGAAGGCTGAAATGTCAGAGTGAAAACAATGGTAGATGTAAAAGGAAGATTCTCCCACAAAAGAAGACACTATACAAAAGAGATCATACTTTCTTCTCAAGTATGATCTCTTTTAACCTTTCCCACCTTTTCTTAGAAGGAAGGAACCTGTGTCTTCAGAGCAGAGGCTCAAATTATTCGTGACCTGAATCATGATGTCTCTCTGTCTCTCTGAATGAGCACAAAAATGTTTATGTGCTTAGTTTTACAGATATCACTTGCTTACAGTGCTTCAGCTCATTTGACTGTATACTTACAGAAAAACTGCTATGGGGGAACCATTCTGAAGATATAATGAGGAATTAGTGATCCTGAGGTATATGATGACCCAGCTAAGCCTCCCCAGCTAGCACCCATATGTCATCCCAAGTGGCCGCTGAATGACCCCATGCTCTGTCCTGTCATGGTAGCTTGCAGGTGTTACAGGGGGATGTACAGATGTTACAGGGGGATGTGCAGATGGTCCTGTCTAACATGTATAACATATCCCTCAGACATTTCACACTCATTAGATCACAAATTATTGGTTTTATTGTGATGAAACAGACCATTTTTAACTCATAAATTTAATGGTGAGGAAGAAAATGATAAAAGCATGGCAGGTGGTGAGGTATGCTGAACCTCACCATGGATGGAAACTCTGTGCAGTGTGTCACAGACATCTTAAGAGGTCTGTCTGAAGCTGACATGCCTCAGGGGTTCCTGGCATCAAAATTGACATAGGATTAACTCAGTAATGTCACTTTCTAATTATTCTGTAAATAGCATTAACCAATTTTATGTTTGAATCATTTTTCTTACCAAGACCCAAAAAAAACAAGTATGAAAGAACTGTAAACAACATGACACTATATTTAAGCACAAAGGAAAAAACCTCCTGTTTAGTCAATGATGGAAAACGGACACGTAAAAACTGGATTGCTTTCATGGCCTCCATCAGTAGCTTTGCAACTCACATCTGTATGAGATGGAAAGTATTAACAATAACTATTATTTAGTCCAATCTAATTTTTAACTCTATCATTGCATGCTTCATTGCAATGATGCCTTCTTTTTCCTGCCAGATTGAGACTCTGTTCCTGTAAGGTGAAGTACATGCCCAATATCATCTTATCTCCCAATATTTGTTTCTTCTTCAACCTTTTAGCCATCAAACTCTAGTGGGAGTTAAAAAGGGAACTAAAAGGATGAAAAAGGAAGTATAACTTTTCTTTTATGAAGCACAACATTTCCAGTACAAAGCTAAACCTATAAAAGGAAGGTTATTAAAAAGCAAAAGCAGAACAAATAAACCTACAAAAAAAAAATCTTCATTTCCATGACAACATGACAGAGACACTTCAGTAAGGGCACTAAACTTCAGAAGAATGTTTTTCTGTAACAGACAGCACACTAACTGCATTTTTTATTATTAAGCAGAGAAGTTCTTCCTCTGGAGTTTTCCCATAAATGAACTGATAAGGGAAAACAAGACAAATGGTTACTCTTGATATGTAGGAAAGAAAACCTCACTAAGTGGTATCTGTAGGAAAGAAACAGAGCAATTGTGTGCAATGCTGAATATATTTTCTCTCAGAAGTCCAAAAATGCATTATAAAACTATCACAAAACTACAAAATTCTCACACAGACATTTTATTTGGCTTTATGGAGTTCATTTAAAAAACAAGTCTACATAATTTTGCTCTTCAGAGACTGTTCTACATTGCTATTTATATATATGTATGTGTGTATATATATATATAATTCCTTCCTCTTTGTTGATTATATGTATGTAACCACAACCTTTCTATGGCAGCGCTCCTCCCCAGTATTTTACCCATTTATTTAAGTACACACTTATGTTATAAAGATGGAAACAGAATCAGTCTCTCATAACAAGCAAAATATACCAGTCTTCTTGTCACTATAACTGCATCTAAACTGTCCCTTTACAGAGATCCCTGTTCTGAGTAAAATTATCATTTTAGCTTTACCTGTTGAAACACATGATCCCTTACTTAACATTGTTTAGAAAAATAAAATAAATAAATAAAATCAACTTCTTCCTAATGTTATTTCCATCTTGTTATTCTCCCCAGCTTAACAAAACTCCAGAATTTCAGCTATGTGTCAGATTCATTAGCTGGACATTTCCTGGATCCAAGCTGTCTGCTGTATCTTTCTGATACCACAATTTCAAGACCCAATAAAACTTCATCATTGACAGCACCTCTTTACACCTTATCCATGTCATCCACAAAAAAATCCCCCCAAAAACAACTGGCTTTATTTCACAACTTTCTAATTTCTTGCTCTTTCATTTTCTATCATATCAACTAGCATTTCCAGAATTCATGCTACCTCTGCCTTGCGATGTGAGCACTTTAAATCATTTCCCCCTTTCTTGATTTTTGTCCTAATGTCAAAAATAAAATTCACTTCTTCAACCACTCTAAAATACTAATAAGTGATCATAAAATGCAGAAAATTTAAAAAATGCTGGCAATGTACAGTGCTAAACTTGAAAAATTATGTACTCCAAGTCAGAGTTGTTTTCATGCTCCATTTGAAGAGATGATCAACAATGACTTGATACATGACGACTTTCAGAAACAAAGCATCTTATTCCTACATCATTATAATATATTGCTTTTTTATATTAAAAAATCTCTGCTCAAGACCTAACAAAGCAAAGACCTAACCAGAGTCATTAGCTGAATACTTTTTAGCTGACTACTTTTTGTATCTAATTAGAAAAAAGTCATACCTCATCTTCCCAAATGGCCTCTGAACAGGGAGGATAAGCCATGCTACACCAGAATAAAGGCTGAAATAGCTTCCTAACTAAATTATAATTAAGAGACTCAGGCAGAGTTAAAGAAAAGAATGTTTGAAACCGATTACTAAGCCAAAATTATTTTGGAACTTAATAAAAAGACATATTCAAATCCACATACTTTTCCATAAAGACAACCAGAAGATATGGGGTTACTGAGGAACTGGATCCTTAATCTGAAAACTTAAGCATACAATAGCACATCAGCTAGAATTTACTGTATGAACTTAATTTCTATGGCTGATCTAACACAGAGATATACATAAGTCCATTATATCTGTGTCAATGTCTGGATAAACACTGCAAATCCCTTTTTAGATATTATAAAAATTGATTATTTCACTATTTTTACTTTTCAAAAGATTCTTTTATTTTAAAAATATGTGTTTTATTTTTTTACACATATGCAACCAACCTAGTTGTAAACCAGTACTAAAGACACTACAGACCTCCTCCTTTATTATCTCTTATTTAAAGTATTTGTGTGAGTTATGGGAGTTTCTTCAGGGCATTTTTTCTGCTTCACATTTGTATGGACAGTCCAATATCTGCTTCCTTTTTTCTCTCTCTAAAACACAGTCCCAATTTTGTAGACTGACTAGCACAGCGCCTGCAGCTATCTTTACTGAAAAATTGTCAAAACAAGCTATCTGGTGACTCTGAAAAACCTTTTTGTAATGCAGTATTTTGTGAAATGCTCATAGCAATACAATTTTAGTAGCAAACTTCTTTGCTAGCTGTCCAGCTTGCCCTGGTTCTTGGGCAACACAGGCCTCTCCCTCCATGTTCAATGTCCAGAGTTGTATTGTTTCTAAGCAACCACTAATTTTCAATAATGTCCTGTTGGGTCCAATGACATCCCATTCTGGAAGTTTCTGTCCTGTTTAGGACACCATCATGAACAGTGATGGATGTGTGCATTTCATTTTTGCGGTCACTACTTATGTAAGCTGTATTTTTCTGAATATGGCTGAGCTGCTGAAGAAGGGCTATTTGCCTTGCTTGAGCTGCTGTTAATGAGGACAAATGGAAGATTTTGGGGAGTAAAAAGATTGTTTTGAAGAGCAACTCCTCACCTTCATTTGGATAGAGCTTACAGAAGGCAGCAAGGAAAACAAAACAAAACAAAAACCAACAAACAAACAAACAAAAAAACAACAACAACAAAAAAAGCAGACCTGGGGGAGGAACACACCATAAACCATACAAACTTTTCCCAGAGAACCCTCCACGGACTGCATTGATTACTACAATCAAGAATGCTGGTGAAAGATGTTGGACTAAAAAGTGAAGAGGAAAAAAATTAATCACCTTAACATTTAACAGAGAAGAGATCTGAATTTCTATTTCAAAAGCAATGATATTTGTTTTGTCCCAGTAAATTCTATATTTAACTTTGTAAAGTGTCCATACTATAAGAAGTGGCACTCTGGTAGAATCCTGTCAAATGAACAAAACAGGAATACACAAGGCAAAGGTGTCCCAATCTCCCACATTCAAGCAAAGCTTGAGCTCACACACATTTTCTTCTGCAAAAAGTGGAAGAGGGAATGGGGCTATTGGGAAAAAATACCAAAAACAAAACAAAAACAAGCAAAAAACTCCAAACAAAAGAAACAACCACCAAAACACCAAACACAAACAAACCTACAAAAAACTGTACAATAAATATTTTCAAGACAAATATTTCTGTTTGATTTTCTTTTTAAACGTCAAATAAACAAAAAAATTCAAACATCTTCCATAAAACTTATTTTAATTCCTAATTGATAATGATTTATCATATTTAGGATCAATTTTCTACTGATAGCATAATACTACATCTTTTTTCTACCCGTAACAAAAGAAAAGCAATAGCAAATCCTGCAGTTTCATGAATTCCAAAAGGTTCAAGCCCAAGACATTTGTTTAACTAAGACAAAACAGTGACTTGATGTCCTCCCACAATTTTTTCTTACAGATTACATGAAAACAAATAGAAGACTATACTAGAAAACATATAGGTTTAGCCTGAGACAAAAAAGAGAAAATATTACAAATGAAGTTTTGGTTCCATCACCACATTATTCCCCTATTTGATCATTTTCTGAAGGCACTGCCAGGGTGGGTGACTATCTCCCACAGGCCAGTCATTGCCCTGCTATCTACTTTTTTCTGATGATATATTCCACTATAATTGTCATATTTTCTGTTATACATCCACCATGAAGGAAAATACGTCACTAAAAGTGGTGCAACACCTTGCAAATCCACTGGGAGAGAACTGCTGAAGCTTTTTTGATTGTTATTTTAAGAAACACTGAAGATGTGTGTTGGGGAGAATTGCTGTGAGAAATGAATAAACATCCTTTCACTCCTTCTCCCTGACATCAAGCAGAAATGAGAAAGGGAAGTCGACAGAGGTCGGTCACACATAAATGTGAAAAGCTCTGCAGAAATATCTTTGGATTCTAATCTGGACTGACAGCTATCCTATTCTTTACTAATGTTATGTATAATGGACACATAACTCATGCTTCAAAATCAGAATAAACTGTTTGAATGTTTTAAAGACAAAATTAGTAGGCTTCATTCCAGCCTCCTGAACCAAAGTACACAAGATCCAATCTACTTGGACAACCAGTGGTTCAAAACAATATGACAACATAATACAGCAAAAATTCCCCAAAGTAAATTGAATTATTCATGCAATTCTAAGAGAATTAGCACATCTATTACATTTATGACCTTATGGAAATTATTAATATATATATATACTGTTGAGACATTGTAATATGTGGATCACAAAGAAGAGTAAGGCAATCTTCCACCAAATAGAGAAATTATTTCCTATAGATGTTTCATTGGCTTGGACATTTAATTTAACTGTAATCAATATAATCACACATTTATTTTCATTATATCAATTAGATGCATATTTATCTATTTCTAAAGATTATTTTTTTCATGCCTTTTCACTTGTAAAATTGCACCAATATTAATTCTTTCATCCACATCCTCCCCCAGTTAAGCATACATGTCAGACCTCAAGGTTAATTTCTGCAACAGAAATTTAAACATCATTCACTATCTGGTATATTTTTTCTCTATTAGCTCTTGGAGAAGAACACTGCCACTAATTCAGTAAGAGGTAAGATTTCTAAAACAGGACCTAGGTAATACTGCACAGCTGTTAAAATGGATAGAAAAGCACTGGGTCCTCTTGAGTCTCAGAACAAGATAGGTCTCCAGGACCTTTCCCACTGGAGCTGGAGAAAGAAATGGCAAAAATGATCCTCCTGGAGAAAGGCATGATTGCAAGAATAATATTTCTAAGGACTTCTAAACTCTCTTTTGGTGGTGTCCTATGGTGGTATAAACCTTGTGCAAAGGGGAGAGAAATAACGGGTAACAGGTGAAACAAGGGACAATTGACATTAGAGGAATATGGTCAAAACATTTAGAATTCCCATGCAGTCTCTTTTCAAAGGCTACTGAATATTTGCAGAACAATAAGACAGTCCTGTTCCTTCAAACACTGCTGCTACTGCAGACTAAGCTATTAAAAGCCAAAACACTGATGGCTGGGGGGGCTGGGCTTGTGGCACAGAGACCCCAGTGTTGGAGAGGCTCACACACTGTACAGCTTATGCCTTAACGTCCCACATGTTTTACCTCTTCCTATTTCAAATTTTCAACCATACATGCAGAGCAATCTGAATCCAGGTAGTAACCAAGGGTGAAGTCTTGGCTCTGACAAAATCCTGAGATAGGATTGCAATCTACTAGTCGTGTCAACTATTTTCAACTCATATACAGCACGTATACACAATAGTCTAATAAAACGTTGACAAACCGCAGCTTGCTAAGATTTGAAAAGCATCAGGTTTTTTTGATGTGTAGTCAATCCTACTTATGCATACCTGTCCATGGAGGCTACATAATTGCATGGTCAGAGAACCACCACAACATCCACTAGGAAGTTGTCTCAACACAAGACTACCTGCAACATTAAAGCTCTGCCTGGTAAACACTGGCCTGAAAATCATTTTCAGCTTTCAGCCATATGTTATATAGATGAGACTAAACAGCTTTTTAGTGTCAAGCTTTTGTTTATTGTATCATACTTCAGAATATGACCATCTCAGGACTTTTATGCTAAAAGATGCACTGCATTCTCTGGGTGTTTCATTATAACCAGTGACTTCATATTTTGTTCCAGATCTCTGAAAAAAGCCTTAAACATTTTATAATCAGTGTCCTCAGAGTACCCTTAAAATATACCCTATAGGTGCTTATATATCCTTCAAAATGAATTTGGGGATCATCAACCAACTTCTACTCTATGCTGTATCATTTTAAAATTTTATCACATTTTTAAGGACACTGATTTCCAGCATCTCTTGTCTGCTTTTAAATAAATCCTGGCATTAATTTTGTCAAGCAAGATCTCCTTTCCTTTAACCCCACTTCACTGCATTAATTATTTTTGGTTCTTTCAGTTTCTGATTAACAAAATCTCATAAGAAATATTTAGTCTCTTGACTGAGTTCAGAACCATATTGATAAGAATAGAAATAGTTATTTCTTTCACCCCATTCTTTTCCAATAATAGAATTCTTATGCCAATTTTCAGGAACTACTACCTCTGTTTTACAAGGGTTTTTTTAAAAACTGAAGAAAGTTGGTTCTTAAAACTAAAAGGCTTTTACAGACTTCTTAAATCTCTTCAGGATAAGACAGAAGTGACAAAAAGCACATAAATAGAATGCATATTTTGACAGTTAGGAGGGTATCTAAGTATTGCTTCTTCCAAACATGGAGAATGAGACTAGAATCGTAGAATGAATCCACAAAACCTAAAAATTATTAATATAGTTTGAATAAAGCACATCATTTGCCGAGCCTACTCAAACATCAACTAAAAGATATGGTTTTGATAGCATATGAAACAGACTAATACAAAGTGTTGGACTTTCAGAGATATCTGACTACATAATATATACCATAATCTGTGACGCCCTGCTGCCAACCAATATTTACAAACTTCTAGGATCTACTCCAGCATTTGGAAGCTGCATGTATTTCATGACCTGTTCACCCAGTGAAATTTATAGAACAGGGAAGGTTGGAAGGGACCACAGTGGGTTATCTGGTCCAACCTCCCTGTTCCAACAGGATCATCCTAGAGCACATAATTCAGGATTGTGTCCAGTTGCTTCTTGAACATCTCTGGTGAGGGAGACTCCACAACCTCTCTGGACAATCTGTTCTGGTGCTCAGTCACCCACTCAGTAAACAATTCTTCCTCCTGTTCAGCTGGAACTTCCCATGCATCAGTTTCTGCCCGTTGCCTCTTGTCCTATTGTTTGGCTCCATCCTCTTGACACCCTCCCCCTTCAGATACTGACAGGCATTGATGAGGTCCCCTCTCAGTTGTCCCTTCTCAAGGCTGAACAGGCCCAGCTCCCTCAGCCTGTCCTCATAAGAGAGATGCCCCAGTTCCTTAATTGTCTTTGTCACCCTTCACCGGACTTGCTCAAATACCTCCATATCTCTTGTACTGAGAAGCCCAGAGTTGGACACAGCACTTTAGATTCAGCCTCACCTGGGGTGCAATTACTCACCCTGACAATTTAAGTCCAACATGCAGAAATCAGCCTTGAAGTATCGAGGTATATAAAGCATGTCTGTATTTTCAAGTCTATGGCCAGGCCAATTGTTCCTGGTGGAACCATTCAATTCATACAATTCACATTATTTTACTGAGTTTAAGACACAATGGAAAGAAAAAAAAGCTTTTTCTGAGACCATTCTATTGAATTAATAATGCAATAAAAGCTGTTCTTGATAAAAAAAAAATTAAATTACTTACAAACCTAGGTATTATTTGCAATAGTAAAAAACTAATTAGACAATCTAGTAGCTAGAAATATATTAATTTTGAGAATTGATCTCATAAACCTGAGAGGCTTTGGGGGTTTGGATTTAAATTTCAAAAAGCACACATACATTATCTCATGTTTCCCAAAATAAAATGACATACTAAACAAGAGTAACAGAAAATCCTTTTCCTGAAGGAGGTCCAACTTCATATTATGCAGCTGATATGCCTCAAAGAAGAGAGCTTGGAAGTAATAGTAAAATGAAGAAAGTTAAAAATCCATCTCCGAACACTGATGCCACATATTTAACTCAGTAGTAATGCTGGGTGATGAAATCTGCTGATAATTCTGAGAATTTAGATATTATGAATAGAAACACAGTGGAAGTTCCTTGTCTTGAAGTGTTACAGTGTTATTTTATCCTAATCAATTAGCATGTTACTGAAAGAGGCCATGTGATTAATATGCAATATTCTGCTAAGTGAGCTCTTAATTAGGCTAACAACTTAGAAGAAACAGGAAATAAAGGAATTAATTTAGCACTTTGTACATGATAAAAATTAAAAGCTCATGCTATTCATGCACTGAATTAAAGTGAAGCCAGATGGCATAACCTGTGAAAAAAAGAGATGCAAAATTTTCATTTTCATGAAACTGTAATGTGAGCAGCATCTTGTCTACTAATTAGCAGAACCTGATGATCCCAACTTTTAGTATATGTAACATATGTAACATATGCACTTCAGCATATGTATAACATTCTATAATAAATATTGATAAAGATACCATACTATTTATTTGATCTTTTTTCCTTGGAAGTTCTTATACTGCATTTGAAGAAGTATACAATATTGTTAAGCACCTATTCAGCCAGGAATGTTATTTTTATGGAAAGTGGAAGCAAACCACAACATTTTTCCAGTTATAATGTGGTACTGCCTAGAAATTCAGTGCAGTAGCACAGACCTGCAGTATCATGTACTGCATGCATGTTAAAACAAAAAAATCAGAGACATGGACCATGCCCCAAAGTACTTTCATTTCAAACATTAAAAAGAATCCCCTATCACAAAACGGAGCAAAACAGCTGTGCATTAACATATCCCCCAAAACAGGCACAAAAATAAAAATCTAAGCAGGGGTGTGGGGCATCAGTGCAACAGAATGATAAGAAAGGAAGGAAGATCAGACACATTTGAAGATTAGTAACAGAGGTTTGATATTCATAATTTTACTATGATACTTAGCCATTTGGTGATCTCAGACTCAGAACAAGTTGGCCCTATTACATGAAACTCAGTGCAAGACCAAACCTCAGTCATTTTTGTTACTTTATTTGGACCTTTGTTTTCAAAATATTTTACAGTACATAATCACTTAATATTTACTACCTGTCCAAATCCTCAGTCCTCACCTTCTACACAGTCTGTAAACATGAAATATATTATCTGGACTTAAACACTTGTTATGGTGTTAATTGGAGTTGTTTTATCTCAATCTACATTTATTTATGATTTGGTGGATTTGCCTAACAGAAATAACACTGAAATTACAGGCTCCAAATCCATATTTCCTTATAGCTCTATTCTAAGTAAAACTACATGAGGAATTTTCTCCTCATAAATTATGGCAAAAATTATGTCATCTAAATAGATATTTGCCATTTTATTGCCTCTCATAAGGACATGTCCATAATACTTGTCACATTGATGTACAATAATTTGTACTAACAAGTAGGAACCAAAAAAATTCAGTTGGAATCCAAATCACATCCTTGTGAGGGAGACGGTTGGACCACATCTGCAGTAACAGGAAATATCTGTTATAACTTTTTAGTGTGAATGTTGTGACACAAGCCCTTAGCCTATTACAGAAAATCTAGAGAATCAAACATTTGGACATTTCTGTCACTGTTCTACCCCTAGGACTTCTGTAAGATGTACCATAAGCAAAGGTTATAAAAATATGTAATTTTCTATTAAATGTGTATAATTCGGTTTCAACATCATCATTTCTAAAAATCACAACCATTATGAAATCAGAATTCCATCTCATGTTTTGAGCACTCTCATTCAGCATTTTACCATGTACATTTTACCATATTTCTCAAAGTTCAAAAGATTATTTATTTACTCACAACATTAAAAAAACCAAATTACCAGACAAATCTAGATCCAGAGATTTAATTAGTGGCACCAAATTTCAGACTGAAAATAAATACTCATGTTCAAGGCAGATGTTAGTGAGCCATAATGTAGGAGGCAGATTAGTCCACATCATCTTTCTAATAAGGATTTCTGACACTTTCTACAGGGTGCTGGAAATTCTGACCTAAAGAGAATATAAAGCAATAATCAAGACAAATTATGATTGCAATATGAATTGTAGCTTTTTACAGCTTTTATTTCCTTTTTCACTTCATGCCTTTGGTAAGCTTAAGTGTAGGAAAAATAGAAAAGCCTTTTGCAGAAGAGAAATAAAGTTGGAATACAAAGTAAAAACATCATTATGGTTCCAACAACCAATCTGAACCCTAAAGAGTCACATCTTTGGTTCATTATTATCACAGCAATTATGCCCTCTAATTCAGTGTGCTCTATTGTGTTACCTCCACCAGAGATGATTACATAATCACTGAATGAGTATGTTAGTTGCTGTAGCAAAAGTTACTATGAACTGTTTTCAACTGGTTTACATTAGTTGTGTTTATGTTAATTGTTATTTAAATTTATATATTATTGAACAGTTTATTAGACTATTATGCAGTAAACCTTGCTTTGGTGGATATACGAAAATAACACTGGAATTTAATTTTAAGATGCAAGTTAGATGCTTTAAGTGTCTATCTGCTTATCCACTTCCATCACTGTTTATCAGTACTGGGAAAAACAACCAGCCCACATTCCAATTTCAGTTATATCCATTATATCCTCTTATATACCCACATTTTGTAAGCCAAAGTAAGGAGTTGACTTTAATCCACAGTAATGGTCTCATGGTGTTTTAAGATTAACATCATTAACAAATGCCATTTGCCAATCCAAAAATGGAGACATGCAAATAATATTACATTACTTAAGGTTAAATCTTGAAAAATAGATTATTATTTTATTATTTATTATTTTATTCAAATGCATGTAACTGTTTTATATATATACATACAAACACATGTGCATATATCAGCCAAAGAGATGCACATACAAGTAATGTTCATTCTTTGAATAGAAATATTTATTATGATTTTAAATGTTTATTATTGTATTTATTAAACCCAGTGAAATAAAGAGCAAAGAGCACAGCACTTTTTGAAACCACAAACACAGCTTTCAAAAAAGATTTAATGAAGTGAGCAAGAACAGAAGCATACCCTTTATGATCTTAATTTTCATTAAGACATTCAATGCCAAAGAAAATAGCTGAATGATTCCAGAAGACAGAAATATTTTCAAGGTCTATTAATAACTAGATGAATGCTATTCATTTAGCTAATGTCACTCAACTAATTTTCACTCAAGCTGTCACCAGACTAATTATAAAAAGAAACAGTATAAGCCAAAACTTCATAGGATAATTACTCAGATACATGGCTCTATGGCTAAGTAGCTGATCTTACACAATAGGATGGGCCTTAAGTATTGAAAATGCATTTATTAACTATAAATTTTCTGAAAACAAAATTAATTATAGTGCATTTCAAGATGCTCCACAGAATAGCACAAAGGAATTTTATTCGCATGAGAAATCTGTGGGGTTTTTGTGTTAGTGTTGAATTATAGTAACATAAAACTACCAGACCACAAATCCAGTGACAAGTTCTGGGCAATGAGGATCATTGTAGTGGGCATTGAGGGTCATTGTGGCTAGAGATAGTGTTAGAAAGACGGGGTATTTTATTTCCTTAGATGTACAATATTTGCCTTTATATCTGTCATATACTGTGCAATTCACCTCTTTTGTACAGGCTATTCACTTAACAGTTGGACTTGATGATCCTTGTGGGTCCCTTCCAATTCAGAATATCTATGAAATCTTTGGAATCTGTGAATGAACTCCTGTGACATCCCCACAGACCATGTCTGAGTTTTTGGTCAGGGTGCAAGTACACATTGTCAGCTTGCCAGATTCAAACTTGTGAAAAAGGCAAAGCTATTTTCAGGAATTTAGAGATCACTTAAACACCCAAGTCTGTGCACCCCATAGTGTGCAAGGGCAAATTATCATAGCACCTTACGTCCTCAGCAACACAAATCTACCAGGGAGCAAGTGTTCATTTTTGTTCCAGTTACAGTACTTACCTGTGGCAATCCAGACTGGCACTATTCTCCTCCCGCACAAGTCTTCTGTCCAAAAAGAACATGTAACAAAAGAAAGCATCTTTTGCAGGAGAATTTCACATTTGCAGAAGTTAGACTTAGAAAAGATCCATGGAAAAGCACTGCAACACAGAAAAGGACTGCTTGCTGTTCTGTATTACTATTACCATGAGAAAAAGGACATGAAAAACACTGCCTTTTGGGGATCAACCCATATGACTAAGAAGTTATTACCCACACTTACACTAAGAAAACTGAATGAAGTCCATGGAAGAAGGAAGAATAAAAAGGCATTAAATTTTAATCAGGTCAGTGTAGACTGCCTTCGAAACTCATACTTTAATTAAATCTTTAGAATGGAAATCTCATCTCCAATCAGAAAAAGACTGGACTGACTTTAGGACTGATCAACGTGCAACGAATAAGGTCTAATGCTTACTTCACATTTTGGCTAAGTAACAGCTGTTTGAACTGCCTCTGTAGACAAAGCGGACTGAATCGACTGCAGACCAAGTACGCAGCTATGTGATAAGAAGTTAGCAGGAAAGAAAGAAACTGTATCTGCACAATTCAGACTTGTTGAAAAAGTGAATAAAATGAGGAGACAGAAACATTTCAAAATATGTCAAATCTCCCATAACAGTTTCAAGCAATCCCTTCTGTAAAGCCCTCTTCTTTAAAAGAAGGGTTCAAAGAAAAGGGTGAAAAGAATAACGAATCAGCTTCCTCAGAAGCAAATGATATGAGAAATAGCAGAACAGACTTGAAATGAAATATAGGAAAGACAGTTCTCATAAACTAAAATTCCCACTCATATCGTCATTCCAATACCAGGGGAAAATATCACTGGTCTGATGCTGTTATTACATAGCCAGCTGTAGCTAGAATACCCATTCAGATTATTTCAGTTTGAGATCATCTTACTTCATAAAAGTTTAAACAATTTCTTGAGTTTCATTATAGCTAAAAGGTTTTTCATGTTACTTGTTTCATTGCTACAGTAAAGTCCCTAAGGAACTAAAAAGGCTGTAATTCTTTTTACAGAATTACAGAATAAAAATCATGTTTACTGATATGATTGATATAATGGTCTTAAAAAACACTGAAATTAAAATAGTATGCATAGGTAGCAGATAGTGTTTTATTGGTTTGTTCTTCATTTATGCTCTATGACTTTAGTGGACTATCTAAGGTAAGACTCCTTGGGAAAAAAGTTTAAAAAAACCAATGGATGGCAGGGGAAAGCTGCTCTTTTCCCAAGGAGAAGCTGAGCATGCTTATGGTAGAAATACTTTGAAGGAGGCAGCACACAAAGGAGGATGTAAGAGTGGCACTGAAGAGCTTCAAGCTGCATTTCAAGCAAAGAGAATAAGATTAGTGCTGAGCAGCGTGTGAAACAGGCGACCAAGTCTCAGAGAACAACCACCCCACATCCCAGGCAGGAGTCCACAGACTTTCCTGTAGAGCAGAAAGCCATTGAACTAACTTTAATAAGACCCCACATGCTAGAGCACTGTGGGCAGAATTTTACAACTGTCCTCTTCTATTTCTGCTCTCCCTGACATAATAATTTTGAGTTTTCTATATTTAAGTAGGCAATAATTCCAATTTTATTCTTATAAATCCCACATCTGGTAAATCATTCAAAAATCTCCAACCAAACAAAAAAACCACCAAAATCCCGCAACTATACTTCTCTGGGACCCACTACAGAATAATATTTTCTATTACATTAGTATATTCAATATAAGTTATCATAGAACCACATCAATATAATATTAAGTATTATAGGCAAAATCTGAAATTCTTAAACAAGATTGACTTTTTGATACTTTATGAGTGCTCCCTCAGTAGCAGATATTCAATCATACCTGAAGAGACACTGCCACAAATAAATCTGACTGTTCATCATTCATATTGAAAATAAGTCAGGTAATAAAAATCTTATGTGCACTTGTTATGCAAGTTTTCTTCCCACAAAAGACAAAAGAAAATTATTCAAATTGTAAAGAGGATTGTATAAAAGAAGTTGCATTCTGTTTACAATAGTGTCCAAAAATATTTTCAAATCATATGAATACGGATCTTTGTTATAATGTGGATGTACTATACATGATTAAATACTATTCTATTAATAAATATTATAGAATATATATAGAATAAATTTCTATATTTCACTGGTTCCTCTTTCATTATCAGAAATTTAATGTGATGACGTGTACTTTTCTGGAAAAGAAATATTCTTCACAAGAAAAAACATTCTTACATTGACCTGAACTATACTTTGTGCAGAACAAGTATTTCAATATGAATTTTTTTGTATGTGTATATATATATAGCTTCAAGTAAAATACATTTTATAATGAAAACAATGTTTTACATAATCATGTTAAATGATAAATTTTCAGAGGACAAGCAGTTATATAAATATGAACAAAAAGGTATTAAGCCATTTTGATATAAATTAAGAGTACAATCGAGGTAAAAAACATACAACTTTGCTTTGAACAAAGTTGACTCTTTAATGCAGATGATTTTTGAATTCTATAATTTGTAAAATATTCTGCATATTGGTTTTGCTTCCTGGGACTTAATATCTTATCCCATTGGGGTGGAGGGAGGGGTGGATCTGGAAAAAAAATTACAATCGTTATTCTAATAAACTATAGTTTATTTTTTCATTATTCTCCATTTCCTGTCTTATGAGAGAACTGGAGGAGTCTTTCTATCCAACCCTTCTATTACTACTTTTGCCTTCCTTTTACGCCTTGATATTTTTGTATTAATCACTCCATTGCAGTAATGGCCAAAACTTGACAGATGCCCTCTAACAAAATATCAGAATATTAAAGAGAAAAAAGCACATTCAGCATCTTCATGCAAGGATTTCTTCCGCATGTCCCAGCATTAGATTTGCATTTTCTGTGATGGCTCCATCTATTCTGCTATTGTCATCTTTTTTTGACTGAAGTGCAGCACCTTGTACATATGTATTTCATTGAAACTTAGAATGCTCTGGGTTGGAAGGAATGTTAGAGATCATATAGTTTCAACTCCTGCTCCACTTGACCAGGTTACTCAGAGCCCATCCAACTTGGCCTTGAACACTTCCAGGGATTGGGCACCCACAACTCCTCTGGCAAACCTCCTTCTGTGCCTCATTACCCTCACAGTAAAGAATTCCTTCCTAACATCTAATTTAAACCTTCCCTCTTGTCAGGTAAAAGCCATTCCCCCTTGTCCTATCGCTACCTGCCTGGTAAAATGTCCCTTTCCAGCTCTCTTGCAGGCCCTGCTTAAGTACTAGAGGGCAGCTCTAAGGTCTCCCCAAAAGCTTTTCTCTCCAGGTTGAACATCCCAAATCACTTCAGGTTTGCTGATTTAAACTTGTTGCTTTCAGATATCTTCTTCAATTTATTATATCATTTGTTATACAAATTCTACCTATTTTGAATAAAACATTTCAAATGTCTTTGTATTGATCTTATGGTTAGATGAAACAACTTTCTTTTACCTCTCTACTTTGCTGGTATGAGACTATCAAAGTGTTAATATTTTAGACACGCTGTTTCCTTTATGTGCACTAGCCAAGTTACTCAGACAAAAAAGAATAAAATTGTTCTACACAGAAAAAATTAGACTGACAGATCTGACATTTCAAAAATGCATACTGTGTCTTTCCTCTTTTGGGACTTTAATCACCTTTCTCAAATTGTCCATTTGTTCAGAGAGTGTCTCTGTTTGCACAGTAATTATTCTATTGCCCTACAGACTTGAAAGTCTTTAATCTCCTGTTGGCATTCCAGAGTGCCTTCAGTGGGGCTGTGTGGGCACACACATTCAGAAAATCAAGAATGCAGTCTAGTAAGGATCAACATCCTTATTCAGTAAGTACTTTCACAGCGTGCTGGTTTAGCACGGATAGCAAAAACTGATTACTGACTGGCTTTGAAATTGACAACCGAATTAACCAATTAAATATAAGGCTATACCTCTGGGCTACACAGGATTAAAAATTGGAGGAATTGCGGGAAATTTCCTTGCCCTCCCTGCCTTGGAAGAGATAACAGGGCTGGTCCCACTCCACCATGGGGCCCCCCTCTGGCCTGGCACAGCCCGGTTCGGCTCTGCCGCTGCTGCAGCTCTGGCAGGGCCAAGCTGGGCCCCTGGGCCCAGCAGCTGCCGGCGGGGAAGGGGAAGGCACAGCTATTAACATTCAGCCAACCCTCCTAAAGTCTACCCGCCACTGACTGGGCCAAGAGAGGTGTCCCCAGGGCCCCAGGAGGAGCTCTGAGCCCCAGCCTGTGCTGGGCCAGGTCTGCTCCATGAGACTGAGGGGTGGTGGTGGGAAGAGCCCAGCCAGGTGAGAGATCCTGGCCACCACTCCTGAGTGCCCCCCATCACTGCGGCTTTGAAATCCTATCAGGCCACTGCCCGGCAGGGAACCAGCACGTCCATCAAACCTGCAAGATGTTAACACTCCTTGACAGATGAGACTTGCAAAAGCACTGGCCCTTCTCTGAGTGAGAACAGAGCGATTAAAACGTAAAAAGTGTTTTGAAAGTTTCATTTTGATTCTCATTTTCTTCTTTTAGTATGTGTTAATAAACCTATTAACAAATCAAACCTATTACCATATTAAATACCCTTTAAGTTTGAGCCTGCTTTGCTTTTCTCCTAATCATATCTCACAGTAGAAAAAGAGTAAATGGTTATGGTTCACACTTCGGCCACTACAGAAAAATTTGGCAAACAAGAAATTGGTGAACGTGAAACTACATGATTTGTTGTTTCCGCCCAGTTACAAACTAAAGCCATAACACAGAGATAAATGGAGAAATACTTTTTTCAGCTGTCATGTCTATAACACGTACACCCTGAAGTACACCAAAAATTCTTTGTCCTAGTTAATGAAAACTAATTCAGGTCAATTTCCTGGTTCCACTTCGTCATGTCATTATTTACAATAAGAAGGGGATCTGAGGCCACAAGAGATATTTCAAAAATCAAAGAAACAAAACTAAAAATCAAATACTATGATAAAATGTAAAATTATAGACAGTCTACATAAGCTTCCTTTAACTGAAAAGACCTCTGTTACATCTCAAAATACTGAGATTCAGGTTGGATGTTTGAGTTGTAGGGAAGAATAGGAAAAATTGAGTCTCTGGAGATATTATGCAGAATGAATCTGCAATACATACACATTCTAAAAAATCTAAAGGCCCAAATATCAGTCAAAAGATATGACACAGGTTACAGACTGTCTGTAACATTGCTTGTCTATTTAAAAAAAAAAAGGCAAAAGAAAAGATAAAAATGAAGAGAGACTGCAATGAGGTAATAGGGATCCAGCAGAGAACACAGACTCTTGAAGCTACTGAGTTTCAGGTCACAGTTGGATAATTCATAATACTGAGAGGTATTGATAATACTGAGGGAAATGGTGTTTAGAAGAATCTAAAGATTTTGTAGCAGTTTATATTACCCAGAAAATGTTTCTTTGTAACAAAAGAAATATTTCGGTGCATTTCTATTCTCAGTTTTCACTGTGCTTTTATAAAGCCTGTCAAATTCTCAGTTCATTAAAACTATCATTATCCTCACCATACAACTTTTACTGATGCAGAGTTCTATTTTGAATATTTTTCCCTCTATTTTAAACATCTAAATATGTCATCTGAAACCTTCTAGAACTAGAGCCATTGATGCCATTTATTACTGAGTCAATATAAGCAAAGGAAAGGTTCATTAATATGGAAAACAGACAGTGATCAGGCACCAACTTCCACCAGAAGACTAAAAAGAATTTGGTAGGGTTATTTCCAGAATTGTTATTTAAAGTTTTATGCAAGTTTCATGTATGCATAGGGATTTTACAGGCATACATGCAACATATGTAAAAGGAAATTGAGATCTGTTATTAAGCCTTCTATTTATAGTTGTGAATTACCCACCCCCTGCAGAGTAACAGTTCCTTCACTCAAATAGTTTATTGTACTCAGCATTTATTGCTGAAGCATGATCAAAAGTAAATTTTAGAAGAAAGTTAGATGGCATAGTAAAATAATATTGAACTATAGTCCAGATGGCATCAAGATGTGAGAATTAAAGGACATCTCTTTCATCAGAAAGAGCTGTACATTAAGTTCTCAGTTTATTCTCTACTTAACTCTAGCTAAAGTCCTGTTCCTATAGCAACTGAATATACAGATATGCCTGAAAGAATTATATACCAACAAGCACTCCTATCTCCAAAGTATATATTGCAATTTAGCACATCTTTGGGTAGGAACTTCCATTTAGTAACCACAATAAAAATCCTCTTGTCCTTCCATTTGAGGGGATTACAGTCCCTGCCTTCTAACATCCAAGGAGTTTTACTGATATTCACAAGCATCTCTAGCTCTGCCTCACCACAAGCTAATTCATTATTTAAAACACAGTCATCAAATTCATTTGGAAATAAAAAGAGCTACTTGGCCACAATATTAAAAATGAAAGACTGGATTACATTTCCCAAGGTCCTTAGAACCATTATTGTTTCATGGAACATCTAAAATATATTTACATCATGAAAATATTGTGACAGAAAAAGTGATGCTTGACAATTCAAACTTTTTTTTTTCTTGTCTTTAGGAATAATCTCCCCTCCTTCATTATACTTCCTCAATGCTTTAAGATATTGGTATTAAGAAGCATTTAGATATAATACATGGAGAAACGAATGGAAGTGAAAAGTAAGGGCACACATACTAAGCCTAGAGGTTCCAAGAGAGGCTGTAACAATCACATGTTACTTGAGTTAATTTTGAATTCTTTCTGAATAGTACACATGTACCACAATATCAGGTATTATACATAAATTGAGTCAGGATGGGTTGACCTTCTGAAAGCCACAGAACTCTTGACAGATTTCCAAAAATTAAATCCCAAGTAATAATTAGTTCTTTTAACATTTAAAATCTTCAAACTACCTACTCCAAAACATCTAGCAGATCTTGAAGTAGAATAAATATTTCACAACTAGGAAATTTGCCATAGGCTCTGAAAAGTGCCTTCTTTTTCTCTGCTAAATAGGATAGTTATATTCTAGAGAAGTGTTAGATCAATGAAGCTATAAACTCAGTCTCACGAGTGCAAAAGGCATTCTTTCATCTGTTCCTCAAGACTCCTTTAAAGGCTGGCATTTAATATACTAATCTAGGCCCTCAATGAGCTTTCTGAAAACTTTGCTTTGTAATTTCTAAGATCACAAGAAAATAAAGTATTAAAACTTGGTCTTGAACTTGTCTCAACAGAGTTTTAATCCACTTTGAGATGGTCTTTCTGGAAACATAGTGGTTAGATGGCTTTTTTTTTCTTATTTCAAAGCAAAACTATTTATTTTGAAGCAGCACCACCACTTACCTGCTGTTTGAGAGAAATTTTAACCATCATGGAAGTCTGAAGCAGTTAAAATGTTAGCTATCAAAAATTGTTTTTGAAAAAGCCTTGTCTTCATTGTTCACATATCATACAAGAAGTTATGCCAGTTAAGAAAAAGAAAGGGAAAGTCAGCAAATATGCCAGCAGGCAGACAGAGAGCAGTGGGTTATTTATAGCTCTGGTTTTAGTAGGTGGAATAGGGCTTGCGAACAAGGTCTTCTGTCAACTTCTTCTCAAAATGATTTAGTTAGACTTCAGCCATGCATAGAGGTTCTATGGAAGTCTTTGTGGAGGCTGCAGTGATGCTCCATCTGATAGGAAAAGATAAAATACTAGGCTAGAGAAATTACATTGATTGTGCTCACTTCTAAATACCATTAACTTAATTTGACACACTCAACACTGATTTTATACTACTCTAACCACATTGATTTCAGTAAGGGTAGTCATGATTCATTTGGAGCAAGTCAGATAAGCCCCAACCATTTTACTTTATTCCCTAAACTACAGAGCAAAATATCAGTATTTACTGTCTTCAATTTAGAATTCAAATTTGACACCCAGCTAACCCCCAAAAACAAGTGAAATCAGCCACAGTGAAAGTTCCTTATTTTGCCATATTTCCCATTTCCCATGGAAGACTAGAAGCCTGTCTAAAACTGCTCATGAAAGTACTACAGTCTTCAAAACAAAATACCAAGAATGTGGAACACAGCAGACTGCAAATTATTCTCAGGTGAATATGTCAGGAGATGCACAGATCTTAGAAGATGAGATGCCAAGCATCTGATAAAAAGGAATAAGTACTATTATGTAGTAAACATCTTTTACTCTATCCAGTGCAGCAGTGGGTTCATCAGTCTTCCACTGACTCCTCTTTTCAATTGATGATCTAGCATGCAAATAATTCATCTGAATAATATTTTAAAACAAAAATAGATCAGGACACCCAGGGTTAAAACAGAGGATAATCAGAGGAAAAGTGAAAAAAGGAAAACACTATCAGACTACAAAATTCTGCATCCTCCATGGTTAAACAGGAAAACACTGTGGACTACAGGCAGAAATATTTTTTCAAGCTAAGAAATTCATGCACTACTACTTTAAAAATCTAACTAATCAATTAAGCATAAAGATCTTCAAGCTCATTAAAAGTAAGAACTCTTATCCCTTAAGGATCAAAAAAGCTGGGTCACCCAAAACTAGTAAACAGCTTCCCAGGATGATAAACCTCTATTCTGAATATCAACTTGCAAGAGACATACTCTACATCTACTGTGTAGAAGAGATTTTATTCAAAATCCACTGATTTTAACTCATCTGCTAAATCAAGACAGAATTAAAATAACATGTTGTTTAATCAGAAGCTGTTGATCTTTCTTTTTTAGGCTTTCCTGGTTTCCTTCCGCCTCTGTGGACTTGATGTTAATGTTCTAACTTGCATGAGGATTATTCAATCTTTCATCAAGCCATTAAGGGTGGGGAATTAAGAGTTTTACAACCCACAGCACATTTTAGTCTTCAGTAAGGATTTGGATAGGAAAAAAAAAATCACAAAATGACCTTGTGTTAAACAAGACGAGAAGCAGTGGAGCATTTAGAATATTTCTATGCAGCTTTATATTCTCTTTTGCAACCAGCCACCTGTTTCATCTTAATCCAGCTACATAAAAGCAGGTATAGCCTGAAGACCATTCCTGGAAAGGATTAGGACTTTGGGCCAGAGGTACAGATGCTGGAACTCTAGTCAAGCAATGAAGACAAAATGTTAGCCTGCCATATGTTAAAAAGTAGCTTCTCTTAGGAGGTGGTCTGGGGTTTGCTTGTGATTTTTAATCACTACTTATATATAGAAGATGTCTAAAGCAGAATACAATTTCACTCTTTAGCTGTGGTAGCTCTTTGTACTTGGAATTATGAGAAAATTAATGAGATTTATATGCAAACATTGTCAAAACTCATCAGAATGCCTGTACTGAGAATTCCCAGTGGACTGCAGTACTTTGCCTGCTCCCCTTTACCTGCTCACCATTACTGGCTGCCTAACAGCATGCAGTACCTTCTCCATAAGACTCTTGCAACAAAGTATCATGGAAATAAATTAAAATAGTGCCTATTTAAAGCTGTCTTTATCATACAGAGCCAGTAATGACAAGTGAATGTGGCATAGCCTGAAAGTTGCACCTACTGACAGTAGACTCTCAGGCCAGTATATGCCATGAAATTTTGAAATGTGAGCATTTGACACTGGACTTCTGACAAAGTCTTCCAATTCTCAGACGATCCACAAGAAAATTCAAAGTATAAATATAGTACTAAGATTAGTACTATAAGTAAGAATTTAATTCCTTAGCAGGTGCTAAGTAGTTGCTATACCTGAAAAAAAGTCATCATGGGCATGAACAACTTACCAGAACATACAAATAACAAACTTAGACTACCTTATAAAGATACAAGAAAGATCCTCATGTGTTAGTACTCTATGGGAGGCCAAAGGAAATTCCAGATGTCAAGTACCTAGCAAATAAATTCTGCTCTCATTGACCAACACTTCCAGGTTTTTTTCTGCCAGACAGCTTTTGCTTTCCCAAGCCTGTAGTGCTGCAGGGGGTTGTTGTAACCCAAGTGCAGGACCCAGTACCTGGCCTTGTTGAACCTTGTACAACTGGCCTCAGCCCATCGATCCAATCTGAAAACTTATTGAGGGTGTACTTAATCCACTTTGTCCAGATCACTGATAAAAGTGTTAAACAGGACTCGAATACATGACTGCAGGGGGAATACTTTTTCAATTCAGGTATCCATTGGAAAGTGAAATAAAAATATCTGAACATGCAGCTAACATTCTGCTGCTAACAGTTGTATAGGCAATGCAGAAATGGAAAGATATACTGTAACAAATTTATCATTTAAATAAAATATTTTGCCGATGTGGATCAGATATAAATACCAACCATATCAATCTTGCAATTCTCACATACACAAAAAAGAAAAATAAACATTTGCTAAAATCTATGTCAGCCTACCTTCTCCAAAGAATTTTTCCAGCTATATATTTAAAAAGAAAATAAGCTGGTGCATATTTCCAATCAAATACAATTCAATACAGACAAAGCCATAATACACATACATACAGATACCATAGTATGAATCACCACATGCTAAAGCCATTTCATCATCCTTCCTTAAAACAGCAAAAATATATATCAGTATTTTCAAATAGTGGATGAATGAATCTTAGAGTAAATACTTGTAGATTTTCTTAGGATTCAGAATGCAATGGTAGTGGAAACTTCAAAATAGGAAGGAATAAAATTATTTTAATTTGCCTGGAAGGCAGCAAATAGTACAGTAATAAACAAAAATTTCTATTTTATTTTTGGAATAAACTCAGCTGACTGTGACTAGTTAAAATTAACACACTTATTCTTGTGAGCCAAGTAGTTTCTGAAATAAATTCTCTATTATAAATACAATTCCAACTCAACACTTTCAGAATTTCACTAGGGGAAAAAAAAAAGTAATCTTTACACTCTGGGGCATACAAAGTAAAGTCTGCAAGTAAATACACTGCTTATGTTAAAGCTGTATATTTTGACATATTATTACTACTACTTATATGGTGTGGAAAACTACATAACATTTTTAGATATTTCAGAGTATAAACCACATCAAAAGAACTCTATTCAGTTCCAAAAGCAACTGTTGCATTCATTGTCACTTGGCAGTAAGACTGCTTTCTGTTTGCAGTACTGTTCTAGTGACAGGAATATTAATTTTCAAAAACCTCATTAAATTTAAAGAAAAATGCATTTAAGATTCTAAACATTTTTTTAGCCTTTAAATAAAATGAGAAAAAAAACCCCAGAAAGCATCTATACAAAAAGATTTCTAAAGTCACCTGCTGAGAGCTGTTGCGACAGACTTTATTTTAATGTTTCATTTTCATAGTAGTAGCTACAGAATATTCTCCCATTTAAACACCTAAACTCCTTTCCTAAGGCATGTCAGAATTAGACCCCCTGGACAGCATCTGAGGTTAAAACCAGGGAACAATCCAGAACTTGCCTACAGAAACAGTGAATATGAGAACCTGCTTTTATCCAGAGATCTGGGAAGCAAAAAACACCTCAGAAACTAAGGCAGGCTTTGTACCATAAGACTGTAATGATTTTTCATCTTTCGTGGTTCAGACTCACAGATTACCTAATACATAAGCAATATCTGGATTATGCAGTCAAAATCACAGAAATATCCAGGAAAGAAAATGTGTGTGAAACAAGCAAGGAGGCTAAATTGTCCCTATGTATAAAGCAAAAAAGATAGAAAAGAGGACTGGGAATGCAGTCTAAATCTCTTGGCACAAGCTAGGATAAGCTTTAACTTTTCTACTCTTTTAAAGAGCTTACTGCAATGTCTGTTTAGAAAACCAGTGAGGTTTGCTATGCTCCTGGCTGTTGCAAATATATCTTGTTTGTTCCAGAAAAATACAGGGTATGATTCAAGATAAATCATGCATCAGGCTTCTCAGTCACATGACTGGGGATGTGTTCAGCATGATGGTCCCTGTATGCTCTGTGCAGAAATGACTCAGAAGCAAGATACACATTTGTCAATCCAAGCAAGGGACACAACAGTAATTAAAATCACTAACAGTTGGGTGAGGGTCAATACATCCATTTAGATCTGATGCATGTAATAGAGTAATAGGTGATGACTGATCAATTTCCTATTATAATATCATATCATAATATCAAAAAAGATCTGATGAAAGCAATGTATTTATAAATAACAGGAAAAGGAAAAATTGGCCTAGTTAGTCAGTTAATTCAAGGAAGTGTGTGTGCTCACTGGCAATAGCAAGGGTTCTTATTAAATGGTTCTTTCTTTGAGGCTTGAATACTTTCCCAGAGAACAGCAATAGAACAAGAAAAAACTATTTACACAAGTAACTCCCATGTCTCCTGCTTCTTGCTGATTTGAGATCACCGTGCAGTTAAATTTTCATATGTGCTTTCAGATCTTTTCAATACTTTGATAAGAATTAGATATAAGAAAATATTTAAACATCTACAAGTTACCTTAATTTTATCTGCTTGGTGACAAATATGAACGTTAGGATCCTATGAGAGGACTCCAGGAACAAAACTTGATATTTTAGAGGACATAAATAATATCACGTTCATCAATCAGAAGGATGTCTAGGATTAACCAAGAGGAAGTCTAAGAAATGGGGGCTATATAAAAATCTACCCCTTTTCTGGCACACCTTCAGTAAAGCAGGTATCAGAAGGAGGGTAAATGCCAGCTGCTTCTCTTTCAATAACTAGGAGATAAATATTCTATTGTAAAATGCATATGGAGAAAAAAGAAAACATATTTTACACCACAGTACAATCCAAGAACACTCACCTGTGAAATAGAAGATGCAAATTCATTTTCCTTTTCTCCCTGAGGCAATTCAAATACTGTTTTAATGATGCATCCTCATCACCAAATTATAGCATTCTCTGGGTGGGACATTTCTTATCCCAACTGATGTTCAGAAAAAAACAGATACCCCACCCACATCCCAAACTCTATTAACTACTCAGACTGTATTTTGATTTCTGTCTTCTGATTTTTCCCCAAGAAGATCAGTGTCTCAGCTGCTATGCGTTTAGACACCCAACACTCAATGATCCTCTCTTATGCTTTCCATGGCCAACTTAACCCAAAGGCTTGGGGTTTTTTTACATTTCTCTTACAATCCAGTAGATAGTAAAATGACAGTTTGGAACCTCAATCTCCTTTTGCTATTCCAAATATTTAAGAACCAAAACTAGCAATTAATTTTCTTCCTTACAGATTTTAAAATTCTTTCGCAGCTGCTACTAAGCTCACTATACAGGCTATAAGGAACCTCCTGAAGGACTATAAAGATACACATGCTGGGAATAATGAAAAATATGAATTCACTAGAAGTTGCTGGACACATTTTATGGAAAATTAGACATATCCTTTGCTAGTCTAAATTTTACAGAGTTTTTCAATCCTTAAAATGCCTTTCCACCCGCGAACAGAAGAGATTAGTCAAAATTCAATCAACATGATAAAACACAAACCCACTTGAAATAGTGCTATGGATCAAACCAAAACATCTTAATAGCCCAATACTCACCTTTCAAAAAAGGGATCATTAATAGACACCTCTAGAAGTAAAATGAGGAATATACATCACTATAGCCTGAATTTTCAAACAAATTTAATCTTTAGCACTCTAAAAAATTTCTGGGAGCCCTCTTACCTCCTTTTAAAGAAAAAAGCCCAAATAACAAAACAGTCCTTTGCTATCTGCCACTTACCACTACTGAGGCTGGCTTCAGTTGTAGATTAAACACCACTGTTAGCAGTTAAACAATATCAGGTTTCAGTAGTCTCAGACTAATTCTATGATTGTTGCAGTCGATTACTATTTTCATTATTAAAGACCTATAAGACATTATTTGAGGCAATGCTTTAGGTTTGTTCCTCACTGAGTAGAATCTTGCTCCTGTAGATTATATAACAAGGGAGTTAGCAATGACCACAACGATTTAGCTTTGTGTGTTATGGCTGTGTCCTATTAAATCATAAAATATCCTGAGCTAGAGAGGACTCACAAGGATTATCAAAGTCCAGGGCCTGACCCTGCAGAGCGCAGTCCTAAGAACACCACTATGTGCCTGATAACGTCTAAAAACTTCTTAAACTCTGTCAAGTTTGGTGCTATGACCACGTTCCTGGGGAGGCTGCTCCAGTTCCTGACCATCCTCTGGGTAAAAGAACTTTTCCTAATATCCAATCCAAACCTTCCCTGACACAATTTCATACCATTCCTTAGGATGGTGTCTCTTATCACCAGGGAGAAGAGATGAGAACCTGCCTTGCTGCTTCCTACTGTGAGAAAGCTATAGATGACAATGAGGTCTCCCCTCAATCTCCTCCTCTCCAGGCTGAACAGACCAAGTGACCTCAGCTCCTCTTCTTTCTGTTTCCCCTCAAGATCTTTCACCATTTTTGTTGCCCTCCTTTGGGCACTCTCCAATTGCTTAATATCTTTCTTATGTTGTGGTGTCCAACACTGCACACGGGATACAAGACGAGGCTGCCCCAGAGCAGAGTGGGACCATTTCCTCCCTTGCCCGGCTGGTGATGCTGTGCCTGATGTGCCCCAGGACACAGGTGGCCCACCTGGCTGCCAAGGCAGAGACTCAACTTGCTGTTGATCAGGACCCTCAGATGAATTTCTGCAGTGCTGCTCTCCAGCCTATCTGTACATCCAGGGTTGCCCTTTCCCAGGTGCAGAATCCAGCACCTGCCCTTGTTAAACTTTATACAATTGGTGATTTTCCAGCCCTCTATTTTACACAGGCCCTCCTCAGGGCCTCCCTGCCTTCAAGGGAGTCAACAACTCCTCCAAATTTACTATCATCTGCAAATATACTTACTACTTCTTCAAGTCCCGCATCCAAATTGTTTATGAAGGTGTTGAAGAGCACTGGCCCTACAGTGGAGCCATGCAGCAACTGACCTGATGTTATCACATCACAGTAACCCCCTTTGTGCCCAACCCATGAGACAGTTGCTCACCCATCACATGATGTGTTTACTCAGCTGAATAATTTTGTTTAGAGGGATACTATGAGAGACAGTACAGAAAGCTTTAGTGAAATACAAAAAGATCACATAAGCTGGCTTCCTTTGGTCAGCTGCATGGGTTACATTTTCATAAAAAAAACCATCAGGTCTGACAAACAGGACCTTAATGAAGCCATTTTGGCTGTGACCAATGACTGTGTTATCTTTTAGATGATTTCTAATACATCCCAGAATAATCTCCATAATCTTACCAGTTACTGAAATGAGACTGACAGGCCTGGAATTTCCAGGGTCATTTTTCTTGCCCTTCTTTTAAACTGGAACAACTGTTTCCAGTGAACTGGGGCATCTCCAGATTCCCAAGACCATTCAAAAATCATCCAGCAAGGCCTTGTAATGACATCAGCTGGCTCTTTGAGTATTCTCAGTTTAATCCCATCAGGCCCCATAGATTTACAGGGACCCAGCTGGGGCAGAAAATTCCACACAAGTTCAGAATCGACAGTCTCACTGCCACGATCCTCCTGCTCAGGATGCTGGGATCCCCATAGCACAGAATGATGTTGAAGACAGAGGCAAAAAAAGCATTAAACACCTCTGCCTTGTCCATATCCCCGACTGTGAGGTGATCATTCTCATCCTGTGATAGGGTGATGTAATTCCTGCACTGCCTTCTGACATTAATATATTTTAAATATATATATATTTTATTAAAAATAATATTTTTATTATTATTATTATTGTCCCCCATGATTCTCACCAGCTTCAACTCCACTTGAGCCGTGGCTATACAAGTTTTCTCCCTAGACCATCAAGGAGCATCTTTGTGTGCCTTAGATGTCATGTGTATTCGCTTCCACTGGGCATATTCTTTCCTTTTTTTGCCTTATCTCCAAAAGAAGATTCCTGGTCAGCCAAGCTGGCCTTCTGCACCTCAACTGCTTGAGTTCAGGCAGTTTGGAATTGCAAGGGTGCCTTTAGAAGGCGATGCTTAAAAACTGACCAGCACTGATGGATCCCAGCACCTTCAGAAGCACTTTCCCAGGGAACCTCACTCCCTAGTTCCCTGAGACACCTCAAGTCTACTCTCATATCCAGCACTGAAGTTTTGTTGGCACTGGCACTTTTCCTTCTGCCAAATGAGCTTTTAAACTCGATTGCTTTGTGGTCACTGCAGACAAGACAGCCACCAATCTCCATTTCACTCGTCAGACCTACTCTGTTAATATCAACAAATCCATGAGGGCATTTTTCCTACTTACCCCCTTGGTGTTGTGGCAGGCCTCTTGTTAGAGGGTAGAAATGAGCCAAGACACAGACTTCTTGTTTATCACTGCATGAAAATGGTCCTGGTTTATTCCTCTTTACAGCTCAGTCACCCTGACTCCAACCATTCACTGACTCTGGCTGCAGCAAGCTCCTGCTTGTAGGCTTCCCTTGCAGCCTCTGACTGCTGGGTATTTCCTGCTAAACTATGACTGCAGGTATTAGTTTGCAGACTCTGAATGCAGGCTTTTACCTAGCAAGACTGTGACTGCAGGTTCCAACAACAAGCTCTAACTGCAGACCGAGAATGACATCACAGCAGGAATTCTCCCTGCCCAGGATGATGATTGATGATGCTTCTTCTTCTTCCTAATCCTCTCATTCCCTCTCCCTCGAGGTTCCTCCTCCTTCATGAGCTTTCCTTCACCAGCTAACCCACTCCCTTTTATCACACTTATCTTTATTGGCTATAGCTGTGACTCATCAGGGGCAAGGCTGCATTGGGTAATTAACACAGCTGTTACATATCAGGGGCTAGGTCACCTGCATTCCCTTCTCCTACACCTTGGTACCTGGGCCATCAAGTTATCATCCAAATTCCTTAGGAATCTTCCAGACCTGTTTGCTCCCGCTGTGTGATGCTCCCAGTTAATTTCTGGCAAGCTGAAGTCTTCCATAAGGACAAGGGCACTTGATTTGCAGGTGTCTCAGTTCCTCAAAGAATAGCTCCTTGGTGTCATCATCCTGGCTAAGTGGTCTATAATCAACTCCCACAATGACATCCACATTACTTGTTTGTCCCTTAATCCTTATCTAGAGACTCTCAAGTGTGCCATTGCCAACTGTAAGCTCTATTTTTGTTGAGTTCAAATTTCATACTCCAGTGGTATATGAGTTGTCTCCTGGTGTCATCCCTATGACTTCGGTAACTTGAGGGAGAGGGGGGACAGCATGCATATAGTAAACCTCAAACTCTTTTCATTTGAATTAAACATATACTGCAATATTATGTCTGAGCTTTTCCTCTTTCATTTGTTTAAATTTTTCACTTTCAAAAATTATTCCTTTTACTTTCAACAGGAACCAGCTTAGGAATGTTTAACTTATTTCTCCTCACATTTTAGAAAGTTCCCTGGTATCTAAAAGCATCTTAGCTATTTATTGGACCCTTCTAATTCCCACTTTAAAATTTTAATCCCTACATAACCACTACTAAACTGAATGGGTGGATTATTCCCACAAAGATTTTGAATTTAAATGTGTTACTATTAATATATATAACTCCTCATAGAACCCTTTTCCTAACTGCATCTCAAACTAGACCTTGTATACTGCTCAAGGCTAAAATAGAGAGATACTGATATTTTTTCAGTTCCATTAACAGTGATTCTGAAAAGCAACCATTTATGAAATTTAAATGTCTGCATCATCATCCATCAGAACACTTATTTAGTCAAAATAAGCACTTTGCATCATTTTTTAAACATCTGCATTTCATGCTTTTTAAATAGGTTTTTTGTTTATAAAGAATACACTGTATTTCAAAGCCATTAGATATTGAAAAAAAGCATACTACTGTAGTTTACATTGAGAATAAAGCCCCAAACCCTAAATGAGTCACACAGAATATTTTTAAAACCTTTTAGAATATTTTTTTAACCAATGTTTCACTTAAAGGGTTGATAAAACATGAACTATAACACGAACAATCCTGTTGTTACCAAATTTTGTTTCCATTGTTAAGGCAACTGCCTATTTCCTCCAACTAGCAACAATAACAACCACACACCATTTTAGACAAAACAATATGATCGTTTGCCCAGTTAGATGAACAAAATGGTCTGACTTTACCAGTGAGTGTAAAACCAGTGGTATCCAGGTACAATGGTGACCCATTGGGTAGAAGTAATTACGTAAAAATTGTTAATTTGGGGAAGACAGGGATGGAGATGAGGAGGAATGAAGATGAATCAACAAGAAACAAGACCAGCAAATTTGAGAGAAGTCAGGGAATGAGAGACCTGACACATGTAGACAAGCTACTGGTCATAAGGTTTGTCTGGCTTATCTTATTCATGTTTATGAATGCTTTTTGTGTGTTTTTGCAGGTGTCTACAATGGCTGCTGTTCCGGCAATATGTGTGGTTGTGTCTGTAAATGTGTGTGCCCACAGTGAAGCTCTCTGGCTAGAGACTGCCTGCAAACAGAGAGAAGCTGCCACCTTGCATCCAGCAAGGTTCATTGGATTCAGCTACCATCAAAACAAGTCATATTATTTTAACTCTGAACTGACTAACAATACTTCTTTAATTTTGTGGCTTCCTCTATCACTAAATATGAGGAAAAATGAAAATAGATGATCATATGATCCATTGTTCTTGTGTATCTTCTATATTATTTTTCTCCCTCATCAGTTTACCAGAGAAATATTTAGCAATTATTTGATTATTTAAACACACTAGGATAGCTATAAGATCATTCAAAAAGGGAAATAAAAAAGTAAATTTCCAAGTAATTTGAAACAAATGAATGTAAGCACTACTTTATGTAGTATCTATAGGTTTGAAGAATCAGGACAGAACTGGTATGAGTTGATTATAATCTGTAACACAGAGATATCAATTCCATCTGCCAAAAATAAATGATGGCCAACTACTCTGCTCAAACAGCACACCAATATACTCAAATATGTCATTTTGAGTATATGCAAAATGCAAAAATGCATTTTGAAGCAAGCATCCACAATCCTTTTGGAAATTCTACAAGGAATTTCACAGTTAATCCCATTGAGAGAGACAAACATTTTGTATTATCAGTACAGCCCCATAGATTCTGAAACAAATATATGCCTATCAACTTCAAAACAGTGTTCAGGGGAATATATAAAAACATAATGAATTGTGAGAGTTTTTACATTGGATTTTGTTTGAGTGTGCTGTGCTATAGAAGTTGGCCAAGTTCGATTGATTACTCTTTCTAATTTTCTACAACAGCACTTTTTAATCACAACAGGATGAGAATGACCAACAGCTAAGACAGCATAAAAAGAAATATTCCAAGCATTCTGCATCAAACTAAGCAAGTCTACTTTTATTATTTATTTGGTTTGGTTGGTTGGTTTGGTTTCTTTTAACTTTGTTTCTTTTTTTGCTAGGTCAATTTAAATTGATAGCTCTACCAGTACTGGTGGAAAAGACAATTTTTACACAGTGCTCACAGAATGGTATTTTAACTACATTAATGCCGACCCTCAAAAAACCCCCAAAACTTTACAGATGAGAAAGTGAAATATTCATACATTTTTCAGTAAAAGCGTATTCTAATTTGGTGTAATGCAGGTCCAGAATTAAGGTACCTGACAACAGCAGATAAAATGTTACCTTTAAAATCTAGTAGACCAGCCATTTTATGCAGGTAAAATTCTACATAAGAAAACTAAGAAAGTTTGGAGATGAAGGCTAAAGATGAAGCAAGATGGATTTAACATTAAAAAACCTAATTAACCCCCTCAATCTATAGATAATTTTTCAAGCAATGAGACACTAATGATTACCTTGACAATGAATGCAGCATCTTTTGATGTACATGTGAAAATTCATCTAGAAGTGACCGAATCAATAAAGGTTGGCAAAGTTCTTTAAGAAATACAAGTATATAATGTACATTATATAAAAAGACTGAGTTCACTATACAATATAGCAAGGATGCTTATGGGAGACACTGGTTATTGTATTCCATGATCCAAATTCTGTTGAAGGGAAATATGCACATAAGATTTGCCAACTAATAAAAAATTGTCAAAACTCATAAATCAAGCAAAATCAGGGTATCATTTTAGAAGTTTAAAATTCTAGATCTTACTTAGAATGTATTCAGATCCCAATTCACACTCTACTTACAGAAAGACTTTTACTGAATTCAAAGGAAGATTAATTTGTGACTTAGCCTGCAATCAGTGCACTTGAATAACTTCTCACTGAACTGCATGCCTAATTCACCTGTATTCAGTGGTAGAACCTGAGTTGTTGCAAGTTCTTCAAGACAGAAGATATATCTAATTCACTTTCTATATTTTGGAAGGAAAAAACATGTATTTGACTAAGAAGAATTTAAAGATGTCACAGAAACTTCACATTGATAAAAGACAGAGACCAGAACTAGATGACATTGCATGTTCAGTATGAATTTTTTTTTTCTATAATAGCCACTGATCATTTACACGTGCTATGTAATTTGAAATTAATGCATCAGACTTGGGTACAATACAGTCCTTCTGTAACCTGTCTCTCTTCATAGATCTAAGCAGGTATATATTTAAAGACTTTTTTTTTTTTTATAAAATTGTACAGACTAAATATGATGTGCTAGTGTGCTGCTTCAGGATTTGTGATAATAAAATGTCAAAGAACAAGCTGCAAGCTGTTTTTTTTGCTTGAGATACTCAAAGAATTAATTTTATGCTGGCATATACTGTAATTAGAAATAGCTCTGTGCATCATGATTAAACTAGTAGCTATGGTAACCAAAGCAGACTAGAATAAGTGTAAAAGGAGAATAGTGAATAAGCCAATCATAAAATTCCTTTAATCTGTTTATTTTTAATCCTTCTCATAATGCAAATTGGAATACTAAGGGTCAATACTACTTTTTTTTTTTTTAACCTTTGTATGTTTGGAAAGAACAGTACTTTTTCCAAACTGCTTCCTAGGTATTGCATTTTGTTTTCACTCCAGAACTTCTCTGCCCACACAGTCTTAGGTGTTAAAAGCACACCATCTTTAATGATCCATTCTGTATTAAATAATTGCATATATTTATCCCTTTATGAAATGAAACCTCCGTGTTTTCAACAGCCGAAAATCTCCATGGTGCTCAATCACCTTAGCTATTCCAATAGCCATCTGCTGAACATGTTCCAGTTTAGCAATCTCCTGATGGATATGGAGGAAGGATGGATGTATCTCTGAGCTGTACTCACCTGATGCAATTTCAAGTACTGAATGAGGGGGAAGAATCACCTCCCTTGCTGTGCAAGCTACACATACTGTGACCACCAAGCAAGCAGACAGCCTTCATGATAGTGCTGACTCATGTTTAAATTCTCACTCATCCTCCAGTCTTTTATGAAAGAGCTGTTTCATGGCAAGTCAATCAGTAGCCTGTGCTGCTGCATGGGGTTATGCCAGCCCAGGTCTGTCAGTTCTTACCAAATTTCACCAGGTACCTTACAGTCAAGGTAGCTGAGCTCCCTTTGAATGCTATCTGTGTGTGTAGCCTAGTGTTTAGGCTGACTTCCTTTGCCACCCATTTTGCTGTCATTCACAAACAAAAGGGCTCTTTCCCTGCCATCATCCAGGTCAAGGATGAAAATGTTAAGCAATATGAAAATGTATCAGCCCCTAAAATGCAGCCTCAGACATCATGATGTACACCTCTGTCCTTTGAGACATACAGTGGAGCTGCTTTCCCACCTGTGTTGTGGCCAGTAGTCTCTAATGCTCTCAGAAACCATGTCAAATTACTTGGTTAAGTCAAGGTAAATAAAATTGTTTACCTGCTGTACCCTCATCTACGGAGACAGGTGCCTCATTACAGAATGTAATCAGGTTAGTCAGACATGGTTTGTCCTCAGTAAAGCCATGATAGCTGTTATGAATCACATTATTTATCTTGTTATGCCTAATAATGGCTTCCAGGAAGATTTATTTCATAATCTTCTCAGGAGCTGAGATGAGACTGTGCTGTGTACAGTTCTCTGGATACCCTTCCTTTCCCTCTTGAAAGTAGGCATATTAATTAGCTTTCTCCAGTTACTGAAGACCTCTCATAATCACTATAATCTCAAAAGAAAGACAAGTAGCAATATTGAATGCACATACAGCAGTCTCAGTTTGCTTATACGAACCCTTAACTCAGTCTTCCTTTCACACACTTAGCAATCCTCTCCCCCAGACTTTCCCAAGAGGCACAGAGGTCTGGGAGGCTAGTGACCAGAGGCCCAAAGAGATCACCATAAGATTTTCAAATCTTAAAATGGAAAAACAGTAGGTATATTAGCTATATTACATATTGGCACACTGTACCTGCCTTCCGACAGGGACAATTTATGACGCTCAGTGTCAATATCTGGTACATTATTGGGCCATCAATATAAGAGAACTGCTCAAAAAGTACACTTTTCTCAGAAGATGACTGTGGAAGGGGATCTGGTTCAAGACATTGTCTGGGTTACAGAAATGGATGAATAAACATTTCAGAGACCATGCTTAATATCAGTTCTTTCAGACAGACTTCAACAGTTTTCTGCTATGAAAGACCTGTCATTGACCTGGTCAAAAAGTACTTAACTGTTGATCAGTATCATGCTTTGAAATGAAAAAATCCTATAGATCAAATTAAAACCTTTTCTCCTCATTGCCCAAATAATACAAAAGCAGATAAATCTTACACTTCCAACTCTCTTTTCAAGAAAACACTTGGTCTAATAAGTTCAATTTCATCACTCTCAGTTAAGTGTTTTCCTGGGCTACTCCTCCTACTGCCTCTTAACGTCAGAGAATTTTGTTTATTCATAAAACAAAATATGAAGAGCAACACTTTGAAGAACAGAGACTTTTTTCCCCCCTACTTCTGCCTGGAGTTTTTGCTTCAAAATGTGCTTCCTACTATTATATGTCCTCTACTGCATAGGCTTCTAAAGGAAGAAAATCTAATAAAACAATCGACAGGATCTCATCAACACTCAGCATAATAGCATCACTTGGGTGAGGAAAACTGTCATTATTATCATCTTTAAATTTAACATCTGTGTCCTGCATGATGACTATATTCACCAATTTTTCCTGCATTTGAAGTCACACCTTCATCAGTAGAGACAAGTAATAATTTCTTTAGAACTTTGGGAAAAAAAAGGTTACTAACAGAAACTGGATTTAGTTTTGCAAGTGTATCAAAGCTGGAAGAGAAGAGAATGCAAAAGTGCATTCCTACAAAAATATCCTGACTAGTCATGTCCCATGACCTATATAACTTTTAAAATGAGGAAAAAATTGAGATTTTTGAGGAAAAATCTCAAATTACTATCTTTACTATGTTATTGAAATAACTATAGTTTTAAAAGTCAGCTGAAAAACTTTTCCTCTCAGAATACAGGGATTCTGTCAATGGATCTAAGTGATTTGGGAGAGAAAAGCAAACCAAAAAGGCATGAGTAAAATGGATTAGTATTCAGGATAAAGAAATCATGTCTACCTAGGATACCTGTGAAATTTTATCTGTTTTAAGCCAGGAGTTCTCAACACACAAGTCATTAGCAAAGTATTTTCAGTATTATCAGTATTTTTTCTTATTCCAGTATCAATCCCTTTGTTCATTTACTCTATCATCCTCTCTTTCCCCATGCTAATAATTTCCATGATTACACTAGCTTTCTCACACAGTATCAAAGCTCATCTGACAATACCCTAATCGGTTTCACTATTAGCAACAAGATTCTCACAAAGCATAAAATTATCAGGATGATATTACAAAAAGGGTTTGGGTTTTTTTTACACTTGAGAGCATTCTTCGTTTCTAAGATCACCAAAATGTTGCATATTTCACAACCAACATTTTGGAACAAGCCTTCTTCAACATACTCCCTTTACTTCCTTACTGGCAGTATATTTTATTTTCATTACCAGAAAATTGATTACTGCAACTTTGTTGAGCCACTGTCTACCCAGATCTGAAACAACAACTGGACTGTTTCATATGCTTATAAAGACAGAAATAATCACTGTCCAGGTCTATTTCTTCTGGCAATTGTATTGAGTTTATGCGGCAAGGTTTTGTAAGAGAGGAGGGGTGCTACAAGGGGGTTTCTCTAAGAAAGGGCTGTTTTTATGATGGGGCGCGACTCGAATCAAGATCGACAATTCTGACATTAAGAAATTCCTTTCTGAAATTAGAACTGCGTTGTCTTCTGTGTCCAACCACATGACGTGCTCTCTATCAGACCTTAAATTATCCTCCAGCTCTCCACCTGCAGGAGGCTGCGGGAAAAACAATCTCCCTCCAGTCCTCAAGGAAAAAGGATTTCCACTCACTTTAAAAACAGATGACGTAATCCCTGCTTTACTTCCCCCCCTTCCCCCCTGCCCCCCCCAATGGCGGGGGGTGGGGCGACGTTTTGTTTTGTTTTTCCAGAGAACGGAGATAAATACCACACACTACTAGAAAGGGGAAGACAGACTCAAATACAGCAAAGCAAACGCAGGACGCCAAGAGCCCATTTTCCCCA
>JBBMKD010000170.1:36569689-36621696 GCA_037834095.1 Argya squamiceps
CGGCCGGGCCCGGCAGGGCAGGGGAGGTGCGGCGCGGGGTGGCGTTTCTTGCCCCATAGGGTGCGAGAAGGCCCGGGAGGTTGTGCGGGGCTGCGCCCTGCGCCCACCTGCGCCCCGGGGACAGGGTGGCCCCAGAGAGCTCTCGGGGCTGCGGGCGGTGTCTGAAGTATCCAGGAGCCATCTGACGGTACTGTCGAGATTTTGCACGGTTTTGGTAACTGTCCTACTGTGTGTGTCTCTCTCTCCAAACGTGCTGGTACGAAAACACGAACTTAAGATCGAGTAAAAAAGGCGGAGGCAGTAATCTCTAAAATAAGCAAGCTGCGTGGCAAACGCTTGCCCTCCGCAGGGCGGGAGAGCTTTGGGCTTGTTTATACTATAAATGCTTTTCCCAGCTAGGACGAGTGTGGGAGGGGGAAGCAAAATCAAGCTTAGAGAATTAAAAAAAATCATTCAAGTACAAAAGCAAACTACAAGCTAAGTAAGCAAAGCTTATGAAAGCAAATTTAAGACAACAGACTCTGCAAATGAAGAAATAAGTTTAAGAGTGGTTTTCTTCTGTTGAGTAAATTCTTCTAATGTCTTAAAAGATGTTCCTTTAAATAGACATTGTCATGAAACAATTTGAGAAACTGGAAGGCTTGAAGATGGCAGGTAGGGAATCAAAGTCTGAGTAAGATCTTTAATTATTTGTAATCCTGCAATGAAGAACATAATCCTGGGTTTTAGAATCGATAAAGACCATACTGCTCTTAACAATGGTCTTAACCATGGCGTGATACAGAAAATAAATACTTGGAAATGTCCTTTTTGAGCGCTAAACCCTGTTGCTTCAAGAGTCTCTTTCAGGTTGCCATGCACTTAGGCTTTCAAAAATTTAATGGGCTAGGAAGTTCGTTGTGTCTCTTTCCAACTAATTCTAGAGGGTTTTTATAGCAGTGTTGAGCCTTCTGTTTTTGTGCCTTGTTTAAAAATTTTGCCATGACATTATGCAGCTATCTGCTTTTCATAAGAGTATAGCAGGAGAATAATTCTGATAAGAAACATCAAGATAAAACATAAACAGTAAAATGTTCTTCAAACTTCAATACAGTTATTTTGCATAAAGTTATTTCTGGTAAGGTGTATTTCCCAGTGTTTTAAAAAAAATTCAAGGTTCTAATCCTTGCACTTCCTAATTTTTTGTACTCCTAAAATGGGGAAAATAAAGTTCTGTTTTGACATTTCTTCCCTAATTACAGGCACAACTGTGTAAGTTACTGATACATTTTAAGGTTTCTGTTAAAGAATAAGTGCCTTGCACAAATCAGTCTAGATGAGTCTGGGTTATCGTTATTCATATTTTCCATTTCAAAACTGCTCAAAAGCTTCAGTTAAGACTGTAGTCATCTTTGACAAATTGTTGTAACCCACATGGAGACACGGTGGTATAAAGAACTTGCAAAGTAATATGGAGTATGCGTGGAACAATACAGATTATGCAAAAAATTTAAAACATCATCAAACTTATTGTTTTACTTACTGATTTTTTTCCATTTATTAATTATTCTCCCTGATAAGATATCTACGGTCTTCTTTCTTAGTTTTAACATTCACTGTGCTCTATTATACCAAATCTTGGACTCTTTGAGCAGCTCTGGCTCTTTAAAGGACCCATAACACGGGATAAATTGTCGTTTGGTGATCTGCTATAAGGAAAATTCCCATGTAGCAAGAGCAATGTAAGAAGGTCCTTGGTGAGTCCTAATGGTCCATTTAATTAAGTATTTTATTTCTAGCAGTGGTAATAGGAAAGGGAAACTTTCCTATACCTTAGGAATGACTTAGGGAAAGCAGTATTTCTTCTTCCTGCAGTCTGTGAATTAAAGTTGATGTGGCCAGTAAGAGTAACTTCACCAAGTCCTGGTGGTGATGTAGTGTAACTGACATTATTCGTTCTATGAAGCAAATATAGGCAGCACAAGAGGAGAAGTAAATATCAATCTAACATTTGAATTACAGGAAGTGGCTACAAGAACTGTGAATAATTCCCCTGTAGGGTATAGGCAATTCAGTGACATCCTATCACTCAGGCTAGGTGTTATTTATGGTAGCAGCTGAGCTGTACTATGGGCACTGGAGAAAGACAGAAGCTTTTATGGTAGTCTTTTCTCCACTGGCATCCTATAAGCACACCTTGGCTGTATCCATTGGGGCCATTTATTCCTTGTCCTGGTCTAGAACTGGTTGGGGAATTTGGTTGCTCTGGTATGTGTGGGGGTTTATCTGGTTATCAGTAAAGGCCTGTAGAACTTTGCTGACTTTTTTTTTTATTGATTGATTGTCATTTATTAGTTCTTGAGGCAGTGTCAAGTGTAGGAACTTGATTCTTCCAGTTTTTAGTTTGTTGGTGTTTTAATTTATGCTGATGACCTTGACTGCACTGTTGTCTCTGCTAAGTCTCCTTATGTTTTTTCATTTGGGCTACTTTGTTTAATTGCATGTGGGACACTGTGTGTTAGCAAACAAGTTGATAAATAGTGATTTTTAACGTCTTCATCAGTGGTGAATATCTTTATTTGTTGTCCAGTATCTAATTTCCTATTTAATGATGGTAGAGACTTTCAGAAACAATTGTTGCAGTGGAAAAGGATTGATGTAATCCCTTTTTTTTTTCCTTGGGCTGTATATTATAGGTCTTATGTTGATGAAGTTAATACTGCCTTTCCCCTACTTAATGAAGTTTCTTTTCTTAATGCTTCTACTGACTATGAATTTGCTTCAGGTTCCAGAACTTTTACCTACCTTCTAGCCAACGTGACCATTTTGAACCCAGCTGCTTAGCATGTATGATATCTTGAGTCAGATAACATTTCTATATCTCTAATAACTGCCTCCTTATTTCATTACTTTTTAAACCTTTGTATTTAAATGTTTAAATCCATCTCTCTTGAATGTGCTAACCAAACATAATTCATGAATGTATAATGGTGTTAGGCCTCCTTCTGTGTTGACAATCTTTCCTAACATGTTATACATCTCTTCTGGCTACATCCTATTGGTGGCTCATACATTTCCCATGGTTTATTACATCCAATGTTTGACTGATTTCGTAAGGTTTTTTTTTCCTCTTTCTCTCCTTTTGACTGTTTCCCTTTTGCTTGATGTACTGTAGTTGTCTAGTATGTATTCAATTTCATGGTCTCTAAAAACCCACCACCCTCTATTTGCATTTTTTTTTGGGTGGAGGAAGGGGGACAACACACAACTTCACCTCATCCTTTTGAGCTATATGTTTTGGAATCTAGTTTGTTTCTTGCTTAGATGTAATTGTTGACATTTACTTGTACCATTAGATAACATGCTCTGTAACCTCATTCTTAATGAGACATAAATGGCCTAGTTTGTTGACAGTCTGAAATCTAATTCCTTGGTTTTAAACTTCTGTATTTTCTTTTTCAATCTGTCTAAAGAATCATTTGGAGGTTTTATGTTAGAGTTGATTATATTTAATTTTTTTACCCCATACAGGTTAATCAAGGTCTAAGAGAACTAATTAATGCCACTATTTTCATTCCCCTCACTTTCTTTTGAAGTTGTTACCTATTGTCTGAAAATACCTGTGATGGAAGACTGATAATGATTGAGTGAAAGAGGATGTGTCAGCTCCAGGAGATCAGTTTCATGCATTGGTTTAGATTTCAGGAAAGAAAGATTGAACCTTCAGCTGTCAAGTGCGATGTTAGTGTTGAGAAGAGTTCTTCTCGACATTAATCATTTCATGCTAACCTAAGTGCATCTTTTATACCTAACTGCTGGCTGTGAACAGGTATGTAGTTGCATCTCATTCTGGTTTCCCAGAGAATCGAGGGCAATCTTTTTACAGTTAAAGAGTTTCTTATTTGGGGGTCTGTTGTGATGTTTGCTTTTTGAGGTTTCTTTTGCCTTTATGGATATTTGGGCACTAGTGGCTCTGAAGTGTCTGAACAAACCTGTTAAACTGACTACTCTGTAATAATTCCTTGGGTAGAAAATCTCATGTTTTTAGAACATTATATTAGAGATAAACTTTTCAAGAATTGACCTGATTTTTCTAATAAAATCAAGTTTTTCTTGCCCATGTCCAGCTTTAACTACTAGTTCAAATTTGGAAAATTATTAAGTTGATATACGGCTGGATGTCATCCCCACTTTGACTGTTCAACCTTTCTTATCCCAGCAGATCTATTAACAAATAGCATTGATTTTAAATATTACCTTGAGTTTCACAGCTAGAAAGAATTTGGTTTATTTCATTAAATTATTTTCCTACTTTCACTTTATTTTCTTTGTGGCCTTTTTTGGGCTACATTTTTTTCTTCATAGATAAGTTTTTTAGTACATGAAGGAGTGTTTGTGTTATTTCTTATATCTGCCTTAGAAATGTAATTTATAGTAATTATTATTTATTTTATATTTATCTTAACATCCAGAACAGCACACTATAGTATAATATAATTAAAATATTTTTTTTATAATGTGTGCATTTTAATTCCTGACAAGGATTTGCACTATTATAATCTAAATTTATTAGAATCTAGTATGTATTTAAAGAATATGTTAGAATGGAATGACTTAGCTAGACATAGATAAAATCTTGTGATCATGATACAAAAAAAATACATGCAGTATGTTTCTTGGCATATGAACTGTTTGCTGACAGACCAAAAAATCATCAAGTGGCTGTGTAGAGTTAGCTACCTGCCAGGTTAAATCATAACTGGGCCACTTTAATGTTGACTACATTTAAATTTTATACAAGTTGTGATTATGAAACTGAGACAAGTATTTCAATATAGGCATACTTTTATGAATAAGATTGTAATTTTTCTCTGTAAATATAGTGTGTGCCTTTTTTTGTCTTTTTGACCAAGGACACTATTGAAGATAGTTAACTTTGCCATTTCTTATATTTATTCTTCACAGAATTAGCATGGCATCTGCTAAGCCATAGTAAAAGTGGTACTATAAATAAACTTTTTTTTTTTTCTGAAGAGATGTTAATTTATTTTCTTGGAAAAAACACTATAAAGCTTCATTGAATTTATTTTTAAAATCTAGTTATGGAACATCCTTAAGAAGATGCATGATCAAGTCCAATCCACTGCTATTGTTGGTAGCTAAAGCTTAATCTCCTCTATAAACTGATAAAGCTCAATCTTAAAAGTAGCTTGTGAGAAGGTTGTGTGAAAGTCTCAGCCCAGTGTAGATCTGGTGGTGCTGATAGTGTTGTACATCTGTTACTAAGAGCTTATCCTAATCACTGTGAGGTGGCCTGGTTGTCCTGATAAATCCATACAGCTTGTTGGGAAAGAGCAAGTGAGGGAAAAAATTAAAAAGGACAGCTATTTAGAGCCCTGCTATGTTTGTGCCATTAGCTGCTTGATAGGAGTTGGGGAAGTCTGGGGAAGTCTAAGGAAGCCTAATTCTTTCCTGACCTCGTATGATATAAGATGCTGAGGTATAGGTTTGTGTCATTATCATGTGATTGGTTCTTGCACAGCTTTACTCTGACCATTGTATTTTAGGATTTATTTTAGGATATTTGGCATCATTACATGCTTTGCATTCTCAGTATAAAATTTCTTAAAGTTCTAGTTAATAAATAAAACCTGAGGATTTAACTGACTTTATTGCTATTGATGTTGGTGTCATGAATTTGCATAATGGCACATAAATTATGAAAGTAATGAATTTCTATACTTTTGTAATTTAAGGAAATCATTAAGTGTTTTGTTCTTTGGTTATTTGTTGTGCATTTTTGTTATGAAGATATTCCTGTAATGAGCTTTGTGTCTTCAGTGCAAAGTTACAGCATGTTAATCTTTAGTAATTCAGTAGTTAAGGCAGATAGTTTTTAGAGTTATGATGGGACATATTATAAAATTATGTCTACATGGATTGGCAGGAAGTTTTCTCACAGAATTTAGTACAGCAAAAATAAAAAATTCTGAGGTAAAAATTGAATTAATTGAAAATAATTCTTAATTTTGAAACATATGTAATGCTACTGATTTATGGCAAGAATATATCAAACATGACTTTTTATAGAAGTTAGACAAATGTCTAAATATTTCTGTATATAATATTTAAGCTGAAAGAGAAACAGTGGTTAAAGATGTATTTAGAAAAAAAAGTGCATAGTTGATTTGTTGCAGTATATCAACTTCAAATTGTTAAATAACAGCAAACTTGATGGTAAAAGTGGAAGTTTGGAATAGAGGTTTCTTACCTCTCATCCATTTCTGAACGTCTTTATTCATAACTGAAGTGCATTGCTGACTTCTGATATTGCCAGATAACAGGGGAGAGTAACATCAGTTTGTTCATTCTGCTGCAATATAGAACATTTTCAGATGTAATCTTTTATCCTCTGTTTTCTAGGTATATTATACATGTATGAGATAATTAGGTACAGGTTTTTTAGAGTGTAGAGATTGAGGCCACTATAGTCTCCAGCATATTCTTCCAAATTCTTAAGGTCATGTCTTTTGTAAAGAGCAAGGTAGTAGCTTGCTCTCATAATAAAGATAAATCTGCACTGAAATGTCCAGAAGATGAACTTTCATATGAAATAAAAAGAGAAAATAACCACTGATTTTTTTCTTTTTTTTTTTGGGAGGGGGGTGGGGGGAAGTTGGGGTGGTTTGGTTGTATTTGGTTTCTTTTAATGCTTGACCATCGTAGTGCTGAACTTTAACAACATATTGTGATGTTAATGTTCATATGCTAAAGCATCATAATTTTCAACATCCCTTCCACTTTTTCCTTCTGACTATTTTAGATTTTTGGATTTATGCCTAGTCAATCTGAAGTGAGCTAAAATGATAGTACCTAGTTCCAAAGGGAAGAGCGTGTAATGTCTGCAGCACAAGTTTGATCATAGAATCATAGTGTATCTCAAGTTTGATGGGGTCTGTAAGGATCATTGAGTCCAACATTCTGCTCCTTGCCAAACCACATGAGTAAGAACATTGTCCAGATGCTCAGTGAAATCTGAATGGTTTGGTGATAAGAAAGCTTCAGGGAGAATGTCCCAGTGACTGACTACCCTCTCGGTGAAGAGCCCTTTCATAATGTCTAACCTGAACATGCCTTGACACAGTTTCATGCCATTTTCTTGTGTCAGCTCAAGAATTAAACAATTGTTTCTGCATCAAATGAATAGGTTGTTTTGTCCTTTTTTATTTCTTCTAGAATATTGTAAACAAATTTATTGGGCAATGTATTGTAAGGCTGTATACGCCTTCAAGATGTCTCTTTTGGTCTGATCTATTAAAATGCATTTTGTTGTCCTTAAATTGGGATCAAAGAACACTTAACTGGAGGTACTAATTGGACGTTAGGGTAAGAGCATACTAAGTTACTTATAAAACATGTAATAATATTAACATTAATTACAACAATGTAAGGGATGGAATGCTTTGAGGTTTTTCATATTTTTATTATAATATTTAGTACCCATAGTTTTATTCATCCTACACATATGGTTTGTTATACCTGTATGTCATGGTTTAACCCCAACCAACAGCCAAGCCCCACTCTCTCACTCCCCCACCAGCAGGATCAGGGAGAGAATCTGCAGGGTAAAAGCCAGAGAACTCGTGGGTTGAGATAAAGACAGTTTAATAGGGAAATCAAAGCATGAGCACACAAGCAAAGCTAAACAGGGAATTCTTTCACTGATTCCCATGGGCAGGTAGTAGGTGCTCAGCCATCTCCAGGAGAGCAGAGTCCCATCAGTGGTTACTTGGGAAGACAAACACCATCACTCTAAATGTCTCTCCCCCTCTTCTTCCCCTCTAAGTATTCTGTGTACTTTGCATGATGTAATATGCTTTGGAATATCCCTTTGGTCAATTGGGGTCAGCTGTCCCAGCTTCAATTTCCTTATAGCCTCACATACACCCTCAGAAAATGCCTTGACTCTGTAATCTGTATTAATTATAATATCTGTGTTGTCAGTTCTGTTGAGCAAAAACCCAAAACACATCCCCATACCAGCCATTGGGAAGAAATGAAAGAGGAAACTCTACCCTAGCCAAGACCAGCACACTATATTATAATAGTTTTCCCAGCACTTGGAAATGAATGATGAAATAGGCAAAAACATGTCATTGATTGCCTCATAATGTCTTTGCAGTCTTTCTTGTCTTTATTTTTCATGTGTAATTTAACCAAACTTCTTAATTTATTTACAGGTAATTGTAACATGTTTTTAAGCAGTTTAGGTTCTCATCTGCTATCCTGAGAAGATTTTAATTACATCTGTACTTTTGAATTGAAGATATTTACCAGTTTATTGAAAGGATTATACAGTTTCCATATCCATTTTAGCCCATGCTTCCCTGATGATACTGAAACTAAATGTGAGTCACAGTGTTTGTCTTGAGAGACTCGTTGTTCTGACAGGTTGGTATTGAGACTAGAAAACTCAGATCACATAGATGGTGCAGCAGCTACAGGCTGTTGTGGTTTGATGCTGGCCAAATTCCAGGCACCCACAAAAGCCGCTTGCTCACCTTCCCCTGCCACAGCTGGGCAGAGGAGAGAAAAATTAATGAAGGGTTCATGAGTTGAGATAAGAACTGGGAGAAAAAAAACTCCAAGGGCAAAACAGGCTCAACTTAAAGGTACAAAGTGAGTTTACTAACAAAATCAGAAGAGGATAATGAAAAGTAAAATAAGCCCTTAAAAACACCTTTTTCCCCCACCCCTTCCTCCTTCCCACTGACAGGGCAGGGGGGTTTGGTTAGTTCATTACCCGAGGTTTTCTTCCTCTGCACAGGGAGAGGAGTCTTTCCCCTACTACACCATGGCGTCCCTGCCACGGGAGGCAGTTCTCTGTGAACTTCTCCAACGTGACTCCAATCTCACAAGCAGGAATCCTCCCAAATCTGCTGAAACGGGAGTCCTTCCTACGGGCACACAGCCCTCCCAAAACTGCTGCAGTGTGGGTCACTCTTCCACAGGGTGCCATCCTGCAAGGACAGGCTCCTCCAGCCTGGAAAAAAGGGCCCTCTCTCTCTGCCAGGTCTCCCAATGGATCACAGCCTCCTCCAGGCATCACCTGCTCCAGCATGGGCACCTCTCCCAAAGGCTGTGGGTGGATCTCTGCATCCCCCATCGATCCCCATGGGCTGTGGATGGATGTCTGCATCCCCCATGGATCCCCACAGGCTGCAGGGGCACAGCTGCCTCACTGTGGCCTTACCACAGCCTGTAGAGCAGCCTTGGTGCCTGGAGCACCTCCTCCCCTCCTTCTCCACTGACCTTGGTGTCTCCATGTTGTTTCCCTCACATGTTCTCACCACCTGCTCTTCTCTGGCTGGGAAAAACTGTGCACTTTGTTTTGATTTCCTTTTAAAATATGTTATCACGGAGGCATTACCAACCTCTCATCAGCCCAGCTTTGGCCAGCAGCACATCCGTCTTCAGAGCCATCAGGGATTTGCTCTGCCAGGCATAGAGCAAATAGATTCTCGCAGAGGCCACCTCTGTGCTCCCTCCACACCACTACCAAAACCCAAGCCATGCCAAACCAATGCACAGGCATAAAAGAGAAACAAGTTTGTTACTATTGAACTACTTGTAATTCTTCCATCAAGATTCTCAGTGATACTATATGCCAGTATAAAAAAGAACCCCCTGAAAGCAAAGACTTTCCTTAATGGGAAAGTATTAATTTACCTGAAACCATGATTTTCATGTGCAACAAGCAGTAATAAAGTGGACCTGTTTTAACAATTTGTAAAATTTTTATTTGCGGAAGTGGTACATCAGTAACATTTTTATTCATAGACCATGTTTATGGTTGGGGGTTTCTTCAGCACTGTAATTCGAGGTGACTGAATTAGTCCTATATTTCCCACACAGTTTATGACACCATGCAATTCTGTGCACTTTTCACAGTTCATGTTTGAGCTGAAATCTCAAATGGCAAGTAATTTGAAAAATTTCAGCAGCATGTTAGGAAGTTGTTCTGTATATTCTTGTGTCTGTATCCATTTACAAGGAGGACTGTATAACTACAAGAAATCTGATAAATTTGGAATGCTACTTCCTATTACTGGGTCTAAATATTTATGCTTTTGCATATGTGGTTTGTTTTGGTTTGGTTTTTTTTCTCCTTGGATGTCAGAATTTCTGAGTAAGAGGTTGGGAACCGAAAGTATTTCTGCTTTTCTTTATTCCCCTGGAGAATGTCACCTGTTCATACAGTACCCTTTATGAAATCTACACATTCTGGTGTAGGACAGGTAGTGACACAGAATTGCTCTGTGGAAATGGTAAACAATGTCGACCTGTCAGTATCTGATACTTCCAGCTGTTCTTTTCCTACTTGGCTTTGTTTATTTCTTGATTAAACAATGGACATCCCTGTTTAATTTTTGCATTTATTATATTACAAACTGTGGAGAAAAGCTTGTTAAGTCAATGTAAAAAGGCAGAGGTTGTCTGGATCCTAGGTTTCTTAAGAAACTGGGGTTTTTTTTAGGTCTATACCATCTCTGCTGAGGATTTGATAGTTGCTGTAACCATGCAGTCAGGAAGATGTGTATGAAAATGTCTCCCAAACAGCACAGCTGATGAAGTATATTGCTGCAGTACAGAAATGTGGTAGTACAGCTTTTATTCCTTTTTATCTTTCATTTTCACTGGCATAATACAGAGAAATCTAATGTGAAACATGGAAGCATATCAGAAAAGGCTACTACCTGCGGAAGGAATAAATGCTGTTAGATATGTGAAACTATTCTGAGGAAAAGAGGCAGATCCATTCCAATGAATTAGTTAAATTTGGCTTTCTACATTTTTCAGCCAGCACTGGTGGCTGCAGCTGAGCCCTTTAGGCTCTGCTGGCTGTGAGCAATGGAGTTGTAGATTCATTGTTTTTCCCTCTTAAAAAAAAAAAAAGTTAAACCGATGCTTGGTATTTGCGATAATTTTGGCCCCTCCTACTGTGCCAATTGAAACCACTCCCTACATAACCAAAACAAATCATTCCCCATGATTCTGAGGATATTTTACATTTCAGTACAAGCTTTTGTGCACTGAACTACATTTTTTAGACAGTACATTTTAAAAAAAGAAAGTAATTTTTTAGGAGACAGATAAGAGTGACTCAAACACCACCTCATTTTCAGAGCTCAGAAGCACAGCAAAATCAATCTTGGAGCACTAACCTGCTTTAATTTTAAACACTGGAATTTATAATCTATTAATTCTTTTAGCATTGATATCTGTTTTCTATTAGAAAATTCAATAGGTTGAACATTTAAATTGCTGCTAGAAGTACTTCAGATTATGTATTTATGAATTTAAAACTTATTAATCTCAAATCATATCACAGACTTCAGATCTGATCTTTGAGTAGCTTGTTGTAGTGTTGAGTAAATTTTTGCACAGGACTTATTGTACTTATATGTGTTCAGGTTCTGTATTTTTTATTTCAACTGTGACTTCTTTCATGGCTTGGATGACTTATATTTCCCACTGGTTTGATGAAGATGATTGGTATGAAGGACAACAAAGAGTAAGAATTGCTTAAAGTAATATTTTTTCTTTTACCACTTTTATATTTTTCTTCTTTAAGCTGCTGTTTATTATTATATTGATAGTATCAAAGTAGTATTTCTATAGTGGTTCTAGAAAGAGATTTTTAGTAGTTTTAGTGATGTCTTGAATCATAAATAAAGCATATCTAAAATGAGTTTTTTTGAAAATCAATGTTGCTAGCTGGATAAAAGGTACTGGAAATGTGACAACCACCTACTTGCATTTTTTAGGTTGCATAATTTAACAAGTAGCAATTTTTAATATGCAATGAGATAGAAAGCAAGCATTTCATTTTATTGTATTAGAAGGAATTAATATACCATGCATGGAATAAAAATAAAATAGCTATAATTAGTAATAGAGTAAAACAAAAATATTTGGGAGATATTAAATTCACCTAGGGTCATTTCCAAGTTGTGTCTTGGATAGCTTTATATTTTTAATGTTTTTCTGAGGAGGAGTTGTTACTATAGCAACATTTTCAGGATAACTTGGATTTTGTTTAGCATTTATTTAGCAGCATGTCTACAGCTGCTTTCATAGATTTATGGTGGGAAATGAATATGTCACATTTCTTTCACTGTATTAAGCTCTTTGTGGTATCTTATATTTCTGTGATTTCTTTTTGTTTTCACAGTATATGCTCAGCTAATGAATTAGAATGCGTGAGATGCTTCTGAAAGCAGATGCTTTCATTTTATTTTTGTGTATTACTTTATAAAGCCACCTATATGCTCATAAGTATAAAAAACTGGCAGGTATTAATACTGTCCCACAGTTCTCATTTTACATGTCACTCATGATATGGATGTTTCAGATGTAGAATTACATTTCAATGATTGTCATCAGGATTCAGTTGTGAGATGTGTCAAGAAGTAGCTTTATCTGAAATCAGAACAGTCTTGGCAATTTGCCAGCATAAAAGCAATCTTCTGGTGATTGTTGTAGCTCTGGATTGGAAGATGAGAACGGAATCTTATGCAGACTCTTAGCTGCTTCATACTGTGATCAGACATGGTTGTATACATATCTCTGTGTATTACACACATTACCTCCAAATTATGATTAAGCAATACTCCATAGATAATGGCTTTATCACTGCTTGATGCTTTTGTATTGATTAGGTGTGTAGTCCAATGTTGCTGGTGATGTATTGTTAGAAATGTCAGCATTTCTCCATGCTTGGTTTCAAACCTAGTATGGCTCTTTAGATTATCTTGTTAAAGTTGCACAATAAAGAGTGTTCTAGTGAAATGTTCAAGCAGTGTAGTCAAGACAGTCAAAACCACTACTTTGTAAGGCTTACTGCGTTATGATTTTTTTAATGTTATTGCCTTAAGTTTTCCGTGCAGGATCTCTATCTTGGATTAATATATTAGGGTTTTATTTTGAGTGTTTGTTTCTGTGAAAGAGTCTCAGGCTGTGATTTCAAGTTTCAAATTTTAAGGAAAGGTCCACAATGTCTTCCCTTGTGAAGCCAGAGATCCTGTGGTTAAATCAGTTCTTGTAATGATTTGGGTCCAAGTTTATTGTGGAGATTTAAAATGTCTGTGAACGCTACTAGGACACTTGTTCATTTCAAATAACTTTTTAAATCAGAATATTCTTTTCCTGGTCCGTGTCTGGATAAGTGAATGCACATTTTGAATACTTGCTAAGTTGTCATAAAATGTCATCTGCAAATTTTGGTTGCAAGAGTCTAGCCAAAGCTTCTGGTATTTTTGAGGAATACTGTTGAAATTCAAAACCTTGTCCAAGGCACCCTCTTCCTGACTATGGTTAGCCTTCTGATTATCTGGGAGCTATACATGGCCTGTGTGCCATGAATTGTTCACAAAATTAGAAAAAACTTTTCCAATTTTTGCTGACTATCTGTACTGCTTAGTGGTAAACTAGCAACCAGTCTGGCACTTTAATAAGCAGTAGACTACTTTGGTAGAATACTCCTGGAAAGTATGAAGGCTTCACTTGTGTAGAGAAGTACATGTGCAAACCTACATAATTATTCTACATTCTTCTACATTGTGACTCTCACTACTAATATAGTCAGACTTTGTTTATATTTTGCTCAGAAGCAGTTGCTTGAGTAGTGTGTATTTCCTCAGACTATTCCGAGGCCTGCATTAGTAACTGCAGTTTAGTAAGCCACGTCAAGACTGAAAATTCGTTACCATTTTGTGGTACTCCCAAGTAGGAAGAACTTTTGTTTGTTTTGTCAAAGTTTTCATATTTTAAGTTCTAGATTGGATTTTAAGCTGCATATATACCAGAGTATTTCCATATATACCAGAATATTTCCAATTACCCTTTATTTTATGGGCCTGGACACATTAATGAGAATTTAACTTCTTAACATGGTTATAATGCGTTAGGTGTTTCTCAGCCCCACTGGAAGAACACCAATGCTAATTGTGTTTGTGCTTTTACATGAATCTCAGTGCTATTGAGGCAGACATTGTCAGTCAAAAGACATTTTCTGCTCTGTCTTGCAGACATGCCAAGATTGCTTCATAAGTTTTAAGACCTTCATGCTTTTAGCAAGATAAAATGATTGTCCATTATCTGGTGCTTCTAACTGGTCCCACTGGATAGGGTAATGAATTTGAAACTGTGGTTCACAGGTGACATTTTCATCTCCAATGGATTTCCTCCCAAAGATGGGTAAATATACCCAATGTCTTTAAGGAGATACAATGTGATATAATGTCTTTATATCACTAAAGATCTTGTTATGGTATCATTGATTTGCTGACAAAAATATTGGTACCTTGGGACAGTAGTCTGGATGAGATGTAACAGTCATATACATCAAACATACAGGAGTGACAGCAAGCTTTCTATGTAAGAAAAGATACAAACCTGATGGGAAGATAATGGCAGAGTGAACAGAAGCAGAGGACAGTAGCACTTCTATGCTTGTAGCTGTTGAGAAGCTACACTTTGTAAACACAGAACTATATTGATTAACATAAGGCTACTGTCCACTTGTGTATGCATACCATATTGCATATGGACTCATTTGGGTAGGGTATGCACAACGTGGATCACATTCAAAACACATTTGAGCATCTGTTGTGGTTTGTGCTTGATGGTTATACATTTATGGATACTGATAACATGCAAGCACTATATTGATAATGAAAGTGTTAAGTGGTGGGTTTAAAGAGCTATTATTATTATACAAGTGTTATTGCAGTGCAATTGGGAAATACAGCGAGCAATGAAATACACTGAGTATCTGAAGCAGAGAAAAAGGAGTTAGATTAAAATTAAAATGGTGCCTGTTAAAGAGCTGCAGTTGCCAGGTTACTAACACTGCAGCTTTGTGTGTGCTGTGACACAACACTCAGTCTTTTCTCCTGCATCTTGTAGTAACTGCATTATTCTGTGAACATCAAGATTTAGTTCCTCCATCTGTCAAATAAAGCGATTTCATTCCACAATCAGAACAATATTTTCCATTTTTGGACTAGCAAGGTATTGGAATGAATATGGAAATTCTAAAGTGCCTTGCAAAAAATGATACTTATGCTAAACTAGGGATTATTAGGCATTTATCTTTAAGTTATTGATATAAAGCCATGGTAGGTATCTAGTCAATTCGGTTGTTATTTTTAAATAACATTTATGATATATGAAGTTTTAGTTTAATGTGGTTGGTTGTTGGTTTGTTTTTTTTTTTTCTGTATTAAGCAACAAGGAAAGACCTAGAATGTTGCTGCTTCTGCCAATTGAAAATAAAGGGTTTTGTTGTCCTCCTTTCCTTCATCTCCTTGGAAACTGTGAGCACACACTGCTAGTTTTCCCAATGTGGCATACATTTTTTACATGCACAGGGGTTTTTTTCATTTTATACTTAAGAGTCAAATATAATTACCTGTACATCCCTTATTTCAAAATAAAACACTTTTTTACAAAGTATAAAAAATCTCCACTGTATAAAAATGCACGATGTGTGAAATCATACATATTTTTAGTTATGCTGCATTTCTGTGTTTTTGTCATTTTCCTCAGGCTGTTCTGATGAATACATCTTTCTCTTTTATACTCTGATTACTCTGTTAAATATGCTTAGCAGAAACCTATAATGTTTGAAAAGATCTGCAGGAAACTGCTTTAATACATGGTACCTATGAGGGAGGAAGTCAGTAAGCCACACAACTATCATTTCTTCTAGATTCTGTCATACTGAATTTCAAAGCAAATGCTTCCTCTTGTAAAATGGTATATCATTACAAAGAGCAGAAAATAATAACAAGTCTAAAACAATAAAAATTAGTAAATAAAATGCAAATTATTTTCTGCAATACAGCTCAGAATATTTTATATATGTAACTTTTAAATATATACTTCAATGGGGAAAATCTAGTCAAAGTTTAAGAATGCTTATTAAGAATGAATTCTTAACTCAGTGAAATAGTAATGTATTACTGAGCAACATTTTTCATCTAAAATTGAAAAATTTCATCTATTTGCAGCACTTTTATAGACGTTACTGCAGAATCCTACAAGACAAATCTGTTGTTACACTGAAAGAAAAATCTGTGGAATTCTATTTTAGCATCTGTAAGAGATTATAGCTTTATGATTAGTTTTACCTGTAATCAAACTGCAAATTAAACAAGATTTAAGTCATATTTTCTTACAGATTAAAACTTTAGCAAATCAGGAATTTTTAGCTCCCATATGAGAAGGTAAAAAAGAGTATCTGTACAAAGCGAGACAAATCTTTTATAATGGTGAAGTGAATGCTTGTGTAGTCTTAGGTTCTATATAGTTGTTGAATTTTTATCAATTTTACATTGATGGTAACCTGCAAACTAAACCCATGATAATCTAATATTGTACAGCTAATTCTCTCTTATTTCACCATGGCTTTTTTTTAATGTTCTTTATCAGTTTTTTTATACACCTAGAGTTTTTACCATTGTTTTCCCTGGAATCAAGAGCAGAACCCAAAATTTCTAGTTCCAGGTATTTTGTGCTTTCATAAAATAGTTATCTAATCCCCTCGGGGACTTTAATTTTAGAAAAAGTGATAATGGTACCAGTTATTTCTTCATGGGAACTAGAAGAAGTCTATTCTGAATACCCCAAATCCAATTATTTCTCTGCGTATGTGATTTATACTTTTAAGTGCACAGAAGGGACTTCTGGAATTTGTCATTTTACTGAATAGTAAAAGAACACTAAATGGCAAAAGTAGAAACTTGGAGGTTATTTTTGCCACTTGATGATGTTGATTCTTTAAATAGATAAATTTCTCTCTGGGGGAGCTCATATCATTTAGAACATGAGATGTATTGCAGAGGAGCTGCAAGTTGATGCAATTTATAGAAATGTTCTCTCTGGAATCTCTAATTTGCTGCAGAAGTCAAGAATAATTATTATTGACAGGCAGGAAGTCTAATAGCCAAAGCCCTAGTGTGCAACAAAGCTGTATCTTGTACCTTTTTTTCCTGTATATTTCTGTTCTGCTGTAGCAAAATTTTCAAAGGTACATGTGAGCATTTAATTTCCTTCAGTCACTCAGAATGTTTAAGCACTTTAACTAGGTTTAGTAATATCTTTGAAATGATCAGTCTCAAATAGTCAACTGATCCTGATCTTCTGCTAAAAAAGTCCCCAAAATAAGTCTCTCTCAATTTTTTTCTTTTTCTTTCACACTTTCCAAAGTGAGAGAAACATGATGTTATGGGATTTGCTACCTATAATAACTCATTACTGTTTACCTGCCAAGCAGATACACCAAGCAGAGGAGAAGAATTAAAAATAAAATTAATCATTCAACTTTATTTCTATCCCTTATATAAATGCATTAAAATGAAATTTTGATATTTAGGCATCCGGTTTAGTTGATAGTGACCAATAGGTTCCTTTGGGTACAGATCTACAGATCACTACTGCAACACCTGTATTAAGTTTGTTCTGTATGTGCCTTAATACTACTGTCATCCAGAAAAATATTTCCCCCTCTATACATTTAATGTCAAGTAGGTCAAGACTGATCTTCAGCAACATATCTGTGCTAAACTGTTACACAGCAATGCATTGAGTAACCAACCCTTGTACTTCATCAACAGTTGCTCCCTCAAAATATGTGATTGCCTTTGAAGTCTCATTTCTCTTTAATTCCCTTTCCTTTGTGGAGCTTGAAATGGTACCTAACACTTGGTAAATTTGACATAGCTCTCCTTCTCTTTCAGGATTATAGTCTTAGCTCTTTGAACTAAAGATGTCATCCTCCATATTCCATGTAATATTTTTTTTACTGAATGTGCCTCCATCCATTAATCTATCCACAGCATAAATGTGATCCTGAGACATTCTGTTACTAGGTAGCATGTTGTTGACATTATCCTGAATGAAATGAGGGTAGGTAAATAATACTAGCAAAGCATTTCTTGCATTTTTATGTTGAAGTCAGTTTTCTCGCTCTGAGCACAGCTGGTACTGTGAGACTTGTTTTGGACATAGAAAGCATAGTTTACTGTAGTGTTACCCTAAGCTTTGCTTTTGCTTTTTCACAGCTCACTTCAACCTTTTTTGTTAAACGTAATTATTAAGAAAATTTAGAAAGTTTCTCCAGAAAGGATGATAATAAGGAGGATAATATGATAAAGAGTTGTTCTATTCAAGTGGTTTGAAGACCTTTCTACGTGTTGGTTTTGCTTAAAACTATTAGTATATGGTTTATCTTGTCTGGCTATCAGTGGGAGATGAATGGGAGAGCAGAGAAGGCACTAAACTGTAATAGAGAAAGTATTGAACCAGACCACAGAAGAAAATGAATGATGAACAGTTTCAGCTAGTACAAATCAAGAAGTATCCAAGTTTTTATGGCACATCCCCCCCACCACCCCCTCCCCTTTCTTGCAAATGGATTATTGTGAATGATATTAGGCACTCTTTCTTGTGTGGCACTGAAGCCTCTGAACATCTAATTGTCTTTATTTCATATACATTCTTTTGTACCTCAGGCGAGTTATATTTTTAAAGTAGACATGTATTTATGGGAACAAAAATGTATTCTATTCTTTAATATTCTGTCATCTTGGAGTCTAATGAATTTCTGTTTTAAAGGCAAAAATGTCACATGTGAAACAAGTGGGACTTTTAGCTGCTGGATGTCAGCCATGGAACAAGGATATATGTGCTGCTAGTGGGGACAGATTTGCCTACTGTGCCACCCTTGCTATTTATATTTATCAGGTAAGGTTATTCTTGATTATCAGATTAGTTACACTTTTAAATTGCTGTTCATCTCACTTTGAACCCTTTCAACAAATGTTTCTGCAATGCTTTTGCATTCTGAGGGAGAAATGAAGCAATTCCACAATTCAGTTTGAAGCTGTAGTACAAAAAAGCTTTTGCACAGTGGATTAAAATGGTTCAAAGTTGTGGATTTAGTGACCCACCTTTACTTAATTTGGAGCCCGAACTCGTCAGCACTGTGGTCTTCTGCACGTAACACCTAACTAAAAAATAGAAATGCTGTGACATAGAATTTTCAGATTGGGAAATATGTGAGGAAATAAAATATGCACTTACTTTAATTTTAGGAATTATACTGGTAGTAGGATTAAAATAAACAAAATTTACTGTGTCATGTTTGGGCATTTTTTTAAATATCTATTTTTAACTGGGGTAAGTAATTTAAAAAATGAGAAGGATTTCAAACTCATTTTTATATTCTGTCCTGTTTACCCCCTTGGAGATTACTAAATGATTGTTACCATGCCTATAAATAAAACATTTTAGGATTGTTTCAGTATACTTCTAAATGAAATATAATATAATATAGTATAATAATTTATAAGTGACAGGAAGATAGACACAAAACTGTTTTTTTGATAGTTGGATATCAGGCAACCTTTCTTTACAAGTCAAGTGTATGAGAATTTATTTTACTAAGATGTGAGGTATTGGCAATAGTTAAATGCACTATAAATTCATCTGTAAGTCTAATATTGTGATATGAAGTATTTTCCAACCAAGAGGAATTTAAAGTAAGTTTACAAAAAATGTATTTCTAAAATGAATTTTTCTGTTTGTTTAGCTGGATCACCGATACAATGAATTCAAGCTCCATGCGATTATGTCTGAACATAAGAAGACAATCACAGCCATATCTTGGTGTCCCCACAACCCTGATGTGTTTGCAAGTGCCAGTGAGGATAATTTAGTGATCATTTGGAATGTGAATGAACAGAAAGTTGTGGCCAAGCTGGACAATACAAAAGGTATTTTAGATATGGAGATCTGTTCTATCCATACAGCTTGATCCATGGGTATGTGAATACTTACAGAGTGTAAACTCTATAGTTGGTAGGCTGGAGTTTTAACAATTGCCTAACACAATATTCTTGTCAGATTTTTTGCAGGTCATTCTAGAAAATAATGATAATGTGTTTGAGTAAATTGCTGTCAACCATCTCATATTTCGTAAAGAAAGACATTATTCTTTTTCCCTAAAGAAGTTGACCCGTTCAAGAATTAACTTTGCTAGTGATTTCTTGTTGAGCAGGGGAGAAAAAAAACCCAAACCAACATTATTTTCATCACTGTATAAAAGGATAAATAATTAATTTTTTAAATAATAAATTTCATAATGACTTTAGCTAAGTGAAAGCAAATAAAAGGTAGCCTTAACAGATTCAAGTATAAATCATCAGTGAATTTGAACGACAGCTTTTGTTTAAATACCCTAATACTTGTCTACCTGAATCTTGTCTCGGGCCTTGAAACTGCTGGAGATGGTACAGCTCTAGGAGGTTAAGCATCTGTGTTACAGTTACATTTCCTTGCCCAGTTCTGATTAATGCCATTTAGTCAAAACCAGTACCTGTATTTCTGGTCTTGCAGTCAGTCTCATCAGGTGTCCTTGACTCCTACATTTTCGTTCTTGGAAAGTGAGTGTGACCCAAGAACAGTCAGAATCTCAGGATCTAATAAGCTATTTTGGGACCCCCTATTCTGTTCTCTCCAGAGCATTTAGGGATACCTCTGAAAACCTTTTGCACCTTGCATATCAAGAAAAAGTAAACTTCACAGTGATTTAATCTATTATAAAAGAAATATTGTATGAGCTTATGCAGAAATATTAATGCTTGTACTTATTTTTCAATACATTGCTTGTTTGAAAATCTACTTCAGCCAATGACTACACATGAAAGAAGTGTTATTATTAATCTTTAATTATTTTAGATAATATTATGATAAAATGTTTAAATTTAAGACAATATGTTTAAACCTTCTGTTAGTTTTTCTTTTAGTCCCTTTTACACTGCCATATAGAGGTGTCTAAATACAGTTTTAAGTTTTCAGCTTGAGGAATTTGTTTTGCTGTCAGTTATTCCTTCAGGCACACATTATTAAGCTATGAGGATGATGAGGGTTGGAGACGTTAAGATCAAAATTCTTAAATGGGACTGCCTACAGTTAGGTATTAGACAACTGAGTGAGAAGTGTCATGTATCCAGAAGGAAGCTATCAAGAGCTCCCTTTTATTATGGAATTTTCAAATTTTGTCACACATATCTGCTTCTGTTAGATTTATCTCTAAATTTCATTGTATTTAGCTAAAATGGGCATTTTGAAATTCTCAGTATTTTACTATCTTAGTAGCAAATAACTTACAGTAAAACATAGTGAATGAAATTCTGAATAAATGAAAGTACTGTTTGCAGGGTCAGGCTTATCCTCTCTCAAATGTGTGACTGTCTTTGGCACTGATGAATTATAGATATCATGTAATACAGCCCATCAAAGTAGCATAAAAGTAATTTGGGAAATGATTTTGCTTCCTGCCAATGGAAGCCTTTAGTTTACTTTTACACCTCAAAATTTCAGTCTAGTGATTTTTATGTAGAACATTATTTCTACTGTTTTTCAAGACAATTGCTGATAGTGAGTCAAGCAATACTGCACTGAATTTTGTATCCTGGTTCTTACAAGGTTTCCCTGTATGTTTCAGGAATTCCTGCATCCCTTGGCTGGTGCTGGAATGAAGGTGATGCAGTTGCATTTGTGTCCCACAGAGGTCCTCTGTACATTTGGACTATCTCAGGACCTGACAGCAGGGTAACTGTGCATAGAGAAGCACACAGTTTCTTGTCAGATATCAGTCTGTTTAGATGGCATCCAAAGAAAAAAGGAAAGGTGATATTTGGACATACTGATGGAAGCCTATCTATTTTTCAACCAGGTAAAACTCATATGGCAAAATATTTAGTTTTATGTATATATCTCTTGTTTCTCCATATGCATGCAATTCTGCACTTTTAAAAGTTAGATTCTATATTGTAGGTACATACATAAAATTTGTTCTTGATTCATAATATTTCTATTCCTTCCATATCATAAAAATATATTTTCTTAGATAAAGGATTCAGAGCATTTTCTTTGTCTCCTCCATTTTGTGACCAAAATAAGACTGCAATTTTTTGACAACTGCAATAAACACTTTTTTTTGAGAATAACATCCATGATCATCTACTGAACTATATTTTTCTGCAAGTTTATTCTTCTGAATGTTTACTTCCCTACTTTTGCATTTGTTCTGGAGTCCTCTGTTTCGTATTCTAGAATCCTCTGCAATTCTCATGTCACACTTAATATTATCTTAATGGTTCTGTTCTGTTAAAGGATAGATGGAAAAATAATTACCCCTTGTCTGAAATCCACCACATACATTTGTGCATACTTTATGAATAGTATATTTCTCTGCTAAGAAGGTGCCATGTTGATAGGCTCATTTGAAGATAAAGTTTCACTTGTTTTCATCGTTTTCTTCAAAGGCAGATATCTGTATTAAGTTGATTATTTCAATTTTTTTTTTGGCTGTTTCTCCTTCCTTGAATAAAAATTGATTTTCAATTTTGTAAAAATGTGTTAATTTTACATAGAATTCTTCTCCAACAGCCATGCAAAATTTGTTTTCCTTCAGGTCACTCTACTAAGTTGTCACACAAGATGTCACAGAGAATAGATTCCCTTGCTTTTGTAGTGCTGACTGAGTTAGCACTGGCATTGGGAAAAGGAAATTAATTTTAATATGATAACATTTAAGTATTTATCACACTGAGACTTTTCATGAAGTCTGTCTAGAATGATTTGAATATGAAAACAGAAATAATAAGAAAAATATTTAAAATATCAAAATTATGTTCTGCAAATGAAAATGTAATATAGGCTAAAAAAATCTAGGCAGTGGCAGTTTTGTATGTGCCACAATTCAAGTTGCTGTAAAAAATTTGTTTCAGGAAAGTTATCCATTACTGTTGGGGATAAAACTCTTTGCATCAACTCAAAACTCAGAATACTTTATCACAGGAATGCTGTCTTTCTCTGTATTTATGATGGTTTTCTTTATTATTGTTATATTACACATCTTTATTCAAATAATTTTAAAATTTAAAAAAAATATACAAGTTTTTTTCTATTCTTAGCATACATAAGATTGTTCATTTCCAACAGAGAAATAAAATTTGAAAGTTTATATACAGCTGGGTGAAAATTTTCTCTATAAGTAGCAGACTACACAATGTTTTTTACTGTTGTTGTCTACTTATTTTTGTCTCCCATGGTTGTATTTTCTTTTTTATTAACTCTAGACTGTGCATTAATGTATCAGAACATTTAGTGTAACGAAAATATAGGCAAGAATATAAGATTAATACCCAATTTTTAGGGAGATTCAATGCAGTCATATAGAGCCAAACATTTTCCCTTTCATTTGTTCTCGTTTAAACTTACTTAAATGACGTGTGACTCAGTTGCATGATTCATACTGTTCAGGTCTTCTTTTAATGGAAAACAAAATTCAACAGTTAGGATTTTCATGAGGTTTGCTTTTAGACTCTTTTTTTGAAACACAGGTTAAACTGAATGGCTCCTAGATGCATACTGTCTTATACTCTCCCACTAGGTGGTTGTGCTTTCTTGGGGCTGAAGTGTTTGAATATGGATGGCTTCAGTCTCTCGAGGACTTTTTGCTTTTAGTTCTTGTGTGGCTACCTGAAAAATGTCAATTCTGCTTTGTTGTCTGTTTTTGTTTTTCATTTCAATGTTGATTTGCAGTAAAACAAAAAGGTGAGCTGTAATGTAAGCAGGGGACATTGCTTTAAAAAGTGAGAGTTCTCAAGTTTTTGGCAAATTTAAGCAATTATCATACTTCTGTTATTCTCAATGCTTCAGAAAAGTGAAAAAAAATGAAATCAAGAAATTGGTTTGTTCTGTTAGTTGTTGTGCAGTCTTAAATTATTTCTCCCATTTGTGGTACCTGATTTTATAAAGCTGCCCTAGATGTAATGTGTATGAACCAGTACCAAACCTGAAACTGAATAATGGAAGGTGTCAATTCCTTATTTACTAGAAAAGCAGTAATTTTTTTTTCTTTTTTTAGTATAAGATCACAACTTCAAAAATACAGATCTATTTCATCTGGACTGTACACTGTCTTATAAAACTAAGATTCATCTCTCTGTAAAAATAAAAAGTGGGAGATAAATACGATATTAAAAAAATGTGGGTTTTGATAATATTTCATCAAGTGAAACAAGGCATCTTTTTTGCAGGTGTCAGACTAGATACTTAATGGTCTGTTTTGGCTACAGAATCTGTAAACACTTCATAGCTGCACACATAGTTTTAAAGAAGAAAAAAATCTAAAGGCAGTTGCTCAGAAAAAGCCTTTACTGTCACAGTGTTTTTCTGGTTCTTACTGCCTTTATTTTGCCTGTATTTGCTGTGGTGTGCCGGCTTACTTACACTCAAATGGATTGTATTTTATGTGCTACAGACCTTTACTCAGAGAAATTCTTAGAACCATGTATATGATTTCACATAATTTCCTTTCCTAGAAAATTATGTTTATAAACCTGACAGCTGTTTCTGTTTTCTGCTGTATTAAACATAAAGTTGAATCTGATAGAAAAATAAATACTCTAAGTCAAATATTGCAAAGATAACTTCATTATTTTCACTAGTGCAGACAATGGAGCAGGTTAGTGAAAATTTCAGGGAGAGAGGAAAAAATCATCTTTGCCAATCTTGTACCTATTGAAAGGATATATTTGATTTAATTTTTAAATAACCTGTTTTCTTGTGCACTTTAAAGGTTCTAAAAATCAGAAACATGTCTTAAGACCAGAGTCTCTTGAAGGAACAGATGAAGAGGATCCAGTTACAGCTCTGGAGTGGGACCCTTTGTCAACTGATTACCTTCTTGTTGCTAATTTACATAATGGTATTCGACTAGTTGATTCTGAATCTCTGTCCTGTATCACAACTTTTAGTTTTCCCAGTGCAGCAGCATCTGTTCAGTGTTTAGCCTGGGTTTCTAGTGCACCTGGAATGTTTATAACTGGAGGTAAGGCTTTGATTTCCTGATTTATACAAAGATAACATATGCAGGACTGAATCTTCAAAATTGTTACCCCAAGTTTGATTTTTCTGTTTCATAATATTTTTGCAAGTAGAAAAATACATAATTTGTACAAAAAAAGACCATAACACAAAACTGGAAAATAATAAAACTACACTGAGCAGTTTTTACATGTTTTAAAAATTTTAACTGCATAAATATGTGATGTTCTACAACTTTTTATGCTAAGTAATATTTTCCTCATGCACCCTTTAGCAAAAAATACATAAATTCCTTTGGGTATAGGAATAAAAATGCATTGTACTACCTGATGTCACTTCAAAGCTCTAAAAAATTAAAAGAAGAAAAGAATTTTTTCCTGCCTCTTTTCTACACCATAGACATTGTGGCTCAGGTTGAACTAATGAATAAGGAAACTAAGACTGGCAGAAAATTTTATAATGAGAGAGATTCCGTAGAATTTATCTGTGTTTAAATTGCTAATGGTAGCAATGATTGTTGTTTATAATGATGGCCACAGTGGTAAATGGAGGATAAATAGGATGCCATGGATGTTACACTAGATGATCTGCAGAGGCCCCCTCCAACCCTAACTATTCTGTGATTCTGTGGAGTTGACAGTGCCTGCTTATAAAATTGTTCTTAGGACTTGAAGTTTAATTCACTGCTGTATTTTTGTATAAATCAGCCTCAAACCACATACTTCTGTATTTTGTTTTTTTTTTTAACCTCAGATTCTCAGGTTGGTGTGTTACGTGTTTGGAATGTTTCACGTACAACACCTATAGATAATTTTAAGTTGAAGCAAACTGGTTTCCATGGCTTGCATGTGCTAAGTTCTCCTCCAAAGAAAAAGTGTAAGTGTAATTTTGATTGTTATTAATTGTAATTAATAATGTAATGGCTTCAACTTAAGAAAATCTTATTTATGAGTCCTGTTATGTCTAGATGAATCTCTGTAGGGCTGGTCAGCTATTTAGTTTGTAATTAAAGTACCTTTTGCTGCTAGTGGATTAGGCAAAGGCATAGAGGATCACGCACTTTATAAGGCCCTTCTTTAGTAGGCCAGGCTTCATACAGGAATTCTCCATTTCTTTTGTTTCAAATCTCATTAGAATACAAGAATTTTACTATTTATAATTTTACTTATTAGTGAAATAAGAAATAATCTTCTCTCTTTGTCTTTTGCTTTATATTGTTAAGCATGTTCATCACAGTATCCTACTAAAAATCACCATACATCTTCAACAAGTGAGGCTGTTCCACCTCCAACTTTAACCCAAAACCAAGCATTTTCTCTTCCTCCTGGTCATACCGTCTGTTGCTTCATGGATGGTGGAGTGGGGCTTTATGACATAGGAGCCAAAAAGTGGGATTTCCTTAGAGATTTGGTATGGTTCATCTCTGTCTTTGAATAGAGAGTTTATTTGGCTTATGCACTTTCTTCTAACAGAAAAAAAACCCTGGAGAATGAGGTCTTTGCAGTACTGTAAGGCAGTTTCTATTGTTAAAAAGAGCCCAGACTTCTAGGAAACAAAATGATGGTTCTGAAGTTTAACGTAATCTTTTATTGTAAATTACTGAATTCTGTTAGAAATATTCTGATGGTTTGTTTTAAACCAGAACTAAAGATTTAAGGACTTGGGTTTTTGTTTGTTTATTTTTTAACTGAAATTTTAGTTTGATTGCCTTCTCAGAAATTTTTTCTAGTGGGTTTTCTATAATTCAGAATAAAAGTTTGAGTCTTTTCATCAGAGAGCTATATGGTGAATGCACTCAGTTTAACATTACAAATTTTCTTTGAAGCTAGAATTCAGACATGGGTTTAACACATATTAGAAGACCCCCTTCTTCACCATGCTTTTGCTTATTGAGATTCTTGAGGATATTTCTCTTTTCCTCTTTCCAAGTTCCCTTTTCACTGAAAAAAAACCCAAACAAACAAAACCCAAACAATTTTCAGCTGTACTTCCATATGCATTTGAGTAGAGGCTGCTGGTTGGTTTTCTCTTTCCATTTCTATTGTGTTTGGTCCTGTAAACCAACTGAGGCTTTAAAAATTTCTTACATAATACTTGTGTTTCATGTATTTGCCAACTTAAATTCTACAAATGCATGTCTTAGAACATTACCAGTTGATACGTGAAATCTCTAATGGATTGAAGTTTAAACTGCAATAGAGCATAGACTGTATCTAGAAACACAGAATATTCAGTGGGGTACTAGAAAACTTGTAGAACGTGTTTGACATACAGAGCTCTATTTTTTCAGTCAGATACTTTTTACCAAAAGGGAAAAATTGTTCCTGTTTTAATTTTTTTTTTCTTAGCTTTTTAAATTCAGTTTTTAGCAACATAGTTCCAACAGAAAATACTAACAAGTTCCTGGCACTGTGTACCCCGTGGTTTCAGGAAATAATTTTTCTGGTTTTAATAATAATTATGAAAGAGCATGTTATAGTCCAAGTTACTTTATGCCTTTTAATTTTGACTGATAAGCCTAAATATAAAGGGATTTTGGGACTCTTAATTGACCTGACAGGTAAATTAAATACAATAAATTTTAGTGTTTGATCTAGAGTTGGACTTATGAAAAAAATAAAATGTAATAAAAATGGATTAAATATTTGTTTCATTTAAGGGACATGTTGAGACCATCTTTGATTGCAAATTCAAACCTGATAACCCTGATCTTCTTGCTACAGCTTCATTTGATGGCACAATAAAAGTTTGGGACATAAATACTTTATCAGCGGTTTATACATCTCCTGGTAATGAGGGGGTTATTTATTCCATTTCTTGGGCTCCGGGTAAGAATATTTTGCTGTATGTCTAAATGTTCTTTGACTGCAGAATTTGTCGTATAAAATAATGAGTTTTATATAGAAAGGCATCTTATAAGGTTTAAACAAAACTTAATTATCTGTGAAATCAGCAGAGTTCAATGCTTCAGACCTTGCTGAAGCTTACCCTTGTGAGCTATGCTGAGTATTTCATGCTCAGAATGGAGGGAGGAGAATCTCCAGAACATTTGTAACATGGCATTATGCAGATGTCAAAATGTCTTGTTTGCATGAGAAGCAGCTAGTTAAAGGAATTTGGATTATATTTTGTGCTGAAATAGTGGAACATATGTGTTTAGTTCTTTTTCTTCCTTCTTCATGTAAGAGTCTAATGACTGAAGAACTCTACTTTAACCTTATTAGAATAGGAAGTGTCTTTTCTGCAAAGCATCTACATTTTTTTAGATAAATCACTGGAGTCACTGGGAAATTTTATTTTCAAAACAGTTCTGTAACCCTCTTTGTTGTACCCGAAAATACACTTCTGATACTTGTCAATAGTTGACAATAGGTTGACTTCCTTGTTGTGTTTTATTTCTTTGGACAGAAGATGTATTTTAAAAAAAATCTAAATAATTCATCTCTCTGTTCTCACCTGCACTTTTAAACTCTTAAGAAATAACTGACAGGAAAAAATATTGTGGTGGGAAGCTTAATGTAGTCTGCATATGTGAAATAAATTTGCACTTTTTCATTTCAGGGAGTCTCTTGCACCTTATACCTCTTCACAAATAATTTGTCTTGCTATATAGAAATCACAGCAATGTGAAATACAGTGCTTATGCTTGGTTATTTAGTTTTGAACTTTAAATTCAATTTGTAGTTGTATCTCATATTGAATGAATAGTTTGTTTGTTTGCTGCTGGAGGGGTGTGGGGTTTTTGGTTTTGGTGTGGTTTTTTTTGTTTTTTTTTTTTTTTATTTTTTTTAAGTAAGTTGGAAGCACATGCTAAGGAACTTTGTTCCTTAACCCCCAGTCCAAAAGCTCCTGTCACTCCCAGCCAGAACTTTTGGTACTTCTTTCACCTTACTCCCAGACAATTCCTATCTGCCTTGTACTTTGTTCCTAATATATAATCTAATGCATGCCACCATTTGTTTGGTGTCAGAAGACCTTTGAAAAAAGTTATTACTCCTTTTTCTTTTTTCTCTCCTATCATTCTCCTACCTGAGTTTATTCCCAATTTATATATTTACATTGCTAGACTCCTCCTGCATAGATTGACTTTTCTGCCCCTGGGCTTGCAATAAAACATCAGTCAAAACTTTCCTATAAATTTGCTATTTATGAAAAGCATAGCTGTGTTGGGCTGGAGAGTCACCGTGGTGCCGAGAATTTGGTGGCTTTTGGATTAGACCTGAATTGAATTTTCAGGTTCTCACTGTGTAGTTTTTACTCAGGTTTTCCACCCTGTAGAGTGTGGTTACAGACTCAGGTATATTCTTGATGGTCTTAGGTGCAGCAGTGGTGCAAGATTAAGAAAACAAAATACTGTTAGATGTTCACTCTCATTTTTATGATTCGCCTTTATAGGTAGGGAACTTTAAAGGAAAATGCTCTAGTTGATACAACTTTAAGCTTGAAACATTGAGGTTACCTGTCTTTCAGTTTGAGTCATATACATCCTGATAATGAATTTTTTGCATGCAAGACTTTCAGCAGGCATTAAGATACTTTTTACAGCAATATAATTTTTAGTTGACCATTCCTCAAAACAGGCATGTAAGAAAAACAGGTCAGGCTTTCATGGATATTGATGTTTGTAACTTAGTAGCAAATGTTGGCCTTAAACTATGGAAAACTCATGTTCATGTACCATTGATGTCTTCTGTTCATATTACATTTCTTCAATTTAAAGTAGAACCACTGTCAAAAAATACTCTGATTTTATAATTATTGTAATATTTTACCAACACCTTTCTTTAAAGGAAATCTGAACTGCATAGCAGGTGGAACATCCAGAAATGGTGGCTTTATCTGGGATGTTCGAAAAGGCAAAATAATAACCAGATTCAGTGAGGTAAGATGAGATCACTACTTTTTTTGTCTATATGAAATGTAAATTAGTCATTCCCTCTAGTGTCCATAAATAGAGATGGCCAAAGTACATACGTTTTTTGAAAGATGCTATAGTATAAAAATCTGTGGAGTTTTGTGAGTGCCAGTTTACATGTGTGGCAGAAGTATTTTTACTTCCTCAGACTGGATTTGTGATATGAGAGTGATGAAGCACCAGATGGACTTCATTATCTTAAAATTTGTCCTGTAGGGATAAATGGCAAAAGCATAGTTGATTCCTTCTTAACTGTGTAAATATATATGGACATACAGACTCAGCATCAAAATAAAAACTGCTCTGTATTTTCAAAAATAAGGGCCAGAAAAAACTTTCAGTACCTGAAGTCTAAATCAATAAAGCTCCATTTTGCAGCATGTTAAGCAGTATGACCCATTTAGTGGCTTGCCTTGTCTTGAAATTTAACCTGAAATTTATCTAGGCATTTTTAAGTCCTGAAATAGTAGCATAATTTTTATTGGCAAAAGGAGTTGTATAATACTATGCTGTAGTATTTTACACTATTTTGTATATTCCTAGTATATAGCTGTGATCTTCAGATTATACATAATTATTTAAGTGTAGGATCTGCATCTAAAAAGAGAGGTGGGGGTGTGAAGAGAGGCGCGAGCAGAAAACAAATATACCTACCTTCAGGAGTTCTGGCATTCTAATATTAATATTTGCATTTGTGCTACCAAATATTGCTTCTGTAGTACTGGTCCTGCTGGTACACGTCCCGGTTAAGTATTCTCATATCACAATTTTTCATGCCCACTAACTTCATTATTCCGACAAGTAACTAACATTTATTCAGAATCACTGTATGATTAAGGTTAGAAGAGACCACAGGGAGTCCTCTGGTCCAACCTCCCTGCTCAAGCAGGGTCATCCTAGAACCCTTTGCAAAGGATTGCATCTAGATGGTTCTGGAATATCTCCAGAGAGAGAGATTCTCCAGCCTCTCAGGGTAATCTGTTCCAGTGCTCGGTCACTTACACAATAGAGATGTTCTTCCTCATGTTCAGACTCTGCATCAGTCTGCCCATTGCCTCTTATCCTATTGTTTGGCACCACCAAGGAGAGACTGGATGCATCCTCTTGGAACCCGCCCTTTCAGATACTGACAGACATTGATGATCACCTCTCAGTTGTGACTTCTCAAGACTGAATAGGCTCAGCTCTCTCAGCCTTTTCTTGTAGGAGAAATAATTTTTGTTGCCCCCCATTGGACCTTCCACAAGCTCCGTGTCTCTCTTGTCCTGAGGAACCCAGATCTGGACACAGCACTCCAGATGTGGTTTCACCAGGGCTGAGTAGAAGAGCAGGATCATTTTCCTCGACTTGCTGGAATGCTCTTCCTAATGCACCTGAGGACACCATTGGCTTTCTTTGGCCACAAGGTCACACTGCTAGCTCATGGACAGCTTGGTGTCCACCAGAACCCTCAGGTCTTCTCCACAAGCTGCTTCCCAGCAGGTTGGCCCTCAGCATGTCTGATGTTGGATTATTCCTCCCCAGCTGCCAGACCATACCTTTGTCTTTCCTGAACTTCAGAGAGTTCCTCTCTGCCCATCTCTCCAACCTGCCAAGGTCCTTTTGAAGGGCTGCACAGCCCTCTGGGGTATTGGCCACCTCTGTCAGCTTTGTGTCATCAGTGAACCTGCTGAGAAGGCCTCTGCCCCTTCATCAAGTCATTGATGAACAAGCTAAACAATTCTGGGCCCAATATTGAACCGTGGGGGCCACCATTATTGATGGGCCTCCAACTAGACTGTGCCAGCTGATTACAGCCCTCTGGGATCTGTTGTTCGGCCAGTTCTCAATCCACCTCATTGTCCACTCATCTAGTCCACACATCCTGAGTTTGACTATGAGGGCTTTGTGGGAAACAATGTTGAAATTCTTGCTGAAGTCAAGGTGGGCAATACCCACTGCTCTCCCCTCATCCATCCAGGTAGTGGTGTCATTTTAGAAGGCAATCAGATTAGTCAAATATGACTCACCTTTAGTGAATCCATGCTGACTACTCCTGATCACCTTGTCATCCATGTGGATAGAGCTGGCCTCCAGAATGATGCACTCCATCACCTTTACAGGAATTGATGTGAGGCTAATTGGCTAGTAGTTCCCTGGGCCCTCCTCTTTCTTTTTAAAGACTGGAGTGACATTTGGTTTCTTACAGTCTTAACCTCAGACAGCTCTCCTGATTGCCACGACCTTTCAAAGATGATTGAGCAGCCTCCCTGTGGTCATAACCAGAACTCTTTCAACATTTTTGGATGCATCCTGTCAGGGCCTATGGACTTGTGGATGTCAAGTTTGTCTGTGTGTTCTCTAACCCAGTTCTTTTTGATCAAGGGGATGTCTTCCTTCCAACATTCTTCTATGCTGGTCCCTTTAGTCAGAGATTCCTGAGAGCTGGTCTTGTCAGTGAAGACTGTTGTAAAGAAGGTGTTCAATAACTGCCTTCTCTGCATCCTCTGTTACCAGGGTCCCCCCTCCATTTAGTAATGGGTCTATATTTTTAAGAATTTATGATTTTTTAGAATTAGAAATAATAAAAATTATTTAGAATAATTTATATTATTATAAAAGAATTATCCTTTCTTTTCCTTTTGTTATTAATGGAGTTGAGGAAGCACTAATTGTTGTCCTTGACATCCTTGGCAACATTTAATTCCAGATGAGCCTTTGTCTTCCTTATCTCATTTCTACTTATTCTGACAACCTCTCTGTATTAATTCCAAGTGGCCTGACCCTGCTTCTGTCTCCTGGGGATTTCCTACGTGTGCTTAAGTAATGAGAGAAGTTCTTTAGTCATCCATGAAGATCTTTTGCCCTGTTTACCCAATTTCTTTTTCATTGGGGTGCATGGTTCTTGAGCCTGGAGGAAGTGATTCTTGAATATCAACTGATTCTCTTGGACCCTTTTTCCCTGCAATGTGTGTTCCCATGGAGCTGTTCGAAGAAAATCCCTGAAGAGACTAAAGGTAGCTCTGCTGAAGTCCATGATTGTATCTTACTTGGTGCCCTGCTTCTACCTTGCCTGAACTCCACAGTCTCATGGTCACAACAGCCAGTGTTGCCCCCAACCTTCACATCTCCCACAAGGCTTTCCCTGTTTGTTGGTATGAGGTTCAAGCAGCACAACATTCCTTGCGGGATCCTCCACTACCTGTAACAGGAAGTTGTCATTAACACTTTCCAGGAACCTCTTGGACTGTTTGGGCTTCACTGTGTTGCTTCTCCAGCAGATGTCAGGGTAGTTAAAGTGCCCCACAAAAACCAGTGCCTGTGACATTGGGGCTAGCTGGCTGTAGAAGGCTTCATCCACTTCTTTTTACCTATCAGGCAGCCTATAGCAAACACCAACAACAGTGTCTTTTATCCAAACCGTAAGCTCTTGACTTGCCCATCATCTACCCCAAGACTGATCTTGATACATCCTAAGTCTTGTCTCGCTCAGGGGGAAATTTCACCACTGTGACTTCCTGGCCTGTCTTTCCTAAACAATGTGTAGTCTTACGTGGCAACATTCCAGTCCTGACAGCTATCCACTGTGTCTCTAATCACAGAGAGATCAGATCTCTAGTGCACAGATCTCTAGTTCATCCAGTTTGTTCCCCATACTGCATGTGTTGGGGTACAGGCATCTTGTAATAGTATTTGACTGTGTCCACATCCCAGTGGACATGCAAAGGGATGCCCCATAATCCTGTCCAGTGATTATGTCGTTGGCTGCTTGTGCGTGCTCCAGGTACTGCCTCTTAAGCCTCCTTATGCTACTAGAGTAGTTTCTATTGTTCTCTCCTTCCCTATACATTCTCTCTGGCAAGCCTGGCCCTGGCCTCTTTCCAAACTAGTTTAAAGCTCTCACAATGAGCCCTACAAACTCCTGAACTAAGATCCTTTTTCTCCTTTGAGACAGATGGATCCTATTTGTTTCCAGCAGGCTTGGTGTTGTATAAACTGATCAAAACCCCCAAAATTGTGCTGGTAAAAGCAGTACCAAATCCAGTTGTTCATCTGCATGATCTTCCTGTTTCTTGCCACATCATTCCCTGCATCTGGCAGGACAGAAGAGAACACAACTTGTGCTTCACATCCCTTGAGCAGTCAACCCAAGGCCCAAAGGTCCCTCTTGATTGTCCACATAGTTATGGATTGCTCATTCTTCAGCTTGACCCTTTTTGTCAAGGTTTTGTCTCTTGGATCCTGGAGGCTATAGCAGTTTTACTACCTATCTCCATAGTCCCAATGTTTTGGACTTGGATTCTCAAACATCCAGCTTATACTGGGTACTCATTATAATGGAGTTTTGTACAGTATACTGTACTAGGAGAAAAGGGTTGAAATTCATAGGAGAATAAAGTGAAAAAGATGAATCAATAGATGAGAGAAAAAGGGGTGAATTATTTCTTATTGATAGGTATTTTGCATTTTTTGAAGCATGGAAAGAATGGAATCTTCTGCATTGCCTGGAGTCATAAAGATTCCAAAAGAATAGCAACCTGCAGCAATGATGGATTTTGGTGAGTGTTATTGGAAGAAAAAAAATTGCTAAATGCACTTCTCGAGTCCATAAATTTTGACAGTATTCTCAGTAATCAATTTTGAAACTTTTCTTATTGGACAAAACTTAAATTATATTAGTCTTCTATACTTGTTAGGGGATGTTTTTCATGATTTTAAGAAAAAATTAAAGGAAATGTTTTCAGAAGGAATAGTGTCTAAGACACATTGATAGTGAAACTAAATACTGATTTTTATTTGAACAAGAATATCCTTCTAGGTTTCTTATCTGTAGAGGACACTTTTCAAAGGCCATCCAACTTTACTTGTCTTAATTTAAATTTTTTTTTTTTAGTTTATTGTTTCAAGGACTAAAAAGTACTATTTTAGAATAAAATAATTACAAGTGCACTGTCACAGGAGTATAATACCTCATTTCTAAAAATGTATGAATGTCCATTGAAACCAATTTAGCATATATTGTGTTTCAGTACATTTCAAAAATCCTTCTTCATTTGTTTGCCCTGCTACCTGTGTCATTCCAGCTCAAACATAATGGGCAGAAATTTTAGAAAACAATCAACTTTCTTTTTAATTCATAAAGATCTATTTATGCCTTAAAGCCATGACTACAACTTTGATTCTGGGCTATGATGATCCTTTCAAGAAAGATGTACCACAGTGAACATCTTTAAAGCCCCTCTGAAGAGACACAGATACTGAAGTCAAGTTAGATGTTGTACAGTCAACTTCCAGTTAAATGTTGTAATTGAGGGGCTGATATTGTTTGTGGCTCTTTCTCCTATTCTTTGTGTATATCTTTTTGCTCTCTGGCTTTATTTTGGATAGCCTACCCAGAATGTATTTTTTCTGATAATATCGCATTGTAATTGGTTTCAGTATTATTCGAACCATTGATGGCAATGTTCTTCACAAGTACAAACATCCAGCTGCAGTGTTTGGCTGTGATTGGAGTCAAAACAACAAGTAAGTAAAAACCCAAAGAATTGGCAATATTTACTATTTAAATTGATTACCAGTAAAGTAACACAAAGCTATCTAGAATGTGATATTCACTGTGATAGTAAAACTCTGAAATTATCTGTTCCAAAGTAGAATATATCTATAGCAGCTCTCTCTTCCCAGTAGTATATTTCATTGACCACCAAGAACTTTCTTGACTTTCAAAGGAGGACAGTTTCATATTGATGAGAGAAAAAAAAATTATCTAGCTGAATATGTAATAGGGGGAGAAAAAAGCAGACATTCAATACCAGGAAAGAGGGTTATAGATTGGTGTCCTTGTAATGACTGCTAAGGTGAAGATGTAGTAGACAATTAAATACATTGTGATAATATATAAAATTTGTAGATAATTCCAAATAATGACTCAGGAGTTTTTTGTAAAAAAAAAAAATTATATAGTAATTCAATTTAATTATAGGTGTGTATTGGGTGCACAGTCAGACTAGTGCAAATATATTGCACTAATGGATCTTTATCAGCTTTTTTCTGATTTAGTGTTTTTTAATTGGATTGTCAATAGCTACATCTTGAAGAGACAAAGGAGAAGCAAAAATTTGCTATTTAAAAAAAAATGCAAACTGCACATTGTATATTTTAAATTTAAAAAAAAACATTCATCAAGGATGACCAAGGATTTTGCTGTTTTTATTTTGCAGAGATATGATAGCTACTGGTTGTGAGGATAAAAATGTTCGTGTTTACTACTTGGCAACCAGCTCTGATCAACCACTGAAAGTGTTTACCGGGCATACTGCGAAGGTGTTTCATGTACGGTGGTCTCCGCTCAGAGAAGGGATCCTCTGCAGTGGCTCTGATGATGGGTGAGTATTTCTGAACTATTAGAAAACATAAACCTCAAGCAGGACTATCGGAGAAATTTACGTCATTACTTGTAATGGTGTTGTCAATACTTAATAATCTAAATCTCTGCCTTGTTCAGATCCAGGTTTTAGCTTTGCTCATAGATTTATGTAGTACTTGGGCAGCAGGATCATTATCTAAAATTGTCACAGCTGCTGTAGTAGTACAAGTTTCCAAATGCTTTCCCAAGAGTAGTGCCTGATACTGTTACTGCAAGGCATAGCACAAGGAGGATACCACGTTTACATCACGTCTGAAGAGACAGGTGAACGACCCGCTCTTATTTGATATTTTTCAAAAGTATACTTAAGTAGAATCTGCAGAGAATTTTAATGAATATTGGACAGTTCTGGTTTTTGGTTTGATGCCATCACTTTTGAGGGAGAGCACATCAGTCCATGGTAAGCAGGAGAAAGCATTTTTCTATGATTGTAAGCCACTTCCCTGAAGCATATACAAGATATTTTTGTAAAGGATATTTTGTAAAGTTTGGAATATTGGCTTCTATTACTTTCCCATCATCATTCATTAGAGGTTTATGCTTGAAGCAAAATCTGTTAGTTCACAGTGTAGTGATTCATGACAGGAGACAACTTGACAGCAAGCTTCTAGACAATAAATTACATTGAACAGGACTGGCCCTAGAATTGAACACTGAGGAGCATTGCTGGTGACCAGTTGCCAGCCAGATTTAGGTCCTCTCACTACAACTCTTTGAGCCCTGATGTGACGCAAATAAAAATTCTGATAAATTTGAAGCTTAAAATATTGCTGAAGTAAAGACATAATTATATTTCAATAGGTGATCTGATGCAGGTTGTTCTCTTTTATCCTGTTTCAGTACTGTTCGGATATGGGATTATACACAAGATGCTTGTATAAATGTTCTTAGTGGACATACAGCTCCAGTACGGGGACTGATGTGGAATCCTGAAATTCCTTACCTTCTAATATCTGGCAGTTGGGACTATACAATTCGAGTCTGGGACACAAGAGATGGAACATGTTTGGACACAGTTTATGATCATGGTGCAGATGTATATGGTAATATCTTCTAAATTTTGTTTTATTTCTGTATTGAAATTTATAAAGTAATTTAATCAAACAGGTTATTTGACTAGATAAATTTATTTGACTACATTTTTAAATATCCCCTCTACTAGGATTAACCTGTCATCCTAATCGTCCGTTTACCATGGCATCCTGCTCTCGTGATTCCACTGTGAGACTCTGGTCATTGACACCTCTAATAAACCCTCTACAAATAAATATTATAACAGACAGATGCTGGGATGATATTATCGGCAATACAGGTAAGCAGATTGTATAAAGCATTGTTTTAATTTTCTTTGTGTTTATATTCCTATTCCTTTGGTTGTTTTTTCTTTTAATTTCATATCTAAATCTTTGTGTGTGTTAGATCGTGCTGTGGAGTCTGGAGCTCCTCCTTTGCTGTGTGGCAAAGTTTCCAGGGATATTAAACAAGAATTGGAAAAATTGTCAGGAAATCCTCAAGGAAAAAAACTAAGGTGGTTTTCAGAATTTTTTTCAGTAAGTATTCTGCCAACTTAGGGATGTTGTCAGTGTGCATGAATCTCGTTTCTGAAGTCAATCTCCAAAACTGAGATTTCTTTTTCTCTACCATTTTTTTCTCTCTTTTCTAAGGGGAGCTTAGAAAATAGGCAGAAATCAGTTCATTTCTTAACAGGTTGGCGTATAAAAATGCCCGTGATTGAATTGTTTGTTAGTCGTGAAAAATAAATTTCACTAATTTAGCTTTGCAAGAAACAAACCAGCTTTTTGCAAAGGTTAATTAGTGAAATAATATAATTCTCTATAGGAAAGGTTAATTTGCTATTGAAGAAAATGAAATTATGTGGTTAATAAATCTGCTTTAGAGTTTTAAAATTTTTAATTATTCATTTAATTAATCAAAAGAACACCCTTATTACTGATAAGGTTTGAGCTGCCCAAGTGTCTGTGCCCAAATTGCTCTTTATGTTTTAGGAACTGTAGATCCCGATGACCTGTGCCTCAATATCCATCTACTGCCTTTTCTCCATTGCACAGTAATATTTTCCATAAATTGCTGCAGCCTCTCAGTGCAAATGAGTTAAAAATATGGGTTCCTGTGAGTTCTTACCTGTATAGGTGCTGCACTTGAGGTGGAACAAGGACAAAATTACTTGGAACTACAGGTTGTACTACTACTGCAGCTTGTGTCAAACACTGTTGTAACTTAAGGCAAAACAGTGATCTAGAAAGAGGTAGTTCATCCACAAGGTTTGGTTTGAGTTCTAGCTAAACTGAAGTGTATAATTTAGAAATGATGAAACAATCTTTCTCAATTTCAAACTTAGATATTTTCTCTTTTGGTAAAAATATATTTATGGAATTCCCTGTTTTACAGAAGTTATAAATTTTGATTTCCCATGTTGATTTGAGAGTAAAACTGTTCTAAGAATATTAGAATTTTCCAAGATAAAAGCTTTTTTGATCAGGTATTCTCAGTGGTTTTTGAGTCCATAAAATGAGGTATTTGTGCTAAACAATAAGGAGTCTAATAAGAGTTTTAGTGGACAGAAAAATGAGAGAGGAGTGGGGTTTTGTTTTGTTTTTTCTTTTTTTTGGAGTGGGGAGTGGGGAGGTTTCCCTAGTAGGATTCTATGCTTTTTACCAGCTCAGAAATAATTGGACTTCTGAATTTGTGATCCTGTTATTCTTAGAAAAGCTTCTTTAAATCAAAGGTTTAATGATTTTTTTAAGCTTTTGAATACTCACTCTCTTCTAGACTTCATTCAATGTTAAACTGTTGTCCTGTTTTTACAGAAGGATTGATTCAAAGTCTAGATCAGTGGAAATGCTTAGAATTTCTTTTTAAAAATTAATTGGTGCATATACCCTTATATTGTATTTGTCTATTTTAAGATTTTTTATTAAGATAGTAAACCCAGTTGTGGCAGTTAAGCCTTGAAGCTCTATTCCACCTGGCCCATATCTTTGCTTTACAGAAAGTGGTAAACAAGTCCTGGGTCAGCTCCTGCTTGCCAGCAGCTGAGTGTTGGTTTGTACCAGCAGTAGACAAAGGTAGCTTGTATTTCTTTGACAGCAAAAGTGAAAACTCTAATGGCAAGCCCTCAGCTATGTCCACACATAACCAAATAGGTTCATGGATCTCACTATATCTTTACAGCCTTCAAAAAGACTGAAGGATTTGTAGTATCTTCAGCTAATGCATGTTTTCATAATAAAGGTTCTAATACTGAAATTATCTGAAATTGTATTTCTTGGAGTTGACTGACAAATGTTTTCCAATGTCTTTATAAGTTCAAGTTTCTCTCTTGAACATAACTGTAACAAAACTCTTCTTCCCTAACAATTTTAGCCTCCAGGAGGCAGCAAAAATTTATGGGATTTGGTTGCTGTAGTAAAAGGACAGGATGACAGTTTGCTTCCACAAAACTACTGCAAAGGAATTATGCATATGAAACATCTCATTAGATTTAGACTGGTAAGTGAAGCACAAACTATATGTGAAAATGGTTGTTAGTCCATGTAGTATTTCACTAATTAAAAATAACATTGAATGCTTTACCAAGGTCACTTCATGTCCCAAGGCATTTGTGCAATACCAGTTCTTCGCTGCAATACTAGTTTGTTACGATAGTATCTAGCTGAGTCTGTGTGACTTTTTTGCATACTCAGTGTTAAAATGCTAGGTTACAGTTATTAACTAGAAAAGTATTTTTCTAAACATTTAAAAGAAATTGCAAAGCAATCATCACTACAGTTTCAGCTAAGAAGTGAGCTTTTTTTGCCTATTATATACACTGTACTTTTATGTTCAGTAAAGTCAAATTATTTTTTTGTAGAAACTTGAAGTGTGTAGCTTTGTTCAGATGTACAGGCAGGGAAATTTATGTCTGAAAATGAGGGAGAGTCAGCAGAAATATGTTCTGTAGCTCTCTGGAAGAAGAATGGCAAGAACCTGTCATTAATACAGTTATGCAGCTTAAGGGTGACTTGAATGAGAATAGGAAATTCAAGTACTAGGCCATAAATTTATTAGTAGCTGCATTTATGAATATGCAACAGTTTGTGTAGAATATGCAGATTAATCATTCTTTCAGGAAATCCTTAGGAGTACTAAAGAATCCCATACTCTAATGACTGGACTGTAAACAGAGGAAAGATGATCTACTGGTATGGATCAGGGAATGCACTTCCCAGCCCCAGGGCTAATACTTGAGAGGTATCACTTGTTGTTTGCTGTTAGGTGCTGTCTCTTTTGTAAAATCCCAGGCTCTTTAAGAGTGTCCTACATTCCTTATGACTCTCAAGTGATTAAAGTTTATTAATGTTGTTAACTGTAATAATAGCAGCTGTCCTGCTAATCCTATGAAGGTTTGTTTGTGTGTCCATGTGTCCAGAAAAACAGTTTTCTCAGCCAGTTATCCTGAGAAGACCTTAAATCTTGACTTGTGCAGTGCCAGAAGTCTGTTTATCCCTGAAACATGATTTTATGCATTTATAACTCTGGTGACCTAGAGTAACTACAATTACTGCTGGTCATTCTGTGGACCTGGATTAACTGTTCACATTAATTCAAAGTTCTTACTGACTCAGAATCTTGTTTGAGAGCTTTAAGAGAAAGTATGGGGTTGGGTAATGCTGACTGCTTGTTAAGGACTGTTAATACTCTCTTTTCCTTAGAAAACTAAATAATGACACTGCAGCACCTACACATTTCAGGATGAAGTAAGGGTGTAGAGCAACTCTGGACTTTAGCATGAAAATAATAAAAAATATAGAGGTGCTGTGGAAAAAAATTAATGTAGTGTGTTTTTTTAAAAAAAAAAACAAACAGATCCTTGGGAGCTGCCTCTGGTCTTCATGGCAGTTTACTTTAGTGAAGAATGTTCACAATTTGTTCTCCATCTCCATATATGGTACTGCAAAGTCATGAATAGCCAAATGCCATCATTGTGCATTGATGATAGAATTCAACTGAGTAGTCTTGAAATGGGAATCTCCTTTTGCTTTTTTTGTTCCTGTACATATAATTCTTTTGCAGCTTTTTTTCTCAGACTCTGCCAGATGAAGAGATTTAGTCTTATCTTCCCAACTAATATAAAAATTGCAGTAGTTGAGAATATAAATAATTTCTTGGCCATAAGGTTAATGGGGAATGACAGATCAGACCACAGAGCCTGTTGTCTACCAGTTAAGCCTACTGTCTTTGTTATTTCTTTATGTGAACATCATTATAATGGTAATATGTACAATTTTCAGCACTATATGGTTTATGTTCACAAATATTTTTTTTTTAAGTTTCAAAATATCTAGATTTTTACAAGGGATATCTGGGTGAGTTACTATTATATATGAGAATTTAAAAAAAATAAGTTATTATAGGAAGATAATCAAGGAAAATGTATATGTGCAACAAAACCCATATACTTTAACAACATAAACATAGTTCATTGTAATCTCATTGAAATCTCTTTCAATTAGCCTTTTCTTTAAAGAATTTTTTCTTAAATTATCACATTTATATTCCGCTGTAATATTTGGCAGTAGTCCATTCTTAAAAAAACTTGTTTTCATCACAGAAAACTTCTTAATCTTTTGTTGTTGTTGTTTGTTTCCCTTAGTCCAAGGCACAAGAACTGACAACAATAAAGATGTCTAAGTTTGGTGGTGGTATTGGTGCACCAACCAAAGAAGAAAGACTCAAAGAAGCTGCAGAAATACATTTAAGATTAGGACAAATTCAGCGATATTGTGAGCTAATGGTAGAACTTGGAGAGGTAAGATATCAGAACACTACTGAAGAAAAAATATGAAAGTTTCTGAAAACCAGCTACCCTAGCAAAGATGGGAAGGCAATGAATGGGTTACAAGTCCCCAAAAGTGTAATCTTGTTCCACTTATTTTTAACATATGTAGTCTAAACCATAACTCATTTCCTGTTTAACTCTTGACAAATTTATTTTTAATGGAAGAAAAATTGCACTAGTTTAAAATACGGCTGTTTCTCAAACTGAAATGATGAAGTTAAATGCACTGCTGCTTTCTTCTAGTGGGACAAAGCTCTCTCAGTTGCACCTGGTGTATCAATGAAATATTGGAGGAAGTTAATGCAAAGGTAAGTTAATTAAAAGATGTTGGTGAATTGTAGCTTCAGTCCATAAAAGGACACTTAAAAGTCGGAAGGATGGGTACTCTTACCAGACACACTTGTTATTTGTTACAGCATTCTAGTGATGTTACTTTTTGTTCAGTAAGCTTTGGGATGGAACTGTGGAGGATTTCAACAATAACTTTGTGTACAAGAATCAAAGGGTTGAACATAAATTGCAACTTTATAAACTCTTTAGTGCAGTATTTGCAGTTTGTAAGTCTGGAAAGGCAGATGGGTTTCAGTGAACTTTATTTCTCTTCATCTAACACCTATACCGTATAGATAAGTTTGGGGATTGTTCATATATGTAGATCTTTCTTGTTTATTTATTAATTTGTTTAATTAGGAGAGCTGATCAGTTAATTCAGGAAGAAAATGATGATGTCATCCCATACTGTATAGCCATTGGAGATGTGAAGAAACTGGTTTCTTTCTTTACTTCAAGAGGTCAGCTTAAAGAGGCTCTACTTGTTGCACAGGTATTACTACATATATACCAGTGTGGGAGATATATTTAGGTCTTAGCTTGTTACTCAGAATACAGAATGCATATTTAAAAGGCTTACTCTTTTCACTTTAGCAGCTGAATCATGATGCCCTTGTCTTTACTTCCATGTGGTATTGACCGGTTTTTATACAGAAATCATACAAAGGAGGTACCTCATGTTTACAGATTTAAAGCCTGATTCTTCTTAACTGCAACCAAATGACCATAATAAAAACTGATGTGTTCAATTTCAATTGAAATGGAACCTGATTTTCAACAGCCAGTATTGCCCTTAATCAAATTCATGTAGGATTTGATTTCTCTTGAATCTCTACTTAGAAATCTGTGTGTTTTAACTAAACAGCTGAATAATGTACAGAATGCAACTTTGACACGTGCTGAGATGTAACAAGCTACAATGTTTGAACTTTAAAGCAAGTTGAAGCTTCAGAAAGATCTTAATTTTTCATGTAAGAGAGGTATTGCAGAGATATTACAATTCATAGAATAGTCTTTGTCTCAAAGGTTTAATAAAAAAATAATGAGCAACAAAATGCCAGGATTTACCTTCCCTGGTAACTGAGCCCTGAGGTTTAATGGTGTTATCCCAGCTACCTCTTAAACCATGTGAAAGAATTAAAAAAAAATCACAGAATCAATTAGGTTGGAAAAGACCTCTGAGATCCCTGAGTCCAACCCTTGCCCAACTGCCACTTTGTCAACTGATTTCATTTTAACCCATATTGATCTCTTTGTATTTAATGTTAGAAATAAATTACTCCCAGGTGCAAAGAAAAGTTCACCATAAGCCACTGTATGTCAAATCTTTCCAGAATTGTCGGTATATCTACTGAGAAGTATTCATGGAATTCATCCTTCCCTCAGAGCTGCTTGCTCCTTAGGGTATAAAAATCAAGGTTGTAGCCCTCACCATCCATTATATCCAAATGCTGAAAAATCCTGCACAAAAGCATAGCAAGGAAGAAGTCTCTTGCTTTGGTAGAATTATTGTATGGCTAGATAAAACTAGGTTAAGATTTAGCTGTGAATAAGTTAATTAGTTTAAACACTCAAACATTTTCTTTGTTATAACTGGGCTTTTGAAAGTTTTTTATAGATCTTAGATCATTGTTATTGAAAAATTTCATTTCATCTTCAGTTTGAATTCTGCATTAATTAATCTATATTTTTATTCCACTCCAGGCAGCTTGTGAAGGAAATATACAGATGTTACCACTATCCACAACAAGTGGATCTTCAAATTCTAGTGGAAACAATATAGATGATTATAATGAGTAAGTTATCCTAGTTTATAACTATAAACCTCATCTCACTGCAGAATGTAATGTCATTAAGGGAGATAAAGCATAGTGGTTTAATTTGGCATCAGCAATAGAGAGTTCAACAAAATATTGCATCTTCTAGTACTTAATGGAGTTACTAACTACCTGATGCTGCACTAATTTCGCTATTGTGCCTCCTAGCACAAAATGGATTTTTCATATGTATGTATTATAATTATAAATGTCCTTTTCTCTTGCTTGCTATTTAAGATACATTCTTGTGCACTAAAATATATAGCATATTAACTGAGAACTTCTGGTGAGTAAGATTTAGCATTAAAAAGTATCTGTGATTATCACATCACATTATCTCCTCCTGAATCTTGGCTCTTTTTTCATCAGTAGAGATTCTGATAATATAAAATAAAAATCAAACTGAGGGAGTAGGTTTAGATAAGATATTAGGAAAAAATTCTTTACTGTGAGAGTGGTGAGGCACTGGAACAGGTTGCCCAGAGAAGTTGAGTATGCTCCAACCCTGGAAGTGTTCAAGGTCAGGTTGGGTGGGCCTCTGAGTAACCCAGTGTAGGGGAAGGTGTCCCTGCCCATGGCAGGAGTCTTGGAACAAAATGAACTTTAAGGTCCTTTCCAACACAAGCCATTTTATGATTCTATGATTCTCATTGTCCATACCCATAAAAACACCCCAAATATGTACCTCTCCTTATCTAGAACAGCACTCAAAAACTTGAATTACACCATCAAGTTATAAGTGTAGTAACAAAAACAGTTTGGAGGCAGTGTAGTTACTTCATTTACAGGAGCAGTTTTTGAGCAATTAAAGAAATACTGGTCAGAATTTACAGGTACAGATTGGATATTCAAATATTTGATTTTTCTTCTGTCGATCTGAAGAGACATTTCCTACTGATGTAAACTTTGGGAAACTGACCCATCTCAGTATGCACCAACATAAGTAGTGGATGAAGCACAAACATATTGTATTTTTCAAGCTAGTAGTGTCATTATCTGTGAGCCAAATATAGCAACTTTTAGGGTACAGAAGCAAATGTGGTGAATTTTACACAAATTAAGACTCAAAGAATTCCAACCTAAAGTGACCTTGCAGAATTCATTTTTTGTTCTTGCAGTCTGCTGCAGAAGGTCAGTAAAGAACTGGCAGATTGGTATTTCCAGGATGGCCGTGCAGTGCTTGCAGCATGCTGTCATCTGGCTGTTGAAAATATAGAGGTAATTTTTTTTTCTTTAATGATGAAAAAGCCAACATTGACTTCCTTTTTACATCTCCACACATTTTAAAATTTATGTATCACATTCTAAAATGGTATTTGGCATTTGATTTTTTTATATTTATGCAGAGTTAGATAGTTATAGTATTCAAGTTAGTAGGACAGAAGGCACCATGTTGCTGCTGGATTTTATTTACAATATCTTGTTATTTTAGATAATATAAAATACTTAAGTACCTTAGATGTATACATCTAAGTGTTACTGTTTGTGATGACTCAAAATACCCATGCAGAACTGAAAGTTATTGTGCTAAAGAAGATGCAATCATCCACCTTGAAGAATTTAGTCTAAATGAAGAAGAAAATAGAAAAAAAAGCAAACCCCACCCCTCAATAGAAAAATTGAACTGACATGTAGGAAACATTTTATTACATTTTTTATTTGCTTGTAGTTTTACAAATTGTTTCTTTTCCTCATTTTATCTGGATTTTGTTGTTGCTGACTTGACATGTTTTTCTTCTTCTATCCCCCCCAAATAAATACAATTCCATCCCAATAGGCTATTCTGAGAGAAACTGAGACTCAGTTAATGCTTATATTCTGAAATAGGCATATTTCAAGTTGTTGTGTAGTCTCATAGGGTTTGACATTCTGCTATGCCTATCAGTAAATATCATTGCTCAGAGAGAGTAAGAACAGGGCAATCCTTCCTGTTTTTTGAGGGTTTGAGTCTCCTTTCATTAAAAGAGAGGGGGAAATATACACTCTGGATGCTTGTGTCCTTAAGATCAGATGCATTTTAGTTATTGTATTTATGTGACCTCTTCAGTTGAATAAAGGAAGCTTCTGCTAAAGGAAATCTATTTGGTTGCTTAAAAACACATTAACATACAATGTCTGCACAATTATTTACTCATTCAAGAGACCCAGAATATATATTATTGAGTTTAATAATTGCATATATTGTCCTTCTGTAAAAAGCCTCATAAGCGAATGTCATATGCTCAACATGATGAATGCCCAAAACTGCTCATGTGCATTAATGATATAATTTTTTCATTGAGCAAGCTTGCGATGGCAAACCTGATTCGTGGAAATGAACTGGAGTTGGCAATCAGTGTGGGTACTGTCTTGGGAGAAAATGCAGCACAAGCAACACATTATGCCCTAGAATTACTAGCAAGAAAATGTATGGCAGTAATAACATGGTAAGAATTTCTTAATCCAAAGGTTTTTTAAATTTTTTCCCTGACAAAACAATCAAGGTGTGTCATTGTGAAACTTTTGTAAAGAGCAAACCACCATGGGAGGGAGAATAAAAATTGCTGCTTGGATAAGAATTGCTATATTAGACCTTTTAAGTACAGGACATGCTAATGTTCTGCTTTAATCTCAAAATACATTCCGTATGCATTGTAAATGAGACAGGAGTCATTGTCTGAGTAGGAGATCCACTGAAAAAAAAACCGAGCTACTTGGGCAATAGGTAGCTTATGAAGTCTTAGTTTGTACTGAGTAAAAAGAACAGATTCAAAAAAGTGAAGCTGGAATTGAGTTAAAAAGTCAAAAGGAACAGCTCAAGTAGGATGTGTGAGATGATTTTTAGGTACTTGATTGAAAAATATAAAACTGAGTCTGAGGAATTATCTTCTATTGGTGTTAGGAACACAAGATTCCTGCAAAGATTTAAGGATAAAACAGAATTACTATTTAATTCTGCAGAAGTAACTTCTCTCTTGCATATAGGGGAAGCCTTCTGTGGTAAATTTTCATTTCCTCATTGTAGTGGTTTTACTTCAAAGAATACAACTTCTTGTTTTTAATCTAACAATTAAAAAGCAGAAAACCTTCCTAAGGTGTATTTGGCAGCTGTATAACCGGTTTGTAATTAATATTTCCTAGAAAATGTGTAAGGATCAGTTTTTCTTCTACAGTTAGCATTTGCTAATGTATCTAGAGGTAGCCTGAGAGCAACACAGTGGAGTTCCTCTCTACAGAACATTTAGCTTTCATTAGACAATGAAACATTGTAGAAAAAGATAAAATAAGAAACTGGTGACTTGCTGCTTTCATTTTGCAATGGTTTAACATGTCTGCATTGCACCAGTCTTAATAGAGCTGTTTTGGCAACTCCAGCTGCAGCTTCTAACGTGTCTGAAGCTCGTTCTTGGATCTCCCTGCCTTCATTGCGAAGGGTGATTTTATGTAGCCTCCAGTTGGGAAGCACTGAACGTGGAGTTAAGAAAAACTGTGTATTTTTTCAAGGTCCATAACAAAAGCTTGTTCTGATCTTAGGGCTGTAATTAGTGCTTATAATGGTATGGCATTTATGTTTATGTCCAGAAACCTTCTGTAAACTTACAGCATGTGTACACTGAAGTATACATGGGTATACATGACAAAGTTTTAAAGTGGTGTACTGCATATTGCCCAAGTACACATCTGGATTTGTCAATGGGTTTCACATGGGTTTCACACACTATACTGAACATCCTGCAATCTTGGATTCTGATTTTCACCCATTACAGCATATTTTTTATATTCTGTAGGAAATGATCAGAGATTCATGAAGCTCTTTGTTTTTGTAATAAAGAGATTTTCACACAGCATAACCCCATTGTTAACTGCATTCATAAGATAATGTATAAGGAAGCTGGAGTTCATGGGTCTCTGATATTTGAAGAGCTCCCTTTTTGTTTTACTGGTTGTTATGCTTAGGGATATCCATCAGCTGGCAACATTTCACTGTAGCAAAGCACTTAATTCTAGATACCAAAAGGAATACCAAAAGGGCCCTGCTAGGCTAATAGAGAAATCAGTTACTGGTGTAGTGTTTCTTGGGTTTTGGTTGGTTGTTTTTAGAAATTCTCCAAAATACAAAATCAAGCTGAAAAATAATTTAAAACTAAGCATTAATGCACTTTGCCAAATCTAGAGCCTTGAGAAAATGTGTGTTTAAGGACACATGTGTATTTGTATTTAACACCTAAATACTGTCAAAAGCAACTTTCTAACTATTCAGAAAGTTAGTCATATTTTACCTAACTTACTGAATTCTGCATATGCAGACTCAGCCACCTCATTTTGATCTTTATACTCAACACTGTTTTCAGTTGGATTCTTAAAAATCATTCCAGGTAGCACAATTTGTAGGCTATTGTATGAGGGCTTCTTTGAATTCCTTTTTTTCAAATGAATACTGGATTTCAATTTTTTGACAAGACAATTTCTAATCACTTAAAAAATGTTTAAATTGCTTATGAATGTTAGTATATATGAGTAAGTGATCTTGAAAATAGCTTAAGAATTGTGAAATATCCTAGATTCTAAAAGAATGCTTCTGTAACTTGGAAAAGTGGCTATTGCACAGTAATAATACCACAGATTCTCTAAAGAATTTTTGGCATGAGTTTCTTTAGGTTATCAAAAGGCATAAAATAGAAAGCTATTTTTTTGTTGTTGTTGTTGTTGAAGTCAGTTGCCCGGTCCCTTAGATTTGCTGCTGTAGTTTAGTTATTTTCTATCACATATTTTATCTGTAAAATAATGCAAAATTTTTTTTTCAATATCTTCCTTTTAGCTTCCCATCACTTGGATACAGGTATTTCGCTTTTTTAGTGAAAGTTTAAGCTTATTTTTTCCCTTAATGAAGTAACAAGCTTTTCAAATTTCTCTTAGTGTCCTAGTTATTTATCTCTAAGTGAGATAGAAAGCAGTTGCAAATGTTGGATAATAGCTTACTTGAACATTTTTATGTTAAGGACCACATTCTAAAAATCCAGAGGAAATCAGTAGGATTTTTTGCCTTCACAGGGGCAAGTCAGTCATGAGGTTCACAGGAGAAATGATGTCTGCATGAATAGAAGAGTCACAAAATAATCAGTTATTAAAACTTAAATAGAACAATTTCCAAATAATTATCTAATATTTCATGTTCTCTTCAGCTGTTTGTTGTGTTAAGGATAGGGTAACAAATGGTAAACAAGTTTAGGAAAAGGTAAGAAATGTCAGTTTGCTAAAACAGTTTTCCTTTGAGAAGGATGAAAATATGTATCACATTCTTTTCTCATATAATCTCTTTATTTCAATGTCACATGAGCACCAAGGTATTCTGGATGACAAAGAGATGTCCTATATCATGGAGCTTTAGAAGCCTGGAATTTTGAGGATGGTTTCATGACACAGAACCACATTACCATCTTTTCTTCTCTCAAATTTGAGGGTTCCTACTCTCCTTCCTATCCCTGCTCACGTATTCTTCCATTTCACTTTGTGATGGTTCTGATGCTTAAGAATTGCACAGCTGTTTAATTCAACCAACTAAAGCAACAGAAAATTAATGAATGACTTTTCCAATAAGATAAATAATTAAGCCTCATTTATTAAACAAAAATAATCTTAGAGACTGAGGTTGCTTCTGCACTTCTCTGGAAATAGTATTTTTTCAGTAAATTCTTCTTTATAAAAAGAATGTAAAAGAGAAAATAGTTTCCTTCTATTACAAACCATCAAGAGTAACTACATGTCATCTTTCGTTTGTGCAGGGATTTAGCAGCAGATCTTCTTATGATGATTCCTGACAATAAACTGCAGTTAGTAAAACTGTGTGCTTTTTATCCTGGATGCATAGCAGAAATAAATGACCTCCATGAAAAGGTACATTATAAAAGAATTTACCCAAATCTAATAAGGTTTTGTATTGATTCATTTACTATTTTCAGAAACATACAGCCACATAAAATGACAGGATGAATTTGTCTCTACAGTCTTATATATAACGTAGCCTTTTTTTTCCCTATTAGTCTTTGTTGACTTTATTTTCCGTATTCTACAATAAATTTAGTTCTTTATTTCTATCCTTTGTGGGCTCTTTCCCTGACACACGTTACTTTCTGAAGTCGCTAATGATCTTCAGAATTACCTGCCAGTATGATTTATAACATACTATATGTGCAGCCTAATCATGTTTTGGCAGATCAGCTTTCTGTAGTCTGAATTGTTTTACCTCTTATAGCTGTTGTGTCCATAAATGCCCCCTTTCCTCTTTACCAGCAGAAGTGTCTGCTTAGGTTTTACTCCCTTAGGTTGCAACTCAGACCACACATTTATTAAACAGTAGTAAAAAAGTACTGCTTAACTTAAAGTTAGAGAACCTTTTCCAGTGTTGGTCTGGCCTAGATGACTTTCCTAATGCCCATTATATGCAGGTATGCCTTTCAATGACTCCTTCAGAGAGAATCTTTTCTTACTGTTACGTACAAACATCAGTATTTCTCTGCATCTTAGAGAAGAGTTTGAATATTTCAGTAATTTTCTGGCAAAATGTTTGTTTTCCAGTGTAATCTTCCTGATGTGGAAGAATGTATGCAAATGGCAGAGACAGTTCAGGCAGACGGGGATGTATTTGAAACAATAAAGTACTATCTGTTGAGCACAGAACCTGAAAAGGCTCTCCCTGTTGGCATTCAGTATGTGAAAGGTATGTACTTGGATGAATAACAATTTTAAAGCAAAAGTCATTTGTATAACTTGCCTCATGAGATATTTTTCTTTTTATTTTTCAACAGAACAGCTTTGTGGCTCAGATTGGACTTTAGATTCAGTCTTTCCGTATCTTGATCTTCTGAGTTACGTACGGACTGAACAGTTAATGTTGCCTAAGTGTAGTGAGTGAGTATATTTTCCTGACTTAGAAAAGTGGAACTTTCCTTAAAGAAATCTTTCAGATTATATATATATATATATGTATAGGTGCACACTGTTAGTATCATTTTTTTGTTTAACAGAAGAGGGGCACAAAAAAAATTTCAGCAAGCATGTTTGTTTACAGTCTGGAGAATAGAACGTGTACTTTTCCAAATTTTGAAGGTTTAGCAAGAAAAAAAAAAGATATTTTACTGCTTCTTTCTCTGTGGAGCATTTTCAGTGTGTGAATCAATGTTGGTCTTACGTGAAGAGCTTCACTTTGATCAGCTCTGGTTTCAGTTTCCTGAAGTGGTATCACAAATCATGTGGGCTTTTATGTCAAAATGTTAAGGAACGTTGGGCTGCCACTGTCAGAATTAACTCTAAAATAGCTGGAGAGTTCTGATTCCCCTTTATGAGGGATGGTTGAAACTAGGCCTAGACAAGTATACGTGTGAAGAATGAAAAGGAGAAAAAAGTTGGGGAAACTCGGTGAAACTGAAATCAACATTAGTATTTGGGCCAGTTTTATTTACATTTAGAGTTCTATTACATTAAAAAGTCTGAGTAATGTTGTTTTTGTAACTCTACATGATTGTGCTTAAAAATTGTGTTATACGTGCCATTTAAAATTTAATAGTGGAGATCAATATGAAGCAGATGGACTGTTTTAACAAGTCCATGACACAGAAAGTAAGCATAAACAGCATATATATATGCTCCACAAATATGGATGGATAAATTAGGTTTTTAAATTCTAACATGAATATGAGTTTGTGTCGTGGTTTCACGTTCGCCAAATCAAGTGTAGTGGTTTATTCTCTGGGAGATAGGATTTTCGGGAGAAAAAGG
>JBBMKD010000170.1:36621796-36663428 GCA_037834095.1 Argya squamiceps
TCTGAGTAATGTTGTTTTTGTAACTCTACATGATTGTGCTTAAAAATTGTGTTATACGTGCCATTTAAAATTTAATAATGGAGATCAATATGAAGCAGATGGACTGTTTTAACAAGTCCATGACACAGAAAGTAAGCATAAACAGCAAATATATATGCTCCACAAATATGGATGGATAAATTAGGTTTTTAAATTCTAACATGAATATGAGTTTGTTTAATGTCTTTCCAAATGTTTGTTGTTTTTCATGATTGATATGTGTTCATTTATAGATTTCGGAATGAGTTGCTGATTTTGTGTGGTTATGTTGGTGCTTTACTTGCTATCAGAAGACAGTACAATAGCATTGTACCTGCACTGTATGAGTATACAAGGTAATACTGTGTTTTCATTAACTGAGTAATCTCAGTCCTTATTATGACATATTCCATACATTGACTCCACTTCTTCACATCCCATCCCAAAAAAATTAAAACATCTTTCTTCTTAGCTATTGTCATGTCTGAAACTTGGTGAGATGATTGGAAAAAGGGAAAAGGAACATTTGTTTGTTGATGGGTTGGTTTTTTTTCCTTTCTGAACCTAAAAAATAACTAGATGAAATAAAAGCTTTTACAGAAAGGCTATTCTGATATAGATATTATTAGACTAGTAACAAGCAGTCTCTGAGACTCAGTTTGTGATACTTTTGGTTTCAAAGCTTTCAATTATCCTGGGATATAAAAAACTACAGAACAATACAGCTCAAAGCTTTCTTCTTGGATTGCCCAGTATCTTCAGGATTCACAGACTTTTAATTTCCAGCCCATGCTACCTGCTTAAGGTGGACAATTTACATGCTTACGCAGAACAATTTTAATGTGTCGCAATACAAATGAAAGATGGCTGAATTAGGTCAGGTAGTAACTGCCCCCTATATTATATTTTGATAAATAAAAAAATGCATCCACTGCAAGGGCTTTGAAACTGTTTTCTGCAAGTGAAACAAGGCTGTCCCAAAGTATGTGTTGAACCATGTTTCTCTAACTGCTTTTTTACCATATGTGGTATATGTATGCAAAGGGATCCTTGATTTTAGTAAAGCAGACAATGTTAAGAAATACAAACATATAGCCTTGAAATATAGAGTGGCCTCAAATTAAAAAAATAATACAGCAAATTCAATAAGGTGTAAATAGGGATAGCTAAGATAAAATTTAAATCAAAGGCTATACTTTTATATCTACTATGAGTGTTACTAAAGTTTAATATAGTGTATATTGTGAAGGATTAATTTATTTCCATAGTTATTCCATATCCAATCAGAAAAAATTTTACTTTATTACTGTCTATCATGTTTTGCTTCTAAGAAAATAGTCATTTTTAGGTTTAGTTTGGACTTTAATTACTTGTATTCCTTTTCAGTCAGCTTTTAAAAAGACGGGAAGTATCCGTACCATTGAAAATTGAACAGCTTTCCGAGGAATTAGATGCATGGAGAGCTTGCACACAATCAAACAAGTAGGTGGAAAAATATAAAATTACCATGAGTGAGACTAGTAGTAACTGTTTAGTTGTAAATTTATTCCCTTTGTAAAGTCTGAAAGTCACTGCTTTGCAAATCTTAATTTCTAACACGAAGTAGGAAGCAAAGTTAAAAACCCAATTTGTTTTATGTTTCCAGGCCTACGGATGAGCTGCCGTGCACCCCGCCCTCTGAATCACAGAGAGCGCTGTATTCCGTACTCATATCGCGAATTCAGGAGGAGCCTCTCAAAGGAATGGTTGGGCCAGACTGTGTCACTGGATCAAATCTTCCTAGTCATTCAGATGTTCATACCTCTTGTTTGACTGGGTTAAAGATCCAGGTATGGTTTCAGAGAGTTGAAGTGTTCTTTCCTGTTGATAGCATTGACTGCTTGTGAGGTTGCCATAAGTCAAAGGTCCCTCCCATCATTTGGCTGGTAAAAGGTTTATCCTGTTATCACAGGAGCAGAATTAAAGGTGACAGGCAGTGACATCTGCTATATAAGAAAGGCTATATAGATAATTGTCCAGTAAGAGCATGTATCTTATTGGCTACTCCCTCACCACAGCTTGAATAAAAGACAGGAAATTATTTGTCTTCAACAGCATACTAACATTTTTCTGGTTTTGGTTTTTATGGAAATTTTTATGGAAATGCATACTATAAAACTTGGAATTCATGACTAATTAAATCTAGATATTAGAAGACTAAATATTCAAATATATTTATTCATCACTCACACTGAGTTTTATGACTAATACACTTTAGTCCTTATAACACCTCTTTAGTATATCTTGTTATTTTAAGAAAGAGAAAATTGAAAGATCCTGAAAACACTACTCCTGACTCCAGGCAATGCCTCAGTGCGAATTTACTTTCCTAGGTGATGCTGAGTCTGTTTCCCCTGTCCAGTGTAAGATGTCAGCCCAAAAAGTAACAGGGTGGTTTAGGGACTAAGAGGGATGGATAGTTTTGTGACAAAAACTGGAGTTTACAAAATGATGGTGGGATTTTTGAGGTAAACAAAATTTTCAACTGCTCACCATTAATTCTAAAAAATCTTGCTCTCAACACTTCCAGGTTAGATCAGTGGTCTCTGTCTATGGCTGTACTCTCAACATTTGCTAACAGCCATGTAAAGCTGCCACTGTTACAATACATTCAACAAGAATAGCAAATATGGTGTCACCAGCTTGTCATCTACAGGATCCTTGTTACTGGATTAGTATACATTAGGAGTCATGGCTTTAGCCATGCAGATCTGCTCCACAATCAAAATCAGCTAATATTTAAGTAGAGCAGCCTACTTGTATGGGAAGTTTGGAGAGCATAACTCTTTAAGAAAGCACTGAAACTGAACTGCAGCTTTGAGAGCAGATTTTGTCAAATTAATTAGCAAATAGTTCTTTTTCCATCACATGAATGACTACTTTGTCCTTTTCATAGTGAATATTTCAAATTATTCTGTAGACTGCATGTAGACACTGTTTTCAAACAAGTCATGGAGGCATTATATCGGGAGTTTTTTGTGGATAGGAAAAAACACAAATCAGCAGAAATAATGACAGGCGTGATGAAATATGGACACTGTTCTGAAGAAAAATGCTTGTTACCTCAGTTTCTAATTCAAGCTAAATTTAACTCTGGAATAATTGATAATTGACAAGCATATCTAAAATAACAAAAAAACACCTAAAACTAAAAATTTAAATATTATGAAAGGTTGGGTTGACAGATTTGGGAACATAAGTGCCCTCAATTCATAATGTGTAGCTGTTATCAGAGTTTTAAGTGAATGAGGAAAAATTTCTGTATGAACATAGTGGATAGATCTAAACAAGGTTTTTATGCTCTTCTCAGATAAAATGTGTTTTCTGTTGTGGCCTTTACACAATACAGCTATGATTTCTTTTTCTTTCCCTTCCCAAACATTTTTGCTATACAGGGTCCTGTGTTCTTCCTTGAAGATGGAAAATCTGCTATTTCACTGAATGATGCTTTGATGTGGGCCAAAGTGAATCCCTTTTCACCATTAGGAACAGGAATACGACTTAACCCATTTTGATGAGGTGTTTCCTCTACTTTATAGTGCTTAAAATAACAGTCTGGGGGTTAATGCTCATTTAACCTTGATCACCAATGGACAGAAAGGTGGTAGTTGATTCCTCCTGAAGGTCTATTACTTGAACTTTGAAAATTGTAAAACAAGAACAAAAGGATTTCTATACAAATGTTTGTTGAGAATCCAAAGAAAAAATTTATTTGATAATCCAAAGAAAAAGTCTTAATTTCATATATAGCCATGTAATTTTTTTTAGTAAGAATATTGTCATCAGACAATCATTTTTGTCAACTCTCTGTGAATAGATGCTTTGTAAAGAAAGCAACTATCTACACATTAGCAAAATATTGATAACAAACTGTGAAACCCATAACACTCCTCCATACATATAATAATAGAATGACTTTATTGACAGCAACTGCAACCTGTTTTTAGAATGACTGGAATATTTTGGCTGTTTCACACTGTCCCCCTTTTTAATTTGAACTAATTTTTACACACATGGTTCTATAGCAAAAGTAAAATTTAAAGAGTAGATTTTTTTTTCACCCACATATTATTGTGCTTAAATAGCAGTACAAATAAAACGTCACTTACGTTTTGTTTAGATTATCTATTTATTATCTATTTATTTATATTATCGAGATTAAAAACCTCTGTTTTCTAATAGGATCATATTTGGCAACATTCCCTATTACACTTTCACCAGAGGCTAAAACTCTTTATAAACTTTTTTTTTAACAAAGGCTTTGTAAGGAACAAATAGCATATTTATTGAAGTTATTTAACTATGCTATGTACATTTAAAATGCTTGTTTTCTTTTTACATTTTGTATTAGTTACAAACATGCATATAGTATGACAGATGAGAAGTAAATACTTGTGCATATATATTTTTATTTACTAAATCTGCGCTCAAATGAAAAAACAGTCATGGCAATAGAATACTAAAAATATTTAAACTTTAAAGCTGTGTATAGTATGGAATTTAATTATAAGGCAAATATTATATTCATTATTCTTATTAATAATTCCTATAATCAGAATTGCTCACCTGTAGAAAAAATGCCTTGGTTTACAATAGTCTCTATTAGCTTAATGGATGGCACATAAGCAGAAATCTACTTTATATGTTCTTACATTTTTTGCTGCTGCTTTAAAATAAATTTTAAACAATTATTTAAATTCCTGATAGTTACATGAAATGTAAAGAGCTTGCAATTAACAATTGGCAGAACTATTTCTGTAGCAACTGCTATAAAACTGGAAATAGTATCAGGTCTCTATTTAGCAGATCCTATCAACCAGTCCGCAATACAAAGATAAGCCTTGCCCTTATTTAACTATAGAAATAACAATGCCACCATGCTGGAAAGATGGGATGGAGATTAGAAATAAAAGAAAATTCTAGGTTGGTTTTTTCCCCCCCTCTTTAAAATGGTAAAATTTCACTCTGGCAATGTTCTAGAGCATTATTACAGGGTTTCTGGTGTAAGAATATATTGGGCAGAGGGAACACAGCTGTTTTGTACACTAAAACCCCCATTTTTATACATACTTGGGTGCTGGAACCAAATCTTTTACTTCCTGCAAGTATTCTTTGAAAATGTTTTTCCTTTGTTTACTCCATGGAGCTTGGAGAAGAAGAATTCAGTTGCAGAAGTTAAAATTCATAGTTTTTGAAAAAATTTTCCATCAGTCGGTATCTGATCTTGCTTCTGTCAAATGAAAGACTATCTGTCTTTTAGCACATAAATCGCACATACAACCTGGTATGTAAAAGTTGTTGATACAGAGGTGGAGAGCAAAGGTGAGAACTGAACATGCAGCCCCATGACTGATGATTTGGATCTGAAGCATTGGCTCAACCACCATTCTATTATATTTAAAACCTTCTGTTGTATCATAATATTTCACAGTTAAAATATCTTAAGTATGTAATATGAGTGCATCAATGTGTTGCAGATGAATTGTGCCTTAACATGGAATCTTGGGCAAATCTAGTCCCTCTAAATTACAGAGTGAGGGTTAAGAACTCTTTCCTTACTAAAATACAAAAATTAAGTCAAAGGACGCCTTTTATACTGGGGATCCATTAGGTGACACTCATTGTGAACATCATGAGGCTGCATTTTCCTTAAAGTTCTTTGTACAGTGGTGAGTGAAGAGAATATGCAGAAAAGGTTGTAATTGTGTCTGCTGTTACAGCTGTGGTTGCCACTGTCAACTGGTTCATCATTTTCAAAAATAATTTCAGACTGTTTGCTAATATGTAGCTTCATTGTCTAGTACAGCAAATCAAATACAGATATCTCCCCCTTAATATTAAAGAATACTTTGTCTTCAAAAGACTGTTTGACTCCTCTGTAAAAGTCATATTTCCATTTAAATGAAAAATTGTATTAAGCTACGCAGCTAGTGCTTTCTAATTACTATTAAATCTCAGTTATGTTCAACATAACCCAGCAAAACCAAATCCATTGTTCTGTGGCAATAGTCTGTCCAACAGTACTGACAAGTTTATAAGCTTCAGAGACTGCTTCACTGGCAGCTGCAGTGTGAGAGGGGAGATTTGGCACTTTAAGCCCATGTTGTGGACTGGAATGCTGCCCTGTTTGTTCCCACCCGGCTGGGCCAGTGATGCTGCACCGGCCATGGCCAGAGCCGAGCAGCCCCGCAGCCCCAGGGGAAACACAAGGAGAACCTTGTATTCCATGGGCTTCCTCACCCACCACTGCAGTATGTCCTGGAGGTCTCTGGAATACTTTCAGCAAACCTGCAGGATTTCACTGTTGGACTTCTTCCCAGAATTGACATATAACATTACCTTTTTTTTCCCTTTTTTTTCCTGAAAATGCCTTCAAACATTTTTTAACTGGTATAACAATTCATTTAATAACAGCTTTATTGTAATACTCCTTAACAGTGCTCTCTCTGACCTGTGTCAGTGTTTGCTTCAGATCCTGGTTCCTAATACTGTAATATATTATTTAACATTTATTTTGTACTAAGAATTCAACTCATCAGTGCCACATTGAAATAGGGCCCTCACAGCATGAGGACAATAACAAACCTGTTTCCTTTCATTTCTGGCTAAACAAGGGATCATTTTTGGAAGGGATTTTACCAAGCACTAACACCAGGTATTTCATTGCTCTATATTTTTGGTATGTGGCAGTAGCATGAGCTGATCTGCCAGAGGCCTGTTCCAGTGCATAGTCCTGCCAGGCCAACCACATCCATTCCCTATTTTGTTTGTCCCTGTCACATAGTAACAGAAGCAATGCCCCATCCAACACAGTTCAGCTTGCCAAAACTAACTCAATTTTCACATAATTACCTGTTAGCAAAAGGTGGAAGTTTATGTTGAAAAGTGCCTCTTGCCTGAGATGAAAGTAATGGTATTACCACAAGTTTCTTCTGACTAGTTTCCTATTCTGTATAATTACAGAAAAAAATAGTTCCAAATACCTGTAAACTACAAAGATGGTGTTGTTTGCTCTTTGGATGGTGGTAGGGATCAGGGGCAATGGTGGGAATAGATACTGCAAATGCCACAAGAGCATGAACACTATTACTATTTGCAATGAGATGGCTTGGACTCTGGTGTGACTCTCAGCAAAACTTCTAACCTTATCTAGTTTTGTTCTGAACAGGTGTTTTGCAGAATAGCCATGTTTGCTCCAAACTGATATAGGTGTATAGAACATGAGAGCTTTTTTTGCCACTTTGAATCAAACTTGAAAAGCAATGTGTACACCTGAAGGTGAGTTCTAAATGAGCGCATTCTACATGGAGAATTTCAACAGTGCTGTGGTCGGCTTGGCGGTTCAAAGTTGGCTTGTTTGTCAAAGAAATACACAGTAATAGTGGTGTACCTAAAAACACAAATTGCTACTCTCTGGATTAAAACAAAACCCACTACACTCACCCCAGTACAGACTCAGGATATGATGAACTCCTCCTAAGTAGCTCCTCATATTTGCATTTGACTTTCCTTTACAAGGACTCCAAAAAAGACCCCTAACAAGACTTTTTGCAGGGAAGAGAAGCAAATTAAGGTTATTTAACACAGTGTCAAGACAGCAGCATTTTTATTCGGTGTATATAATTTAGCAACTGAGTAAGCATTCCTCGTTGTGAAAGCTTCCTCTATAGTTAGTTCCTCACTTAGCATCTTTCCAGTAGAAACATAAATACTGAAAGGAGTCACTGAAAAGGAATGGAAGAAGGTGAATCACCAAGGGCAAATGGCAAGTTTTCAGGTGTCCCATGCTTTGGTTTGCAGGAACTAAGTATCAGTCATTGAGAAAGTAATCTGTTCTCAAAGGAACACCAAATGAGAAGAAGGAAAGAAGGAGCTCTGCATTTTCATCTATTCAGATCACAATCACCAAAAATTCAAGGACATGAGCAAAGCCTTAGGGTTTTTTAATGTCTCTTGGGGAGGTCACCATTCCATCTCTGGTTAGAGCTGAACAATACCTTTTCACAGAAATGCCTGCTGGAGTATTCTGGGAATTCGCAATAGGATTTTTGGAGCTGGGTAAATGTTTACAAAACAGGTAGTAAGAGAAGTAATGTCCTTTCATGAGAGGTCTCCATCTTGATACAGAAAACTGTCATTTTTGAAACCTTGTATTCACCTCCTGAACTCCAGCTTGAAGATTCAGTATCCACACCTCCACTGTATGCCTTCAGAAACCTCACAGATACTACACATTAAAATATGCCTTTCTCTGAAGCAAATAATTATTTAATATGCCCATTTAATGCTTGTGATACAGCATTGCTACAAAAAGATAAGGGAAGTGGTGCCCATATAATTCTGTTTCACAAGAGGATATCAAAAGTATCTCTGCGTTAAGGCTTTTGAGAAATAAGTTATTAATTGTACCAATAAACAGAATTCTATAAAAAACTAAGGTTATGTTCACATCAATTTAATTACAATTCACAGCACAGGCAATGAGGAAGAGTAAAGGAAGTTTCTCACTGTGATTAATGAATTGTCTATGTAAAGAAAAAGAAGAAGGAAAATAATTGATGTCTAATTGTTTTATTTTTATCAATGCATATAGTGCACCCATTACCAAGTATTTTTAGGTACATGAACAACAGAAATTTAAAAATACATAAAATATTGACTCCAAATGGACAAACTTAACAAATAATAATGAAGAAATTCTTTGTGGTTCAGGCATGTCAAACAGATTTCAAAACATAAACACAATTAATTTTAATAGCACTAAAGCTATTAAGGGTTAAGATATACAGTCATGTCCCAGAGCATCAGCACACTTATTCAATTCAGCTGGATTAGCACCTTGGCACTAGTTGCTGAATGGCTCCCAATTACTATTACATTACCAACACCAGGTGTCAAAGATACAATTTTTTAAGCAATATGCAGAAGGCTTTTTTTTTTCCACCCAGCAGTTCTTCAGATAAAACGTACAATAAACAGAGAGAAGGAAATGTACTCACTATATTTATGTGTCTAACAATTGATTATTATGTTATCTGTACTGTAAGAAATTCTTAAGTATTGTTGGCAACTGGAGTTGTGGAACAAGATGCAGTCTAGCTCTTCCTATGTAATTTCGGATACATAGTCGGCAGAGCTGACAAAGAGAAGATGGTGTGGCTGCAAACAATAAAGAAAGGAGTTTAACTGTACCACTATAAAAGCCAGCACTTTGTTTTACAACAGTCTGGCACAATAATGGGATTTTTAAAAAAGCACACACAAAAAAAGTTCCCATTTTGCAAATTTGACCTTTTTCTTCATTCCCTTTCCTTAATAGCCTTTCTGCCCTCAAAGATAAGGGGCTGCTTAAACATTAATAATAGTTAGGGAAATACTAAAGAAAGCAAGACAAGGGTCAGGTTTTTTTTAAATTAGAAGCCAACTCCTGGAAAATATCTGATGTCAGTAACTTTAAAAACTGCAGACGTGTTGTTTTGGGTTTTTTATTCACAGCACAGGTTACATACTGCTGCAGCACTACCAGCTGCACAACCAGTGCATCACTGCAACAAGAATAAGCAGGCAAAATACCTTGAGATCCTGGACCATATTTAGTGGTTTTATTAATTAATCATAATGTCTTTATCACTCTGCCTCCTACTCCTTCAAAATTAATGATGCTATTTTCTCTGGACAATAAACCTATATCTGTTTCATGCCATATAATTTGATTTTCTTTGCTCTAACTTTTAAAAACACTACTAGTCTTTCACTAAATTTGTGAAAACATACAGGTTTTAGAGGGGTTTTGTTAATAACATTCCGACTACAGAGTGGTTTTTTGGAGGAAAACATGAATCAAGTGTTACTTGTCAGTTCACCTCTAAAGAGATGCCCCTGGTTATTGAAATTGTTTCAGTCTCTTGTGGCTTATTTTTACATTATACATAATTCAGTCTAAGCAAGTCCAGTTCCCTTTGGAATATTCTCTCTCCAAAGCAGATAGACCTTTAAGGGGTTTGAGGGACTATAGATTCTTTAGTCTCCTGTTTCTCAGGTGTAAAGAAAATTAAAACAATTAAACTTCTTATGCCTTTTGCCTACAATCAAAATAATTTCCTTTATATGCACATAAAATATATATTTAAAAATATTATGACAGCTGACCAAAATGAAATATATTTTTGACTTGAAATTTAAATACTCTATTCTTTTTAAAAAGGTCTGTAAAAACCAATAAAATCTAGCTTTAATGTCTACTTGTGTAAACACCCAATAAACATATGACAATACTTTTTCAGCTTGTATAAATTCTGATGCTGCTTTGTCAATGGGCTATGGCCTAAGGCTAAATATTGCTGACCATGTTTATAGTTAGAAAGGAAATTACTTGAATGCTGATATATTAATTTCATACAGCACAGTGTTACCTTCCATAACATGGGTTGTTTGCACTGTTAGGCTGGGGGGTTTTCTAGGTGGGTTTGGTCTTTTTAATAATACAAGTTATCTGCAATTTCAAATATAAACATGTAAAACTTACCTTCATGGAAGAGCAGCAGTCTCTCCACTAAACTGCTTGGGGCAGCTAAATCAACAGGCCTTTCAAAATCTGAATTTTTGGCATTTATGTCTGCCCCAAATTCAAGGAGTAAGTTTACAATCTCTGTGCTAGAATGCTGGGCAGCAGCATGGAGAGGAGTTTGCAGATGCTTTCCTTTCTGCACGTTGGCACCTGGTGGGTAGATGCACATAAAGAGACATATAAAGAGATTAATTAAATTTGCCATTGAGTAAGAAAGACAAGGCTATAAAACAAACAAAAAACCACCACTGGCCTGGAATGCCACAGTGCATTTAGCCACTTTATTAATTTTATTGCATAGAACTATAACTAATTCCATCAGTGTTTTGTTTGGGTTTTTGTTTTTTTATCCTAAGTTTTATTACCTAAGTATTACCTAAGTACAGCCAGATAAAAAGGTATCAGGTACCAATCAGGTAACATGAGCATCACTGTTGCCTAATCATAAAAACCCACTTTTTTTTACACATTTAAGAAAATTTGCACTACATAAAAAATGTACTTTCCTTATTTAACTCTTTAAAAAAATCACTAAACTGAAGTTTTGTATGTATATTTTTGTGAGTACACCAACTCAAGAAGGACTCTTGGACGCCTTATAACTTTTCACATGTTGAAGCTGGCAAAGGGTTTAAAACAGACTCCCATCCCATCAAGCCTTATTTATTAATCAAAAATTATAATTTCGTTTTAATTTTAATTAAGGTGATACACACAGTCAAGAAGGCTAATAGGGAAAAAACCCCAAACCATTAATTCTCTCAATCCATGGGTTCTAATTATTACACTTTTATATTAATAGGTAATTGTCAACATGTTTTAAATTAAAATGGACTAAATTAATTTGCAAAAATGCATTCATAATCAAGAAAAAAATCCATACAAGAGTTAAACTAAACTAGCTAGTATGAAAGAATTTCCCTTACAGGGAAGCTGTTGGGTCATTTAAAACCCAGGCTTCTTCAAACTTCATACTGACCCTGTGAGACCAAAAATTGCCTTATGTACCAACTTTACTCCCTGAATCCACACCTTCTGCATTTTAAGTAATGCAAAAGCAAATAATCCATTTGAGTAAAGTAATTTAATAAAGTCACAGGTCTAGAAATTGGATCTGAAATCTGAATAATTCACTGTTCTTAATGTTAACAATTTGAACATGCTTCTGTAGTACCATTCTCAGTGTACATACCCTTTTCTACTTCAGGGCACCAAGAAATGTAGAATATGCCCTTCCATTACTGTTTTTCCTGTATGGCAGTATTTGAATCCCAAAAATATGCTGATTTTACTTTTGCTGTTCTTAAACATAAAGAATCATGACAGGATAATTAATCATCTAAGGTGATGGACTCAATGAAAAACACTTTAACTACTTGCCTAAGTTCTAAATATAGCATGCAATCAACTAGAAAAACTATCCTGGTGCAATGATAGCAAGGCTGAATTATTTATATATACATTTTAATTCCTTGTTCTGCAAGATGCAAAAGCCCGATATGTAAATACCTGAAACACAGCAAATTGTCTTTCAGCTATACCAGTTGTGTCCTCTTGCTGGACCTTGCTGGAACAGAATGAGCCTTCAACATCTCTTACCAATTGATTTAATAAATAATCTGAAATTTAGGATCAGATGCCTTTTACCTCACCTCTTTCCTCTACAACACAGCCTCTATGCCTTGTGAAAAAATCAGAACTTGCTGAAGAATGAAAGCAAGTGGCACTTCATTGCTAAAATAGTTTGACTGAAATCTCAGTGATTACTATATAAAATTTCTCAAAGCTCATGTTTTACCCTTGTTTTTCCTACAGAAAATTAATATTTATAAAGCTGCAGTATGTGCTGAAAATTCTGAGCATTCATTCTTACTGGTCTCGCTTCCTTTTTTCCTCTTATGCTTACTATGGCACCAAAAAATAAAAGATTCAGTAAGCTACAAGAAAACGTGAATCAGCATAAACTTTGATGTAGAACCCTGCAAGCAAGGGTTCCAGTTCAATTGGCTGAGCACAGCTGACTTCAAAGGCAACTACAATATGCTTATTTTACAAACCAGTAATATTTTTATTTAAATCATGACATACCTGCATAAAGAAGCTTTCGAATACAATGGATCTGCTGTGAAACACAAGCTACATACAGAGGTGTTCCTAAATGAGGAAGATCTTGGTCAACATCTATACCCCAGGATATCAGAACCTCCAGACAGTCACTGTGACCTGTCAGTACAAAGCATAACAGTTTGCTCAACTTCAGTATGCTGTCTCATGGACAAAACCCCACACATTTCTTAACCCTCTGACTGAGACATTGCTGAGCTGCTCCATGTGTTTTTGAGGAGGTCATTCCTTACCTCTGCTGGCTGCTTCATGTGTTGGTGACGGCAGACAGGACTCCCACTGAGCTTTGGCACCATACTGTAACAGGAGCTCAGCACACGCGGCACTGCCCCTCGAACAGGCATTAAATAAAGGTGTCATTCCATCAATTGTTGTAGCATTTACCTAGAAGATATAAAATCTATTTACAAAAAGAATTGAAAGAAAGGTAGATTTTTAAACAGGAAATAGTTAGAAATTGCATTTAAAAAAAAAAAAGTACTAGTTGAAATAACAAGTTAACTGACCAGTCCCTGTGAAATTGTCTTCCTCTTACTATGCTTCTCAGTTGGGATTAGTTTACTATTATTCTTGTTAAACTATGTTGGATAAATACACCTGGAATACTAACGAGCATATATTGGCATCTGGGCAGTAAATAATTTTCAAAAGTCATTGCACTGAGCTTGTTTCATTGATACAGAAAATTTACACTTTGCCTATTAATGGGATAAAGGGATCTTCTCTCCACAGCTCTGGCAGGAATTGAGGATTATTTGCCATTTTCTTCTGTAGTTTTAGTCTCCAGATTCAAGTGATACTTCACAGGATGGAGACAAAGCTAATAGCATACGCTGACTATTTTAATACCAACCTCACCGCCTCACTCTTCAACTGAATATTTCCACTGTGAGAGAGTAAGGAGACAAAGTAGGCAACTTTGTGAGGGCTAATAATATTAAAGGAAGGAACACAGGTATGAGGAGAAGGCTCCTTCCAGGACTCTGGCCTATCTTCTTTCATGCACCCTCCAAAACCACCAAAACAATTAAAAATACTAAAAATAAACAAGGTGGGGAAATGATTTTTTTTCTTATAGTTTTGTATCTTTAGAATCCTTGTGCTAGCTGAAGTAGGGAGAAATTGGTCTTGGAAATACCTATATATCTTTTTATTTCTTTTTCTATAATAACACAGAGACATTCCACATGGTTCTGAAAACTGAATTTATGAAAAATAAATATTCCCATTGCAAAGATCAGAGACCTGGGAAGCTATGCACTTGAACTCTGATGTCAGCAGACAGTGCACTGAAAGTGATCTCTAAGTCCCATTTTCATTTTGGGATAAAAGATAAGACAGCCAACATCAGGAGTACAGAAAAGAGACAGGGCTTTTTTCTACTCAGACCAAAGAATTTTAAGAGCACACAGCTGCAGTGTGATAGCAGACATTCTGAAGATTAAAAGAACAGTCTCCTGAAAGCCAGTCAAAGCAAGAGGAATCCAGTAAAGCAGAGGAATGCATTCCATATTAAAATATGAATAAGAGAAATATCATAAGGAATACTGCTAACAGATTTGCTCCAACTCATTACTGCCTCAGCAGCTGCCCATCACTCTCATTTGCTAGCACTCCGATGGCAGCTGTAATTACATGAGATGAGCACACCCAATAAGGTAATTAATTACATTAAAATCAAGGAATATATCCTTCTCAGTTAAGCCAAGGTTAGAATGGGACTTCATATAAAAGAAAGCAAAACCAAGGCCTTACGTTTGCTCCTGCTTCAAGGAGGATTCTTGCACATCCTACATGATCTCCCAGGCAGGCTTCGTGGAGTGGAGTTACTTGGTCAATTGTTAGTGTGTCTACATTGTACCCCTAAAACAGACGTGAATGGTATTTAAAGATCAGGTAAAACCTATAAAGAGTTGTTTCCTCACACTACTGTTCAAATGAATAGTTTACAGTACTCTAAATAGGCTTTAAACCCAGCTTGCAATAAGTTAATCCTCAGTGAGCATTTATAATTTTTAATCAGAAATAGCCACAAAAAATATGCAGACTGTTTAGATGCACAGTGACAGGGCAAAAGGCAACAGACCCAAGCCAGAACATGGCAAATTCCAAGTAGCTCTGTGGAAAAAAAAATTTAACTGAGGGACAATGAAACCCTGAAAGAGATGAGGGAAAGGATGGTGCATCTCCACTCTTGGTGATCTTTAAAATTCCACAAAGACCTGAGTCTAAACCCTCCTGTGATTCTATCATCCTGTGACTTAGGGTCTGAAATATCCAAAGGTATGAATTTTACTGGACTGATAAAATCACCAAGCTCTCTAAATTTTTTGCAGTAGATGTTGTTTGCTTCTGAAGAACTAACAATTTTCTCTACCTGCTTTCTTCAAATTTATTCTATAGTATAATTTTTCAATATTGAAATTGCTAATAGGAAAATATTGTAATATTAAAATTTAGCATTTAAAGTCTCTCCCTCTGATATTAGCAATTTTTTTTAAATGACAACAATGCAAAACCCAGAATCTTTCAGTGATTCTTCCTGTTGACTAGTATCTTTCTGACCAGCTCTATTTACCCAAAGGCTTAAAGCAGTGAAACTATATTGATTTATATCATGCAAGAGGGGAAGACTGACATAAATTTAGACACAATTTTGGTGTCTTTTTTTTTGGGGGGGGGGGTGGGGAAGGGGCTTAAAACATGCCGAGGAAATATTTTCAATACTAGCTTATATTTTCTAAATGAAAAAATCCTAAGTATGTATTGCTCTGAAAAATTCAAGTGAAAAAAGCAAAACAAAGCATACCAAATCTGCATTAATAATCTATGCTGAGAAATTAAATAACATTAAAAATTAAAACAATTGTAAAAACAGAGCCTTCACCTGTGACAGTAAAGTCTTTAGAGAAAGAAGACGTCCTTGACTGGCTGCTTCATGCAGAGGTGAGCGATCAGCCCAAGAACCTATACAATAACAGCATTTATTGAATAAGCCATATGAATTAGAAAGGGTTTGGAATGCACAGAGCAAAGCAGAAAATATAATGCAGAGAATGAAGTCAAATGTCCTATGAAATTAGTTTTTCCTCTTTAGAGACTCAAATGATCAGTTTCTAAACAATAAAAATGTGCTGTATTATTAATGGTAAACATCTCTAATAAATCATTATGTGGTTCACAGAACAAAATATTGAGATATTGATATCAGTCATCTGATTCAATAAATTCATTAATTACGATATTCTACTTCTCTTTTAACATTGTCCCTTTTTAATACACATAATATAACTTTGTAGCTGGAATATAGGCAATATTTGAACTTAAACCAGACGTGAAGCTGTCTGAAGAAGTCACAAAGAAGCTGGTGTATATGAAAAGCAATGTGGAAATCTTTATGTATGGGGAGATTAATTTGAAGCTACTACACAAGTGAAGGAGAGAAACACAGTGAGAATCCCAGCAAAAAATTACTATAGTAGAAATAAGATATAAAGTCCATGTTCTCATTCCATAAACTATTAGGCCTAAAAGTAATTAGATATGTTTACTATAAAGGTTTGGCCTTTATCTTCATTTATCACCCCCAAAAGAGACAGGTGAAAAACAACAGCAACCCAACACCAACTCTGGGTTCACACACATAACCCTCCATAACTCCCAAACCAGCTTCCATAGCCATCCTGAAGCTCCTGCTGAAGGACCTGCCTTTTCCTCTAGAAGACTGCACACTAACAGGTCCCTTCCAGCCAGCCAAGGTTGCAAGCAGAGCTGATACCGATTTATGGCAGGAATTTTGAAAATTCACTTTTGAGAGGCTGTGCAAGAATGAAACATCTTCAAAATGTATTATGAACTATCAGTATTTATTCCTCTAAGAACAAAATCGCTAGAACTGTAAAATATGAATACAATCACTTGTGTGAGTTATATTAAGCTGACCAAAATTCCTGAAGAAACATAAGAGAGATTTAGCCTGGAATGATGAACTGGTAACATTGGCAGATGACTCTTCCATGTGTGCAGGTTTGACTCTGCCATGGGCAGGGACTGCCTACAGAGCCAGCCACTGCATTTACTGCCAAGGCAATGAATCAGCCAAGGCTGTTGCTCAATCACTGGCAGTCATCAGCCTAAGCTCTAAGATAACTACAGCCCAGAAATAGACCTTGTTTCTGTTTCCTATTGGACTCCTTCTGTCCACTAGCCTGTTTCAGAAAGGACATTTTTGTTTACTATAAACAACCCCCTCAAATCACATCAAGAATGATGAAAAGATTAAGGCTGCTCAACCTGAAAAGAAATCAGGACCTAGTTAAAAACACAACAGGAAAATGTAGATAAAATCTCAATTTTCCTACTGGTGTTAGTGAATGAGACTAAAACTTACACAGACATGACTGCATCTTGGAGAACATAGTGCACTTTGTGGCTCAGCACTACTGAATACTACTGAGATCAAAAACTTGTCAAAACAAAAGTAAAGATGATTATTTAAATTATCATAAGACTACATAAAGCTCATCCCAGAAGTTTAAAAATCTGAGAGTAAGGTTTTATAAACTTGATTTTTAAAAAGCAGTGAAATTTCTATTATGTCAGAGTATCTTGTATGTGGGAAGCTCCTTGAACTCTTTCACCTATGGCAGTAGATGGATTATTGGCAAGATCCAGCTTCCAATACTCTGTCAGAATTATTTGCACTAAGCTCTGGTAGTATGTGTGTGCATGTACATACACATGCACATACACTATTCCCTGTACTTTTTACTTCAAGTTTATTTAATGTAAAGTTTTGAAATTCTTATTGATATTCTGAATAAAAAAAAATCAAAATCAAAACAAACTAACAAAAAACCTCACAAAAGCAAACCAAAATAAAACAACTGAAACAAACAAACAAAACCACCCAAAACAAAAAACCAACCAACCAACCAACCAAAAAAAAATCTTAAAAAACCCCACAGATAAAGTGACAGGGATTTTAAGGACTATTATACATTAATAAAACCTTGAGCTCAGAAGCCTTCAAGTTCTAATTTTAATGAATTAGATCCATTAAGCTTTCCTGCTGGCTGCTACAAAAAATTATTCAAATTTAAATCTGTATTTAGAGGTTGCTTTTGGTATTTTGCCTCCCCATCTCTATAGATAAGAACATCTCTCTCTTGACAGTTTATCCTACTCAATGAAAAGAGAAAAAAAAAAAGACACTTAACTTATTATATGGAAAAACATCTTATAAAATCATAAGAGTTATGAAGCTTTTATGCCCTTTAAATGCACTTATATTTCAGACTCTTTTGTAGCCATGTATAAACACAACAAAGATGCAGGTAGGATCTGAAAGCAACAATTTTTCACCTTTATTCCCTTCACCTCCTTCCACCTTGGATTGATCAGAAGAATGTCTATTAATTTCTCCAGTGACAGCTGATAATCAAATGATGCCAGATCCTGTGGTAAGCTTTGGTTTGCACTTAGACTCACCTTATATCTCTATCTTCAAGCAGAGACATTCGGCAGCCAGCTGTTTCTGATAAATCCATAAAATGCAAAATACTTGTATCATCTCTACTACAAATAAAATCTAAAAGCAAAATGTTACAGAACTATTTTGTACTGACCAAGTTTGGAAAAGGAAAATTCACATTCCAACTGATTTGTTGATATACATCGTAATTCATCATTAAATACCACAGAGACAAGAGTATGTTCAACATAAATATTTACCATAAATAAACATCAAAGGTGTTCTTAAATTCTTCGTCTGGATTACTGCCTTCTGCTAATCTACAAATTACAATGTCTCTCACTTAGAAGTCATTAGCAAAAATATAAACACTTCCATTCATTGTGTTTGTAACAGCAGCATTAGCAAACATAGTCTCTTCCAAAATTGATAATGCATTAATTCCATACTGATACTGTCTCTGATGCTGAATACAAAGTATCTCTAACTATATACAGAAGCCACATTAGTTCCAAGTTCTCTGATGTATAGTTTGCCAGAAGGGTAAACTATTACAAAGCATCATTGCTTTGTAAGCATTTACAAGAAAGAATAAATATATTCACTGCATTAACAGGTGAAGTCAAAAAAAAATTACAAATTATTATACAATACCTAAATCTCCATCTCCCCATGGCACTTCCAGCCAATTGCAATTATAAATCCTACTCATTTCTTTCAATCTGGAAAATAAAAAAAATTAAAATAATAATAATAAAAAAACTACTCTTGCTAGTTGGACCTGTTCCTAAACACTCTGGCTATGTTTGGAAGATCAGCAGCTCCCTGTAATATGAACTTTCAGCCTTCAGTGAACACAGCTTTGAATACATGAGTGTGTACAAGTTGTCAGTTTTACCTTTACGGTAAAGGACTGCTGTCCTTTTTTTGTCAGCTTTTCACATTTCTTTAACATTCTTTAATTTCTCAAAGGGCCAGTATCTGTGCATTGGCTTTCCAAGACAGATGAACTAGAATTTCAACACAAGAGAAACTCACAGTAAAATCAAGAGAACCTTGATATGAATAAACTGCAGGACAAACTCCTCCTTTTTTAACCTCATGCAAAGAGATAGTTTTTTATCCTCAAAAATTGTTATCAGTACGTAGATTATAAGGCAAGCACTGCCAAAAGTCCCTACGTTATTTTACTATTTACTCAGAATACATCTAGAAAAGAAAAGCACAGATAATCCGAACATTTAAAATGCTGTTTGAGCTGTACCTGAACTGTGTTTTTCTTTTTGTAGTTCACTATTCCTTCGCTTATGTTCTAAAATATTCTTTGGTTGTTGAATTGGGGCATTGATAGCTATTCTCAGCAGTGAAAATGTCTAAAAATAGGGATTTGCAGTTCTGACTTTGATTCATTTCTAAGTCATTAATGTCATTTTCCCCACATTTCCCTACAGACTTTACTCCTTTACATCTACCTGCAATTATCTGTAAGTCATTCCTGCAAATATAATCATAATAGTAAAATACTAAGTAAAAATATTTTCACAAAAGTCTTTACTTCCAGTCATGTCATTCCTTTTGTATGTATTTCTAAAAATTTGTGAAGTCTCCAAAAATAACCAGAAAAACCCAACAAAACATCAACCTCCAACTCAGTATAAAAAGTACATTAAAGGTTAGATTTTCAAAAGGAGAACTGGAATAAATGAAGTTCTTCTTGCTGACTTCTTTGGGAGAGTATTTATACCAGAGCTCAGCACTTTAAAAAATTACTGCTCTATGGCTGAATAGATCGAGTCCCAGTCATCAGAAGAAGCACTATCATCAAAAAAGAACTGAAAATAGAAGCCTGACACAGCTCATTACTGGGAGATGAGAAACACAGAGTATTTGGAAAGCATTGTAGCTAATATTTATTTCTGCAAAACCAAAAATACGGTGTATTAAGACAAGCACTGCTACCTTTTATTCTGAATGCTTCGGTTTCTGGCAACTGAAGCAACAGAGAGAATCAATAACGAAAGAGAAAAACCCTGCAACATCAGAGTCCCAAGATCAACAGAATCAGTCCAGTTGTTTAAAGTGTCTGATATTTTCTATATCTAATTAGGTTATAAGATATTTTTACTGTGGCACTATAAAATTATTCATTTGTCTAAATCACTTGTAGGATAAAGAAGCATGTCAACTACTTGATTGATATGTGATGTTGAAAGCTATTGAAAAAAGTCTTCAGTGAAGAATTTAAACTTTAAGAAATACATCTATGATGCTTAACTACCATGATTAGATATGACCAGAAAAACAGAAGCCAATTTTTCTTCAATACATGAAATTTAAAGAGTCAACACTGAAGAACTCCAAGAGAATCAGAATTTAGGCTAGAGATTATTAAAACATGTCTGAAAGAGAAAATGCAGTTCAAGTGGCATTTACATGTCATTTCAATATTTCAAATAATCTGAAAATTCTCTAACCATATAACTGTATAACTAAATATACTATATGTATATATATATAAATATATGCATACAAACAATGAAAACTTGATTGGTTCAAATCAGTATACTTTCCAATGCTTATGATAATGTAGACTTTCACAATTTGGGGGCTACATTCCAAGTGTAAATGCTAACAAATTCCTACTCTAAAACCCATACAAAGCAAATCTACTTCCCCACACAGTTCTGTCTCTAATGCACCCCCACCACATGACTACACATCAGTTTTGCCATTCCAATGTTGCACTCAGTGAATGAGTTAGTATTCGAAATTTTTTCTATGTCTATATCTAGTGGGATCTCTTTAAGACATGTCATCCAAACTATAAACTCACTGTAACATTATAAATTTCCTACTACCTTTTTCATAATATTTTCCCAATTAAAAAAGAGTACTTCAGCTTCCCTGCTGAACCTATATCAGAACATCATCCATTTATACTGTTTTATAACTAAGACTATAAAAAACTGAGTTTTGATGTGTGAATTATAAAATCATTCTAACAGCTTATTTTATTTTCCCAATTCTTAAACATTAGAGTGTATGCTAAAAGCACAGTTTAATTATGGTTATGAGAGCTCTGAGCTTCTGAAATTTCAGCTTTAGATAATAATAACCATGATCAGCCAAAAAGCTTTTACATTAGATGACTGCTGTTAAAACACATAGGTGCCAAAGCAAAGACAAGAATTGAATTTACTTTTAGAGACATTAAAACGTTAACCCTTTCTCCCTACCATTCACTGGATGCCTTCTAACCTTTGCATCAAACAGAAGAACACAGGGTATGTTTTTTCTGAGTATAAACCTAATGGCACTCTCACTCATGTTGCAGAGCTATGGAGGCTGGGGCTTTGTGGGAGAGCACAGCATGTGACTGTGCTGTCAAATACGGGGGTTTAATGCACTGAGTGGTCAAACCACTGTGGCGCAGGTAACATTTTGAGTGTTTGCTATTGCACTTTAGCACACTTTTCACACAGAAACATGAGCCACTGAACTCCATAAAAAAGCATAGAATAACACAACAGCAATTTCCAAACACAGTTTGCTTGGTTCCCAACAGAAGCTACGTGAAGATGATGGTAATGACAATAGCAGGAGCAGCAGCAGTTGCTGCTGGCTCTGTGCTTGGCCTTGCACATGTGGGAAGGAGTGTCAGGCCTCTGCTCGTGTCACATGAAAGCAGAGCCCCAGCTCCACAGCCATTGCTCATGCACAGGTTGTTTTTTCCACCTTCTTGAAGCATCAACAACTGTCTGGATATTTTTCTAACCTAAAGTAGCTTGTAAAGTCTGTGTGCCCTCACTAGGATGCCAAGATGTAAAATCACATCAATCTCCAAATTCAATAATCTATTAGATCCACATCAGATTTGACTTTAGTAGGAGGAGCAGCTGGTAATATTCTTTGGCTGTCATTATTTCCTTGGACAAGTCACTAAAACAAAGTAAGGATTTTTCAGTCCCCTTCCCAACTAGAAGGTGACAGAAAAGGCATAAGGACATTCTGAGCTGGGTTCAGACTTTGAAGATTTAAGTCTGGAATAATTTTGCTCCTCAAACACAGACTCAGCTTAATCCAGAGTAGAAACAATCTTTCCCAAACTGTGCTGAGAATTCTCTGTATTTTCCCAGCCTGCCTGAGAATGAATGCAGCACAGGGCCTAATCCCAAACCTTATATGAAGCAAGCAATTGTGCAGCAAAGCTGGGTCTAGTATGTGATTTTTGTCACATCAACGAGATTTTGGAGTTGTGGCCCCTCAAGCCAGTAGGCTGCAGGCCTTTTCCCATTTTGACTCTATCCTTTCACCCTTCTAGTCAATCTTATGAGATATTCCACGCTCTGCATCACTTTCAGCCCATTTTCCAATCTGCCTTTTTAATTACAGACTGCATTGCAGTAGTATGACTTTCTTTTCCTTTGCTCTGCAAGGGTACCTGTGGAGCCAAGTCAGGTTTGGATACCTCCATGGATGAAAGGAAAAAAGCATCCTTCAGACTTGATAAAAGATATATTTGTTATTCAAGTGAACTGCAACCACCAGAAGTCTTCTGTGAGACAGAAGTCTCTCAGTACTTCAGGATGCCTATCAATAAATGCATATTCCCATTATGGCAATCACAAAGAGGCTCTGAGTAGGCAGACCCTATTAGGATGGATTCTTCAGAAAATTTTAGTTTCCATATTTTACTTCACTTCTGAGAATTTCAAAACTAAACTAATTGTGGCTATTTCTTTTTAAAAGTAGCAAGAGAGCCTAACCTTCAATTATATAATGGAGTGGCTAGTACTAATGCTGATAAACTCTTGTGAAATTTCTTTTCAGCTGAGGGATACTGTCCAAGTTTTTTTGGAAACTACTGACCTAACAAGCTACAATGGCCATAAATAAAAGTTTTTTTAGGTCAGGAAATCTTAGCACAAACAGTGAAAAACATGAGAGCAAAAGATGCTCTAAAGCTGATGAACTAAAACAGATGAATAAATGCAACCATACAGTATAATTGCATTCAGTTGGTTACTTGGAAGATAAGGAAACTGCTCCTTAAATTCTTGAATATTGCTTAGTTCTAAAACTGTCAATACTGGAAATCATCAAAGATATTTTAAGCATAACTCTGATTTCTATAACATATAGCTGTATTTTACATAGTAAATTCACAGTTCCTTTATGCACAACATATGAACTCACTCCTGTCTACTCCTGCCATTGACTATTTTAACATTTCCAGGATTTTTTATATCATATGAGCATGAACTTCAAGTTTGACTTCCTTAATTTCTTTTTTGTTTCACTCTAAAACTTATGATATCATCAATATTAAATGGAATTATGATTACTCTTTAAAAAAAATTTCCTCAACACTCTTGCAATTATTCAAAGCTCCCTTTCACACACTTGGACTATAAAAAACATAACAGGAAAATATGGAACAGGCAATAGGAGTCCTAAACACTGCTAACAGAGTTTATTCCTCATTGCTGAATATGTCAGTGTTCAGCAACTTAAACACCTCCTAAGTACTTCTCTATGCAAAGCCTTAGAATTATATCTTTGTCCTTAGTATCTTAGCACAGGACAATAATTCTGTCACCTGTGTTCCTCTATTTCCTCCTATTTCAGCTATCTATAGACTCCTTACACATAAAGTTCTATGTCAAGTTTACTCCTCCCCCTCCTTTCGTTCCCTGGTTCACCGTAGTAAACAATTAACCTTCAGTATCCAGTTACCTTGTGACAGGACAGCAAAAGTCAGGGTAAGTCAAGCCTTAACCACTTGCATAAAACAAATAGGGCAGATAAACAAGAAATGGTATTTTAGATCAGCTGATAAGAGAGCAGAAAGAACGAAAATAGCCTCAGTACCCTTGTATTAACCCATGCAAGACAATAAAGTGCCACTAACCAAAGCATGCATTTACATTACAGCTAGAAAAGAAAAAAACCCCAAATCAGTTTTATAGCTAGACCATCATAAATTGGGTCAGCTTAGCATATTTCAGTCCCCGGTTTCTGAAATGGCTGCTATACTAACCTTGGCTGGTCAGAATACCCCAGCTAGCTTTCCGTTTGGCAGGACACTCCCCTACACTTTCTGGGCGTCTTTTGGGGAGATTCTGGCTCCTCTGAGCAGCAGTGTTTGTTGTCATGATTTGTTTCTCGAGGAAAGCCTGTCTGTCATTGGTGCAGGTACTCTGGTCTGACGAACATCCACAAATGATTTCTACTACCTTTTTTCCTCCTTTCGCTTTTTCACAAAGGATCTTGCTGTACTTACTGTAGAATGGCTTCAACACTGAAACCCATTCAGTAACATTTACTAGCTTGGACTAGTGACTACAGGGTGGGGGAAGGGAAGGACTGCTCCAGCATTTTCTATTTTTAAAACAGAGAAAGAATCAGCTTAGCTACAGCATGAGTCTTAACTATTTACATGATTTAAATGGAAAGAAGGTGTTAATTTTTTAATCATTTAACACAAAAAAGAAACTGATTCTTAAAGCTTAAGAATTCAAATGTTTTGCTGCCTGAATACCAAGCAGCCTAAAACTGAAAAACAAAATTATTTTATCAGATTGGAAATTATTTTAATAATAGTAACAACAATTATTACTGCATCAGGTTTTACTTATACGTAATGTGCAGTTAAGAGTGATTTTAGAATTCAGGAGAACCCATGAAACTATGAAATATTCCTGGTTTTCTGTGATTCTTTTCTTGTTTGTTTGGTTTTTTTTTAATAAGAGGTAAGTTATCCTGCAAATGTCAACAGAAACTAAGTCCTGAGTAAAAGCATGTTTTGACTAAAATAAAAAATAATTATTTTGAAAGTCTGATCCTGTTATGAAAGTAAGGCTGTAGTCTTGTCAGAGGAAACACACATCAATATTTTTTAAAAATAGTAACAAAACCAACAAAAGAGTGTTGGAATTTTTTTGCTCACTACTATATATCAGGCTGATACTACACAACAGAAATCTACAGAGAGAAGCAATCCATGATAAAATTCCATCACAGTAAAATACAGTGATTTCTCTGTAATAATAACGTGTTAAAATGCCTCCTTTATCTCCCTGGCATTTCCTTGTAGTACTTCCTCATTATGCACTTCTACAGATATAAAAACTAGCCACTTGTACATTTTTAACAAGCAAATCAACATCACTGAGTTTCACTAATACTACTCTTTTCAGATACCTGATAAAACTTAATCCCTAAAATTCTGAAATAATGCTGAGATATTTAATGAAATTTTCCATATCTCTCTTGGTTTTCTTCAGGAGAAAATCAGAGGCAAGATTAGAGTTAGAAAGTGTAAGGGGAAGAAGAAGGAGCAGCTGCAAATTTCACCTTGAAATTACAGCATATGAGAACTGCCTTATTTGGAATAGTGCTACATCCTTTACAGAACAGAAGCAGGTGGGCTACTGCTCTTCTCACAAGACAGAACAAAACAGCACTCTCACAGACATTAGGCTGCTTTCAGACAACTGTTTTCCTTGGGTTTTATCTAGCTGAATGAATCAGAATATCTCCCAGACTGAAATAAACACTTCAACATATCCAGCAATCAGACTCTGCATGTAAATCTAAAACAGAGCTTTCACAAAAAGACTCATTATAAAGGTGACATTGTAAATATATCACGTTAATACTAGAATTATGTGTTACTTTGTAGTGCTTTTTTCCAAGTAAATAAATACTGGAAGAGGAATTAACAGGAGAGCATACTAGGGATGTGTACACAAGTGCCTGTGCAGGAAGATATCAGCATTACTCTCCTGTGAGAAATAAACACTGGCATTTTTTTTGTACTTGCCATAGCTCTGAGGCTCATCTCAGTTTTAAATTTCCATTTGGAATGGAATTCCAGGACTCTCAGGAGAAAGTGGTGAGGATCAGGATCAAGCAAAGCATCTGGGACTGCAGACCAGGAATTGACAGTGGTCTGGCAAGAAAAGAATCTACATTTTTATGTAGGAGTTTTGTGGGCGCGGTTGTCAGCTGAGAATGAATCTGTGTCTTTCTACAGGAGTGGTACAAACCTGGAAGTACTTCATACAAATGCTTCCCACATTTATTCCAGCCTCTGTTCTCCCTTAGTAGTGTGAGAGGTGGGAGTGGCAGGAGCAAGGAACTCAGCAAGTTCACAGACAGCTGCCACGGCTTCAAAGATGCTGAGCCCTGCAGGAGTCAGCATCACCTGCTCCCTCGTGCAGACAACTGCACAGGAAGCAACAAGCTACTAATGCAGTCAGACCACCTCCAAAATCCTCCACCTTCAAAGCATGGCTTATAGGAAATGGATCTCTAATACACAGAGACATTCAATAGATGCTTGCCACTCATTGAGGTACTTTGAATATTCTAGAGGACATTTAAAAAACCACATTTTTGTGCTTTAAAGAAGGCAAAGCTTATCCAGTTCAGGGCTCTAGAAGGAACTTTCCACTAAATTCTGCTAGGCTCAACCATTCAACATCCAGGCAAAATCCATTAAAAAGTCTTATTAAAACAGTTCACAAATACAAGATTAAAAAAAAAAAAAGCTAAAACAGTATCAAAAATCATCTGAAATGATGTAAAAATATACTTGTGGTGAGGGACTGACCATGGTTAAAACCATGGAGTAAGGCTGAAGACCGTGCTATTTCACTTCCTCCTCTGACATAGAATTGCTATGTGGTCTTTCTCATGTCAATCATGAGACTGAGCCCAATCTACACTAGCTATAAAATAAAAATCATTACCCTTCAACTTCATTAGGTAATAAAACTATTAACATTCAAAATTACAAAACTACTTAGGCTTAGTCCTGAGATTTTGTTCTTCAGATTTTATTTTTTTCTATACAAGATATTCAAAGACTTCCAAAATCTGCCAGAAAACCCTTAACAGAAGTCTAAACAGGTGTCCAAGCATGTAAAAAGTATAGCTGACCATTATTTTTCCTGACTTGGCAAACAAGCAATTAGAGATAGCATTTAGATTGCAGTTACTCACAGAAGCAAGGCAGTTACCTTCAAAAAAGCAGCCAGGGGAAAAGGCAGATGTTACAGTCTGCTAGGTAAGAAACCAGAAGACTTTACTAATGGGTTTGGAATTCTGACCTAATTTAGCCTCCAAGCTTTTAATAAAGCACTATGTTACATTTCAATAATAATTAGTTCTGTTCAAATTTGTAACCCAGAGGAAGAAGTGTTAAAGGAAACTTTCAAAATCTTTTTATTCCAGATTTTTGTAAAAGGAAACATCAGTACAGTTTCAACATTTCCATGTCAGCACATAGCTCTGAGTTTAAAGGGGCAGCAGTTCTTAACAGGTGGGAATGAAAATAGAAGTAAATTTTTGCTCCTCCCTTTCAGCAGGGAACTCATTCTATTTTCAAGACTATTTTTAAGGCCACAGAGATGCAATTGTGGTAACACACTAAAAATGTGTTAATAAAACCAACAAAGCCCAAAACCCCCTTGACCTTTCAACATATGATGCAGTCCAATGCAATACAGTCCAAACTCCTATAACAATAACTTATCTTAGGAAAAAATTGTACAAAATCGCACCAATTTCAAATGCCACCGATCAATAATTTGTGTGCAACCACCTCAAACCAGCAAACTGATGACCCACCTTGCTTCCCAAACTGTTCTATACTTTCAGGTTACTCTGTTTCCATGACCAAGATTATTATGGGGTAACAGTGACTGCATGCAACCTGCCACACTAGATTCTGGAACAGGACTAGAAACTGACTCTTTCTGCTCATGTGATCCACACCCTGCAACCACGAAGCTGAAATGACAGACAGTCTCCCTGTGGCTCAGTGCCAGTACCCCAGGAGTGGCCTGTCATTTGACATTGCCAAAAACGAACCAGAAGAAATCCTGATCATTCCTCCCTCTAGGAGATGCCAAGATGAAGCAAATTTTAGGAAGGATTGAGGACTGTGGTTGCTGACAAAAACAGCATCCTACAAGGCCACAGTGGTAGGTTGCCCCTGTTACATTCTGCAGACCCAGCTCAATGCCAAGGATCATAAATGCACCATAAAAATACAGGGATAAAGCTCTAGGAGCAGAACAAGGAAAGGCCTGGAACAGCTTTTTATTTATTTGTTAAATAGATTTTTGCATCAAGCCACACTTCATGGCAAGTATGATATAAGTCATTAGTAGCAACCAGAAGCTTAGGCATTATCCAGGTCACCAACCAGTCCTCTTGATGAATACCAGCAGATAGGTAGATAATGCTTGAATGGTCACTAGTTCCTTAAGCATAAAATGACATTTCTTTACATCATTATAAGCACTAAAAAAGTCTATTACATACTCTTAATACAATCTCGTCACTGTCTCTTAGCTGGAAGTTCAAATCAGTAGTAATAGTAGTAGTAGTCACAGTAGTCACAGTAGAAGACGAAGAAGAAGATGATGATGTTTATGCTAGCAACAGCATGGCTGGCTGACTAGTAATTTTCCTGCCTCTTCTCCTGAGATTTCTACAGTTGTTACACCTTGTGTTCTTGGATGCTGGGAATCATAACTGATGGTTGAAAAAAGGTTTACACTTCTGATATGACAAAGGCTTTGTCTCAGGCCTCCCAGAAGTCAAACACAGAACAATGACACATTTATTACATTTCTTGGCTTGTTTGCAACGTTTACCTGTCAGACTCTATGTGCAGACAAGGCAGCAGTAACATAGTACTGCTTGCTAATATGTAAACTAAACAAATCACAGAAGTCATGGGGCGGAACCTATGCCAATCAGTTCCCAAGCAGGCCAGAACTTCAGATATTGACAGAAAGACAGACACAGGCATGAAACCAGGTAGTCAGCATAGGGGTGGTAAAGGGCACCCCAGAGAGAATCTTCAGTCAATTACAGTGAAAGAACAGCCATAAAGAGAGAGCATATCTATTGCCAGAAAGACTCCAGACATGGCAGAGAGTAACATCCACTACTGCAACAGATGCAGCATGCCACAAAGGATTTATGGCCAAGCAGCCAGCATTGCTGCAGTCATGAGCAGAGCTCAGTACTTAGGCATGCTATGCAATTCCCCACAAGCCATCATCATCAAACTGGCAGAAGTTCACTCGCTGTTTGCCTGCATTGTGAATGTTTGAGAACATCCCCTACAAGAGAGGAATGTGAATAGCAAAACCCTGGCCATAAGAATCCAGTGGCTGAAGGAAGGAACATCACCTTCAGGGAGCTATGCTATTTTGGTCTTCCCCTGTTGCCTTATGCCCCACCAATGCAAGAAGACTAGTGCACATGGTATGACTGAGCTTGCCCCAAGCTAATACTGCAGTTTTCTCCCTATTTTCTGTAACACCAGTTTTGCAGCCTTGCAGACAGATTGCTCCAGGATTGCCTTTCAGTCTTACTGCTTTGCACCTTTAAAACCCCAAGTTTTAAGCTACATCAGAGTTCATAATGTTCATTTTTAACTAGACTATTTCATAAGATTACTATTCATTTCACAGAGAAAAATACAGAAATTAATTGATGAAGGGCATTTCCATGTGAGTTTAGAGTGTACACTCCCAAGCAAGCGAATATGACTTAGGCTGGTGACAAGTTATGATCCATATTCAGAAAAAAATACATTTCAAGGAGGTACACCTGAATGAAACCAACCAAAAAATGCAGTTGGTGGACCTCAAGGAGGTCCTTACATACATAGAAGAGTAAAAAAACCCACAAAACAAATCCACATGACAGACTACATCAGTTTTTTCAGGGAGGCAAGCATGCAAACAGGCTCCAGCATACACATTCATTAGAAGTTTCTGTGGCCTCAGAAATTTTCTTTCAGATGAGGGATGTAAAAAAATAAAAATTTTGAATTAAAAGTAACATGCTTGCCAACAGATGTTCTTGCTTTTTGTCGCTGCAAAAAGTCAGTCAGGGCTCTGGCCATGCCAGTTTAGTTGCATCATATAACTGAGCAAAACCTCTTTAAGGTAGAATATGTTCTTCAAAAAAGAATGTTCTGGTATTTGTCTAATATGTGGTGTCATTTTCTTCCTTCAAAGAAAGTGCCTTATTGCCTTTATTTTGAAGTATGATTCTTCTTTGGCACTTGTCATATTAGGCAAAGTTATTTGGCATACAAGAGAAAGCGATGAGCTCCACCAAAAAGCCCCCCCTTCTAAACTTTCAAAAAAGAATATTCACACTATCTTAAGCATTTTTACACCATTAGTTTACGTGCTGCAAATGAAAAACAAATGCTAAATGTGGTGCCTTACACCAAGTGGTATGGGGAATAAGTATGCCATACAATATTCCTATCATTGCTAAATGAATCTCTATTGTATCCAGGAAGCTAAGAGAGGTCTTGTATGGCTTTTATTAATAGAACTGTGATCTCTGCGGAATGTAAGTTGACAAAATGCCTCATGCCTATCTTCCCTACCTAACAACTGCTGCTGAGTGGCATTATCAATTGCAATTTGTTAGGATAAAATAAATATGAAAACTTTGCTCTAATCATTCACTACAAGCCTTCCAAACAGTAGATCTCTGACAGTGAAACACGGCATTATTGCCTATTTATGAGCTGTATTTTAAGGACTGGTTTCTTGGGACTACCCAAGTAGTTCTCAATGCACAAGAAAAAACGGAAATAGAAAACTTCATAGTATTTACCAGTCTCTGGAAGAAGATGGAGACTCCAGTAGACTGAACTACCACAATCCCGCTGATGGCTTAATTTAGCCTAACTAGTGTACAGAGATTTCCTACCATGCCTGTTCAAGGTAGATACAACAACGATGGGCAGCTTAGAATTTGCTGTTGTCATTCAAGAGTAGACTTTTTTAAGCTTAGAAGAAACCGGGGCATATTCACCTCTCTTGTTCTGCAGAACCAGTATGTATTTTAAGAAGCATACTATAAACACAATTTCTGCTTTCAAATGACTTTAACTTATACACTTATGGATAAAGTAAAATTTTATACCAATTTTTGTGAAGAGAGGTGACATCATTATAAAATAGGATATTTAGGACAAATCATTTCACATTCTCAGAACTGCTTAGCTTGTCTATCAGACCCCAGGTATCTGTATATTCACATGACTAGCTGTTTGTTGTTTATGCTACGTTAACCTCTGCAAATTTACTTTTTTCATAAGAAGTTCCTCTCTATCACTTTCTGCTTGTAGCTAGATACATTTTGACAATTACTAAGAATCAGGTTTACTTTTGATAGACACCTTCTGCCTTATAAAAAAGTTTATGAATGAGAACTATGCGTTCTTCTATGAAGTTCTGTAGTAATGAAGTATGGGCTCTTTCATACAAACCAAGAACTTACCAGTATTTGTTGGCAGAGTTTATATCTTACAGACCCAAAACATCTGATAATTGATTAATTCTTTATTGATACACAAACTTCAAAATCACCTCATGCACTACTACCTCATCATAAAGCAACTAAACTATAAAACTCATCTGAAGCTCCAAGTCAGTGCTCCTATAGACAGAGCACTTTCATGATGTGACCAGTTGGTTGGTATAGTACGAAGAGTGTAAAAGCTGCTTTTGACCCTCCAGGGTTCATCCAGCAACAGCTGTACAAAAGGCTGAGTTACTAACTCTTCACAGATCTGAAAATACCACGAGAGAAGAAATGTTACTGTGCAGATCACTGCCATTACACATAGTTTGCTAAGGAGCTAAATATACCCAAAGTTAATTTTAATCAGTTTATTCTTGTGTATCAGTTTGTAGGGCACAGAATTTTAAAATGGAACAAACATATACTTGCTACGACTTTATCTATAAAGAAAGAAATTAATAAAATGTTGACTTTTGCAAGGTTTCAAATGCAATGAATATGTAAATGTTCACTTCAACACAATAATAAAGAAACACTAGGTACTACAACCTATTTCCAACACAGCTCTAGTCCCTGATTGCAAAGCACTTGACTCCAAACAACTAATCAGTCCCTTTCAAATCAATGGGGCAAGTGTACATGAGTAAGTGTTTACAAAATTAGTGCCAAAGTTAAAAATAACCCAGCAAATGGCACCTTTATAATAGAATGGATCCCTATTTCATTTAATTTTTTATGGTACTAATACCACTGACTTCACTGAAGGAAAAGAATTCAACTCTAATAGCTTATTAGGACACAGGTCTTCAATTCACTTTAAGCAAACGAATGACTGCAGAGTTCTCTTCTTCATTTGGTGCTATTTAGGCTTTTAACATTGTGAATGACAGAATAATGTATTTCTTTTTATGCAAGCAGTAGATGATACTAAACTGTAGATGCTACAACTACTCAGAGGGAAATAATTCAAAACAGGCAAGTAAAATGGAGAAATTGTCTGATACCAAGAGAGCATGAAATTAGCTGAAGGCCAGTACAAAGATCTACACCTAGAGAGGAAAAAGCAAATGCACAATACAGTGACTTTGTTTTAACATGTGATTCATAAGCTACAGACTCTACCCAAAATACTTGACTGCTGAGGGGGCAGCCACATTCCAGGAGGTATTACATAGGGTGCCATATACATGGCACATGACATAAGTGTTCCAGTTGTACACAACTATTAGTTCCCCTGGTTACACCCACAAAGTCTCAGCTGGGGCACTCTGTTTAACATGGGAAATCACTAAAGATGTCTGTAAACTATATATGAACTGGCACAAGTCCAAGGGAGAGCAACTGCAGTAACTCCAGGTGCTAGAAAATAAGACTTAGGAAGACAGATCAAGTTAAATCCTTTTTACTTTATTCTAGAAAAGAAAAAAAACAGCAGAAGTAGGAAAATGCATGACAATAGTCCTTCAATTCATTACTTCTTATACACAGAGAGAAATACACATATTTCATGTATTTAGTTTGCAGGAATAAAGATTTAGGTCAGTCTTGGGGGAAGTGGGAAGCAGTCTAGTGATGAGAACAGTAAAAACTGTAATTGGTTGCATAAGCATGCTGCAGAAATCATTATTACTAAGCATTTTCAAAACAGGGTAGCCAAACATTTTCCAGATAACTCATGTATATTTGATCCTATAGCACTGAATTTACCTCTGAATGTACCTTTCAGCTATACACAAGAAAAGTTTTACTCAGACATCATTTCCACAAACAAATTAATGAGCCTTATAATTAGTAGACCTTTTACAAGCACTTTTTTGGTTTTAGCTGATGCTAAACATTGATATAGTTCCTGTATTTCAGTGCCACATAAACAGTATAATAATTTCTAATGAATTATTGTGACATTATCCAGCCATTCATATACAGCTGAGATCCAAAAGATAGATGGAGTGTAGATTGCTGACCATTGAAACTGAAAATATTCCTGAAATATTAAGGAACAAAGTGTGACCCGTTTCACTACTAACATTTAGCAACAAGACCACGCAAAGAAGGTGACACAGACAAAGCTGTCTTCTTTTATTTAATAAAGAGAAAGTGACAAAACAAAGCAAGTCAGCCTTGAAATGTGTGATCCCTGGGCTCCAATTCCTGAACTGACCTCTATACCTTCAGTCTGACAAAAGGAGTTCCACCAAAAACTACTGCTCTGTACCTGCAATTACACAGACTTCATAAAAGACAGACTTATTTTAACTCAAGGGGTCAATTTACAGAGTATGAAATAATGCCTGTACCTAGTAGCACATTATTTCCAAAGGTTCTTTTTTTTCTTCAAAATTATAGCACTCCATCCTAGCCAAGCCATTATAATAGCAATAAGTAATTTTTTGTTATTAAAAGCAAACCTAAAATACCAGTGCTAACAGAGTTTTGAGAGTATGTAATCAAGTTAAGGCTAGAAAATGAAAAGAAGCATTTCCTCTAATTTGAATTACTTATTGAAACACTATAAACTTCAATTAGCTAATGATAGATGCTAGGCTAATTATCTGCTTTGGTGGTTCTTTGTGCTTTTTTTTTTTTGCCAAGGTTTTTCTGCTACTTGAGAAAAAACACAGAATGGATCACTAATTAGGAGGATACTCAGTATTTAATTTTTCAAGCTGTTTCATGCTTCATGTTACTTATTGTACATCTTTTAGATATCACTTTTAACAGGATATTTTTTACATGTATTATATAAACTCTACTGGGACACCCCTGTGTTTCACCAACACCAACAAATCAAATCCCACAACATGTGAGTTCAGCCCACTAGCATGCCTCCTTCCAGAGACACAGAACTAAAGTATAGAAAAGATAAGATAAAATAATAATTTTGAGGAGAATTATTTGCATCCCAAAGAGCAAGGATTGCTGCTGTTAGTCACAACAAATGGATGAATAGCAGATTGTGTAACACTAGCTGAACATGTGCTTATAACTCTTACAAATCCAGAAGCATCCACTGCAAGCTGGACAGTGAAAAATGAAGGCACACTCATCTTGAACTGCAAAAAGTACAACTTAAGAACAAAATAGTTGCATTGACTATTTTCTTTTAATAAAACAAGCAGAAAACTAGAAAATATACTATATGTTTGATTCTTTAAATCAATAAAAAACCTCTGCCACCTGACCAAAACAGCAACCTGCAAGAGGGACAGATTACCATCTTTTGCATTGGCCAGCTACTAGAATACTTAATAATACATTACTTTAGGTATAATAGATGAGACTTTTTTGACAAATGACTGAATTACAGATTCCTGGGTTCAGCAACAGGTAACACCACAAGCACTATTTTACTCTCTATCTTGATGCATATTATTCCTTCCCCTCCAGTTCCTCCCAAGTCTCTTTCCTTCTGCGCCCATCTAGTGTGTCAGTCTTCCCATAAGAAGCTGCCTTAGAGCTGACCAGCAGTTTCTGGTAAAAACTTCTGGACTTCAAGTAAGGCCTTTCCCATTCTCTGCAAGTACTCTTGTCTGTGCTTTTCCTATCCTACTGTCTGTGCTTTTCCTATCCTACATACACACCCACCCACACCCTCCCACACGTATATAGCTGCACATACACTCACACATAAACACATGCACAGTAGTTCAAATGGTGTCATTTACAGGCTCAGATGTAAAAACCCTGGATTTCAGAGCTTGTGCAGAAAACATGACATAAATCCATCCCAGGTAAATCTTCAGCAAAGTAAGCTAATTCCTACTTTAGGACTCAAGCCTTTCTGGATTGCAAATTTTAACACCCTCACACAAAACATCTAGCTTTAGTCCCAACATTGAAGACTGAAATAACCTTTTGAGTTTGAAACTGTTTCTGGCTTATTTCTGCAGTTTCTCCCTTTATGTTTAACTTGGGCTACCTTCACATTTGTGGTACCTAGGGATGAATGGTAAAGGCAGTAAGAGGCAAGACAAGACTTCCTGTTCTACTGCCTAACTCAGCTTGATGCCATCCCAGAGTACAAAGAACAATAAAGACAAATGAGGTAGCAGGGATCCCAAGCTGAGCAAAACCAGGTCACAGTCATGTACTAGCATGCCACAATTTAGAAGAAAGAGTGTTCTGTAATGCAAAAGAATTAAATGAAAATGATACCTCACTACAGATGAGATTGGGGCAACAGTTCTGTTGAAGTTCCACTTGTATGAACAGAAAAGGCAATTTTGACAAGAGCTTACAAACCCAGGAAAATCTGAAGGGTTTCCACACACATGCCCAAAAGCTGGCCCTTACAAAATTTTACTAAGATTCCTGATATGTGCCAAGAGACAACTTATTCAAAGTACATGAGGACTACATCTTCTCAAAAACATTACTATAAGAAAGTTTTACCTTAATCAAGACATAATTTTCAGAAATATTTGGACTAATTTCACTAGAGTGGTGCAAAATAATCTGACAACAAACACGGAAAATTCCAACTATGCATGATAAGCTGGGAAACATTAGGAGCAATTGGGAAAATAGTCCCAGATTGGGAAGTATTCAGCAATCTTATTTATATACAGCCATCTTAAATATAGGCCTGCCTCCTAATAGAAAACTGGCTGTGATATTTCAGTTTTATTCTGAACTTAATATTAATCTAAAAAAAAAAAAAATAAAAAAGACCAAAAAAGCTCACATAATCTAACAACAGTCCTACAGATATTTTTTGTTATACAAAACACAGCAACAACTACACAAAAAAAAAAAAAAAAACCACCACCTACTCACACATATAATTTGAAAATGGCTAGCAGATAAGTAATTACCTAAACAACAAAATCCCCAAACAGTAGTGATAACACAGTATGCACAAATATACCTTGTCCTTGAGGAACTCCATAAAATTCAGCAGCTATCCTTGCTGCTTCCTTACGGTTTCCTTTCACAATGTAGAAATGACTAAGTATAGCAAGGCTGATCTTCACAAAAAGTTTAAAACAAAAAAGTGAAAGTATAGTAAAGTAGACATTGGATAACTGCTGTGCAAAAGGGCGACTTTCTTCTATGACAGTCATTGCTGCAGCAAAACCTCTGTCAGTGTTTGGGTCAGGCTCTCAAATGTGTTGATAAGATCATATGGCTCCAGCCATGCACTCTTGGGAACAACTGGTCCCGAGGAAAGAAAATATCAGCTGGTCATGATGCCTGCTGCTCAAAATATGACGATTATTTATACTGTACATAGTACTGAGTTCACTACCGCTTCTGCTAGACCAGTGATATTCATGTGGGACAGCAGGTTCCAAGATCCTGGATTGTACTTGTTCCACTTAAAAAGTCTGTTGCATTCCACATTGTGCATTTCTAATTCATTTATTTACACGTTTAAAATACATTTTCAAAAGTATTATTATAAACTCCTGAAATCCATGTACTAAACCACGTAACTCAGATAATCTGTTTTTGCCAAAATGTGTTCTCCTGCTGCTTAAGTATAATTGCTCTTTTCTGATATTTCATTTTATGTCAGATTAATATTCTTTTCTTAAAAAACCCCTAGAATCATGCCTGTAAATAATTGAAGTACACATTAATAAATAGAAATTTAATATATACCAGCTTTGACAGTCTCGTTATTTTGCTCAGGCTGAATGAAAGTATCTAGTATACAAACACTTTAGCACTATACAAAAAACCAGTATTCAGAGCAGGTGATATGAATCAAACATCTAGATATTTTTATGCCTAAGACCTGGAGCACCTAAAATTTAATTAAAATGCAATGGTAAATATAAAATAAGAAAAAATCTAATAGTTATGATATGTATTTCATTGTGCTGCATCATATTATTTTAAACCTATGACAAGACTTTATTTGTTGGCCTGTTTTAGAGAGGGGAATCTAAATTCCTCTGATTTTTTAAGAATTAATTTGCTTTTATATCATCAAGCTATTACTCACAGTCATCAGCAGTCACTCACAAGTTGTTCCATTAGTGTGAGTAATTGCTCGGTAAATTTCTGAGTTGCAACATGATACAAACTGAGGAGCTGCATGACAGACCAGATTTCTAAGTGAACTACAATCCTAAAGTGAAGAACCATGGCAGCCAAGAAAGGGTCCTGCTTTAAACTTTTATACTTCCTTCTAAATTAAAAAACAGTGTCTTGAATTATAACTTAAAACACTCTACCCAAAGTAATTCTAAACCTTTCTATTCTACCCTTGGATTCTCTTGTTTGGTGATTAGAAAAAAAACATTTTAGAATGTTGGCAGCTGTCCATCAGGATAAAAGGGTATGATCCAAATGTCACTGCATCCACAGATCACCCTGATTTCAATGAACAGAATAGTAGATATTAAGCACTACAGTACAAAACCATATTTCTGAAAGGAAAGTGGAAACAATAAGACACCTCTTATCATCTGACTTTCAGAATAATTTATTAGAGTGAGAAGCTATGTTTTCTGGAAACTAAATTCAAACAAACCTATATAAATGAAGAAAATACAATGATAAATGGAAATATTCTTGGAAATAAATATCAAGATTTTTAACAGACAGGAAGTGAATTGTGCACTTCTTGAGAGAAACAGGCATTAGGCATTTTTCTTTGAAAAAATTTAATCCATTTAAAAGTCAACCATAACTAGAAAAGGCAATTAAAACGGAGTTTACACTGTAAACTATATTAGTTGGTAAAAAAAAATACCCAATTTTTTACTGAATTTCATTTATAGACATTTTCTCATCCAGCCAGAATAGGAACTGCTTTCCTCATACCATTATTAGAAGCGGGAATGAGTACTTAAAATGCCAAATGAAAATCCCTTTTTATATTTGGCACATTGTTATCTGACACTGAATTGAGGTGTCATGTTTTCCACAAGTATAAAAGGCATTATGTTCTGACCTCCACTGCCAATTTTTGTTTCAATCATTAATAGAAATGGTATTTTCCTTAGACACACCCAATATTAGAATTTCTTACTTCTTCTATATTTGTACTATTATTATTAAGCTTAACTTGATCAGTCCACAGAACTCCCCAGCCATCTTGTGGACCTCTTTTACAAATCTACCATGCAGAACAAGGAAAAATCATAATTATGTTATGGAAAGCTTTTTCTTTCATACAGTGTTTTACCTGACCTTTTTCCCTCTTTTTCATATAGTGCCATCCAGTACCTGCTTTCTCATCTGGACTTCTCCTACATTTTGTTAACGAACAAAATAATCTTTCTTTGTAGAGGCAAAACTCCAATAGCAATTACCATAAATAACAGCAGGAGTTAGCAGTGCTCAGAATTCATCTTCCCCTTACAGCACTGTTTCCTGCTTCTTATAATTACAGTAGATAAATCACAAAATAAATTTCTCAATTGTTAGATGGTTTTCTTCAGGTATAATTCTTCTGTTAAGGTTCAAAAAAAAAAAGTTTAAAACTACAATAATAAGGCTATGTATGCATTTAGTATTTTGTAAGCAATGTTTCAAATAACCTCACGGATTTGTAAAACTGCTTTTAGGAACAACAAGAAAATTGAACAGGAATGTTATTCCTGTATCAAAACTTGCCTTGTGTCCTTTCAAAAATTTCCCTCATCAGTAATAAACTACATAAGGATGAAAAACTACATGAAATAAAGAGTATTGAGAATTCCAGCTCACACATTCTCATCAGAAGCTGGCAAAATTATTCTGATAATCTTTCCTCTTTTTTTAGAGCTCTGTAACTCTTATGTGTCAGCTTAGCTGGAAACTCTCCCAGCTGCACAGAACCAAGTCTATCCTAATCTAAGGGTTCTAAACTGCTACAAAAATTATCATTACAGCTTGTTGGCAAAGCCATGCTATGAGGCACCCAGTCATGAAAACTGAGCAACTGCTTAGAAGTTAACGCCCACACGGCATTTTGGGAGAGCCAGCAACGTGACTGCTGAGATCTGAACACAGAATAGCTGAGAGGAAGCCCATGCAGACTGGGAAAACCAGAAACAGAAAGCTACAGCTGTTTTAATGAAAACCAGAAAATGGAAGTAAATAAATAAAGGCTCTGATGGTCAATGCCATGCCATGAAGGGGTGGAAAAAAATGTGATGTAAGTGTCCCTCATTTTCCATTGCATGGCAATGTGAAGTAACTGGAGTCAGTTCTTGCAGCACTGCAGAATAATGAGAGCTTCCAAATGGAAATGCACCACATGTAACAAATGTACAACATTATAAAGATATCAAAACACTGGAAAAGAGCGGTGGCTTAATCTGGGTATTTGCATTTCCCATGTAGTTTTGACTTTTGGGAATGAAATTTCTTGGTCTCCTTTCCTCCCTAGTAAAATGGTGAGTATTCTGAAGAAAACTTCATTGCTGTTAAAAAAACACTCAGATATTCTAGTGAAAAGAATAACTAATTAGGTATTTAATAATTTTTGTTTTAATACAAAATTCAGATTACAAACCTAAATAAAATGAAATCTTGACTGTTCATTCACCTAATGTCAACAGAAGAGATAGGCTGTAAAATTATTTTAGCATTTATGGCTTTATAACAGCACACAAGAAAATGGCAATATGCTAAATTGCGAATTAACAATATTTGGATTTTTATTTTGTTTAAGAAGACAGTAACACTGTGACAGACAAGGATACCCTTACCTTGACATACTAGCACATTCCCAAAAAATAAAACAAGAACAACGTAATAGTTCCTCTGATATGCTTCCCCATTTCTGGCAACTAATTATTTTAATTTTAAAACCACTTAAGAAATCTCAAATGCTGGAATTTACGGTCTTGGAGTTCTCTTTTAATGTAGCTTGGTCAGCTATCCTTTCTCAAGAACATAATCTGTATAATCAAGATAGCCAGTACTGCTGTTTATAAAGACTATAAAGTGGTTCATTTCAAACTCCAGAGCTCAGACAAAGTAGTGCAGCCTCTAATGCTTCACTGTGTAGCAGCCAAGTGCAGAAAGAAACTATTTAGCAGTGGCACCTGTCTGTACTAATTCAAACTGTCCAAAATCTAGTGTACAATTGACCCTCAACCTAACAGTTGCAATTTTTAGAAAAAAACCAGTAATTTTTAGGGAAAAAAAGTAATTTTAGGAAAACAAACAAACAAACCAACAAACAAACCCCACAAAAAAACCACACCAAAAAAATAACCTCTATCATCTATGTTAATTACATAACCACATTCATAAACTATTTTATTCTTGTAAATTTTCATCTATGCTTTAGAAGACTGATGTGTTTAATTTTCAGTAAGGCAAGATACAAAAGAAAAATAACACAACTGCTAGAATATTTAGCCTTTGAAGGCATTGTTTTTAACACCAAAAACTATAAAACCATTAGAAATATGATTTCTTTGTAGCACATGCTGTGTTGTTACTTTTGGAAAACACACTTCCTTCTATTTATATTTTTTTAAGTAATACATTTAAACTAAATGAAGAAGATGTAAAAGAGTAATTATATTCAGAGCACAAATTCCATTACAGTTATTCTTTACAGTTTTCTCCTGTATTTTGGAGTTGCATATAAATTTCTGAAAATTAAAATGTTTATTTGAAAAATGAGATAAATGTGAAATATAGTACAAGGAATTATTTGTATGACACTTCACCTGCATGTCTTTCTCTATATATAACAGATGGCTAAATATGCACAAGAAGTTGATAGTCATTCTGGTTCTGGAACTTCTGTCTAATAGAAGGTATAATAGAAGATTTTAAGATACCAGGCAGAGGAACAGGAACTCTTAGGTGCTTTGAAGAATTTATTATTTTTTCAACCATTTTTTCCTTCTTATAAAAAAAAGCGAAGTAAATGCTTTAACTTCATGATTAACACATTTAACAAAAAGAGCGTCAATCGCATCCGGAATCTCGTTGAATTTCAGTCGAAGCAAGTGTGCGATATCACTTTGAATATATTAGATCACATCGCAAGTATTTTCTCAAATTAGAACATGAACAATTATCAATGGGTTTGCTTATCGTGACCTCTGTGTGCTAGCTCGCCCGTTTTAATGAATAGCACTGTTTTCACTTCA
>JBBMKD010000170.1:36670780-36727944 GCA_037834095.1 Argya squamiceps
CGGCCGCCTCGCACCGAGAGGCAACTCACGGCGGAGTCGAGCCAGCTGCTGCCCGCCGTTGTGGAGAGGCAGGGACCTAGAGGAACGTGGAGTTTATCCTATGAACGTTTATCAGATCGCAGTGCCTTTTTCTTTCAATTCTCTTGGGTTTCACCGTTGGTAACCTAACGTACTTTCTGTCCTATGTCAGCAAAGTGATTGGGATGGCTTCTCCTCTGCGAAATGCACCAGGTGCACGACACAATGCTACATCAAAACGTGTTGACTGCACATAAAATGTACTGATGCAAACTTGTGCTGGGGGACCTTTCTTCCCCAGTTTTGGTGTTGGTTAGGGGTGGGGCTTTTTTCTCTGAAAGGAGACTTGTGACAGAAAGCTTCCCTTAAGTATGAGTGATGTGAAGGGCGGTAGTTTCACAAGCATTTGAGCAGCTGTTACAGCCGCCAATGAGTGGAGGTCCTTGCTCCCGATTTTGCCACTTTACCAGAGCTCCACAGGGGAATCTGGCTCATAGGACACTTTACTGAGCTGCTTTAACTCAGCTCATGTTATTTTGTTCCATTGGTTTTGGTCCAGATTAGGGAGCTAAAGCAGCCCACTTTTGGAAGCGTTTAGTGCCAGGTTGGATGGAGCTCTGCACAACTTGGTCTAGTGAAAGGTGTCCCTGTCCATGTCAGGGAGGTTGGAACTTGGTGATCTTTAAGGTCCCTTCCAACTCAGCCCATTCTGTGATTTGGTGGAGGTTCTGTGGAGCTTTGGAACCACCCCAAGGTGAGTGGCAGCAGTAGATGCCTAATAGCAGGACTTGAAAGAAGAGATGAATGCACGTAAAGGGACTACCATCACCTTTCAGACTGGTTTAATACCACAGGAAAAAAAACCTGAATCTGTATTCATGCTACACTGAGGATTGCAACAGAATAAAATCGGCATAAAAGCATGTCTTTGAGTGTTATGGTGAGCTCAGCATATATGAGGCAGCATACTAATGCCTAATTTGGGTGAAATGTGTACTGCCAGTCCCTTCTGTGATGCACAGATCTGGTTTTACTGGGAGATGTTACACCTAAGCTGCTTCTCGTGAATGTCCTAGAAGTTCTGGAGACCCCAGGCTTAAGGCCTGCTCCTCCACCTCGCTGACAGTGGTTAAGAGGTGAAGTCAAATGCTTGAGAAGGTTTACTACTTAAAAAGACACTGCTTTTTGCAAAGGGACGGAAATTCATACCAAAGCTCAAATTGTGAAGATTTGGTGATGGTTTTCTTAACTACTATCTCCAAAAACATTTTCTCCACTTGTAAACTTTTTTTTAAAATTAGGATTACTAAACTTGGTTTTAATGAAATGACGTTTTAATTGACTAATTTCCCAACTGGAATAAATGTAACTATGAAGTTCATAATTCATTAAAAATTTGTCCCATGAGGAGTTGGGATTCATAGTTGATTGTCAAGCTAATTGCTTATGGTATTTCTCTTTGTAGATGGTAAGTTTGGTAAATTGATAAGCTTCATGAATACATATGGAAATATCTGCTGTGTGTCCGTTATTTTCCAGTTGCTCTTTCTATTGTGGTTTAGTGTCACAACGAAAGGTAGTGTTCCAAATGTAGGTTTATAATAAAGTCGTCCAAAATGATACAATTTTCCAGAATGTAAAGGAAAATAACTGTTTTCTTTATGCTGTTATTTAAATACATTTTAGGAATAAATCTTGAAACTTGAGTGACCTATGCACGTAAAATGTTTTATTGGAATGGTCAGAGCATGAGAGGCTTTGTTTTTTCAAGGACAGTTGAGAAATAATATTGAAAAAGGTTGCCAGCAGACTGCTATGCTGATGGTGTCCCACGCAGGTTTACGTATTTGGGGATGCTAAAACATATTTTACTAAAATGAAACGAAGTCCAGCTTAGATACAGATCTTTGTTAACAGGAAAAAGTCAGTAGGCTACTTGTATGTCTTAGACACCATGGTGGCAAGGCCTGACATTTAAAACTGGGACACCATAATTTCTGGAAGGTAGGTGTTAGTTTGTAATGCTGATTACATTTTAGCCAGAAGTATTTGAAACAAAATACAAAAATGGATGAGGGAAATATCTAATAAAAACCGTAATTTATGTAGTGTGTAAGAGACAAATAACAAGAAAGGATAATCTTGTGTTGTGTTTTTTTTCTCTTAGAAAAAATGTAGAAGATTTCACTGGACCTAGAGAAAGAAGTGATCTGGGATTTGTCACATTTGACATTACTGCAGATATCCTTAATGGAAAAAAATGGTTTGCAAACTTTTTGGAATAAGAATACTTTGATGTCTATTTTTGTTACCTTACAATCTTCAGATATTCAGGACTTGGGGAAAACTAGCAATTTGTCTTAAAATAAATTTTTTTAAGCAGCTAAAAATAGTATTTTGCATAGCTATGGCAGTGAAATAGAACTTAAGCCAGCTGTTTGGTCTCTAGTAGATGACAAGTTGTTTAATGCCTGTTTTTAAAATCAGGCTCTATTGTGAAGTGCACTGGATCTAATAGTGGGCAGTGCAGTTTAACATCTAGACATTGTTACTTTTAAGTGAAATGGGTATCGGTGGTTTGAGGAGTGAATTAATGGTAGGATTTATATAGTATATTGTTTTGAATATTATACCTGATCTAGGAACTGCACTTTTCAAACTCATTTTTTTGTGAGGCCTTCAAAGTTCTCACTGTATAACAGTTGCATAGAAGTACCTGTCTTCTTCTAAAATAAAAAAGACATTGTAATCCTTTACTTGCTTAGATGTTAAACACTCTAATGTTTAGAGTACATATTATACATATGTACATATTTATGTACATATACATATACATATTATATAGTATGAAATTCATTGGGAAGTATATGATTTACTAAAAAATTGATCGCATTCTTTTTTGGCCTCTTTTTCAATTGCTGTTGCAGTTTTCCAGTTTCTCTTTTGTACTTCTTTGCTTCCCTGCTAGTCTGGAACTCTTGAAAGAGTTTTTTTGCAGAAGTCAGTACAAAATAATTGGTGCCATGTTCAGGTGAAGCAACTAAACCATGTTTTGCAGCTTGTCTGAGAATCCTGCGATTTTGCCCTGTCTGCTGGTTTTTGTCACTGTTAGGCAAGACACTGATTACCTCTGTGTTTTGGTTTGGCTCTTTTGAAGAAGGCTGTTGTGTGAGCAGAGTACACAAAATACAACTCTTGATACAAATGCTGGATAAACAGGCTAATCAGATTTTTGCAAGAGGACTTTTTTTATCAACTGGAAGCAGGAGAGGTAAGCTCCTAAGTCTGAGTTTTACCTCTGAAATGCTTATACATATTAAAATTGGAGACTGAAATCCTAAAGTAGATGCATAGACTTGTACACATTGTGAGAGAAGCAGAGCAAGGCAGAACAGGACCTCTAAAAGAAATGTTCTTATACAAGGATTAGTCTGCAATATGTGGGCATAAAGATTCCATGTTTGAATGACTTTTACTAGTAACAGCCTTTCTTATTTTTTTACAGATTCTGACTAAATTTCTCACACCTGGCATAAATAAAGCTTGCAATATTTGGAGGTGTAAAGTGCAACTGTCTGGTAGGGTTTTTGTTCAGAATTTGTAAAGAGATACAGGTACGTTGAGTGTCTTAACTACCAGAAAGAAGTTGTTAAATAAAATGGCAATTAGAAAAAGGAACTAGGCAAAGGAAAGGGGAACATAAAGTTTTCACAAACTCCTTAAGCTTACTTAATTCATTGGTAACTTTTGCAAGTGATAAGAAATCCTGTCAAGGAGAGCTTCAGAATCTTGTTTGATATTTTGAGCCAGATGACAAAAAATGTTCAAGTAAAATATTTCTACCTAGTCTTGCAGTGACAGCAGCTACATATTTAATTCTTTCCTTTCCTGCCCTTTGAATTAGTAGCTTAAAAACGTGTTTGTCTTGGGATGAGTGCAAGAAGAAAAAACAGATTTTGAGGCTGGTTAGGGAATCTATTTATTCTTTGAGATAATGGCAAATAGAATACAAAAGAGGACTAGGAAATAAAATATTACAGCTAACCTCTATTGTGAATTAAAAAGTCTTTTCCTTAGCAGTCACACATTATTGTTAAATAAACAGACAACTATTTAGAATCCCAGCATTATTACACTGTCTGAAATGGCAGTCATCAGTTTTTTACTGTTGATCAAAAATCTGAGCACAGCTTTGTTCGAGTCTAATGAGCTTTCTTTGTTGTCAGTAGGGAATCAAATTTGCTGATTTTTGGGTCCCTATATGAAATACTTCCCATATTCTAATTTCTCTAACATGGGCGTTAAAGGCTGTTTGAATTGCCTACACTTCATCAATTTTGTATTTATATGTTGTATAATGTTATTGTATTTGGATACGAGGGTTCTCTGATAGTATAAAGAATTGCCTTGAGGATATTTATGGAAGAATTCTGTCGTGACTTTCATGTTTAAGGTTTTATAATAGGTTGTCTAGCAGAGGATTCTGGTTACTAGCTTGCAGTGTCAAATATAGAACTCTTAAATTATTGGAGGAGAAATAGCTGTTTCATTTCATAAAAAGTAATAAGAAACCCACCTAAAAACCTGTCACTTCATTATGATTAAAATATGTGTTCAAACTGCTGGCTGTGCTCTGATTTATGAGTAAGATGAGGTATGTTGAAGGGTAAGAGCTCCCTGTAATGATTATAGACTACTTAGATCTAGTAAAACTAAAACAAGGTTATGTAAGTACAGTATGGTATTTTTCTTAACTTGCTACATCTGCAGAGTATATTTGATTGGAACGTTAAACAATTGTTTCTATATTTGTCGGCAGAATATTCAACGAAAAACAATGTAAGTATTAAAAAGAAGTTTGAAGCAATTACCCATTTTAGTACTGCAGCTATTTTTAAACATTCTGTAGTTCTGCTGAGAAGAGTTAAGGTCACCAGCATTTCCTACTAGGCTGGGCTGTTTTTACTGGCCTTCATGATTATTTCCTTGACAGTTTAACTGTAGGCTGGGAAGTTCACCTCCTTGAAACCTAACGTGATATATGCCCAGTAGAATGGGAGAAGAATAACACATGCCCTGTGTTGCAGTATACTTAACCATAGTGTACTGTAAATTAGTTTTTTCACTTTTTCTGCCCTTTTTACTTTTTTGCTAAATTTCTGCAGCTGACTGCTGTTGGAAGCAAGGGAGAGTGGCTGCTGGGCTGGCCTGATGTGGTGTGTCTTTTGTTCATAGATCACAGAAGTGGTTGCCCCTACAAGTTACTATAGCCCCATAATTCCTTTACATTACTTTGTCATACTTCTCAAAATAATTTGCCTTGCTCCTTTAAATTGGTTGCTACTGAGCCTTCCCTTTGGATAGCTGAATACCCTTTTTACTGATCTGATAGAAGCTATGTGGAACAGCCTTAAAAAAAATTACTTTAATGAAAACCATGCTGCCATGGTACCGCTGAATTCAAGTTAAAGCTGCTGTGGTCACATTGCAAGGATATGGTCACAGCTTGGAGGTTTTCGGTTTTCTTAATTTGCTGTACAAAGCTGTTTTGGTTTTCTTTTTTTCTTGGGTTTTTTGAAGTACCTTAGTTATATTAAAGAAGTTGGTGGATATTATGTTTGTCCTAGAATATTTTTTTGGGTTTCTGTGATTTTATTGTATTGTTCCCGATTTTAGATTTTTTTTCCACATAAATCACCACTTCTCCCAAATACCGAGAAGTATTTTTCTAAATTGTTCTATAAAGCACTAAACAAGACTGTTTAGTATCTACTTAAAAGAACAGTATCGTTTCAGTAATGTAAGAACTTGGAATCTCACTTTTTCAACTGTTCATAAACTTTTGGGGGGTTATGCTTGCAACTCAAGTAGAGATTTCCATTAAAGTTGGAAAAATGTTAAATACATAAGCAGAGTCATGATAACTCAGTTTAAGTCCTTTATTTGAAATAAAGTCTAAATACTGCTTTAAAAGTGATTTACCTTTGCAATTCAGAAGGAAACCCCTTTATGCTTTGTAATTCTTCTAAAGCGTGTGACTTTTTTTAAATGTCTTTCTTGTGTTTTAAGATGTTTCTTAAACATGTTTCTTGTTGTTTCCATTTATTCCATGCCACACTTCACTGTGTAGTAGCATTACATCACCCCATTATGAAGCATTAGTTTGTTAAATTATTATGGATTGCAAGCGTGTACTTCAGGGACTTTAGATGAATAGTGCAATGAAAGTCCAGTGTCTGAATGTGATCTGGTAAGATATCTTGCTGACTTAATTACAATTGTGATTTTAGGCCCTAAATCAGGTGGTCCTTTGGGACAAGATCATGTTGAGAGGAGATAACCCAAGGCTCTCCTTAAAAGACATGAAGTCAAAGTACTTTTTCTTTGATGATGGAAATGGTCTCAAGTAAGTAAATACTTGTTTTGTGACTGTTATTCGTGGTGTCTTGATTTACTTAACATACTTCGCGTTTAATAAGTGTGTTCATTGGTGTGGGAGGGTACCTATGTTCTATCTGATACTCTGTCATCTCTGTTGCATGTTTGATTGTTAGAAGATGGCCTTGGGATACAAGATATCCTAAGTATTCTGTAGGCTAGAAGATGCACTGTTAAGCAGCAGTGAAGCAAGCAGCAGGCTTCTAGGTTTCTGCCTTCAGTCTGTGTAGAATTGGTTCTGTGATGCACTCAACTCCAAAGGAGTGAAGTAAAAAAAGTAGGCAGTAACTACCTAAATCAAAAAGCTTATTGGTTTTGGACTAGATAAACAATCTGTATTCTAATGTATTTAATACTAGTAACTTAATTAAATCAGTTAACTTGAGTATTTGTGCTGATAGTCTTTGTTGCTTTTGCAGGGGAAACAGGAATATCACCTTGACTCTCTCCTGGAATGTTGTACCAAATGCTGGCATTCTACCTCTTGTAACAGGATCAGGACATGTGTCTGTACCTTTCCCAGATACCTATGAAACAACGAAAAGTTATTAAATTATAGTACTGAACCATAAGCAAAATATTTTTATACTTGTATATTGTGGATACATTTTATTGCAGTTTCTTCTTGCATCCCATGCAACTTTTCACTGAAAGGAACTTAATTTCCTCAGGCTAGTAGCATAGGAAAAGGGAATGAAAATTCAGGTGGGTGTTTTTTTTTAATAAAGCATTGAAGCTGAAACATAAGGGAAAGGTAAACTGCAGAGTAATGGTTTTGAGAGGGGAAAACTGAGGAATTTTTTTTTCCCTGGCCATCTAAGTATAGATCTCCTTTTCTTTCAAATAAATATTTTTAAACCAGAAAGATAGTCTTCCTGTGTTTGGGCTTTTTAAGTACTGTGATAGTTATTTATTTTGTGTAGAACTCAAATGCACCTTCTGGAGTTGATTTCTGGGAGTGCCTGAAGGAAACAGCTAATCCATTTTAGGGCATTTTTTAAATCCATGTGCAGTATGTTACAGTAGGCTAAGTTTGGTCATTTCTAGGACTGCCGGCAGCTACTTGGAAACCTGATAGTTCATTATCTATCAGTCAGTCTCAGATCTTGAGTGCCACTGATGTAGCCCACATCCAGTTCTGTATTACAAATCATTTTAATAACTGCTTGCAGTGCAGCAAACTGGAAGAATAAAAGGAAATCTATTCAGTATGAGTCTTAACACTTCAAGCATTAGATGTAAGGTTAAGTCAGTAAGAAAAGTAAAACCTTCAGGTAAAGAAAGACTTTTTAAAATGAAATCTCTAGATTTTTATTGGGATCTCTTCATCAGGAAGAATGGACATGCTTGTTCCAGAAGGGGCTGAGACAACCAATATTAGATGAGACCTTCCACAGCAAGAAATAGGATAGATGATCCCTAAACAATCTGGGTAAATCTTTCCGAAACAGAGGATTTCCCTATGGTAAGACAAAGTAATTGTAGGCAAGATTTACAACTTGAGTGTCAATGAGTCTACCTGCAAGTCTTGCTGAGTTGTGTGAATCAGGAAAGGTAGCAAGCAGCACGTAGCAGCTTCAGTCAGCACCTCTGCAGAAAAAGTGACCTCTCTGTGGCTGCACATCCCCCTGTGTGTGCTCCTTCCCTCAGCTACAGCTGTGGATGCTGGCAGGGTTGGGAGGAGGGAAGGAGCAGGGTATCAGGATCCTGGTGGCAATAAGGATGGTTTGTGGTGATACAAGATGTCACTGGTGCACTTAGGTCATGGGATATCCAGAAGGGAACATGCACCGCTGTCACTTTCCTGGCACAGCCTGTACTTTACATGTGTATCTTCAAACAAAGTATGGCAAGGGAATTTATTGCCAGACAGGGAATGTTCTGGATGTACTGGGGACTTGGAAAAAGAGGAAACTAAAATTCAGGTTTTAATACTGTAAATCAGAAAAAAGTAATAATAAAAATGATGAGAACTGGAGTGTGAAAAACCTCACAAAAGAAGAGATGCAAAAGATTCGAGCAGTGTATTCCCCCTTTGAGTTCACCTAAAAGCTGATTGATTTTGAGGGAACTAACTCACTTTTGAAAAGGGGTCTTTAATATTTGTGAATTATCCCTAAGTGATTATTTAATACATTCTTCATGTTGGTGTATTAATCAAAAAGGTCTTGATAAAAATTCCCAAAAGGTGCTTTGTCATTACAAACAAAATTTTCTTTAAGTATGAAGACTAAAACATTTTCTTCACATGAATGTTTTAGGAGAATTTGTCATTCGTATCCAGCCCGTTTGCATGAATTTCAATTCTCTGAGCTTGTACTGTTTTCCACAGAGTAGTATAATCAGCACATTGAAACATACTATTTTTGCTGTGCTTTGATATCAAATATATATATGGCTCTAAAAACTGTTACAGGGAACTTAAAACTCATAGGGAAGGGGAACAAAATATTTTTAGAGATAATTGGGCGAAGTTGTGGATTTGTTTTGGTAATTGCCAAATAAGTGTTTGGTTTTTTCATAAATTATATTCTTGAATTGTTTACTGGAGCATTTCTTGTGGCTTGGCATTCAACCACTTCCCAGCATTCCTTTGGCAGTACTCTTCCAATGAATATAATGTCTGCTTTAACTACAAAGACAAGGATCCACTGTCAGAGAACATAAGGGAGAAAGCTACTTTCTTTCCTACAAAATAGTATATTCCTCCCAGCAGACAATTGCAGAATTTCAAGACACTGAAACTGTAGCTTTCACATGTGATGTTTGATGCTTTACTAGCCTTTCCCTGTGAAGAGAAATTATGTTTGAGGTAAGCATTTTAGAGGGATGAAGAAGAAACCATCGTGGAGTTCAAGTTCTTAGACAGAAGAACTTGTTTTTGTCCTGTGGAAAAGGCCAGCGTAGATGAGCACTTGATGCTGTAATAGTTTGGTTTTGCTCCTGAGCCACTGAGACAGTGTTGGTTCAGGGTTTAAGGAGGCAAATTCCTTAAAAAGTAAAAAGCCTTTCAAAAAGTCAACACTTAAAATACATTTCAGAAAGTATTTTTTGAGTGAAGTTCTGGAGACAGGAGTGTAAGGACCGAAAAATGGAAATTTTTAAACTAGCCTGGGTTTCCATTTGCCATCAAAAACATGCAGCACGACACAGCTCTATGCAGGAAGGGCAAAATAGCTTTGAAAAATCCATGTTTAGAACTCTGCTCCCCTGAGCATGCACTCTTATTTATGGGTGGCTCTACAGTTATTGAAAATAGACATTGAGAAAATAAATTACTTCTATTAGTTGTTAGTTCTTTTAATATGTTTCTTATGAACAATGAAGTTAAAACTTGCTAATATATTGCTTACTAGCAAGATTTAAATAGTTCCTGCATAATTTTTGGATTCTGACCATTGAAAATGTTGTTCTGAAAATTTCTTCAAGATGATAGGTTTTACAGAGCAGTTCTGCGAAATGAAAGCTATTTAGGCTGAAAATGCAGGTACTGGAGAAGCAATCTTACTCCAAATTTGTCAGAAAATACAGAATAACTGTCAGATTCAAGAAAAGTTCTTCTGGTTTCTTTGGCTACTTTATTTTATTTTCATTAAAACAGTTACAAACTTATAAAAACATTTTAATCTGTTCATTCAAACAAGCCAGCAGGCATATATTGTTTAGCCTGAAAAGTCCCATTCTACATGTATTGGTAAGTGCTCGTATTGCAGTAGTTATATCAGGCATCTTTTTATTAAACAAAAAAATCCAAAACTTAGCTTGAACAAGCCAAATCATTTCTGGATCTTTTTCTGATGCCCACCAACACTTCCTTCGGATCACTTTCTCAAAGCGGCATGTTATTGAAGATAATGGGCCGAAGATGCAGCACAGAACACGAGTATTCAGTAATAAGAATGGTCATAAAACAGTTTGGGTTGGAAAGGACCTTTAAAGGCCGTCTAGTCCAACCCCTTTACAATGAGCAGGAACATCTCCAACCAGATCAGGCTGCTCAGAGCCCCATCCAGCCTGACCTTGAATGTTTCCTGGAATGGGACATCTAACACCTCTGGGCAGCATGCTTGGTGTTTCACTACCCTCACTGTAAAAATATTTACTTCATCTATCCAATATAAATCCACCCTTCTTCAGTTTAGAACCATTATCCCTTGTCCTATCACAACAAGCCCTGCTAAAACTGGTATTAATGCTGGTATTTCTTCAGGACCCCTTCAAGTGCTGGAAGGCCTCAATTAGAAGTCCCTGGAGCCTTCTCCAGGCTGAACAGCCCAATTCTCTCAGCCATCCCTCTAATCATGTGCATGGCCACAATATTTCTCTCCATCTCTCTCCACCCTCTCCTCTTTCCCTTCTCTCACCCTTCCAATTCCTCTCACTACCCCTCCCCCTGTTTACTCCAAGCTTCAACACAACTGCTTTTTCAATCATTAATGGTATAATAATGACATTCTAAATCCTCTGTGAATAAACTATTTAGGAAATAAAGTGGAAAAAGAAAAGCTATAGGATAATCACAGACAAATTCACCTGGAACTTTACTCGGCTTCCCAGCTGTATTCCCTTTTGCTCTTTAGTAGTGCTTATGTAAATTCTGAAGAAATATCTGGCACTTTTTCAAAATGATAAAACTGGCAGAAATGGGTTAGAGAGAACATACATATTTGCAGTGCTAGAGGACCATAACAGTGAGCAAGAATTTCTGTAATTTGAAGACATGTTTGTATTATACCTCTAACTTAGTTAACAGCAGTCATCATGTGTTTTGCAGTTGTAATGCAATGATTTCCAAGTACTTTACAAGAAAAATACACATATAGTTCTAGAAAGATCCTGGCATTCTTAAACCATACTGGAAGTGCTTTTGCAAGCAACAGTCTTCAAAACAGTACCCTGGGATAACTAGGATTGCCTGTGTGGCATGTGATAAACCCACCACAGGTTCCATCAGCTGGCTGCACAGGTGGTTGGTAACCAGAAGGGATAATTGAAAACGCTTAATTGAGGAGTCCTTTGGGAGAACTAGGATTTGGATGCCACGTGTGGAGTTTTGCTTCTGTGTTGCAATGTGCACAACAGGTACAATGCTATTTGTTCAGTCTGCCTCCTTGCTCTATGTTTTTTCTTGCTTTGTTAGGGTTTGCTTTTCCAAGAGACTGCTGTGGTTCTGTGTTTTCATGCTGAAGGGAATTTGTTGGATTTGATACACAGATGAGGTTTCAGACTGTAGTGGTAGGAGCTATGAGGTGGGTATAGAAGATAAACCAAACACTAATTTCTGAGTTGAAGTGTAAAAATATCTATGTTTAAGAATGGTTGGTATTAGATGTAGTAATGAGAGGCAGACAAAGGTTTTTTTCTGTGACATTGTAACCGAAGATTGAGATAAAACTAGCTTAACTATGATTTGGAAGTAACCGTGATGAGGTTGTAGGTGTTGAAGTCTTGCTGGGTTTTGGGTTTTGTTGTTTGTTGAGGTTTTTTGGTTTGGTGGTGGTGTTGTCTTTGGGGTTGGTTGATTTTTCTTTCTTTTTTTTACTTTACTTTTATTTCTACAAGGTAAATTTCTTCCTGTTTTCTTTCTTTCTCTCTCTTACTTCTGAAAGAAGGAGAGGGCAAAGATTTCTTCCTTGCTTTTCTAGTTCCCATCGCTCATTAAATATTATTTGTTCATTTACATTTTGCTTTAGGAATTAGTATAGTAAGAAGGAGAGAGAGACACTGGTGCCTGCATTCTAACTGCACATGTGGCAACAACCAATATTAACATTCTTCATTTTAAGGCACTGTTTTTGGGGTTCTTTTTCTATCTTCAAATGTTAAGATTAAAGAGTATAATGTTTTGTATGGTTTAATGCTGTAATGAAATAACTTAAATATTATCCATCTCATCAGATATGTTATCTGAGCTCACTGTAAGGACTGCCTCATTTCACAAGCTTTGACCCACATGAGCAGTGAACTTTGCCTAGTTGTGAGACCTCTCTGTCTCTCCTAAAAAGGAATATCCCTTAGGATTTGTTTTTTCGAAGTTAATAATACTTTTTTTGACTTAATAGGGTATAGAGTCTTTGACTAGATTACTATCATTTTTTCCCTGTCCCTCACTTTAATAAGTTATTCATCAGAAATTTGTAAAGCAGATGCTGGCATCCTCAGCATGGACAGTAGGCCACTCCTCAAAGTGAGATAACTCTGTGTAGGGATCCATCAGTATTCATCAAAGCCAGGGTGTGTTTTCAGATAAGAGGTGTCTGGGTTTGTTTCTTTTTTTTCTGGATGCTTGGCATAATAGTAATGTCCTGAGTTCAGTAGTGATGTATTTTTTAATGCTTTCCTGATCCCAGGATGAGAATTTTTCCACTACTATGAAATTCATAATTTTTAATATTAAAGAAAACAAAGAATGAGGAACTTCCATTTGTACATTATGTAACAAGCTGTTATCCTTTTAGGGAGACCCAATAAATATGTGTGCCGTATGTATGTATCTGTTGTTCAGTATAGCCCTTCTGGATCTGATCAGCACCAGGGAACTTCAGCAATTTTTATTTCAGAGGAACCAGTATTAAACACTGAGATTTATCTGGCCACTTCTACAGGATGCAACACCAATGTAACCCTTTCCCCTGGGGAGCTATATGACGTGTAAATTACCTTTTTCCCTGGATCCAAAGTGAAGTCTTTTTATGGCTTGGATTTTAATTATTTTTTGTCTTTTTTAAGTGCTCTCTCTATTTTTTGTGTGTTTATTGTTTACTTTCTGTCAAAGAGAATTGCAGATGGTTTGCTTTCAGAAAACTGATGTACACTTGTCATTAAATTTATGGTAATTTTTTTATGCTCTCTTTTTGGTGGTATGGTAGCAAAGTATAGTTTTTATGTTGCTCAACAGCAGAAATGCACATTATGATATAGGGGTTCAAGATAAACTGCACCAGGTTTTGATTATACTTGGTTGGTTTTGTTGGTACAGAGGGAAAATGAAGAACCAAAAATGAGTGAAGGCAATAGCTTTTACTTTACCAAAGAAAATCCTGTCAAACAAAATCTTTTTTTTTTTTTTTTTTTAGTTAAGATCAGTTTCTGTGGCTGAAGGAGCTCTGCTCTTTGATATCCATGTAGGGTTTGAGCAAAGGTATTTTGTTAACTTTGGAAGTTTTTCCCCATCTAAATTTTGTCCAAAAAAAGCTTTATTTTTTTTACCACTTCCATATTACTCCACGTTGAAGAATTCATGTAATATTCTAGTTTCTCATTTTCCTGGGTATATTCTCTTTTCTTCCTATTTTCTACTGGCGATCTAGCAAAATTATTTTAATTCCCATATGCTGACCCTTTTGTGCACAAAATTAGTTTGTGAATTGTGTTTTAGCAGGGCATCATGTAACAAAGGCACGTCATAAAAATCACAGGTGCTTGGTTATTTTGAAATTGAGTCCTAGTTATCTATACTAAAAATTCCTCAGATTTTAGAGAAAAAACTGTGGGTGAAAAGAGCTGAGAGGGTGAGAAACTGAACCTTCATTTGATCAATTCTGGGGCTATGCCCTCTGCTGCTTTTTCTAGAGAAATATCCTTTATTTTCTGCCATGTCTTTCCTGGGTCTTGAGAAATTTAAAAAAAAAAAATCTTTTGTAGCCTTTGTCACAGTCTCGACTTTTATAAGTCAGTATTTTAATGGGCATTCCTGTTGTTTTAACCAGCAATTATATGTTTTGGTCGCATGAATGAAATATTACAGAAAAGTGTAGAAATAACTTTTTGAAAAATGTTCAATCTAAACAAAATGGCTGTGCAATAGCACTAAAATTGCTCCTGATAGTTTAGTATATTAAAAATAATGAAAACAAAACTCATGTTGTGGGAAAAAGATTGGTTTTCTTGTTGTTTTTCTGAGGACTACATTTGATCATTCCTGCAAGGAAATTTTGTAGGAAATTCTAAGAACCTGTCTTGAGTCTAACAAGTAAAAGCAATATTGATGCAGTTCAGTTTTGAATCCTCATTATGTCATGATCGTGTAATAATTTTAATCTTTTATTTGAATAAATTACATATTTTAAAGCATCTTCCTTAGTCTAAAAACCCAGAGTTTAATTCAACAATATGCAGTTTGTATATTTACCAGCAGATGTCAGGCATTCACTTTACAAAACAATGGATCTTGAAAAATGTCCATTTTCACAGCAGGATATGTAAGATATTTGGTTTTTAAGTTTAGCTATATAATGCTATTATGCAGGTTTTTTACCTATTAGAATTCAGATTTTAATTCAAAGGACTTTTCAAAGTGTTTGGATTAAGACAGTGGTGGTCTTAATCTTAATGTGACATGATCCTTTTTTAATATTTGACATATTTTTGAATGCCATGTATAATACAGTAAAAAAAGATGAGTCAGTTATGTACATGTGTACACAAGTGATATCCTTGCATTTGTCTTCTCTAGGCAGTAAGTGTCTGGTGACTTTTAAGAAAGTGGTGCTTAGTTTATCCCTGGGGTTTGGCCCATCATCTGTTGCAAATGAAAAATTCTTTACAGTTAAAATCTGTGACAGACTCGGGACTCTGGGATGTTATTCTTGGGTCCTCTACAGATCTTTCATGTGCCAAACAAGAAGCTGCAGATGACAAAACTACTATGCAGAGTTTTAAACTATAGGGACTGATGATTGGTTGTCTTACGAACACTTTGAAACCTAATTAATTGAGAATATAAATCAAATTTTCCAACTTTGAATAGTATGGGTAGAGGTTGCTGTAGGACATGAGAAGTATGGGCAACATCATCTTCTTTCTGAAGCTATGCTGTTGTAGTGAATATATTTAAGGCAATTTTCAGTCCTTTTATTACCCGTTACTTGTTTTGTATAGGAAACAAAAATATTTTTTGTAAATATTTGGGCAGGTGAGCAGGAATAGCTGTCCTTTGAAGTGGGGTGGTGTTTCTATACAGATAACCGCAGTGACCCTGTTCTTTAAGGTAAATGTGTTCTGAGCATCTACCCCTGCTAAGTGGGAACAGCTGCTTCCCGAGGAGACAAGATACAAGTCAGTTACTAGTGCTGCAGCAATGGGAATCTCAAAGCAGCCATGGTTAAAAACAACAGAAAGTATGAGCATGAAATGAGAATTGCTGCCTCTGCAGTTTCCACTGTATTAGAAACAACCAAGCATTTTTATCCTCTCCTTATAGCCACTACAAATAAAAAGAACCAAAATAACTGCTGTAAGAAAATATTCTATTCTGTATATATGAGAACGAAAGGGGTACCACATTTATAAGTGACTCTTTGGTTTTGTACCTGTTCCAAAATGTTGTGGGGTGTTCCCTCATGCACAAGCAATGGGAAAGTATTTTTGATCCAAAACAAAAGGGAAAAGACAAAGATGATATCAGCTAAAAATAGGAATCAGTGGTGTTCATAAACCACTTTGGAAGTGACACAGGTTGAAAGTGCCAAGATAAGATATGAAAGAGGATGCCTTAGTGTGAAAGCAAAAGACTTGGAAGAGAATCTCACACACTTCTTCCACCTTTAATGCCCTGACTCAAGAATTGGTGCCAAGTTACTTTTAAGGGTTTACTGACCCAAAAGTTTTCTGTGAATGAATGGCATGTAACTGCTCCTTCATTCAGGCAGGGGGAATCAGTGAGTGTCTGCTCATCACTGGGTTTAGCCAGCCTGGGCTGGGCAGCATTACTTTCTTGCCAAGGTTGGGTTTCCATTCTTCTCATTTGGACCTCATTTGTTCCGTTCTGAATTGCAAGAAATTCAGTGAAATCGTTGCCATTGGTGAAGTCTGAAGCCTAAAAACACCTCAGGGCATCCAAAATTGCTGTCATACACCAAATAACTTCTGGAGAGTAGCAGTATTTCAAAGATTGTTTGGAACAATTTCAAAGGTTAATTGGTATAGTCCATTAACAGACAGGTAAAGTCAACCAGTTCTTTGTGTAAACTATGATAGGCTCTCTGGAAATGTCCTCGTTTGGATTTTTAGCTGTAAACCTGTCATGAGAGTGGCCCCAGGCAGTGCAGTGCAAGCTCCCCAGGGCTGGGATGCACACCACAGGGCTTGTAAAGCTGAAGAGAGGGACTCTGCCAAGGCTGTTGTCAGTTTGGGGTTTGACTGTGTCCCTATAGAGCATTTATTGCTTTAGCAAGATGGTGCTGGAGTGTCTTGTGCCTGTTCCAGGAGATTTGCCATGTCACAGTGAGGTGGGGCTGTGACACCCTGGTTCATCTGACCCTCTGCTTGAGAGAAGGCTGTAACCCAGTCATATACATATGTTTCTGATCTTCAGCACAAGCCCATTCATTTTTGGCTTCAGTCTGGCTTAATTTAGGCTCTCAGTTCTTACATTTGTTTTGAAAGTACCTGGTATTGATAAGGTGATGGCATGTAAGATGTGCACCAGGAGAAGGTTCAATTTTAAATATAAAACCAGTAAAAATGCATGTGATTATTCAGAGCACTAAAAGCAAGGCCCACAGCCAAGCAAATAGGTTCTGTGTTATCTCTTTCTGAAAGAGAAAATACTGACTTCCACTTCCTATTAATATAAAGGTCTTTTCCATTAGCAATATTAAAAGGTACCAACCAGACTGTTGATGAGCTAATCATGGAAGTGCAAATACACAGTGAGAAATATTCTAAAAACAATCAAATAACAAAATTTCCTTTCCTATTAAACTACATTAATGATTTGAATAATCTTTTATTAACCCTAAGCTAATACACTGAGTGAAATTTCGTTAGGGAAAAGTGATTAAGAATAATTTATCAGCAGAAAATAACCCTTACATTGTGTCACTAGATGGCAATGTTACACATGGCACAAGGGGACTTTTGGTAAATTGTACAAGCAAATTTTTAGCATTGAGAGAAAGCAAGGTTTTGAGGCAGTTTTCATGGATAAAGGTGAAGCAAACAAGAGGCCAGATAATATCACAAGGCTGTTACCTAAAAATAATCTTGAAATATTATATATATTGAAAATAAATATGAAAATCTTATATTTATAATCTTGAAAGGAGGGAAATGTTAGTATTTGTGGTTTTGTTTGAAGGTCTCAGTAGTTATGGTGAAACAAATTACACTAGGTATCTGTTGTTTTGTGTCATAGTCCTCTTTCGTGAAAGACCAGCTGGCAAGTTCTTGGCATCTGCTGTCATCCTTGGTCACTGAGTGACATTAGGTCTAGGCTATGACTTGCTAAGTCTTGCACGTCTTCAGTGAAACTAGACTATTCCCCTTATTTTCATAGTGTTTTTCTGTTTGTTTCATAAGGGTTTGTTTGGTTTTTAACTTTCAGTCCCAATATTAGGAAAGACCAAATAACTGGGGGAACTTGTTGCAGGAAAGCAGCACTTGGCAGAACCTGATGTGACAGTACCACACTCATGTAATTCTCAGAAATTCCACTGGTATCAAAGGGAGTTCCAAGGGCATACCACACGAAGGGTCTGCAATACAAAACTTGCAATGACTTATAGAGAGGAAACAAAGCTTTTCAGTCCCCTTCACTTATCCCAGCATGCCTGGTTATTGCACAACAGATGGGGTCAAGTGACCTCTTAATGTACGTACAGACTAGTGCCCATTAATCTTGAAAGGAGGTAAGATTTCATGGTATGTAAGGACTTTTTATTTTTTTCCCCTTGTGCTGAAATACAGAGATGCTATGGGGAAATGGAGCTTTGATGATGCATTGCCTTTACACAAATGGCATATTATTTTAAGATTAAAATCACATCCTCCTTCATTTTTACAGTAATGGATCATAAAACAAAGTTGCACAAATTGGATGCATTTTATTTGCTCTTAAGGAGTTGCATGGCTCCAAAGTTGAAATAGGCTCATATTAAATGAGTTCATATTAAATTCTTAATTTCTACAACAGCCCTAAAAGTCAGTGACTAGAATTAATGTTAACTTTTTGTTGTCAGGACATTTGAAAATCTATCACAATAGTTTTCTCAGTCTTACCAATGGGTATGTTTCCATTACTGTTGTTCATTCATGAGAACAAGGGAAGTGATGCAGGATGAGCTGGTGAGAAAATTTAAAGGAAACAATAGTAATGACTCACAACTGAAGTCTGTGCTTTAGAAATTCCCACCTTTCAAAGAAGGTTTGCTAAAGAAAACCCAGAGTAATGTTATAGCCAAGTCAAAATTATAGTGGAGAAACACTGTGGCATGCAAAGTATTGTTTTCAGGGAGACAGCCCAATCTGCTTCCACTTTTGATCTGGACTTTTTTTGGTTTAATGGCATGCTAAAAACTGCTTGCCCAATCCATTGTCTTCAGAGACTGCCCTTTCTTTGAAGAGTTACAGGAGTTGAATTCTGCCAAGAGCTGACTTCTTTATCTGGCATTTTTCCTTCTTTGGGCCTGTCTTATTGGAGTGTTTAGCGAAATATGTTTAATACTTCAAAAGGCTTTAATACTACAAAATACCACTGAAGTTTAATACTACAAAATCTTTCAAATGTTACATTCAGTGTAACAGTATGTGAAAACTAGCAGTAAAATAGCAACACAGTAATAAAAAGAGGACTATGGATAGCAATACGATAAAGTACAGAAGTTTGATGAATTTTATGGCTTAGCTTTAATGCACTTTACATGTTTACCATGAAGGAGTGATGTTTTCAAACTTCATTCCCTCTGAGTTCTTCAGTAAGGTTTTTCCCAGCAAGTGTGCACAGCCCACCAAAGTTTCCTCAATGCTCTTCTCCGTGACTATATTTGGGATCAGAAGAAGTCACATGCAATATATGCATGATTTTACCATGTGAGAAACATGAATAGTGGTTCTGATGTGGTGGAACATTGAGCAAAACTGTATTTTGGGGAAATTGAGTTCTGTATAGTAAGATTTTTATCTACTGCTGGTACATGTCTGTCTCTGCCTATGGCTTCTGTTACATGACTGCTGAAAAGAGTTATTTTCTTGTGGATGCTTGTAGCTGTCATGTTAAAGGAGTCTTGTTTATCTGGGAGCTCAACTTAAAGTTACAGAAGTTGTATTTTTAGTGCTGATTTGATGTGTATATAGCACAGAAAACACTAATAGGCTAAAGTTGTCTGTTAATCCACTAAACAGAAAACATACTGCGCCATATACAGTCATTTTCATGTTAATTTATCAGTGTTCCTTAACTGCATCTGGCAAGCTCTTTAAACTGTCATCTGGAAGAGTTGTTTCTAAATGCATATGTGTTCTTTTTATTTTTACAGTAAAAAATATATTAAGCCTTTTTTTATGAGTATATTAATGTTACCAAGTTACCAGATATCTTAGTGGTTGTCTACTGAAAATCCTTTCAAGACCTTGGAATGTGTTGGGATGGGCAGTGTAATAAAAGCACAAACAAAAACCGTTGACAGATGAAGTGAAATATGAAATGCAATGCATTCAAATTCACAGAGCAATATTGCCTAAATATATAGGCATACCATAATAATATATAAAGTCCCTAAAATGAGATAATCTTTGAAAGAGTAGCTATATGGCTGACTTCTGTGAGTGTTTCAGTACGCTTTTCAGTTTTTTAGTTTTTGCTTTAATCATTCTGCTATGCCTCTTGCTTTACAACTTTTCCCTGCCTGCCCTGATGGATAGTCCGATATGCCAAACTCTCTGATCAAACACTAAACTCAATTCAGTGCATCAGTGCTTTGAAAAGGTGGTACAACAACCTCCAAAGAGGAACATTAATATCTTCCCATCTTTCCCTCTTTTTAATTTGAAATTTTCATTATGAGAGAGACATAGAATGTGGAAAGTAAATATGGCTATAATTTTTCTCAGTTCTGCATTACACAAATGAAGTAAGTATGGAGATAAGTTGACTTCTTTTTCACAGGGAGAAAGAGTTTTATTTTCTTTCTTAAGTGAACTGCCCTCAAGTGTGACCTATTGTTTGTTTTTAAGGATGATGTACTTCCACTTCCAGTCATATGTGCCACATGTGATATTGTGTAGCTATCGTTATCAAACAACCTTTATTGTCAAGCATTTTTGTCTGGTCATATTTTACTTATAAATTATTTAAATAATTGAATTATGTTCACTTTCTGCTTGACCATAAATTGCTGATGAGAGTTGTTTTTCTCAAAGATAAAGTTGCTCTTTTTCAAAGGCATCACTTACATGCTACCTTCTTTTTTTGTGCTGCTCTTCTTTAACCAAGCCTTTCTGGTTTAGCAATACTATGTTTTCATAGTAGTCCAGGGTGTAAACCCAGCCTGCTGCTACTGCAGCTTAGCAGCTCCTCTGTGCTCCTCACCGTGCCTCTCTTTGCAGGAAGATTGATCAGTAGTTGATCTGAAGCCTGTGTTGAGGCTCTGATAGATGTGGATGTAATTAAGTAGCATGAAAGATGGTCTAAGGCAATGTACTGCTGTAGTGTAAATAATTTGCGATGGAACTTCACTATAGAGCTAAGTGTTAAGCTGCTAATGAAGCTACTAATTACCTGTATCACACAGTACTGGGAAGATGCTTGCATTTCAAATGAGATTAATGATGCTGTCATGGCCTAAAACCTGCATGACCTCTGCAGCAACAATTCCTTTTGAGTCTTCCTTCTGCATTACCAGTAGATTACTTCATGCTGATGTGCTTGTCCTGCTTTTTCTTCTGGATCCAGCTCAGGGATCTCTATGCTGTAGAATGCTGTACAATGTGTACATATCACTCTGTTCCCTTGGGAGGTTTTTCTGTGAAACTGAGCTAAATATGCAGCTGCGAAAAGTAAAAGGCTAATCTGTAATCTGAACCAAAAAATAAAGTGGGATAGAAACTTTTTAAAGGGTATGTGTAAACATGGAAACTGGTACTCTGTTACTGGAACTACTGATTTTTCTCTGTGGTTTCAGGCCAACTATTTTTTTACTCATCTGTGGAAGAAGATGTGATAATTATTTACCTCAGTGGAAGTCTTAATGGTTCATTAATTTGTTTTCAAACAGCTCCATGACAGCTGAGGCAGACCAGCACACACGCACATACAAATTTTCAGTGGCCAGGACCTAGGAGCTCAGTTATGTTGATCTCTGCCTAAACAGCTGTCTCTGCTTCTTCAGCCGGAAAGCCAAGTGTGGCTTTGAGTTGTCCTATCTCTCTTCCCCGTGCCTGCCTTAGATTTTTATTTATAGACATTTTTCCTCTGTGGAACCCATTCTATGGTGTCCTTTATGAGAGTTCCTGGAAACCTAACTGAAAAAAAGCAGGTACACAGACTTAAGATCTTTGTAGGATCAGTGGTCCTGATCCAAATTACTTTCTAAATTGTTTAAAGAACTGGAGAGTTTAGGAAGCTTATGATGCACGTTTTGTAGGAAAAACATGGAAGTCTAGTCTGCTTACAGAGATGAGACAACTACCAGCTCTGGTAGAAAAAGGGAAAAATAGGGAGGTGCAGTTAAGAGAATAATAGTGCTAGAGCTGCTTTCTAGCAAAAGGGAACAGAAAATGACAAAAAGGGCTAGATAAGACCTATTTCACTGACAATGTATGTGAAAATATAAGCTCCATTATATTAGGAAAATGAGTAGCGTTTGCCTGGTGCTTGGGAATGCAGTTTTTCCAGGTAGAACATATAAGTTCTATACATGTCTTACAACAACCCATTCCTTGCTTGTCAGAGATTACCAAAAAGCTTTGAGGCTATGAAATTAAAGTTGCATTTGCTAGCCAAATAATGGATATGCATCATATCTCAAAATACATGAATTTTTACAAGACCTGAAATTAACTAAGGCTTTGTGCATTTTTGGTATATATTGTGTTGTTGTTTTCGGGTTTTTTACAAACATGAATATAAAGAAGCAAAAAAAGTGTTGCTGAATATTTGCACTTCCACAAGAAAGCTGGCAGTGCCAGAAAGTTTTTTGGTTTTTTAAAATTAAACATATTTAGTTTTGCCCATAAATTGACAAAAGATGTCTCATGGGGCTACATAAGCCTGTTGAAAAAAATCAACTCTCACAGTAAGAAATAAATCATGAGAAACACAATATTGATTAAATTGTGTTGACGAAGTAAAACTGATTTGAAATAAATAAGAGAAATTGCTGCTCTGCTGATAAAATGGACCAGATACCTAGTTGTCCCTTAAAGATTATTTCATTAAATAATTGTGGTTACAAACAATTTAAAAGCTGCTGAAACGTTTGTATACAAAGGGTAATGTTTTAATATAATTGTTTGGTTCAGTTTAAGCAGCCCTTAGGTTTTTCCAGGCATGGGAAAGATGTGAATTTAGTGTTGTAAATTCTGGCAACCAAGATTGCTTTGGCTTTTGATATAAAAGCTAAAAGCAAAATTTTCTTGTTTTTCTCTAATCTTTAACCAAATTTCTTAGGTAACAAGAAATAAGGTCCCATCCTCTTTCACACTTTTTTTTTTCTCCCCATGGTATTAAGATCTTAACATTCCAAAATGGAAGAAAATAATGATTCCTCAGGGTCAGCTCTGTCTGTCTAGACCTGAATCTTCCATGTACTTTTTCACTTCTGAAGTATTTTAAATCTATTTGTGTTTTTTTCATAGTGGTAGCATGAAAAATAGGTAAAAAATACACAAACCGTGTTTTGCAAAAAACAATTTGGAAAACAATATCATAAACTTTCTACTGGCAATGTTTTCCTATGATGTCTGAGTTTACATTATTTTTCAATAATGAGTCTCTGGCTGATAATTCTGTACAGAATAGATTTAAGATATTGTCTGCCACTTACTATGTATGAAAATAGGAGGACTCTGTAGTGACAGCATGCATATTTGAAATAGTAGAATGTCTTCTGGTTCAAAAGTAAATGGTTACCAGTTCTTAACCACAAGACATTCTTAATTAGTCATCTCCTCTGTAAGGCAAATTCTAGCTTTCTTTGTGTATGCAAGTGTTACTCTTTTAGCCTTTTTATAAGCATAATATAAAATTATTTTCCCCTGATAGTCTGACTTTTAGACATAGTTCTGTCATTGCTCTTTTTTCTCTTACGCTGATGAAATCTCTGCAAGTTCAAAGTCAACGATGCTTTAGAGATGTTTCAACTGGAAGCTGCTTCCAGAATTTTTTGCAGAACAAGGGCTGTGCTCATGCATGAGATGAATATTTACTTGATTTCAGGGTGGCCAAAGTATTTGAAAGAGAAATCTATGGGTAATTACTACACAAAAGCATGTATTAGCCTTGGCATAAAGTTTGAGATGGAAAAAGTTAAGGGGATTCTTCTTTGCACATCTTCATATATATTTGCCCAGTTCTTCCTTTTCCATTGCTAGTTATCAAGGTGCCTGCCTATAGGGATGTCTGTTTTCATCTAATATTGTTTTTTTGGTTTGCCATTTATGTTCTCACCCACCTTTTTGCTTATGTTCCTTTGTGCAATTAATTAAAAATTAAGCACATAAATAAAACTAGAAAATATGTATGAACTAGGGCAAAATACTTTGCACATAGTTGGATATTTTAGTATGTAAAATTCAACTTGGGGTTGTACTTGCTACTCATTCTTCCTCTGGCTTCTCAGTGAGTGAGTGCTGGGTACCCTGAAATTGTCCTTTAGACCTCGCATTGCTCCTCCACTTTGTGCCTTGGTTCCTGAACCTTCCCCAAGTAATTCAGAAAGTATGTTTCCATCCTAAAAGTGGGGGGGGTTGGCTTTTTAACAATGTTCCTTCACATTGTTAAAAGTTCACAAAGTTGCTTTCCTTACAAGAGGCATTTTATGAAAGGTACGTATTGCAGCATGTTTGGCACACATGTGACACAGGTATATGAAAAAGAGTGTGTTAAAGCACTTGTGTTGTCACGTTCTGTACATACAGTACAATTAATGGATTAGTTTTATATGGATTTTGAACTTTTACACTTGGAAAATGTTTTACAAATGTTTCAATGGCTCTATGATGTTTGAATTGTGATACATTCATTTCATTAAACTTTGGAAAAGGATTTAATTACTTCTAAATAAATCCATTTTCATATTAAACCATTTTTTTCACAAGCAGGTACAGTCAAATATGTTTAATATAGAAGTCAGGCCTGAGCACTCTTCAGTGGCAGGTCAAGTTATTGCATGTGAAATGCAGTTTGGGCATCATAACTGTTGGGATTTGTTTCAGATCTTTGGGCATTACTTAAGATCTCTTTTTTAATAATTCAGCCTCATTCAGTTGAGTGAGAAAATACATATAAGATCATCTGCATTTCAGGTTGTGTTAGGTTTGTCAAATATTTACATCTTAAAAAAAACCCCAGATATTCTTGTTTATTTGTTTTTGTAATCAAGTAAGTTAGTGTAGTAGGACCTATATCTACTCCAGATTTACTTCCTGCAAGCTCGTTATCTGGTTGTGATTTATAAGCTGAGCCCTGAAAAACACTTCTGCAATGCAAAGTAGCAGCATTCAATGCTGGAGATCATGAGTATATGGATCAAATACTTCCTTTGTTTAATCTCTTGAAAGTATGTTTAAAGACTTCCATGACTCAGATATTAGTTGGCCTTGGGTTTGATGTTTGGTAGGATTTACAGGAAGTAAGTGCTGGTGGCTTTTTTTTGCTGTTCATATTAGCCATGTCCTTTGCTTGTGTTAGATGTGTTGAGGGTCACTTCCATACAGGATAATACAGATTATTATATGATCTGTATTCTGCATTATATACTGGGATAAAAATCACAGTCACATTGCATGTGCTTATTATAGAATGTATTCTCTTTGTTATAGTGGTCAATTTTTAGTTCTAAAATGCAAATTTTAGTTATGGAATCAACCTTAATGTTAGGAGTTCTATTACATCTTCATGGCCCAAAGCATCTCTCAGAGTGGCAGAAAAGGAATTTTTCTTCTGTTCTTCATTTTCTCTTTTGAATTCTTAGGCAGGTCGTGTTTCAGAGCTGAGAGGACCCCTGAAGATCTTTTCATCCTGAAAAGATTATACCAAAGATTTGCACAAAGCAAAGTTGTCTTTCTTCTGGCCCTGAAACTGTCTCTGTAGATAGCCTTTGAATAAAAGTATTAACATTTAAAATTGACATGGATGAACAGAAAGGTGACCAGTACTTGCATGATTACTTGTTTCCTTTATGTTTCTTGTGCATTTCTTTTCTTTTTTCAATAGTAGCTAGGGATCTCACATTGCATCCATTTTTTTGTTACAAATCATGTAGCTGAAAGTGCTTCTCTCTCTTATCACTCTTCAGCTTCATTTAAATGGGATGTATTTCATAATAAATCAAATTTGTCTGTTATATTTATTCCTGAAATACTCAAAAGTTTGCAACAGAGCAGAAAATTTTATAAGCTAGAGTTTCCATGTTTCTTATCCAGTATTTGTATGAACAATCAAGCTGTATAACTAAAAGTTTAACTGGCCTAATAACGAGGGACAACAGGTTTCACTATTTCAGACTTGATGTAGTATAAAACTGCTACCAGAAACATTTAGAGTTAAATTGCTGGTCTTTCATTGGAAAGATGTGTATTGCAGACTTCAGAAATAGCTATGAAATCCATCTGTCTAACCACCTAAGCGTTTGCAAATCTTAATGTGGAAACATTTAATTCCACTTTGTTTCCTGAGGTAACCTCGAACCTTCAATGGTCACCTGCTAAACTACTGCCAGGAAGTGTTTAGGAGATGGTTGGATGTACAAAGATTTCCCTTGACACAGCACTGAGCTTTTCATTATGATACTTGTTACACAATCATGACGTAACGATCAGTCACTTGTTTTCACTAGTAAAGAAAACAGAAGTGGCCAGAACCCAAAATTGACGTAATTTTCTGTTGCGATGTAGCTTGACAAATGAATGGATGGAGGTAAGGCAGAAAGACACTGATTGAAAATACTATTTTTTTTTCCTTCTCCCCCCCCCAAAAGTTAAGCTTCTAGTCCTACATTTAAGATAGTTTGGGAACCCAAATGAAGTTTGGGTTTGTATAAATAGTTTTTTGTTACTGAAGTTATTGCTAAAATCTACAGACTTTCTTATGAACTGTGACAGCTCATAAGACATTCCAGACTCTGAGACTGGCTCTTGACAACGTGAAAACCCTGACCATCCTTTGGGATCTGAGAGTGCATAATCATAAAATGGAGATACTCAGCATTACTTTTTTAGGGGGGTCTAAAGATATTGACTAAGAAGATTTTACTTCTTCCCAGCTAATGCAAAAATCCAGATTTGTCAGTTTTATTTCCCTCCCCAAATAAATCATAAATTTCTTATTAAAAGCAGAGCAACAACAACAAAGATAGAATTCTTACTTTAAAGTTTCAATCTAAAACCTCCCATTTTCAGCTCTCCCAATTTTAATAAAAATTTCAGTTAAAGTAAAAAAAATTGACTAAATTGAAATACTTATTTTTCATGAATTTTTATGATTTTGAATTTTGCCATTAATTTGTAAAAGGAAGACACTTTGAGATAGAAAAGTACTTCCATAGAGAGAAAAATTTCACCTTAGCTCCAGTCTAAATTGGGTAACAGTTCTTAATGGGTAGGCCTTAAGTATTAGAGTACTGGAATCTCATTTTCTGTATTGTGGCACTTCTCAGTACATGGGAGCATATGCATGTGGTCACTGCCTTGCAAAACTTTGGGGCCCAGTTAACAGCTGTCCAAGTTTAGAACTTCAGGATCAATGCACAGGTTTAAAGGGCACCCTAAAACCACTCTTGATTATGGTTGTGTGAGTTACTGAATTCTCACAGGCCACACTTTGGAAGCTGCCTCTAAATATAGTGTCCATTGTTTCTCCTTGCATAGGAGGATGTGAAATAGGCAGAGAAAAATTGAAATCTCTGAAATTTATCTACCTGTAAAATGGCTTAATGACATTTCCTTCCTTTTCTTTAAAGTGTTTTGAGATCCCTTGGTGAAAAATGATGTATAAGAACAGAATAGTAGTGTTTCTTCATACTCCATAAAGAAACCTAATGTGTTTTACTCAAATTGCATTAGCTTCAAACTCTCATTGCAAAGGATAATCAAGATAAAAGAAAGAGAAACATCAGGTTTTTGTTACAAGTTATTGCTCAGACCTCTCTTTGTAATGATAATCACAAAACCATGGTTAAATATGATTTTCTAGCAAGAATCTAAAAGATTAATACCATGATTTAGAAGGTTATTGCATTTATGGTCTAATGTGAGTTGAATTTCTTTCCAGAAGGCAGGAGGTGCTTTATAGCTGGAAGAACTGAGAGTCTAGTAATACTGTAATGTGTTATTTTTTCAAGGTAAGGTTTGGTGCCTGACTCTGCTCCATTTTTTTTTGTATCAGCTAGGAATGAAGCAGACAACCAGCTCAGGACTTACTGATTTATTTAAGAAGCCGTTGGTTTTTATAATTACTCTAATATGTAAATATGTTTGCATAGTTGCCCTAACAGGTATTAATAGGACTTATCTTCTGACTGCTGACTTGCATCTCACTTCCTAATAGAATAAACACTCCAAGAATGTGTGCCTTAGAGTGTAGTTAGGAATTAGGATTATTTGTTCATGTACTGTACCTGTGAAGAGACTTTTTTTAATACACCTATTAAGACCTGAAAAGCCCTGACCTGAGTTTAAAATTAGTTCACATGCTTATGAGAATGGTGGAAACTAAATGTGTTGCTGTTGATATATTTTGATTTATAAAGCTTTTACAATAGCAAATCACGTGTGGGTAAAACCTGCATCATTAAAACTGCTAAAAAATTGTGTTTTACTGGGGGTTGATCTCCAGACATCTCTTTCAACCTAAACAATCCTGTGATTTTTGTCTTAGCATCTCGCTGTGTTAGTGCAATAATAAAATTTGTCATCATCAAGTTATGGGATCCCTGAATATTTGAAGGGTAAGGAGAATTCAGGAGGCCCAAGGCCCTGACTTGAGGTTGTGAGATATTGCCATGACACAAATATCATTCCTGTCTACACTAAAGATGCTATTTAACCTGGTGCTGTGAATTTTTAAATAGTGCTTATAGTTCAGTTGATAGTACCTGATCCCAAATTCAGTTTTGTGTTTAACAAAATTGTGTGGTGCAAGCTTCTTTGTATTTGGACTGATTTGGTTGAAATGAAAACTGAAATTTGCAGTTTAAGTGAAAATTATGGCAAAAGTAGTTACATGGTTAATACTTTCTGCCTCTGGCTGGTTAAACTGTCTAATTTGAACTGCAATACACTGAATACTTATTTATTTATTTATTTTAATGGATACAGACTCCTTTGAAGCACATCAGGTTCTTGTGGCAGAAGTGAAAATTGCGTAGTTACTCCAAGAGATTTGTTTGCTCTCTGTGTTCATGTACTTATTATGAATTTTAAATTGAAGTTGGGCTTAGAAATTAGTTCCTATAAGGGACCTTGTCTATCTGTCTTGATATCTTCCCTTATGACACCAGCCACTTCATCACCCTGAAGACGTGAGGGATGACTTGTGATCTGAATTTGTGCATAAAGCAGTTGTTCTTCCACTTATTTGGCTACTTTGTAGTCTGCATCAATCCTATAGTCTGTTGAAAGTCAATTCCCTCTTTGCTGCTCTTAGATCTTGCTCTGATTAGAAATACTGGGGAGTCACGGAGGCTCATCATGAAGGAATAAGGTTGATATGGTGGTGCCAAAGCCAAACAAAAGATTTAGCCAATTAAAATTCTTAAAATGTTTTGTGCGTGTTCCAAAGAAATAAATTGTTAGAAATCCATACAGTGGTCTTAACAGTGCCTTGCAATCAGAGCAAGGTGAGATAATTATTAGGAGCAGAACTGCCTTTGTTATGCTGGGGTTCTTGCTTGGAGCTGCTAATTGCATCCACTTTTCCCCCCTGCATACCTAGTGCATGTTCAGGGAAGTCTGGGAAGAATCTTGAATCTTCCAATAGTGCCACACAGAGACTGATGAAGGAAACTAAGTGGTCTGTGTCTCACTTTTAGAGACCTGAAGATAGGCAAACATACCAACAGCAGGAGATTCTGTGGAAGTACTGTCAAGTCCTCTCTGCCACATACTTTACTTCATGCAGCCATGAATCTGTGCAGGAGCAAAGAGTAGTTTTGGTTTGTAGATTCATCAAATATATTGATATTTGTGTATATGACACAAATACATTGTGTCATCAGTGCCTACGACATGATTATCAAATGCACTATTCATGCATTTGAATCGTTATTAGAAGAGACTAAGATTGTAGTTGTTGTTGTCTTTGGTGTTAAATAATTTACTTTTATAGCATGTTATCTATCAGTGTAAATTTGCATTATTTTCTAATTTTTTTCATAATTTTACCTGGAAAATTGATGATAGTAGCCTGGCCCTCTAAACATGGCATGCCTGTGTTGTTAGGTGAGTCTTCTCTATACACCTGTTCCTCAGTGAGTTTTTGTGTCTTGAATAAAAAAACTATTTCATTGCCTTGTTTCCAAAGCAAGTAAATGACAAAGGTTTTTATTTCTCATTCCAGCTGAGGGTTATGTTTTCTGTTTGTATTAACTCATTACTAGAGTCTAAAGAACACTAATGCTGTCCTGCATGTGCCACTAGGAGCAAGCAGGAGAAAATTAAACTGCAAAGGAAAATTTCCAGCACTAATTTGGTCAAGAATGTGTTAGTATTGGGAAAAGGGCATGAAAATTACAGCATCTGATTAGGGATTTAGTTTTCACTTGGATTTGTAGGGCTGAAGTTGAACATTCTTTGCTATATTACTTTAAAATTCATATATTTGTTATTAAGACCTTTTTTAAAAAAATCATGGTTTGGTTTAGGATTTGTAAAATCATTTTCAAAATCTTCATCCTGCAAACCAAGCTTACTGCTTTTTAAAAAACAAATGAACAAATGATAATGGAGCACCATTCATCTGAATGCTTACAATTTGCAACATTAATGTTACTAACTTTTGCAGTAATTAAGTATTATTTTTAATTTTTTTCTTTTAAATTTATTTTATTTTACCTGTAAAGCATATATTTGATATGGAAAACCTTTCCTAAAAAATAATCATCAAGATGTCTAGGACAGTTCTAAAAATTTTTGTACAAGCAAAGCTTACTGATTCTTTTTATGTCTGCACCAGAAAAGATGATTTGCCCATATGCTTTCAACTGATAAGAACTAATATTTCAGATGTATATACTTTCCTTTTAATGTCTGTAGTTTTTCTGTTCAGAGTACTGCTGCCCACAGAAAATACACTTTCTCATGCTTGCTTAATCACTTTAATATAGTTAAGGTGCAGCCTTCAGTGATTAGCATGGTATTTCTCGTTTCCTAGAGACCAAGTGCTAAGTCTATTAGACATTTCCTGCTATTCTTTTGAATTGTAAATACTATTCTTGTAAATTGAAAAGGCCAGTGTAGGGAGATATTCATGCAATTTCCTATCTATTAAAGATGCAGCTTTGAGAATGGAGAAATAATAAAATGCAGTTTTTCATAGAAATAAAGGCACACTAAAGATGGAATTCATTCTTGAGCATTCACAGGGATCAAATATTTGGAATGTGAACACCAGTAATTTTCCTTTTCTCATCATCTGTTTGAAGAAAATATCAACACATAACTAAAGCAAATGGTGAAATTCTGATCTCTGTGATACCAGAGAAAAGTTTGTACTAACCCTTTCTAGCATCAGTGAAATTATTCAGTGGCATCAGTGAGCTCAGAACTTGGACTCCTGCTTTATCTTTTTAGAAAGTGCTTCAGTATACAAATGCAGATGTTGTAATTCTTAAATTAAGTGATTTGGCCTGCACTTGGAATAGCAGCCAGTAGGAACACAGACAGCTTACAATATACACGGAGCAATGTACACTGTTTGTAAGAATTCATGTTTATAGCTGGATACAGCTGATTTTGGGGCAGGAGAGAATGGAGGAAAAAAGAGGAGGAGGTGGAAAAAGAGAAAAACATTCAGGGAGGGGGTGAGGTGGGAGAATGAAATCACACAATCTAGTGAATGTTAGCATGCTGTGTCAGCCTGAGGAGAAAGAGGACCACCCATGGGGAACACAAATGGGCCAAACCTTTCCTTAAAATTCTGGTTGCCTTTGAAATGCACCATTCTATAAAGCAGCTGCAGCAAAGTTTTAACCAGATCCAAGTGCAGGTGCAAACTTCGTGCTATCCAGACTTCAAATGCATCCTGTCAGCTGTGTTTGCATCTGTTTATCTAGAACACATGACATGCATTTGACTTGGTTAACTTTGCTGGTGTAAGAGAGCTCAGACTTGCAAGGTCCTCCTGCATTTCAGGAGGGCAGGTGGTAGCTGTGTTATTTGTTTAAGGGTTCTGACAGGAAAGAACAGAATTTTATTACAGCTTAGATTGTACAGAAATAGTATAATATAGCAATATTTTCTGAATTTACCTGCTTCTTGAACATGGAGCCTCAGCTACTTTGACATGAATGTTTACAACATCTGGTGTGTTTGGGTTTTTTTTTGTTTTTTTGGTTTTTTTTTTTTTTTTTTCTTTTGTCTGGCTTGACTTTTTAAAGTCATTCCCTTCTCTAGGTAGAGTTTGAGCCTTTTACATCATTATACCTTTGTGGCTGAGTCTCCTGCAGAGACTACAGGAATCTAAATCAACTTCAGATGGTTTGCCAAGAAGCTTTTAGGCAAAGTTCTGGCTACATGCTGCAGGGGGTATGGCTAAGCACAGAGGGACACGTCTGTATTGTACTCACCTCTTACTCTATTGCAGACGGAGAGTATTTGTTGTAATAGTTTCTAAACAACTCACTTTAGTCAGAATCCTTTTCTGTTGCCTGTGTTTTTTTACCTGACTGGAACCAAAAGAAGTTGGAGTAGCAACAGCACCTAGGACTGTTTGCATCAGTTTTGTCTTAAAAAAAAAAAAGAGTAATGACGGCATTGTTCTTCCGCATGCACATGGGCACAAGAATTCAGCTTATTTTGCACCTTTGGCTTCTAGGCAGTCCTTAAGAAAGTGAAGGGCAATGCTTGTGCTGCAGTAAAGAAAACTTGCAGGTGCAGCTGTGTTTTCCTTTCAGGGATTTTGACTGTGAAAGCAACTCCTTTCTTTCTCTTACTCACAATGGGTGTGCTTTGTTCTTAGAAATAAATGTTGTCCAGTTTACAGAGTAAGAATTTTATTTTCTTTTTTCCAGAGGCTAGCTGTGAGGCCTGGTTCAATGACGTCAATAGTTCTGTCTTCAAAAGCTATTCCGTTGCTGGAAGTGGTGGAATGGTGTCTTCTTATAGCTCCCCTCTGCTGTGGAGAGAGGGGCTGGGAAGGGGAAAACATTCAAGTGGGATCAGTTTTTTCATTGACAGAAGTGCTTTGCTATGTGACTGATAAAAGCCAGATATAGAGATATATATATACTCAGTCTTTCTCACTTGTGCGACATGGCACACTTTAAATTGATGTGATCTGCACTTGTTTTTTGTGCACTGAATACTAAGTAGTAAGTATGTACGAGCTACAGTCAGTAATTTTAGAAAATAGGCAAGGCAGACAAAAAGAGAAAATTGTTTTCAGTGTGTTTTGTCCTGCATCAAAATTCTAGTGTGTGTGCAGGCACACGTGTTTTACTGCTGAATTATCAGGATTATTACCTTATTTGAAAGTAGATGAGTTTTCATCCAGAGGTTTTGTAGCAGGGAGGGTAAAGTTAGACATAGGAGTGCTCTTGCTAAAGACATCTTGATGAATAAGAGTTGGAGGTACTGCAATTAAACCAGCACCTTAATTCCCCTATTTTTGTTTACAAAAAGATTATTATATATTGCAACTGGTATACTATGACTGGTTTTTTTATTAAATAGTACTTTTGTAGTAACAAGTCATACATGCTTGTGCTAAGTAACATAAAATCTAAAAATAGTAATACTTGTATCAGTACCAAGGTTAAAAGAAACTAGCTAAAAAATTACCAGTAGAATATTGTGCTTTGTTATGCCTCACCTCCTGAGCTATCTGTAAACTGTTTTTATTATAAAAATTTGTGTAGTCTGAAAGGTAGGCTGACTAAGTTCACTCAAGAAAAACCAAAGGCAAAGATGGCTTCCTCTGGCTCAGGGAGTCACAAAGTTTCAAGTTATCTGGAGACTGGGAGAGTATTCAGGAAAAATATCACTATATGCTTGCTTTATTTATTTACTTTTCCCAGTCATTTTGTTCATTCTGGGAAAAGGAGGGTGTTTGATTAGATGTTCCTTTGGCCTTTGCTTTTTTTCTCATGAACTTGGATGGAAAACTCAGGTAAATCAACAAGGAGTTCTGGGTTTTCTGACTACAGCCTGAAGCTGTCTGCTTTTGCAAGTTTAACAGAAAATGTTATGACTCTGGAAGTAACAATAGAGCACTTTTATTATGGCATGTTGAAAAAGTGTATGAATAAACACTTTTGTAGACTGTGTGTTCTTGTAAATGTTTGGGGCCGTCTTTGAAGTGGAAAATATGGTCTCAGTTGCTTGCAATAAATCTAGTTCTAATAAATCAGTACTCTGAGTGACGCATAATTCAAAATTAGAGCAGCTGGAAGTCAGCTAGCATGGACTGCTTCTCAGCCTTTGCTGAGTAAAGGTATCTGGTTTTTTCCCTCCTATTTTTCTCACAAAAACCTTCTCAATTTTTTCTTTATTTATTTACTAACTATGAGTGTGTTGTAGGGTTACTTGTCAGTTCTACAGAAAAAAGTGAAAAACTAAACAAAATCGAATCATTTCTGTAAGAAACCAGAATAGTTTATCTCCCCATTTTTAAAATAATCCTACACAATTTTTTTTTTTTTTTTTTTTTTTTTCATACCAAGCCTTTGGAAGACATTTCACTTTCTGGCACCAAATGTGTGTTCAGATGGACTTTGTTTTGTATTACCATCCTGCACTGGAATATCCTGATATAAAGAATATTTCTCTTTTCCTATAAGTGTCAGCCAAGACATGCTGGCAGTAGAAGAACTATTATTATGTGAAAATGATCAGCTATTGTGTGCTTCATAGATATTATTTCTGCCTGATAATAACCCCTTTCTGTAAATGTGTGTGTATTGAGGAATCATTCACATATCTGATCTAGCTCAGAGAGCTCTGCTAAGACTTGTGCAACTCGAGCTCCATATTGACCCTACTAATGGCAAGAAAGTTACCATTTGTATAATCAAGAGTTTGAATGGGATGACATTGAATGCTAGTGTGTCTGTCTTCTGAAAGTGGGGAGCTGAGGTAGCTTGCAAGCAACTGTGGAAGATGATTTAAGACAACAACTGACACTATAGATCTTGACAAGCATGAAATAAAAGTTGCATAAGTTGTTGCAATGATGGTATTTTAATATCCTTTCATGAAGATATTTATTCAGATAATGCATGTGTACTTTCTCCCCACTATTTTTCCAGCAAATGGTTGATACCTTTTCTGTAAAAGGGAAAAAAATACAGTACAAAATGGATACGACTAAGATGATTATATGAAGTTACATAACTGATCAGCTGTACAGAGAAATGGCAGCTAATGACAAATTCTTTCAACAGGAATGACTGAGCTGTTTCTGATAAGAGGTTAAGTGGTGATTAAGAAAATCTAGGTGAGAGAGAATCACAGAAGAAAGCCAGTGAGGCTGAGATATTTCCTTTCCAGTAAGAAGGGAATTGAGTGGGAGGGGAAATTTAGCCACCTCCAGCTGAAGATGAATGATTTGCACATTCTGCTGCCACAGTATAATTTAATTACTTGATCTTTTTTTATTTACAGTGCTCCACAAAATCATGCCATAAGAACTGTTGAGATGTAGATTTTTTTGCCCAAGTCTACTTTGAAATCAAAATGCCTTGGTTATACAGTATACCCATCTCTGTCCCTAACATTCTTATTTCTATTTGGATGTAATTTTGTCATACCTATTCCTGCTCAAGTTAGAAAAAAGTGTCTATTTGTATGCTTTAAGCAAGTTGATGCTTCTAGTGCTAAACTGAAATAGAACAGCCTAATCACTTAAATGGGCTCTTACAAAATGTATAGGTAATATTGAATAAAGTAAAATCCCTTTCTTTATTTGCTTCTTGATAATTGTGGGGAAAGACCTAGAAAAAAGCAATGAATGATAGTCTCATGCCTGACTTCTGGAACAAAAAAGGATGAAATTGTGGAATTCTGTATTGTTGCAGCTCACTGGGCTCTTGCTACTGACCTCATCTGAGCCTCACTCCCATTTCCTGTGGGTTGCACCCCGTGCTAGAATGTAAACTAAAGTTGTTCAGCAGAAAGGGTTATATAACTTAATGATTTTGGTATCTCTGAGTTGTGTGAGAGGCCTTGGAGTTAACTGCAGAGGCTTAAGGACAGTTAAAACTTTTATGCTGACCTGAGGCCTGTTTGCACTTATGGCTTGGTATTTTAATTGCTACAGCTCTGTGTTTTTAGAAACCTGATGGGGGAAATATTGTAAGTTTGTTCTAGTGTGTGTTTCAGTAGTCATCCTTGCTGACAAGCAAATTTACATCTTTATTTGATATCTCTAGTTGTATCAAATTTATCTAATTCAAAACCTTCTCAAGAAAGAAAAGATCAGGTCTACATAAAAGAGCATCAGCATCTAGCAATTATGCTGTTCTGTATTCATTACTTAGGGTTTCAAGGTTGATACAAAGTTATTTACTTTCCATAGATTTTCATCTCTAAGAAAAAAGAAAGCACACTTTAGTGGTCTTTTAGCTGTCATGGATTTGAATTTTCTGCGTGACCATGGTTATGGTTTCTGGTTTTGATGAAAGCACTTACACGTTCAGCAGCTCATGTACATTAGTCCTTTCTGTTAGCTGGGCTAGACTGTCGTGTCCTTCCTGATGCTGTCTGCCTTCTCAGCTTGATGTAGAACGTGCTCAGTTTTCTGTCACGAGCCAGCTGTGCTTGTACATGTTCTCTGTTATATTTAGGAAATGGGAAGAAACCTGATACACAGTTGATCAGAAGTGGTTGCTTGTAATGTTAAGGATAGTAGTAGCCAAAACCAGTACTTTAAAAACTTTTTTTTCTGAAAAATCTTAGTTGTATTGATAAATTGGTTTTTTTTGTTTTTCCAAGGAAACATAATTTTAGGTTTTATTGACTGTGATATAGCTTTGCTTTTCTTGCTTTGACAAAGCCAAGGGTCTTTCCCCAAACCTGTTATAAGTTGAAGAGCAGGTTAGATCTTGCCAGAATGGCATTATGGCTGGTTTCAGCTGGCTCAGGGACTTTCAGATTCTAATGCCTGTTGTACAGCCACTAATGTTTTCCCCCTTTGTTCTGCATATGTATTTGGGCACTGCTTTGGTATGAAAGACCATGAAGAATAAACTCTCTCTTACATATGCAGAATGTAGTAGTTGTAACTCATGGTAGAGGTTACTGGTGGGACAGGAGGTTTGTATTGTGTCCTCTTTTCCTGCTGCCAGTCATTAACTTTTTATAGGCTTTAAATTTTAAAATAAAAATGATTGCATATTATAAGAACTTCCTTTGATGAAGTATACAAATGTCATTGGAAACAAAGTAAACTAATCCTATGGCTGATTTAGATTAAACATTCCACTGGAGTAGCTTTATGTTAGGACTTGATTCATTTGCATCACAGCTCTTAACTGCCATTTTAACTAATTTTCCTACTAACAAAACCCAAATGATAGCTCCCAGGCCAGCCTTCAGAAAAGGTCTGAGATGAGCCTACTTAAATGTGCTAACTTTAGAAGAGCTGTTTTTCTTAAATGACCTTATTCTTGTAGGTATATCAATAATGAAATAGTTTTTGAAAGTACTTGTAACTAAATTTCAAACAATATGGGAAGTCCCACTCTAGCCCAATATTCTATGACTGATTCTATAAATATTCAGACAAACATACTGTCAAGTCTATTTTCTGAACTCATGCCTTTTTAATTCTTGTTGTAGTTAACACACCTTTTGTTCATTCTTAGTACTTGTCTGGGGTCTCATGGGATGGAATTAACTTTCTTCATGCAGTCCATATATGCTCTATTCTAGATTGTGACCAAACCTGTGCTGATATCACTGATATTTTTTACTATGGTTTATTCAGGTGTAAAGTGAGAAGGCCTGTTCCTCTTCCCACCTTGTCCCTACAGGGAGTATGTTGAGGGTGGGCAAGAAGCTGGGAGGGAGCAGCACTGGGACAGCTGATTTTAACTGGCCAAAGAGCTATTCCATGCCCTATGACATCATGCTCAGCAATAAACTTGGCAGCAGATGGCCCTTCCAAGGTAACCTTTGCTGTAGGACTGCCTGGACAGCAGGTCTGCCTGTGGGAGGTGGTGAGTGATTGCCTTTGCATCGCTTGGGGCTCTTTTTTATTAGGTTTTGGTTTCTTTTACTTTTTAAACTGTCTTTATCTTCACCCATGAGTTATTCTCACTGTTTTTCTTCCAACTCTCTCCCCATCCCACTGGAGTGAGTAATCAAACAACTGGATGGGAGTTCAGCTGCTGGCTAGGGTCAACCCGCCAGAGAGTATGTCAATTAAAAGCTTTTGCATTCTGTTTTTGTAAGTGCTAGAATTTTGATGTTATATTGTACCTTAATATTTATAGATTTATGATCTTTGTACAGAGGGAGAATGACCCCAAGTATAGAAATTAATGTAAGCCCTCTTTTCTTGTGCCAAATCTGAAATCCCTTGATATGGGAAATTTCTTTAAGTGGGTAGACAGAAGTAGTGTCAGCTGCAAAAACATTGAAAACTTTTGAACAAACTGGTGATCTCCCCAGAAACTTCACTATGTTTAGGTGAAAATGGTTATTTGCCAACTGAAATATACATAGGGTATGCTATTTCCTATTTAATGAATATGCATACACATAAGCCAAGATTAATTCTGTCAGTCGGTTTGGATTTAGTGTAAAACAAACACGGCACCAAAACAGCAGTTGTAGAGACTGTGCTTTCACATGATATGAAGTTAATTCAAACACTTTGAAACAAAGTAATCTTGAATGAGATGTGTTTGAAATACTAGTCCAAATTTATTCTTGGTTCCTGATCTCTCTGCTGCAGTGTTCAGAGAAAAATGTAATTTAGTAAGAAAAATGGGTGATTGTAGAGGTAAGCAGTAGCTTTGGGGGGACCTCCCGAGAATTCAGGTTAGAGCAGAACCTTCTGAACTGCAGTATGCAAATCTTTGAATGTATTGAAGTGTGGAAAGAGTGTCAGCTATTAATCCTGTAGTTGTTGCAAATGTAACTGCTGCTGCTAGTACTGGAATAGTTTTATCAATTTCTGAATGGGTAATTAAGATTACAAAATACATTAATTAAAGACTGCTGGGCAAATTAAATAGTAGAGAGACCTGTGAGGATGAGAGGCATTAAAACCAAAGAGGTAAAAGCTAACGTTCCAGAAACGTAAAACTAATTAGTGGGGTTTGTTTCTGTAAGTAACTTACAGGAGGGGTTCTCAGAAAAAGTAAACAAACTTGTAAAAATGAAAGACAAAAAAATTTTTATAATTGCAAAAAAAAAACCAAAACCACCAGGTGGTATGTGTATTCTCTATCAAACTTTTACTGTTTGCAAAAGAAAGTTGATTTAATCAATAGAATAATTTCACCTGTGACAAATGTGCATCAGACAAATCTTCACATGTGGTGCATGTAGCTGTTACACTTGAGGTTATTCATTGTGCACACTTGCCTGCAGGCACCGTGTTTGGCTGGGATCAGACACCTAAAACACATGAAAAATGAGCTAAAATAAAATACCTTTGCTTTCCAATGACTGGGAGAAGGAAGTTTCCAGATAGTTTTCTTCTTTTTCTTTTAAAATATCTACTGTTCTCCTAAAGCTAAAGGAACTACAAGATCTCTATTAAAGGAATATAATTCTTTTTTTTCTTCTCTGGGATGGTCTACAGCTGTAGAGCTGTAGCTTAAAACCTTTTATAACAGAAGGAGGCTTTTGTAGTATGGCAAAACTTAGATTATATTAAGGATGAAGTAACATCTTCATGCGTAACATAATCTAAGTTTTGCCATAAATCCAGAGTACTTGGATTTCACTGGTTTAATAATGATACCAATATGCTCCTTTTTTTCTCTTGCCCTCCTTTCTGTCTCTTTCTGATGTTGGTCATTTCTATAATAATCTGAACCATGCCAACTGTTGTCTGACACTTGGATTTGTTACTTTTTATTTTTGCCATTATCTTGGTCACTTCTTTAAGCAAAATGTTATCAATGTTTTTCTTCTATTACATCTAAGATTTTTCTTATTCAATGCAAAAAAAGTGAGAGAAATATTTGAGTGCAAATGCTTATACCCTCCACCAGAAGAAAATGTGCATTTCTTTGGTTATTGTGATTATAGAAGTAAAGTTTGCAGTTTCGGTTCTTAATAAATATTTTCTGACATAGAATCGGTTTTGTAATTCTGATATTTATTTCAGCTTTCCACCAGAAGATTAGTTTGTGCAGGTTACATCCAATCTCAGTTATTTTTATCCCCATCTCTGCTTGTTCTTGGCTGTGTTCTGCCCCTTATCTGCTTTTTTAGTAGGTCCTTTTAACCAGATCATTTAATGTTTATGTGTCAAAGACCAGATGTACTAGTTATGGTGATAAAGCTGAAGAAGTAGCAAGACAAATGAATGGGTGAGAACTTGTCACATCTGATAACTTAAGTACTTGCCACTGAAATAAGTTGTTTAACTATTAGCATTACAAAGAGAGAAATTCTGGTAAAACTACAGCAAAGAAAATATATTTAACAAAATTGAAGAAGGGGAAAATCCAAATAATTTGCAGATAGAATAGAGATATACTCAGAAAATGTGAACATGGAAGATTTTTCATAACTAAAAGCAGAAGGTATGTGTGTTGCTATGGTTTAGCCCCAGGAATTAGGAAAATCTTACAATAGTCTATAAATGTGCCAAATTTGCAAGTTTGAGGTACTAGTAGAACAAGACCTCTCTTCATATGGTACATAAGTTTACATCTATCTACACATTTTATATATGAAAACTTTAATGTGGAATGTTGGGTCTCCTGACACACCCAATGCTATTTGTTAAAAAAAGCTTATTCATTCTTACTGCACAGGCCTCCATTATTTGTTAATGGGCAAAAATGTCTGAATTTTTTCTGTGTTGGTGTATAAATAGATATTAATATACTAAGATCAAGATTATGGTAAAATAAAGTCCATTTTTACATATTAAATAATAAGGTCTTCAACCTGTCTATTTTTTTTCCAGTTTAGGGTATGCATTCTGGAACGCAGAGGAATTTTCAAAGTTTAGCAATTGGAACACAAAGATCACTTGACAAATATATGTAATGTTAAAAGAAGTTGTCTGTCAGTTTCAGAAGCAAAACCCAGCTCAACTGATAAGAAACAAATGCTGGATTTTCCTCATGATAATGTTGGGTTTTCTCCCCAGATCTCCTCACACAAAAGGTTAGAAGCGTGCAAAAATCCATACCATGAAGCATATGTAACACAAACTAAATCATTCCCACAAGTGTGAGAACAAGGTTCCCTGGCACTTGTATGTGATTTAATACTGTGCATCCTTTTTTTTTTTTCTGCTAGATAGACCTAGTAGAAAAGGGTTTGATTTAAGTAACAGAAAAAACTCAACTGTATAAAATCCTATCATAATATACCCATACTAGATTGGGATTGTGTTTAAAAGAAAATTGATATTTCCCAAGGTTTAGAAATCTACTTTTTGCCTCTCTTACATATATTCTTAAGTCAGATGCAGCCTCTCATTTTGTTTAAGTGAATGAACAGACAGTGTAATAGGCCATCCTCAGGTTCTAACCTGCAGGTGTCATAGTGCAGTGGTGAGGACAGTAGGGCTTCATTTTCATTTGTGTTGCCTTGTTGACGGATTAGTCAGAACTTGCCATGGGTTACTTGTCAAGGGATGTCTTTTGAATCTGATTCCAAAGAAAACAGCAGGCTGTCCAATTGATGGAAACTTTGAAGGGTTTCTTTCTGGTTGTTAGAAATAATAAAGGACTGAAGCTCAGGCATAAAAATATACACACTGCTGTGTGTAGTGTAATTTAAATTTTGTGTGGATCATATGAAATAGATGGATCTATATAATGTTGATTCCATTAAAAATTTTCTCCAACAACATTCACAGTGATATTCTTAATATGACAACATTATATGCCAGGTACTTGAGGAGGAAGGTATTTTTCAGAACTCTATGAAGGAGGTAGCTAAGGAAGAGGTTTTCATCAGGATTTGTCAGCTTTTGATTGTGAATGCCCAGAAGTTCATAGCCCCCTTGCCTTTACCTAAGGCTTGGCTTTTCCTTATGGGTACTTGGCACGGTGCTGTATTCCCAAGCCCGGCCAGCCCCGGCACCGCTGCAATACCGGCGGGACTTGGCTGGTCAGGAGCATCAGCGAGACGAAGGCAGGAGGATGAAGGAGGGACTCTTGAGAGATTTGGTCACAACGAGTTTATTGGAACTCCAACGTGGAGCCCTCACCTCGGGACGTCTGCCTCTGAGAGAGACCCAGACTGACCCCAGGGAGGACCTTTTAAAGGGGGGTGTAACACGGGGGAGTTCAACCAGGGACCAATAGGGTACGATGGGGAAGTGGCTCATAACATAACAGACATATACAATAACCATACAATGAACAGTAGGAGGTGACAGCCTGGATCCTGCCCAATCACTCGACGCCTCTCCTAGAATTTTCCAGAAGCAGGGAGAGACCCCCAAAGTGATGGACAGGAACAGAGGGTTACATGACAGGTGATGGACAGATAACTGTCTCTGAGTGGGGAAAACATAGAGAGAACCCAGAACCAATCACAAAACTGTCACTGGGGAGAAGACAGGGATAAACCAAAAGTGGGTAACAGAAAGGGTACATGGAACAAACCGTTTTACAGAAGAGCATTAAGTTATGAATTAAAATTAAATTTTAAAAATGCACTCCCACCGGTACTCCAGAAGTCAAAGCTGACCCTTTGAAGTGAAGTCCTGGCAGGAGCTGGTGACAACAAAGCTTTGAAAGCATTGGCTTGATTTTTTCTTTCTCTCTCTTTTTCTCTCTCTTTTGCCTTTGCCGGGTCATCTGACAAATGAGTTTTGGAGCTTTTGGCAGTACATTAGATATTTATGTATGGTACTGCCTGGCAGCCTCTTAGTGGCCAAAATAGACAGCATAAGCCATTTACGAACAGAAGCCAAAAAGTAATTTGGCTCCAGGAATATAAAGACATTTGGTTTCCCTTCTGAAAATGTTGGTGGACTGTTCTAGAAACTTGTATGATAAAGCTGTAAAATATCATGGCTATGTGAGTTATATGAGCTTGGAGAAGCTGCTGCCTTTATGACTCCAACTGATAAAAATTACCACATCTTTCTCCCAATGTTTTGGCACAAAATTCTTTATTCACATTCAAACATGAGTTTGCAAATTTCAGTTTAAGAGCAGAGCAATTGCAGGAAAGCTGAGAGAAAATAGTCTTGACTATGTGTGAGCTTTCTTAACAGGAGGGTGGTGATTGCTTACCTCTAAAAGCGGCTGCAGGTAGATTAATGCTTAGATAAATGAGGAAATAATAGGAGGTGATAGATGAGGAGGTTTGTAGTGGGCCCTGTATTTTTTGTTAACAAGCCCTGGTGTTTTTATTTGACAATGAGGATACTCAGAACAGAAATAGCAATATTTATCACTTGGATTAGACGTGAACTTGAAAGTGCGAGTTTCAGCAACTACGTAAAGACAGCACTAATGTTTAATTTTCCCCTGCACATTTCTTTTCAGTATAATTCCATCAAATTCTTAAGTGGATAGTTATAGCTAAGTGTAGTCTTGCAACTGGCCTATGAGCTTTAGGCTCTTTTTTTAATCCTTGTTAAAATTTCAATTAATGTACTGAAAAGAACAAGGAATTTGAAGCTGTGTTTTGTAATCAATATTATGTTATAAATTGCCTTCAACCAGTGAAAAATTCCAATGCTAATGTTTTTAACACTGGCTGTGATGAGGGTTTCTCTCCAGAATATCTAAATATAGTGTAAATTACTAAAATGGTATCTTTTCTGGATGAACTTTTAGGACTATGTATATCATTAAAAAATTATTTCTAAATTAATATAATGTCATGTTTTCAAATTTTCTTTTTAAAAAAATTTGATGTTACATTAAAGTGGTGCTTTCAATTCAAATTTTCAGCATTAATCTGTCTCTCTTGTAATTAAACTATACTCAAAAAATGAAACACTTGAAACAACTTGAGAAAGGAACTTGCTTAAAATACTTGATGAATGTGAACGTAGTCCAATTTGGCAACTACAACTAAATAAAGAAACAGGCTTGTAACTCTGCTCTCCCCTCTTCTCCATTAACTGTGACTAAGAGGGAGTGTTTTCTTCCTCACAATAAGAGGAAATCTCATTTGTTACATGGCAACTTTAATGTTATCTCTGTAAGCACTGTTTAAAGGCAAATTACAATACCAAACACTGATTTAATGGAAAAAACATGTATTGAACTTGGGAAAAATGTATAGTTTGATCCTATGAAAACCTCTCAAGCTGGTATTTTTTTTTTTAGGTAACCTGTTATATATTAAAAATTAAAGACTTGAAAAAATAGTTTTCTTTCATGTCCTCACAGTGTTTTCAACAGATTTTCTATGTTTCATCTTGTAAGAGGTACTTTAAAGCCATCTGTGGTGTTGCAAATGTTGAAGATAGTGATAGAAAATTAAAACTTTAATTTAAATTTTGGAAGAGGATCTTGGAACTAGTCCTGTAGTATATATTGGTAATCCAAGAACAGTTTGCCACTGATTTTAATAATATTGAATGAAACTGTGAGTCAGTGTATCCAGAAGCACAGTTAATTAACTATGGTAGTTTAAGGAAAACTTAGACATAAAACTTCTTAATATCAACAGTATATAAATATTACTATTCATTCATTATGAAAAATCGCATTTGCTACTATGGCAAATAGGTGTCAACACAGAAGCTTGCTCTCATAGATCACATGTAATAATTGTTTTAATCTGAATCTCTGATCCCATATAAACTTGTGAAAATACTTGGATAGCCTTTCATAATACATAATATTTTTACTTAGATTAATGTTAACTCCATTCTCAGCTCTTTTCTCAACAAACTAAATTGAAGAGTACATCTATTCCACTTCAGATTTATTTCAGCTAATACTGAGATAATAAGTTTTTGAATTACGGCCAGACAGACAGTAAAGGTAATCAAATCACCAGACCTGAAACATCTACATTGCCCTATTGGACAGAAACTCTCATTTTAGTGATTAAATAATTTTAATTTCTTTTAATGTTTCATTCACACTATGTCTTTGATTAGGATGTACCTGCACTATTAAATGCTTTGGCAGTGCCCCGCTTAAATGATGACTTGGATAGCCATAAAGATAAAAACACAGGAAGAGCTAAGTCTTATTTCTAGTTAATCACTCTTCAGTAGTTATTTCCTGAAATATTCAATCCAGTAATTACCTTTGGTTTATGCACAAGATGATTGTAATCAACCATCTTTGCAGGTTATGAACTACTAGGTAGTCTTGATATTCAGCCAGTTAGCTCTTTCTCAGTTAGATCAAAAACCTTATTAGTGTAGTAGTAAAAAGAAATTTACATGAAGCTATATTGCTCTCTGAAAATTTCACAAGCATATATAATGAAACTGCTTCATGTCATACCCAGAAAAACACTGTTATCCTCTTCAAAAATATAACAAGGGCGTATGTTTTTTGAGACACAGAAAGATTAATTTTCTACCGTTTTGCATTGTTGAAGCTGGATGGATTTCTAGGACAGTTTTCTTTTTCAAAAGATGAAAAAGCCTAAAATATTCAGAATACAACTTCTATTAGGTGATAAATATAAGGCTTAAATTTGAAATTTTAACTTCAGAAACTGGATCTAAATTTAGCAGCTCTTGAACAGCAAGTTAAACTGCCTCCAAGTATAAAAATTGAGCTAGTATGTTACTGGATTAATAGTGTTTGGGTTCACAGGAGATTCCTTGAGGAATTCAAGAATTATGTAATGTGAAATTATTGTAGCAATTACAGCTGGGTGGTTTTTGACAGCCTGTAATTAAACTGGAGCTTGTAAAGATAAAGATTTATATCTTCTGTATCTGAGAAGTACCATCACTTCTGTGTGATATGAGCTGGTATTCAGGCTAAGTGTTTGAAAGATATTATTTTTGTCAGGACATCAGGACACTCACAATGTCAGTCACTGATGTTCTTCTACCTAGTACTGAAATGTGTTAACATCTTTCACTTGAGTAGATGCTGAAAGTTACCTTCCTTTCTTCTATATCCAAACAGTAGTTTTAAAATCATGATTCTGTATAGTCTAAATTTGATGGTGGAGTGAGTTGGGTATGTTAAATCTTCTCTACACATTGAGCCTGTGTTACGAATGACCAAAATAATTGTACAGAGAATAGTAAAATCTCTGGCCAGGGTTAAATTATTCAATTGATTTGATTCGCTTCTGACCTTAACTGTTGCAAATTACTATTTTTTGTAAGAGACAGGGATCTGTTTAATAAAGTGAAAATTTAATGAGTTTTCTGAGCAATTTCTTTCACTATTCTGCAGGAATAGGTGATAACTTTATTCATCCTGGAGAGCAATTAACTGTTATTTTACAAAGAATTTACTACCAACTCACCATTAACAAAAAGAAGAGGTGATATTTTGGTGGTCACATATTCCATGCCCATGTTGTCATTAGTTACGAAGAAAACAATTTTGGGAAACTTTTGAAGCATAACATCATGTTGCAAAAACCCCGGCTCTTCATCCTGCATATTAAAATCACCATGAATATTCTAACTCTTGGGGCATTTAGTAATAAAGCCAGAAACACAAACGACTCTACTGCAGGGAAACTTTTTTATCCCTAAAGCTTCATCTTAAAGTAATTGGTTTTCCTGTCTCCTCACAACCCAGACAGTCTGGGAATCTGATCTTAAATCAGACCAATTAAAAATTTTTAGACTGCCATAAGCATACTAAGTATTGCCAAATTCACATCAATTAAAATATAATTTATTTAAAAACTGCATTTTTATAACTGCCTATCTCTCTCACACACACCCAAACAAATGCTTTTCATTGTATTTTGACTAGTGCGATGTCACTTGTAAACGTTTCAACACAGTTTATATGAAACATTTATCTATACCCTTAAAAGAATATTTGAATATTCAACAAGTTTCTGGCTGATATAGCATTTTAAATCATTGACACATTTTCCTACTTCCAAAGTTTACACAGTGTTGTTTCACTCTGTATCTCTAGACAACCTCAAACAATAATGAATTTTAAAGTATTTTAAAACATTTTTTAGAGTTTGAAAGGAAACATGAAGAGAAGGATAATTAGCAGTGAGAACTGTAAATCATACAGCACTTTATTTGTTTACGTAGGCAAGCAGAGTTATGTGATAGGGTGGAGGCAGGATATCCTAATCATTATAAATTTTTCCTCTATAATTATGAACCCTAATCAACATTTTGCGTGCACATTTTTTTCCCATGTGCGAACAACCACCTAAGCTGTTGGTACTCTTAATGTAGTCTAAAATCCTATAGTTTGTTTGTATTGTAAAGGCCTAGCTAGATTAAAGAGGAGTATCTGAATTCATGTACATAGGCTTTTTTCTTAAATTTAGTAATTTGAATCATGATAAAATGAAAAAGGCTTTTTATGTTGATTTTTTTTTCCAAGTCTTGTTCTAATCAGTCCTAACTGCAAGCAGAAATCTGGAAGTCTTGGCTGTGTGCTCCAAAACATGGATTATAGCTGTGCTACTGTTTTTGTGGTCTCAACTCAAATAGACTTCCAGCATACTTGATGACTGCTCATGACATTAAACCCTTATTTATGGGTTAGAGGGTCTAGAATTACTCCTTGGTTTCTATGGTCACGGATGAGAAAGCTGCCTGAAATTACCTGGAGCTTCCTCTCAACTGTGAAGTGCAGTGCAGAGAATGGCAAAAATGCTCACAATTTGCTGTGGAGTTTAAGACCTCACCACTCCCCAGATCAGCATAGAGACACTCAGAATCTGTGTCCTATTTCCTGGACACTGTGTAGTTGGCAGTGCCTCAGCCACAAAGCAGAAACTTGTTCTAATAGAGCAATGCCTGCCTGCATGAATAATTATTTGTTACTCTGAGTATCCTTTTTACAGAGATTAGTAATATCTGAGCAACAGTGCTGTGTTGTATTGGTATTGTCTTCTGTTTCCCAGCTGCAGCCAGAACCTGCATTTGGACAGGGCAGTAAAAATTATGAATGGACCAAGGCAGAGTAGAGAATTGCTCATAAACGGAGATGGGGATGAATGATCCTGAATGCAGGAGCCCCAAAACTGATAAATGCGGGGTTGAAGTTTCCAAAATGGGAAAATAAAATTCTATGTTAATGGCAGAATGAATTAACAGTAATTTAACAATTTATTTTCTTGTCCTAGTGGCCTTTCAAAATAAGAAGATAAATTAGCTGAGCTAGTTAGCTAATTAAGTTAGCTAAACTTAAGAAATGTCTGAATAGCCCTGAACAGATGCAAGGAGATAATTGTTAATATACTGCATTCTCAGAACACAGAATTTTTCTTCCCAAAAGCAGTGAAGCAGTGAGTGAATATTAGTCAGACACAGCTTTTAAGGAAGACTTATGAAGACAATTTTAAACCCTAAATTTTCATGCAAGTTTTTCATATGTACCTGACAAATACTTGTCACCAAAACAGCAGACATCACTTCCTTGGTAGCTTAGGTATCTAGATATCTAGGTTTTATTTTATTTGGACTCAATTGTAAGATCCTTACCAGTGCTTAAGAATAATATTATGAGACTGAACATAACTGAACTTGTCAAAGAACTTGGACTGAGAGTTATTTTTTGGAGATGTTTTGTCTCAGTCCATTAGCATTGGTGTTTCCTCTCATTCGCCTTTGAAGACTGCAGTCTTTTCCTTCATGTAACATGTTGTGGGAGGGTTCCTCTTTTTTTTTTTTTATAAATTGCTTTTTTTCCATGTTGTCCCTTACTCAAGCTCATCTCTAGCATTGTTGCTGAAGTTCTGAGTAAACTGGAAATTACTAAATAATTACTTCGTAGAATTGCACTCAGTTTTAGTAACTGTCATGCCATCAACAGCAAAATAATAGTGGCAGCAGCTGAAAGGGAGACTAGGCCAAATTCATTGGTCTGTTCTAGAAAGTTTCCAGCAACAATATGAATAATTTTGTGGCTTATACTTGGATTAGAGAAACCTCATTTTATTGGAGAACACCACTGGTACTTCTCAGTTGGCAGAGTCGATTACTGTGGGTTTGTCTTGTGGCCTTCTATAGAAGAGAGAGACTTTCTTCAGTCACTTTTTTTACCAAAGAAGCAGCAAGAGTATAGGGTTGGCAGAAGTATAAATCATGTTTGAATGTTCAGACGTATCCTTCCAGATGTTTTCATATATTAATCATATGAAAATTTTTAAACTTTTTTTCCACTCCAATTTATTTCTATAGAAATTAAGATTCTTTTAAAATAATCTGTGATAAAAACTATTAATTTTAATAGAAATGATAGATTTCTATTAAAAAAGATAACCTCACACAAACCCCCACCCCTAGTGCCTTTTATAAGACATATATATTGTCTTGATGTTTCTGTTTTACAACCAGCTGTGAGTTGGCATTTATCAAGGCTGAATTTATTATGTAAAGTATGAAAGCAATAAGCTTCTATAAAGTTTCAGTATAAATCAGGTTTATTTTTTAAGTAATCATTTAATCAAAACCATCTGTGTGTTCTAATGCCTGATCAGGCAGAGACTAATAGATGAAAGCTAAAACTTGTATATAATCAAATATGAATATACAGAAAAATCAAACACTCTTTTAGAGTGTCTGCATGTTTGCAACGCTATGTCAGATTACAATATAACTCAGTCTTCAACATTTTTCTAGGGAAAATAAATATTTAATCACTTACAACTCCAAAGTGGCATGTAATTTGTTGTTTTTCTAGGTCAACAAACAATAGCAGTCAATTGTATATAAATGAAAATAAAAGAAAAGCATACCAATAAAACAATTATGAAACCACAGATCACAAGGAAAGCAATGAATTTTGGGGAAGAAAAATCTGGGAACTGCATAGAACAGAAATACTTATACATAATGTTGTCTAAGTGTTGATCTAGACTTCATTGTTTGTTGAACAGAAATGAAGTTGTGAGTTCAGATTGGTGCATGATGGTCTTCCAAACTTAATTTTGCTCTAAAAATGTTGGGTTTTTTATTAATTAGTGGACCCTTATCAATGCTTTCTCTCTTTCTTGTTTGTGCACCCTTTCTGAAATTGCTCTGTTACACATGCACTATATAAAATATTTTGTATGTGCAATGCATCGTATTGTGTACTTAGGCTCATATGTATATTTCTATTTCTATTAAAACTGACAATTTTCTACTTTTTCCTTTAGTATTTTCTTATCTTGTAGGTTTTCGTAGAATGTATAGCAGCTAATAAACAGACATTAACTACAGTAACTAATTTCTAATTTCAGTTCAGATTCATCTTGATGTCCTTTATTTCATTAGGATCTTTGACTGTAACACCTCCAATATACTGAAGGAGTTGTTAATGTTTGATTTCTCTTGTTACTTTGGTTTTACAAAAGTAAAAGCAAAACAAATGTGGCAGTAATAAAAAATCATTGAAATGAATGTACTTGTGTAAGTACGTGCATATAATTAATGTATGTATAGTACATATTACTATATGTACTTTAGCTTATGTGTAAATATTTCTCTACAATTCTGTGTGTTCTACAATATTTTTTAACCCATCTCAAACATATGTAAGCACTATGCTGTTCTGGTATCTGTGACTTGTTAGAGAAATTCTTAGTCATGTTTTGCACTGTTTTGGGGGTTTATTATTATTTTTTTTAATTTTCTATATACTATTATTATCATTGAAAAAAACCCATACCAAAATACTGTTGCTGTAGAACATGTTGGTATCATTGGAAATCATTGACTACACTTGACTGGCTCATGATCTTTTCTTGAAGAACATAGAAGTCTAACTCACATGCCAAGTATTCTTTGATTAGTATGTATGCAGATAACTGAATGCCCTTCATCCTGGGTTTTTGTAAGTGATTTATTGAACAGTTTGTATTTTTCCTGACAATTTTTTGTTGCCTTTTTCCCAGTGAACCATATTGGAGCAGTTACCCAAAGTTACTTGTCACTGAAGTTAGATAAACTAATCTGGTAATATGATGGCTCCTGAGACAATGAGAAAGTAAGAGTTTTGTCATTTTGGAGTTTGTTGGTTGGTTATTTGGGTTATGTTTGGTTGGGCTCTTTGTGTGTTGTTGTGGGGTTCAGGCAGGGGACGCTTCTGGCTGTTTTTGTAAAGGCTGTGTTTCTGCATGAGACAGTTCCAGAGAATACTACACTGGTTAATTGATGGTATTATTCTAAGGAAAACTAAGTACCTAAATTGGCTGACATCTCCTTTCATTTCCTTTGGATCCCACTAGACCTCTACCCTCAGGAAGTGAGCTGTGGATTTTTACTTGTAAGAGTAGAAGGAAATGGGATGTTATATTCTCTTGTCCTCAGCAGCTGAAGGGAGTTCACCTGCAAATTGTTTGGTCTAAAATTTCAAGTCCTGTTGCAAGACATTTTAAAGTAGAGAAAGAACACTGTGTAGTGCGTGTCTTCCTTCCATTGCTTCCTGAGAGCCTTCATCAACAGCCTTGTAAAATCCTGTGTTTTATCAGATTTCATTTATCTGCATTAAGGATGACCCCATCATCTTTGCCCATTGTCTGCTTGCTCATACATTAACCCATGGCTGTCAAACAAGTAATAGGTGGAGCTCCAGTGGGCTGGTACTTCCTGCTCACTTCCAGATGTACTGATAAAAGACTCCTTGCGTGGATGTCTCTCAGGGTTTGAGAGGCTGTCAGGCTAAAGCTGAAGGGCCTGTTTTCCTCCTCACATGCCTCAAATACATGTACACACATATCTCCATGTCAACAGTGTCAAAGCAAATCTTCCAAATGCAAGCTAGTTTCGATGCACGTTTTCAGTCAGAGCTGCTTCTTTTTTCTTGTATCTGAGCAAAAAGTAGTGCTTATGTCCTCTTACCTTAAATCAGAGACAAGTAAAGCAGTTCTGATTGACAAATGTTCTACTTGCTATTCTTTTGCATAACCTCATGGCTGAGCAAGAAAAGTAAATTGAGCACCACCTATTCTATTAAACCGATGTTTTTTCTTTGATAATAACATTATAATAACTACAAAGCATTACAATGCTGAAATATTGAGTGTTGTTTCAGAAATTTTTTCAACAGAGATGATTAAATGATTATTTAATAGACAAAATTTGCTATTAATTACAGAAGTTATAGGATATTCTGAGTTGCAAGGGGCCCAGAAGGATCACTGAATCCAACTCTTAAGTGAATGGCCCTTATGGGGATTGGAACCTGCAGAGAAGCACCTGAATGATAATAGGAAAAAAACTTCCTTTTGTATGTATTGATTTGATCCAAAATTAAGCAATCAAAGCAATTTAAAAGCTCCAGATTCAAGAAATATATCAATTTTTACATTGAAATTGGATATGGTTAATATATCTGTCTAATTATCTTGCACTATAATAGAAAATAATTTTAGAATAATCTTGGCTCTGGAATACTGCATTGGAACTTGGCAGCTGTCTCTGGCTATTGTGACATTTGAATTGTGCTGCTTAATCCCCATTAGGGTGTTAACCAACTTTATCCATAAATAAATTGAGAAATTATAGGTAATGATAAATGCAAACTGCTGGCTGCATATATCTGTAAAATTTCTATGGAGTTTGAAATCTATTGTCAAATTCTTTTTCTGGGAATTAGAGGGTGGGGTGTTTAGTGCTTCAAAAATAAATAAATAAGAAGGGAAAGGGGTGTGGTGTTCCTCTGTCAATTGCAACCCAAGTTGGTAAACTGAGACTTTTCTTCACTTGGTTGTTTTCAATGGATTGACTAGATGAGTACAGTTATGGGGAAATGCTAAATATTTCATGCCTGACTGGAATTTTTCCCCTGAGATCTTGATCTTGAAGGGTGTACTGTGCCTTCTACTTAAATAGATGTGTATCAGTGGTATTAACACCTGGGACAGTCACCCACTGAATTCTGCATTTAACAGTAGAAAGAAGTGAGCTTCTGTTAACCTTTTCACAGCACAGCCAGGAGCAGATATTTACACTTAGGGAAAGTACACAAATCAAGAAATTAAAGGGTTACCTGGTGTAAAGTGATACTTTCCATTACTGATGCTTATTCCAGCACTGAAGACATTATACCCAACTCTAGCCTGGAATGTCAATGCTGTTGATATCTCCATGTGGAATGGAAAGATTCTGTTTGGCTTGTGTGGGTATCTGGCACTGAAACTCATTTGAAGAAAAGTTAGAGCAAGTGATGGCTCAATAGATAAATGGGCAAGGCTGACAGGGAGAAGCTGTGTGGTAAGGCACAGATCAGAAGTAGGGGTATAGTTTAAAAATCGAGAAAAATTGTAATTTAAAAAAGGTTTTATGGATCATAAAATTTATATATAAATTATAAAATCTTTTAATCAAAAACTTTTTCAAAGAGTGGTTTGGTTTTTTTTCATCATGTTACTTCATTATGAGTTGCAGAAAAAAGCACTTTTTTGTTACAGCTGAAATATCAGATGCACTTAGTAATGCAAATCTGAGCTTGCATAATAGCGAGCTTGCAATTCAGCAAGAAATTGAACTTTGTGAAAAATAGCCTTTGATTTCGTGGGATTAGAATTAATGGAGAGTGATCTGCGAGACTTTCAGATGTATTCTTTCTACATTTTCAGCAGTAGGAGTATGAATCAAAGATGTATTTCAACTTTTAACAGTATTTTTTCTGGAATAATTTTTTAAAATGACAGTATGTCTGTGTCTACTTGAGAGATAAGCAGGCGGTTATCCTCTGAAATGAAACCTGTGGTAGTTTATCAAGGTAGAAGGAAAGAGCAAAAAATTTCTAGATTATTGAACGTTCTAGATCCTCTGTGTAAAAATGAGTGTTACCAAATATTAATTAGCTTTCATCCCTTATGCGCTATATGAAAAATTGCAAAAAATAGCTGGACCCATTCTTTCCATTATGTATAGAAATTTTCTTGAGGGGAAAATTAAATGGCAAATGTCCTTAAATAAGTCCAGTCAATTACTGATAAATATCAGATATTTTTCAATAACTAGACTTTAATGGCAAAAAAAATTAAATATTTAGAACAGAATTAAATCTATTTAAATTTGCAATGGGATTTAATTTGTAGTGGTCATTTTCCTGTCTCTCTATGCATCTGACAGAAGAACTAGACTCTCTAGCATGTAGAACTGTCTAAGAAGAGTTGCTCTTTGACATTTTGTCAGGAGAATTTTAAGCAAATGATGTGACTGTTTTATGAAGTTTCTATGAAACTGTCATATGCCCTAGGGAAATTTTTCACAGCATTCACAGGTCCAGAAAGTCAAATACACCTTCCACTGATACATTTTCAGGCTTTATGTACAAATCAGTATTTAGCTTCTGCACAATAGTGACCACAGTGTCAAGTAAAAACGTGTTTCAGCAGATACTCAGCACATCTTCACAGATGATCCATCTTTCATCAATGCAGCTACACAGTTTAGAAAATGAGGGCTTCAGGTTAAAAATAGGTTGTATTGTAAAGACAATTACATCTTCAGTTGCCAGCATATGTTTATACTGGGTGGGCTATTGGCAATTAACTCTTTTATTAAGTGTGTTTTTCCTGTAAGTTCCTTGTAGCATGTTCCATTTCAGTTGACACTGTACCTCAGCTGTCTCTAAGGCAACCAGGCTGGCTTTTTGTCTTCTAAGACAAGAAGTCATAAGACACACATATGGATACACTAGAAAACGAGACATCTGCAAGGAATTTAAATACTACCCACAGACTTTTTATTCCTATGCTACTCTCTGATTCTCCTTATTTATTTGTGAGGTCCATTGTTGTAGATCTGACCTGGATGAACATATCATAAGAGTGAAGACTTTATCAAATGATTCAATAGAAAGGTATGCAAGGGGTGGAAGGTGAAATGGAGCAGGCATTTAAAATACTCTATACTGGATAACTTAGAGCTCTCAGAATTTGATTGAGATCAATATGAGGTAGAAACAAGGCAGAGCAAGTGCAAACTAGATAAATTTTTTGGTGTTAAATCAGAAAAATCCAAAAGTTCAAAGGCATCAGCAAAAACCTGGTGCTAAGATGGAAAAGGTGTTAGGTGAACAAGTAGTGTATTTTAATTTTAAGGCCTATTTTAGCAGTGGTAAATTCATTATGAGTAAATAATTGTATGATATGATTTCATTTAGAATTTAACTTTTTGCTTGTAGTTTTACTGTGCTGACTTCTTTATCACATACATAGAAAGTAAGGACACTTATAGTAGGTATTGACATCAGGGACCTTCCCCAGCATTTCCTGCTAGAAGAGAAAATGAAGAGGAAGAGCTTCAAGTTTTACCTATACTAGTGTTTGGGGGTTTTATTTTATTCATGTTGCCATCAAAGAGAAACTGTTGAGTGATGGTAAATTGGAGGATGGTAAATTTACAGCCTAGGTGGGGTTGTCTTAATGCAACTTTCCTGCAGAAATGTGTGCCATCAGGAAAATGTTATTAAATAACTCTAAGAATTTCACATACTGAATTTCCTCTGTGAACTGAGAAAGCTATGTTAATTACTATAGCAATTATTAGGAAAATCATTGAATAATGACTGGACAAACAAAGCAGTTTTTGTCAATGAATGCTGCTGAAATTTAATAATTGTATTGCAGTGCAGTTCAGTTTATCTTCCTTCTGTTTGATAAGGTTGCATTCCTGACTCTCATATCTGTGAGGAACTGAAGGAGAGTTTAAGAGAAGAAGTTAAGTTTTTAATTCAAGTATCTTTAATAGTATGCAAGGAATTATGGTCTCTCTTGAAACTTCATTTGTTTCCCTAGAAAAGTTTAGATGAAATTCAAAGACTAGGCACAGCTTCTGGTGGAAAAAGGCTCCCAGAAAGGAGTTTTTAGATTACATTTCATGGTTAGTTTATCTTTAATGAATACAATTGACAAAAATGGGGCCTTAGCTGTTCTTAAAATATGCCACTATACTGCACTACTGTTGAATATTGCCAAGTTTCTGAACAGTCAAGTGGCCTTTGTACTCATGGCTCCATGGAAAAAAAATTGATCTCTTGCCATATGATGACATATAAATAGGAAGGCCTGTTTCCTTGGAGGATATAATTTGCTTTTAACTTGAGAGACTACTTTATCATCACAAATAATTCTAAATGTTATCTCACACTTCACTTCTGTTTCTTTGTTTTTGTCTTCTGTCTTTTTTGATGAATGTGTTCTCCAGGGGGTATTGTCTGCATGCATCTCATTTATACACCATAAAAATTGTGGCTAGATTTAATTTTGATTGTGCAACTGTTTTCAGTCTTTACTTCAATTTCCTTTGATTGCTTTTCTTCATTTGGTGCTTGCCATGAGTCAAATATTAGTGTAATAAAAGCAACAAAAATAGTTCTAGTGTATGATTAGGCTTTGGTCTTCTTCCACCCTTTTATATCACTGCATAGTCTCCAGGCATGTTAATTTAAAAAACTATTTCCAAATGGGTATGACTGTATTTTTTTTTTTATTGCTCCATTCTTCCTACACCTCAGCAAATCCTACTTCATGTATTCAGTGGAAGATATTTTCTCATTATTTATCAATTGTTGCCTATCAGCTTCTGACAACTGGCCTTGTTCACCTACTTAGTATTTATGACAATTCCTTTTCTCCAAATCCTAAATTGAACTAAAATTTGGATATCAATGCGGATAATTTAAGACAATTTCTATCTTCTAAGCCATTTTTCCTAAACATGATTATATTTGAAATATTGCTGTTCTGAACCCTTGTTTTTGTCAGATTTTAAACATACAGAAAATTATCATTCCATTTCCCAAAATATGTTGACTTTGTGCTGTTGGGATGTGTTTTTTCCTGTTTTCCAGGTTTTTTTCCCCAACATTCCCTCATGTTCTAGCACATTAGTTTTAAAAATATTTGGAGACTCAAAGATTCAATAGTGACAGACTCTTGAAGTAAATTGATCTCTTAACCTTTATACATATATTTTTAAACAAACCTAGGCAATTTGGTTATCTTTTAATGAGAGCAAAATCCTGCGGTTTAATTTGTCCTGTGATTCTTTAAATGAATCATGATAGCACAGAAGGAACGTGCCAATAATATTGTCAGCACAGCATGTTGCATACAGCTTCCAGTCATCCATACCCAGAAAAAAATCCAGCCTGTAGAAATAATACTGTTATTCACAGTTGCCATTACAGATCCAAGCTGGTATTTCTAAGTCACACTATGTAGCAGTGCGAATTTCAGGTTTTTTGTATTTGTGTTTTGTTGTCTGCATGTATTTGGTATGACCCTTCCCCCCTTTCTATACTTACCCCTGATGTACTTGGTTTATCCTGATGTAACCCTACCCTTTCCCTTCCCCATTGGGTCAGTGTTTC
>JBBMKD010000170.1:36728044-36831029 GCA_037834095.1 Argya squamiceps
ATCCACACTCCAGCGAGCTACCTGGGAAACTCACAAACTGCTATAAATTGGCTCGGGGATCAGCTAGCCGGAGGTCCCACAAAACGAGCCACTTTAACACTACTGATGTATAGGGTAAAAGTTATGGTTAAGATATTTTGGTTCCCAAATCACAGATGTGATCAGGCATATATTCAAGACAAAAAAATTAGTATTTGTGCTGTAAGAATGGCATTATCAGTAAAGACAGTTGGTTGGGATACAAATGACCAAATATTGACAACCATAATACAAATACCATAATCAGGATTAGTCATCTGGGTTCATTTATAGGCAGAATAGAGAAATAGGCATTCTGTGGTACAAATGTCATTCTAAAATGGGTAAGACAAAACAAGTGCTTTCAGTGTTCTACAGTGTCTGTGAAGGGACACAGAGGTAGCTCAGGTTAAGGCAAGCTGCCATGTCACTGTCTGCAGAGTTGAGAGACATCTCCAGTCAGCTCCCATATGTACTGTGTGTAACTGAAGCCAGATATGAGCAGACACTACTCTTCATATATAATACATGCTTCTATTTTGTTGCTAAGAACAAAATTTAATTAGATTTTGGCTTTGCATTTTGTTATATCTCTTTGACCTGCTGGATGTCTTGCCCAAAAAAAAAACCTCAAGAGCAACTTTTAATGAACTTGTTAGAATCCTTTCTTAAATTTGAATTACAAGTACTATGATAATTCTCATTCTGTGTTCCTGCTGGCTTATGAAGTTCAGGATCATTCTGGCTTGCCAATATAAATTTTGGAAATGTATAAAAAGTTTTGCATTAAAGCATCTAACTCTGTGGTGGAATAGTGCTGCTCCAGAAATTTATGATCAGTGATGAAAAATAAGTAATTTAGGTAAAGCTGGTTATGATGAATGCAATTACAGTCAGGTTAGCAATTTCCCCCTTATATATTTGGGCTGTCTTTGGTCTTTATTTATTTAAGATTTAATAAATTACATATGTTTATTCTTGAGAAAGTTGAAGATCTTCAGCTTTGTGATGAAGTAAATTCCATTGAACAGAGGTGACTGCATTTCTTATTCCTTCATAAGCCATTCTTGGGAGCAGTTTACTCAGAGGCATTGAAAATGAGTGCATGAGGGACACAGTGAACAAAAACAAGACCTCAGAGCTTCCCATGGGAAATGTCTTTCTTGTTAGGTCACACAATCAGGCTGTCACTTGTGCATTAAATATTAGAATCTTTTCAGCACAGATATGCATTTACCAGAGAGGGGAAGGAGACTGGTCCCTTTATAGCCCACTCACAGCTTATCAGTTATGGGGATATGTTGTTTCCTGGAAAGGCTCTCTTATCAGAAGATGATTGCACAAAGATAGGTAGTTCCTACTATTTGCTACTGGTTTTGTCCTTCTTCAAGGCAAGTCCTCTAATGTAGAAACCTGACCACCTTTGTCTTCAGCTTTGGATTTGAACAATGTACAGCAGCAGCAAAGGTCTGCATAATGATTCTTTCTTCTTGCAGCCTTTTTTTGAGCAGCAGTCAGCTGTGTTCAGCCATAAATTCACTGTATGAGAGAGTAGTTCTATGTCTCATGCAGGCACAAGTCTACTCCATTTTAGCAATGGCATACATTAGTCTAGACCACTTCAAATTTATATTTGAATATTAGATTTTTATTGGGGCTTTTCAACTTCCAAATTTTTAAATATACTTAAATAGTACATAAACAAAATACATTATGGAATGCTTGAAAAAGCTGAGGTTTTCCAGTTCTTCAGATCATTCTCATGAAAAGCAGACAAGAACCCCCCACCAACTTCATTTGAAGTTTGGAAGTAATCAGGTGGTAAAAGTGAGCTGTGACCTCACAAATATGTGAAAATTCAGAGGCTTGCTCAATCACTGTCTGTTCTTCCTTTTTAATTCTAGCACAGCTTTTCCATCTTGATAAGGATGTAAATAAATAACCTACCTTCCCTATCCAGACCTTTCACTATTCTACCTTGTATATGCACAGCAAACAGAGAAAAAGACTATGAAAGGTAATTTGTCATTATCAAGTATGATAATCAAATTGTGTCTGGGGTTATCTAGGAATATTCTGTTTTGCAGGGTAGAAAAAAGCCCAACAAGTCATTGCTTCATGCAGGGTTTGTTCCATAGTATCTCACAATGCTCAGGATCACTAGAGAGAAGACGATATCCTTGTACCTCTTTAGAAGTCTGAAAACATGAAGAACCCAAGTTTGGGTTTTTATGAGGTACTCAGTCCTACTGCTGGACCATCTTAATTTCTGCAGACAGGCTCCTCCTTCCATGTCTGAAGAGCTATGTTCATTTCCTTAGAAAGAGACTTAGAGGAAAAGAAGGTCTCATAGATCCTTTCATTAGGAAATGAAATAAGTACTTACTTGGCATCTGGAGTGGGAATTAGTTTAATATTAATGTAACACTTCCTCTGGTGATGTTTTGATAGAGTCAAAATCCATTAATTGAATAAAACTCAGACTGCAATTTTATAAAACAAATTGCAAGAATTATTAAAAACAAAATGATAATGACTTGATTTCAATTCCAAAGGCAAACATAAATCAAAATTAAAAAGGCACCCCTTAGGAGGATTACCAGAGCACACTAGGTGGTGCTGTAATTCCAACAGCAATTGCTGAATGTGCATCCTTCTGCTTTCCTGTAAAACTTGTTGCAGTGGGCTTTTCATAGAGTTCTAATAATTTTGGAATAATAAATATTTGCAGTGTACTTTTAAGATGCTCTAAGTGATCTTTTATTTGGTAGGAACAACACTGAAACCTCTATTTTTTCATGTTTTGATTTTTGGTATGGTGAAATAAAGTCCAAAGATTTTTGATCCTTATTTTACTTCGGACTGAGGTTTCAGACATGGGTTTTCCTTCTGTTGGATATTTTTAGGAAAATCTTTCATGTCATGCTCAAAAAATGCTACTGAAGACTATTATAATCTGTGCCTGCATCAGTACCACCACTTTACCAACATCAGTAGAAGTGAATCACAGTGCCCGTGGTCTGGAATAGGTCTGTTAGAAGGGCAGGAGAACACGTTGGATTCAGATTCCCACTACTATCCATGTTGCAGCTATGTAGCCTTGTGGCCCCATATATAGGAGTTGCTATTTCTTGAAAAATGCCACAGGTCTTTGTGTTAATCTGACAGCAGAGCTTCAGGTTTATCTGGCTCCACCTGGACCTTGTCTTGGTCTTCCTGGAAGTTTGTTTTTTTAGTTTGTTTAGCTGATACAGCAATTGCCTAAAGAGAAGATGACCATGAATGGCTTGTTCTATCATTTACTTAGCTTTGTGCAATTTTGTGGCATAATGCTTTTTGTTACTTAAAGTGCCTAATAATAGGCAATAATATAATAAAGCTCTGCTATATGGAATGAACTATGTTTGACCCTGGAATAAAATGTAGGGTAGAGGGGACGGAATGACAGTAAAGCCTTTTAAATTATACTAGAGGCCCCATTGCTATAAACCACTCCATGTGGTCAGTCACTGGTCACCACAGAAATGCAGCCTCAGGACTGGTCAAAACCAGTGTTAGGGATTGCAAGGAGAGCAGGGGAGAAGTATCCAACATGTTAAAATATGCTGTGTATAGGAAATCTGGTTGTACTGTGGAATTGTAAACCAGTGGCACGAGCAAAATGCATGTTAGAAAGTGCATCAAATAGTGCTATAGAGACCTTAGAGGGGAGGAGGAAAACCAACATCACACTTCTCCTTGAGAAGAGAAGAAAGCAGTCATCAACTTACACTCTTAATCAAAGGAAGTGTGTGATAACACCAAAAATAAGGTCTAGATACTAGTAACTGTATCTGGTAACTAGTAACTGGGTGAACTCAATTTTGAGTACTCCTTTGGAAGACTTTTCTATAGTAATATTATTTTCCTTGATTATTCTTTTTTTTTTTCTCTCACTCTAATAAGGAGTCCTTGGCTAATAATAATTCCTTGATTAGACTGTTATAATTTGAGACTTACAAAAATGAATTTTTAACCCATAAGGCTTTTTTATCCCATGCAAACTGTACTAGTTGTAGCTCAACAACCTGATGGGCAGCTTAGATTGTGATCTGGAAGCAACATTTCCAGCATTCTGGCAGCACTGTGTTTTACTTCCCCCTCTTGGAGATCATTGCATGAGACAAGGAAAGAAGATAAAGAAAATAATTTTAAGTGGCAGGATGAGTGATTGAGACTTCATACCTGCTATGTATGTTTACAGTTGATTAGTAACTCTTCCACAGCACTTTCCCACCCTTTTGTAACCCAAATGCGTGTATTTAAGCAAGTATTGGCAGGGTACCATTGGCATACCTAATGTGACTAATTTCATTGTTATTAAGAAGAATAGAAATTGAGTACAACTTTCAAAGCAAAAAAAGTCACTGCAGAGCTGGATGAAATTACCCTGGAAATATTACCCATACCTCTTTTATATGTAGGGCTTTAAAAAATGATATGCATTCACAGTGGTCCTATTAACATATCAGTAACAGCTGGAAATACTCTCCAGCCTTGAAGTGAATTAGGAATCATGTGGGAAGATGTGAGAGCATTCCAGTTCAATATTTAGATTAACAATTCTAGACAGTTTGAACCCATACCCTAGGAACAAATCAAAAGACATTTGTAATTTTTAGTTCTGCACAAGCCATATATTACTTTACTGTATCTGAGTTTGTTCAGGTTATTTAAATAGAGCCCTTCTCTTGTCAAGTGTCCTGTATTAAACTATAGTTACATGTTGACATTTATTAAGAAGGAAAGATTTCATCAGATGTTTCCTATCACGTCAGAAGGACTTTGCTGTGGGTAGGAAAGTATTGCAGAAATAATCTTGGCTTAATTAAATCTATAAATAGTGAAGATTTAAGAGAATACTTTTTAAAAATACTTTGCATGCTGTCAGCACTGATTATTTTTGAGCTTTCCAAATTGTTTAAAGCACAAAAATGCCAACTTCCATGTTAGGAAACCCTTTGCTCCTACTTTTGCCTTTCAGTGTTCTGTCCAAAAACTTGTTCTATCCATCGTTTTATCTATTAACCTTATTTATTAAGGGATGTTTCAATTCACCTTTCTAATGGTCCTTTCAGCTTGTAAATTCTTTAATTTCTGGAGAAAATTAGGTTTTTATGTTTGAAATGCAAAATTATATGCCAATATTTTAAAATAAATGCCTGCTTTCAAAATTGAACTAAAAATGGAGCAAAGTGTTCCATTCTATTATTGCTTTCCATTCTAATCAGAAAGCAATCATGCAGCAGCATCTTTTCTGTTATTTCAAACTCCACATTAAAAAAAAAAATTCCAGTCAAGCACGCTCTCTTTTTCTGATAAAAATTGAATCAGTTGACTTATTTCAACTAATTTTGAAAGACTAATAGAAGCCTCAAGGCTATTAGGTTCATACAGATTCCTGAAAATTAACCTGAAACTTGGGTATGGGTGATGCCTTCTGAGTAAAATGCCGTGGTATAAGGTTAGTGGGATCCATGAATCGATTCATCTGTGGGAAAAGCCTCAACTCAACAGACACTTGAACATCTAACCATGACACCCCTAGCCATAACAATCTAAGTATACTGAGTTCCACGATTTTTTTAAGAGTTTCAGCAATGTGTAAAGGCCTATTGTTTTTCCTTCTTCAGAGGAAAGGGGAAGACATATATATAAAATTCTCCATTAATGAATCAATAGAAAGCAAATGTTTCTCCCCATATGCTCTCTCCCACTTCCAAAGCTGCTTCTGCTTGAAACTAAAATCTTTACATCCATATCTTTGAAGCAAAATGTTTACTTTCAGTGTACCACAAAACCCTAACATCATTCTTTTTGTATCAGCCTAAAATCTGGTTCCTTAAATTATTGTGGTGCTCCATGACAGTCAAGATCATATATGTCTTGCTTTCACTGCCTGTCTGCTAGATTTCTTCTCTAGGCTATGTGAGCTCTGTGGCTCACTAAGTAGTATCCAGTAACTATGAAAACTTATTTTTTTAAAATCATGTTTTCAGGCTAATTTCAGTAGATGAGGAAAATTAGATAACTTGTAATAAGTGGAACGAGATGGATTGTTACATCATGAAATATAGCATGCCAAGGTAAGGAGCTGCCATTTCCCCATAGGAAGTTAAAACAATGAATACCTATTTTGAGATGAGAAAGATGCTATCAGCTTATGTAGACAAAAGCTCATCATATCTCATAATTTTATGATTGCACAATAAATATCATTAAAGATAAAACACTCTCTTGTAGATAGTGCTTTTTACTGCTACTCTTCTAACAGCTTAATGAAGCAACATTTAAAAACCTCTGTAAGCACTTTGGAAAAGTTCACATTACATCCTTCCTTGTTCCATATCTGTTCCTGCAAATTTTTGCCAAAAATTTTTAGCTCTAGTTTCACATCTTCTGTGTTGTTTTCATCCAGTTGACAAAAGGTTCAGCTTGGCTTAAGAAGTAAAACACGTCCGTAGTTTTGCTCCTTTTAGATCCAGACAAGACAGGAGTTCACCCACATAGGTTTTTTCTCTCACATTTTGTCTTTAAAGAAAAGGCTGAACACGGACTGTCATAAGCAGATATCACTTCAGGCCAAAGGGTCCATCAGACTACACTTTCTTCTGTGCATCTCCCTTTGCTCTCTCTCATTATACTAATATTCTGTTGGAAAAGAATCGATGCCAATATACTGAAGGTTTGGGAACACCTAAAGTTTAGAGGAGTTTGACCAAATTTATGGAATTCTTTGTGCAAAAAATGATGATACTCAGTCATTGCCAACCTTCAGTAAAAACTACCACATGTGCTTTTGTTTATTTCCTTCAGGATATGTTAAGTAAACCTAAGGTGCAAGGAAGCAAAACCAGAGAAACTAGGTGCAGCCTGTTTTTCACTTCCTCTGTCTGCCTCTGCCCCTTTCCCCAGGATTATGTAAAATAAAAACAAAGATGACTTTTGTGACTCCAAGACACAAGAGGTTTTGAAAATACTCAGGTAAGGATACGTTTAGATTAGATGTGTTCTTCTAATGCTACCTTTTAAAGCAAATAAAAACATTAGGATATTATTATTTATAACTCATAACTTGGCATAAACTAAACAAAAACTTAACATATCAGAGGTCTGGCAATCACTGGCCATATGAAGCTTAAGAAAGACAAGTGCTAGATTCTGCATCTGGGATGGACAACCCTGGGTGTATCTACAGACTGGGAAATGAGGTTCTAGAGAGCAGTGATGTGGTAAGGGACCTGGGGGGCCTGGTCGATGGCAAGTTGAGCATGAGTCATTGTGCCCTGGCAGCTAGGAGGGCCAAGCATGTCCTGGAGTGCATCAGGGACAGCATCGCCAGCTGGGCAAGGGAGGGGATTGTCCCCTCTGCTCTGAGCTGGGGCAGCCTCACCTTGACATTGTGCGCAGTTTTGGGTGCCACAATATAAAAAATACATCAAGCTATTAGAGAGCATTCAAAGACAGTCTGCAAAGACAGTGGAGGGCCTGAGCGAGGAAGCTCTAAAAGGAGCAGCTGAGGTCACTTGGTCTGTTCAGCCTGGAAGAGGCTGAGGGGAGACCTCATTGCAGTTGTCAACATCCTCACGAAAGGAAGAGAAGGGGCAGGCACTGATCTCTTCTCTATGGTGACAGTGACAGGACCCAAGGGAATGGCCTGAAGTTGTGTCAGGGCAGGTTTAGGTTGGGTATTAGGAAAACGTTCTTCACCCAGAGGGCGGCTGGGAACTGGAGCAGGCTTCCCAGGGAAGAGGTCACAGCACCAGCCTGAGACAGTTAAAGGAGTGTTTGAACAACACTCTTGGGCACATGGCGTGTCTCTTGGGAACATCATGTTCAGAGCCAGGAGCTGGGCTTCAATGACCTTTGTGGGTCTCTTCCAACTCAACATATTCTGTGATTCTATGATTCTATATAACAAATAAGTTGTTAGCTTGACTAGTAGCAATCCAGATACGCAAACAATATTATTTCCATTTGAGAATAATTTTTAATTACCTAATCTCTTCAGGGATTTTTTCAAGTTGCCTGGTAACATTACCTTTTTTCAATTTAGCCTTATTATAAGATAATAGTAAGAATTTAAAGAAGGCAGACAACTCTTAGAACAAATCTGCAGCTTTATAGAAATCTGTGAAATTTAGGGCTGGGAAACTGTGTTCAGAATCCACACCATAACAAAATTCCTAACGTATTTTGCATGCTAATCATAGATATCAAGATGCCCTAAATACATTAGTCAGGCTTATGCGCTAGCTTACAGGTATTTGAAAGTATTAGTTTCCTCCTTTTAGGTCTGTACTTTATTGATGTCACTTAGAAACTTGCATTAATGATGCAGGATTGTGGTAATTTTTATATATATATATATATATATATCTGTATATATATATATCTGTATTTAAAAGTTTTTCAATTTCTTTACCAGTTCTCAAGTTTTGAAAAACTAGAACCACATTGAATTCTTAAAAAAAGAGAAGAATTTGGGTGACTATTTAAACTCAGCACTGCGCTAGGTTATATATACTATCAAAAATAGTTATCATTGCTGCAAAATAACAATGTATAAAAAAGGCTATGTAATATTTATTACTCTTAAATCTGTAGAGACTAAAAATGAATATTCAAAAGCCCTCATTGTAGAAGTCCTACAATGTCACTTTTCATTTATATCACTGAGAGGGGAAAACGGGCCATAGAGAATTTATTACTGCAGAAAACATACGATGTACAGGAAATATGCAAATGTACTTATTCTGTTAACAATTTTCATTTGCCTTTCAACCTAGAAGAGCTTGGCAGTTTTAAAACTTTCACAAAGCAATTTGTAAGAGCAATTTAGATCTGAGTTGTAGTCAATTTGCCAGATTTTCATTGTTGTGACACTTTAAATGTTTTACAGTAATTTAGTTAATTTTAAGGTACCATAAAAGAGACAGGATGAAAAGACTTAAGCTGTTAAACTAGATTTTATTTTTGTGGGAGTGATGGTTATGCATTCACTTTATAAGGAAAACTAAGAAGGATCACTAAAACTAAGAAGAGAATTTATTTGAATAAAGCATGTAATATTGCTTTAAATAAATACAAGTTTTAAATATTTTGAACTCTGAAGGTCAGAATTCAAAAGTTCTCTGAAGGAAATAACTGACATGATCAGTTTAATTCCTTCTCAAAATATGTTAATGGGGGGTAAGCATAGAGTAGAAAGAAGAAAACAAGGATTTAATATATACTTGTATATATGTCTGTTGCACTGGGTTGAAACTTGTAAACTCAAGGTGAACTAAAACTTTTCTGCTTATTCATGAAGATTAAGAACGGACCTTGCATAAATTGACCTGCCATATTTTAGGAGATCTATTGATTTTCTCTTTGATTTACTTCTTAACAGTATTGCCAAAGCAGAACAGGCTGTGGCCTACTTTTTGAAGAGTTTTCTGGTTTGTGTGATCAAACTGCAATGATAATAGCTGTGACTATTAGCTGGTTTGAAATGTAACCCTGTTAAACATCAACCAAAGCCTTCCAAGAGAAGCCTGCTGTCTTCTGCTGGTGCATGACTTAGCTGTTTACAGAAAACTGCCTGGATGTTTCTGGCTGTTTACAAAGTGGCTCTGAAGGTTTACTTAGCAGTGGTCTGCTTTCAACAAAGTTGTGTGCACGATTTCCTACTGCATTTGGGATTTTTTCTTTCTTTTTTTTGGACTTCCATGAAAAGGGGGAACAGTTTAACTTTATTTAGGACTCTGTTTCACTTGGTTTTAGAACATAGTTTGGAAGAAAGCATGTGCCTTTCTAGAGAAATTATCTTCTGGGCACTTACAAAGTTTTTAGATTTGTTGTTGCCTACCTCAGTTTTGGATCCCAAGGATGGCCTGAATGGGATTGTTCCAGTTTTACTTTTTATATTTTACTACTTGCATTTAGTGGGATCTGGTATTTTTAGAAAATCCTCAGTAAACAAGAAAGTGACTGCAGCATACATTTTTTGACCACTTTCACCCCACAATACATAAGAATCAATTTTAATTGTCTTTTCCTTAGATTATTTTGAAATGTAATTCCTCATGTCTAATAATACATTTTACTCCTTAAAAATAGTTCTTTACTTCACTGTTTTTTTTTCTCCTCTTAAGTTTATTCATCAGTTCACAACTCTGTGGCATGATACCAGAGCTGACTTCTCCTGACACGTCATCTCCTACATTCCTTCAGCAAAATTGTCTCCCTCAGTGATAAATTTAGGATAGAACAGTCCTCTCCATTCACAGATTTGACCATTAAAAAAAAAAAAGAAAAAAAAAGAAGAAGATGTCTGTACTTTATCCTTCAGGATCAAGTGGAAGGGGCTTGGATTGTGAGGAAAAAAGGCTCCTTTTGTAAACAAATTTGTTCAATGACTGCATTGCATTGTAGAAAATACACTCTTATATCCTTGATAATACAAAATATTTTTCCTTGGTTTCACTGAACTGAAAGTTAGTCTTTATATTAATTAAGGAAATGATAAAGTGAAAATCAAAGTACACATGCATTACTTGTTTGTTATTCCATCGCTGATGGAATCTGCTGAGGAAACTAGGCTCTTTGAGGTGGAGAGGACAGGCTGGAGGCCATAAGAATTTTATTTAAAAGAACCTAGCTATTGTATTAGGCCAGAACTGTAAAATAATGGAAGGTAATTTTATATGTTGTGAGAAAAGTATTTTAGATGATTCCAATTCTTTAATGTTCTGTACTAAAATTTTAAAATTTCTGAATATGTTAAGAGATTTGGAGCATGCCTATTCTTGGATAGTTATTTTGAGATACATTTAACTGTGTGACAGAATGTGATAAATGCATAATCTCATTTAAAATTTTTGGTATTTATTATCCTTATACCTTGGGTCTGAGCAATGAAGGCAAATTACTTTTACAAGACACAATATAGTTATCATAGAATGTCTTGAGTTAAAAATGATCCATAAGGATCATAGTCAATCTTTCAGTGTGTTTGCTGTTTCAGGCTGTGTATCTGTAGTGATTCTTCAAATTTCCATAGTCTCTTCTTACAGGATACTGAATAGAAATTTATATCTTAGACTATAAAGAAGGGGAGAAAAAACCAATCATGGCAGACATATACAATTTTAGCGGTTGTTTTCAGAATTGTGGCAGATTGTCTCAGATTTACCACTTGTAATCACTTGGAACCATGAGTATCATATCAAAAATATGCAGTGGTGGGGGAAAAAAGTTAATAATAAAATCAACATTTGTATTTCCCAGCATTATGAGATGAAATAGATTACTGCTGCAATGTCGATTTATTAAATAATATTCCTCAATCATCTAACTTAAAACTGGTACTACTTGATATTAATTAATGTATTAAATAACAGAATAAAAAGAATATGTAGCATATTTTCAGGTAACAATGACCTAGAAGGAAGCAATAAGGCATAGAGGGTGAGAGATTGGAATGTTTTTTAAAAACACATGGATGTGTTTCAGAAACGTGGTAGAAGAAAAAGGTTAGTAAAAACGTTGAAGCTGAAATACATTTACTTAATTAGAAACTATAGCGAAATAATCCAAATTTGCAAAGATGAAAGTCTAGCTCAACACAAATATTGAAAAGCTGAAGTATTTTTTGTGAAAAATACCTTTGCATGGAGCTGGGAAAACTGATCTGAACTCACTAAAATGCTGCACTATGTTGCTGACCCTTGGAAAACAGGTGTTCCTCAGCACTGGCTTATGATTTGTAGCCATGTAGAATTCTATAAAACCTGTTTCAAAGTTGTACAAGTGTTGAAATCACAGTCCTAAAAGTTATGTATTTGAATACTTTGGAAAGAGAATGTAATTGAAAATGGAAAATAACACTGAAATTTAGGCACATATAAAAATCATGCTGTCAGCCCAGCACATGGAGAACAATGGACAGCTGACATAGCTTTCAAAAGACAATGGAAGGAAATGCCTTTAAGGGAACTGTTAAAGCAAAGCTTTTGAAAATAGCCTTTAAGCCTTTTTTTGACTCTGCCTTCAGTTCTGCCATAAGCTGACAGTAGTCAGGACATGACTGTTGTAATGGTGGTATTGAGGAGCTTTGTGTGTGAATGTTGAATAAGGCTGTAGTGTAACTTTAGATTGCAAAGGAGCATAAGCTACTTCTTCATGAAGTCACAGGCATGAAGAGGGAAATTCTAGTCCATTTTCCTATGGGGCTCAATAGGTGAAATAAAATTAAATATTTGCCTTGAGACTTGGTTTCAAAGGAAGTCAGCTGTGGGGTAAGAAATTTGCCTAGACAGACCAACCCACGCAGCAGGCATCTACTCCTGTTAACCCTGTGCAGCTGTTGGCAGGGGTCTATGTCACCTGCAGATAACTCCTCACACTGTTGTTTAGTGACACTATCTTGATGTCATCACAATGCATCAGTATGTAACCGAAAACATAACTAGGCTATAGGCAGGCATAATGATAATTTATGTAAATTTTGAAAAGTATCTTCAATTAACTAAAAAAAAGCCAAACACCTTTTATCAGAACTCAACAGCATTTCACATCAGACTGTGCAATCAGTATTGCCACCTATAACCTTTTGACCATATTTTTTGTAACTCCTTCCTCCTCTCTACTAGGAAGATTTAAATAATAATTGCACTTTCTGTCTTTACTCAGTAGAATTTTTACAAGCAAAGATTTGGCAGATATATTGTATTTCATTTCTCTCCTCTGAGTAGATTTTTGAGAGTATTTCTTTGCTTCTCAAAGAACAGATTGCTACAAGCCAGAGAAGGGAACTTGATGTATTTCTTACAGTTTAGAAAGCGTATGAAGTTTTATGTACTGCAAATAAATACTTGTGGTTAGTTGACCCTGGCTGGATGCCAGGTGCCCACCAAAGCCACGTTATCACTCCCTTTCTCGACTGGACAGGAGAGAGAAAATATGACAGAAAGCTTGTGAGTTGGGATAAGGGCAGGCAGAGATCATTCAGCAGGTACCCTCACGAACAAAACAGACTTGGCTTGGGGAAATTAGTTGAATTTCTTACCAATAAAATCAGAATAAGATAATGAGAAACACTTACATATTTCACTTACTTATGACTGGTCGTATGTAGGATTATTAATTTCTTTGAAACCAGACTGTTGGTTGGGTTCACGTGTGAATATCAGGATTTTGAATAGCTCCATGGAGTGAAAATGAGAGGGGGAGTAGGATCTCTGACAGTGTATGCAACATCTTTAGATTCTGGCCTTTAAAATTCACATCTAGGCTTGCTTTTGGATAATAATTGAAAAGAATCCTTTACCTGCAAGAACTGAATGCAGTGTAAAGCTTAGCTTACGATAGTAGTTGAGATGCTTAATTTTATTAGCCACATTTTAAACCACATTCTCTACCTGCTGCTTTATCTGAAAGGATGCTGGATCCTCTGGATGGATGAACATCTTCAGTTCCTCCTTTGAAATGCATATCACAGATCTCCTTGGCTAAATGTACTGCTCCTTTTCTTGCAGTGGCAGCATCTTTTGAGGTAATTCTTCCTGCTCTTCCCATTATATTCACTTTCAAAACAAATGATCTACTACTGGTTTTTTATATTCTTTTGGGGGCTTATTCAATATCTCTCACATATTACGTATGAGAAATATGAAAAAGCTAAGACAATACACATTCTGGAGAAGCAGCAGCATAAAACATGGCTCCTATTTCCATTAAATATATATATATTTATATTCACTTTAATTATAAATTAAATTTTAAGGGTAAGAGATTTCTTCGAAAGAGATTTGCTTAAATACTTACATGAATGATTTGATTCCATAACTGTCTTCAGAAACTGCTTAATTAAACAAATTCTTATCCTTAGTTAAGGAACTGTCAGAATATGTACTTTTAAAGGTCAGGGCTTAGGTAGTTTCCTTCTTAATGTCATGGGGAGGGAAAAAGAGGAACAAAATCACTGCTTGGATACTTTGCCTTGCTTTGAATGGAAAGAAAAACCCAAACAAACCATAAAGTCTTAACAATCATTTTGCTTTCATCACGTTTTAAAAGATTTGCGCAAAGCCTTTCTCCTGTGCAAAGCCAAGCAGGATTTGTGCCTTTATGATGATTGTCTTACAAAATTTAAAATGCAGGGAAACGAGTTTAGCAGCTGTCAAAATTAGTGCAACTCCTGGGACTAATAAAAAGAAAAACTGTAATGTTGACACATCAAATAACATCCTCGGGATGTGGGACAACACCTAATGTGCGTTTTGTCTGACCTACAAGACATGTGAGTGGCGGCCCTTGTGCACATTGACTTGAAGAGGGATATTATGCTTAGGTCTCAAATTGTATACAGTACTTAAAGGAGAATAAACATTATACTGTAAGTGTGGAGGACCAAAACAAACCCTTAATTTGTGGAGAGCTGCATTGGAATACTGACATGTGCTTAAATGCCCCTTATAACATGTGTGCATGTGTCATTTCTTCAGTGTGTGGATGTGGATGTGTCTAATAATGCTTATATTTATAAAATATTTATTTGGCTTAGATGTATATCTATTCAATGTATAATGAGAAACAATAAGAATTACTAAATATATGTTTTTAAAAAATATTTCCAGATGTTAAAATAGATGCTAAATTTTCTACTGATGCTATCAGTAGAAAATATAAGTATGAAAAAAGAAAAATGATGTTTCAAGAGAAATTTGTTTCCAGCATACTGATTTAATTACCTTGAACTAAATAGGTCAAGGACTCGAATGCAGAAAACAATTGCAAGTCAAAATGTAGAACACCCCAAACTCATCAACCTTCAAAGAAAGGTTTCCAGGCTTATCTGGATGAATCCTGACCTGAGAAAGGACTTCTTCTCTCCTGCCCTAAAGACAGCATGAAAGAGAGCTTTATCTTGTAGGTCAGAGAAGGTAGGAAGAGGTTAGAATTGCCAGAAGTCAAGCTGAAGTGACCGTTGCAAGGAAATTAAAACAAATAAACAAAAAGATTCTTTAGATAAAGAAGAGAACAAGATCTGTTTGCACAAGGTAACCTGTATTGGCCCCAAATAAGAGTGGTGTTTTGAATCACTTTTAAATAATCATGCTAAAAATCCGCACAAGCCAGACAGCTAATGATAATGGACATGTGGCAATGGAAACCACTTCCATAACGATGGTACAGTAAGCTCAGTGTGTAACACATGTTAAATGGATTATGGATGGGAATTGGATAGGTGGTCTCAAGAGTTTTACCATTTCAATCTGGTAGCAGCTATTTAGGAAAATGGGATGAGAAGTAAAGGGATAAAAAAAAGTAGTATAAAATATAATTTGTGGTTTTCAATTATGTATCTTCCTCAAGTAATATAATTTTAGATAAGATACCTGATCACATTACCATAAATAGAAGTTATATTTTTAATATCCCTAACTCAGTTCAAGCATAAGGCATATGCCTTCTGTGCCAGCTGTGGACATTGTGTTTTGTGATTTGTAGTAAACACTCTAAACATGCTGTGGAGCAGTGGAGTGTTTTATGGCTTGTTTTGTCCTTAAAACTTTGTTCCGTGAACTCACACACTTCTTTTTGCTGGACCAATTTGTTTCTGGGAATTACATTTGATACTTGTATAGGGTGCTACATGAACTCCTCTACTTTCCTCTGTCCAAAAAACATGCTCTATGTACATTCAGGCTCTTTTCTCTGGGGGTGCATCTTTTGCCCCATGTAAGCAATAGGACAAGAGGAAATGGCCTCATATTGTGCCAAGGGAGGTTTAGGTAATGGATATTAGGAAAAATTTCTTTACTGAAAAAGTGGTCAAGCATTGGAACAGGATGCTCAAGGAAGTGGGAGAATCCTTGTCCTTGGAAGTGTTCACAAACGTATGTACTTGGTGCTGGGGATGTGATTTAGTAGTGGACATGGCAGTACTGTGTTAATGTTTGGACTCGCTGATCTCAGAATTGTGCTCCAACCTAAATTATTCTATGTACAAATATATAAACAGCTACTCTTGCCTTTGCTACTGTGGCCCAACGCTTCCTGAATGTCCTTCTTGGACAACTCATGGATACAACAGAATAGTAAATGGCTTCTTGCTTGCAAGAACTAAGCAGTGACACCTGGGAGGAATTTAAAGGCTGTGTTATGAATGCATTATATTCACTGGTTATTGGTTAGAAGTAACTGCACTGACTTTAGTGAGAAACTATTGTTCTCCAAAGTGCTTGGAGAAAATCTGCTTCCCCAAGGCAGAATTTAAGACACTGGGGAAAAGAGCCAACAGCTCTGAACTACTGTTGCCTTTTCACAAGCAACTGGAGAAAAAACCTAAATTTTATTAGACTTTTTTTTTCCCAAGAGGTATTAGCTACTGTTGACTGACTGTATTCAGAGAAAAGAAAGGATAAAAAGTTCAGCAACAAAAGCTTTCATAACATTTTCACCAAGGGCTGGTGTGCCTGCAAATGTTTGTTTATTTTATTTTTTACAACTATTATCTGCCTGTCAGCGTGCACACACAAGGAAGAGAAAAAGACCACCTCCTGCATGTGATTAGCAGCCAGCTTGCTCCCTAACATCACCTGAACTTACAATTCTTGCCATGGCGGAGAAACATACTTTGTCCTCCTAGAATAACTTTACCATTTATACGTGTTATGGTGGGATTGACCCCCCTCTTTGCTGATAATTGATATATGCCCTAACCCTTAGAACTCCTACGTGTCCTGCTGTACACCTGCCACGGCATTTTATCACTAGGAAAAGATATAATGCCTTATCTAAATCTCTGTGCTCTGCTGCTTAAGACATCCCTTTTTCTCAGATTCTGTAAAAGCCATTTCAGAAGGCTGCTTTGTGGATGGCAATGGATGCAGAAGGAAGTGTGCCTGGTGGCACACCATTACAGGTGTGACTCTCCCAATCTGCAGTGGAGAGAAAAAATTACTCTTGTGACTTGTTTAGGGCTACTTGTGGCATGTCCTTCCTATTCCCTTTTATATAGAGGAAGCTGAGCATAGATCAAAAGTAGTTCAGCAAAGCTCTGTCTAGGCAAACCACGAACACTGATGCATGGAGCAGGTGAAGCAGTGCAAGAGCTGCTGGGAGTCTTCAAGGAGGGTCTGCAAAGATTTGAAAATTTATAAAGCTGGTTCACAGTGTCCTGAATTCTAGCCATTCTCTACACGCATAGTAGTTATATATTGGGTGAAAAGAGCATTATCTTTTCTCTCCAAGGTGAAACATTCCAGAGTTATCCCCAATTTTATGAAATGCTGCCACAATATTCACTGTATAGCCTAAAGCTTGGCATACTCAGAGCCAGTGCTAGTAGAGTGCTGCAGGTGGTCTGTGGAGGGATGTGTGCTGTAAGCATGATGAACCTTTACCTTTGAGAATATTTTACCATAGTCTTTGTCATTTTTATTAATCTACTGATTTATCTGGATTATATAATTTACAGGTTTTTAACTGTGGTGTTTAATTGCTGAGGTATCTTTATATTTTTCAGCTTCTGAGGACTTGTGCTCCAGACTGTCTTCTATTAAGCAGAAGCTAAGGCTTAAATGCAAGTTTGACCTGGAGGCAAAGCCTGTTGGTGTGGTTGTTTTGGTCTCCACTGTGGTCACACTTGGATTAATTATTTTTATGTGGTCTTCTTGTAAATAAGAATTAGCTTTTATTTATTTTGTTTTCTGGTGGATATCTGTTTGCCATTGACAGATTCTTGAAAGGTAGTTGCAGGCTATTTTTGCTTTAAGAATGTTTTAATTTGGGTAATTTGAGTTACATTGCCAGAGACAAATTTAAAAAAAAAAAACAAACAGAAAGAAATTGCATTGTATTAAGCATTTTAATTCCAAACACAATTTCCATTTCAGAAGAGAAAATGTCTGAAACTTTTGCAAAAGAAAATAGTTATTGATACATGGAACATTTTCTGCATAAATTCACTCCTTGCATGTTTAAGGAAATGAAATTTCATTAATGTTTGGCATATTATATGCATAATCCCATAGAGTTCAAAGTCCTGTTTTACACTTCAGCACTGGGAATCAGGATTTCCCAACACAATGCAGTCAGAAAAAATGAATTAGCACTGACGCAGAGCTCATGACCTCCTTGGCGCCAAGGGGCTACATTTAGCCAATTTCCTGCAAGGATATAGTTCAAGGAAAGTTTCTCACTGATGCCTAATATAATTTGTATGATCACAATTACCTTTTTGTTTTAATTTTTCCAGAAGTGACTTTAGAAAAAAAATCAAATTTTTAATAGTTTTTGAATACCATTCCCTTGTTGAAAATAAGATTTAATTTCATTGGCTTCATATATGCCCTGTTTGACAGTTAAGTCCAGCGTTTTGTTATTTCAACAGACTTCAAACATGTCATAAATAAATTTCCACTGGGTTGGCACTTCCTTTTTGCTTCCTGATGTAGGGATTGATTGTTCTTTGCAAGTCTCTTGGGATTTTATAAGCTTTCTCAGAATGACTGACTTGACCACAAATTCAACCATCATAATTTTCAGAAACCGTTCACACAGAAAAGCCAATAGAGGCAATTTTTAGAACAATAGAAAGTGCTACGTATTGTATGAGATCAAATACCTTCTCAGGTGTAACAAGGGATACAGACAATGGTGGAATCTATTTAAAATGTCATTAGTAGCAGAGAAGGCCATTAATATGAAAGTTGTATGAGATAATATTCCTAGAATTAACATTTCTCACAAGGGGTGTCTTTGTATATGCATAAAAATACTGACATGGTTAAATAGACTACTTGGCATTTGGGAAGTTTATCAAGTACTGTGGAGATGAAATAATATTAAAACTATGTACTGAATTCGCTTAGGATAAGAATGTAGTAAAATTTTATTAATATCTTAATTAGTTAATGAATATAATTGAATAATTAAGTATCTCAGAAACAAGAAAGGAAATTAGTGTAATAAAAAGAATTAACTGAGAAAGTAAAAGTTCAATGTTCAATCCAAATGCTTAGCGAGAGAGATGTCCAGTGGCATCTTAAATATCCAACTGAATTTCGGTCTTCTGTAGGCCTTGCATTTATACTGACAGCCTTGAAGTGTCAGCTATGCTTGGTGTCTGAAACAAGACTCTTGCTATGTTTAGTCTCAGAAATCACCTTTTAATATTCTACTCACTATTCAATAGTATTAATGTATTCTGGTCAGTAGTTAATAAAACAGCAAGAATAAGATCTCTTCTGGATAGTTGAACAGAATTGTTAAATATCTGAGATTGAATACCACCCCTTTTTTCTTAAGGACTTTTGGCCATAGCTGGGTATAATTTCTCTTCTGTGCCAAACTCTTCTGTGTGAAATGTTTGGGAAGATGTCTGCATCCAAGGAATCATAGAATCATTTAGGTTGGAAAAAAACCCTAAAATCATGAAGTCCAAACTAAAGCTAGTGCTGCCAAGTTCATCACTAAACCATGTCCTCAAGTGCCACATCTACATGTCTCTTAAATATCTCCAGCAATGGTGACTTAACCACTTCCCTGTGTCAGCCTGTTCCAATGCTTGAAAACCCTTTTGGGGGCTTGAATTTTGAAGAAATTTTTCATAATATCCAATCTAAACTTCCTCTGGTGCAATTTGAAGCCATTTCCTCTCAGCCTATTACTTGTCACTTGGGAGCTCTATTCCCACCTCACAAAAACCCCTTTTGGGTAGTTGTAGAGAGCCAGATCATCTCCCTTGACCCTCCTTTTCTCCAGCTTAAACATCCTCAGCTCCTTCAGCTGCTCCTCACAAAACCTGTTCTCCAGGCCCTTCACCAGCTTTGTTGCCCTTCTCTGGACTTGCTCCAGCCCCTCAATGTCTCTCTATACTGAGAAGCCCAGAACTGCGTCTGTCGTGACAACAGATGCACAATGACTTCCAACTCCTCTTGGTTGTTGTCCATGTGGCGTGCATCAGTGCAGATGTACTTCAGTTAGGCTGTTTATTCCATCATCTTTTATGAGTTTTTGGATGTCTGATTTGGATTTCCTATTGACTTTTGAAATGCCTTAACCAATTAGAAGATTTCTCTGGAGCCAACTGGGCACATGTATGGGTTGGACTGCTATTGCCCTGTAAGATCTTAAAGGCAGCTTTTTTAGGAAATTAATTTTTGCCAATACTTTGAAGCTGAAAATGAGATTGTTCAATTATTTCCTATTCCAAATATTGGGTAAAACGGGATTAAATATTTAAAGACATTAATTGCTGAAAAATATGTTTTGTAATGCTGAATGATGCATAATTTGCATTCCTAGACTTACTATTTAAAATATGTCTGGAAAGAATTCTAAGTGATGCAGAACTAAGTGTCAAATATGCATTTAATTTATGTCCAAAAAATGCTGCTGGCACAGTCATCCACTTAGGAACAAGTGGTTACTTGACTACTGAGCAAACGTGATACTAATGAATAGAGTATAATGTCACATAATTTTCCTATGTTCCTACCAGAGAAAAAACGTGGAGGGCTTTGATCCAAAGTAATCATTTTTCCTGCTTTCACCCACAAGTTGTACAGTTTCACTGTGCTGTGTAGAAAGGCAGCTGGAATTATATACCCTGTGTAAGGAACTATTATACAAGTTTGTACTCGGGAAGTAAATGAGCTCAGAAATATTTGTGCATTTGCTTAAAAGAACCAAAATTTCTTACTAATTTGTCAGTGTATCTATGTTTTATGTAATCATGAGAATCATGCCAGTTTAATCAGAATATTATGCCCAGTGGCATAACCTTCAGTCTTCAGTTGTAACTAGTGTGCAGCTAGCACGTAAAATGAAATTGGAAATGCAAAATTGCATTCAGCAGAGAACTTTTTCTTATCCAACAGCACAAATTTAGAAATTTCCTGCAGAAACCACAATTGAGAGTTTGATCTCCATTGCTCAATAACTAATTCAAAGCGAAGACTGATATTTTCATTACCACATCTTATCAAAGAGCAGGTGAGTCTCATTAGAGGAGATGCTAAATGCCCTGCCATGTAAATATGTGAAGTTTAAAATCACTGTGCTCAATTTTGGCTCTGAGCTGCTTTATTAGGAGAGAAACCATGTGATGCCACATTCAGGCCTTTCTTATGATAGCTTGCTATCATTGTAGGCAGAAAAAATATTCAAGAGGCTGGGTGCTCCAACACTGGCTGTGGTGTCATCCAAGGGCAAACAGCAGTTGGTCTCAGTTTTGAAAGTGGAGAGATGAATAGGGAATCAACTAACAACTACAGAAACAATGCTGGGAGAGAAATCCCTACAGAGTGATTGCACAAGTGCTGAAGCTAAAAGGTGACAGAAACTAAGAGAGACTTGATCCACCATTTTACATAAAATTAATTTCAGGAATACTATTTGAAATATAATTTCTTACAAAAATCTAAACATACGTTCTCTTACCCATTATATAGTAATAGGTAAAATCCCCATTTTCTCCAAGTCATTTATAATATGTACTGAGGAGATCATGTATTGTGGGACACACTTGAAAAGGTTTGCAAACTGCTCTAGGATCTGTGATTATCTGCCCCAAGACCTAGCAGAGGGATCATTTCTTTGCTCTGGTTAAAATTCTCATTCTTGCTTTTAAGGAAATTATGGTATTTGGAAAGAGATTTTTTTATTCCTGGCAATCTTATTTTTGTATGTATCTGTAATGGTGTTTCATCTAGCAAAATAGGAAGGAGTTCAAAACAACAGGTTTACCCCAGATTTCCCTTCAAAATTGAATCTGATTTTTTTTCCCCTCTAGTTACCTGTATATATACTTCATATATAAATATTCATCTATGTATACATTTATTTCTATAGAGATATAATCTTTATTGGTTATCTAAATACATCTGTAAGAATTTAGCAACTGCTGTTGATATTTAGAAAAAACAGCTATATTCTATACTTTGAAGTGAATATTCTCTTTTTTTTAACAATAAATAAGATGTAGCTGCTCTCTTGATTGGTCTTGATTAAAAAAAAGGACATAATTGTGAGAGGTCACCAAGAACTCTGCTATAGTTAAAGCATCTTTTTGCTTGACTTGGATGTGAGTATTTAAATTCTGCCTGGGAAGCACATCCTAATTAAAGCATATTAGAATTCAAGACCTCTTTCTCTGTACAAATTGACTGAAATAATTTATTTCAATAGAAAGCAATGGGAAGAAAAGAAATAGCTTTACTGAGCTACAGTTCTGGTACCCTTGGGGGAATGGGAACAGATGGTTTTACTATAGATCCAGGACTGTTATGCATTATTTTTTCTCACTGTCTCTCATTCTGTCTTTCAAAGACAACAACTCCCCTTTTCTGGACCACAATACAGATTATTTTGGATGCATCTTAGCAGGATGTGTACAGATGTGGGGTAATGAGATTCCGTACAGAAGGATACACGGACCCAAGTGAGCCAGAAGGGAGATTGTTGCTCTGCTCTTGTGAAGACACTGGTGTTTCTCACATAAACAGTAGCTCTGGGAAAAGGATAGAAATGGATCAGAAAAGCTGGCCAGTGGCTGTACTGTAATCATAGGGGATCAGACTATATATCATTTGCATATTATATATGAATTAGATCTAATACAGTGAGACAGCCTGTCTCACACATTCTGGATACCAGATTTTAGTACTTGGTTTTAGAACTTCAAGCATTTTTAATTCTCATCAAATTCTGCAGAGAAATAGAAGAAATGTCTTGTTTGCATCTTGTCATGGGAATTAGTCTGATGTTTATGGACTGTTTAGAAAACAGCCTAATTATGGTCTGAAATGGCTTTTGCAAGAGAAAACTATTTCTATTGTGTTTATTTTTCAATTAAATATATTTTTTCACCTTTTGAAAATGTACAGAATATATGAATAGTACTGGAATTATGTTTTTATGAAATTATATGAAAACCATGTAGCGATCTCTGTCTTATTTCTTATTAAGTATCTCTAAAGAGTATGTTTAACTTTTTTTTTTCCTGTATTTTGGCACAAGAGGGAGATTAGATCTGTTAGAAATGTATACCGTTTGGTGTAATCTGGAAGTAAAACAATGTATCAGCATTCTAACTAAAGAAAGAAATTAGCTTTCGTAACATTATTTTTCAGTGTATTATGGGTGTATATGATGCTTTTCTCACATAGTGTGTCTTAGCAGATGGAATGATCCAGCTGAGCAACTTTCTCTGCTTATAGTTTTCTACTCATCAGATAACAGTTTAGGTCAACAATTGTTTTATTTGTTTAAATAAATGTAGTAAATTTGTTTAATAAAATGTAGGCAATGCAAATAATGATAAGTTAACATTATCGAAGGGGAAAAGCAAACTTTCAAGGGTTTAGAGGTAGAACAGATCAGCTCTCATCAATTCCTGAATCTTGTTTTTGCCTTTGAAAGGCAATTACTTTTTTTTTTAAATTTCTGCTAAGATAAATTTGGACATGTGAGTGTTAAGTATCAGTTTACGCATTTGAAGGCAGGCAAGCAGAACATTATCTAATTGCTTCAGACAGCTTTTTTACTGCAAGAAAATGTCAAATTAAAAGTTTTCTCATTTAGTAACAGCTCCACCAGAAACAATGTAAATAAGATGTAAAATAGTTTCATGGTTGATACATAGATACCTATCTCACATTAATTCAGATTAAGCATTTTTGAAGATGACTAAGAGAATTGCTAGATTTGTGAATCCAGCCCTTTCCTTAGAGTCCTATATTTTCTTTAGTATTTGAAGTGTGTGATGGGAAGTAAAGAGATGGATTTTCCACCTTTTTTCTCATGTCTGTAAAACAAGTTAAACATTCAACACCTGAAATCATCCCACCAGAACGTCAAGTGTCAATGACTTGGTATTGCTGTTAAGCACTGTGAGTATTCAAGCCCGTTTCATTCTTTCATACCAAGCACCACACTAAAATGTGCCTCTTCCTTTGCATGAGCATCCATAAATCCCAATGTTATTTGAAGAAAGCACCTTTTGTAACTTGAGTGGAAGATGCAGAGCTCCCCATGTGAATTGGTCAGAATGCCCACAACAGGGCAGCTGCTGCCCTGAGCTCTGCAGGACTCACCTCAGGGGAGGTTATCACAGGCAGCCAAAGGGGAATAAATGTGTGCTACTCCCCTCATGTCAAATTGGAACTTGCCCTGACTTTAGCCCCAAGCCTTTGCCATGAAATTACTGATAATCTTGGGGATGAATGCTTGACAGACTTTTCATGTATATAAATAATGTTGTATTTTGCCTTTCAGATCTCTGATTTTCCTGGGTGGTTTGAAGGAAAAAAAAAAAAATCAGACTTTTATTACTGACATAAGTGGAATTACTACTGTCTTATTTACCTCTTTAATAGATTTTAAACCATTGAAGTTTAAGTAAAGAGGACTTTTTTATTCAAAATGGTTTTCTTTTTTGAATTCTTTTAGCAGTTATACCTTACTACAAATGAAGATGACAGCTTAGGAAATGGAAATGTATTGGTTTCATCAAAGTATATATAAAGTATTAAATAATCAATAAATAAGCATTGTAAACCAAGAAATACTCCAAAATAATCAAGTGTACACTTCGCAAGGCAGCTGAAAATTTACATATAAACAAGTTCTAACCATGCCAATTTATCCTACAAATTAATGAAATCACAGCAAAAACAAAAAAAAGATGTGGAGTTTCTTTGCACGTTGAAGAACCATTGCATCTCACTTACTTGAAGAGAGCAAAGCATGTCACATCCTACAGAAGAGAAGCACAACAAAAGTGAGAAATGGGAAATAGTCACATGAACTAGATGAAAAGGATTTATTCCCATAATTGTAAAATCTCCAGAACTACTGGCTTATAGCAGATGGCAACATCCAAGACAGTTCAGTCCCTTATCTAACATCTGGTGTTCTGTTACAAGAACATGATGGTCAAATAAATAGTACTGGAATCCTGGTCAAGTCAATCACACTAGTTTAGAATATTATGTTCTCCATTTCTGACTTGAATCTTATTTCATACAAAGTATAATAACTTACACAGAACTAAGAGAACCTTTGACTTGAGTTTTGGGCATAAAGCTGTTAGAACTTTATGAATATTTACTGAATTTTACTTCACAGATTAAATAGAGAAGTCATCAGTTTACATGCCTTGATAGTTTAGGTATATGTCCTGCATTCTAGGCATTTGCCAAAGCATATCTTTAGGTTAGGAAAATAACTTCAGAAATTGTTTCATATGAATTTGGAACAAATTAAAGAGGATTTTTTTTGGTCTAAGTTTAGGGTTTAGGTATTGCTCACAGTGAATATATAATCAGTTGTGAAACTAATTAATTGTGTATTTTTCCTTTATGTATCCTTTCATCTTACTTTTTACAGATTGTTCAGTGAGAAGGAAATTTAAAGCACTGACTGGTGAAACAGTTAAGACTTAGCTTTGTTTTGGTGTGATATTTCACTGTGTTGCAAACTCTCATGGCAAGAACAACACAGTGGACACCACAATTTGGTTTAAGCTGTCTGCTTCATAACTTCCCAAACCTCGTATGAATGGTTTTGCTGTCAGTGGAAGTTGTTTTAAATGCTCTTAATCTTAATTAACACTTCACAAATGGTGAGATTTTCAGTTTTCTCCGTCTTATTTTCTCAGTCCTTTTTCCATGGGGCATGCTTTCCATGGAGCTTCACAGTGTTTCTGGCTCTCTCTGGGAGAGTTAACAAGAAATCCCAGTAGGTATCTGCTGCTTCATTTTGCATGAAAACAGGAACAAAACTTATGGATGATGTCTTCTCAAGCTAGGGAGTAGTAACAGCTATAGTTACCAATCTGTGAAACCTGGAGTTTTCAGGTAAAATACTCCTGAGTAAATGTAGTTCTTCCCCTCTTCAGCAATAAATGAAATTAGAACAACCTGTAAAGAACAAGAGTGCTCCACGACATTTACCAGGCCTTGCTACTCTGAAGACTGATCACAGTCCTACAACGATGCCATTAAAATGAGTTACACCATTCAGATCAGAAGAAAGAACCAGTGATGTCAGCAACAAGCCTCTTCCTGCAGATGTATGGTATTACTTGCCTTTGGCTAAACTCTTTTTGATGTTCTTCTCAGTGGCCAAGATTATTATCTATTTATTTAGTAATGAATTTATTTTTAATTTTTTGAGTATTGATTTTTCTTCCTCGGAGTTTGAGGAACCCCCTAATACAGATGATCTTCATTCCAAGCTGGCCCTAGAGGCTGCCTGCTGAGTAAGTCACAGAAGAAGCCAGAATCTGTTGGCACTAGTGGCTGCAGCTGCATTCCCAATTCAAACACTCAGAGAGAGGATGCTGGTTTAGAAATCCATGTGCACAGGTCTGCAGGACCCTGACTGGAGATAGAGTGAATAACTGAACTGAGACTGTAGCCTGGGAAAGGTGAAGTTTTATTCACCCACTGGTTCATTGTCATTGTTAGAGTTACTAAAATAAAAATAGTTATTTTAGAACTGCTTTTCAAAGTTACAGTTAAGTTACTGTTAAAGAATATAGTTCTTACATGTTTCAAAGAACAATGACATAATAAAAGGAAATTTTAACTCGTAGATCTTTGAAACATAAAAACTTATGATTATGAAAGCTGAATGTTTTTAAACTTAATGCAGTACTGTACTGAATGAACAGATAAACTTCTACCATTGGGATTATCTAAGGTATAAGTTACTCTTATTAATCTTTCAAAAGAATACAGATCTTTTATATATAATACTTGCAGCAATATCAGGACATCTCATTGCTGCACAGCCTGTTCTTTCAAATAAATATACAAGTGTGCTGTCACAGAGCCTTCTAGTTTCCTGAGAGATGACACCAATATGAATTTGAAAACTCACTCTCTTATTTTTTGAAATTACATTTGATAAAAGATTAATCTCTATATAAAGCATATATTTATATTTTGTTCATAGTTTGGAAGTGAAGTTAGATCTTAGTATTAGCTCTTCCTCTAGTGGATATAACTGAATTAACATCAGAAATATACTTCAGTGTTTGTTATTTTAAAACTTACCTGAATTTTGCTTGAGTTTATTTCAAACTAAGCCTCCAGGCAGTAGTGTGTCTGCTCATATGATCAGTTGTTGTTGTTTTTGTTTGTTTGCTTTCTGAAAGCAATACAAGTCCAAGGTATTTTTGTGCTTCAGTTAGAGGTTATTTGCTGTACTTTGAAATAAGTATCTCTTAAATGGTTTACACAAACTGATTGGATAAGGTGAAACCAATAGCTAACCTGATGGTAACCCATGGACTATTCTGACCCAAAAGTGTTCTGCATCCAAATTACTGGACAGGGTATAGGCTACTGAAAAGCACATCCATAAGATGTAAGATTTGAGCTTACAAACAGTATCTATCCTTAAAAATGGCATTATCCTTCTGGACAAGATTGCATAACCTCATTTCTTCTGTCTTCACAGCACTGTAAAGCAGATGGTGGGTACATCTGTCTTAAGAAAGAGCACAGACCTCAGGGTTTTTGTGGTACATATGAGGAATCTCCTTACCTGCCCTTGAACCCCAGATTTTATTCCCCTCACAGCACGAATGAGATGTGAACATAAATTCAATAACAAGGCTGAATTTAGTTTCAAATGCTGCGCTGGACATCAATGACTGGGTGAGTGCACTGTTAGACTGCAGGGGTAGTATGCAGAATCCAGCAGAATTAAAGCCTGAATTTTTTTACTGGGACAGTGATATTATAAATTGGCTCTTTTGTTTATACTTACCCTTTCTGTTTCAAGTGGTATCTGCTAGGGGGATCAACCCATCTGTTATCTTTTTCTGCAAGTTTGCTTTGAGGAGCTCTCAACTGTAATTACTTTTATTATTATTATTATCATTTGCTTGGACAGATTGGATTTGCAAACTTGGAAAGTGAAGTTTCAGACTTTTTTTTAACACTTGCTTTAATGTAGGCGCAGTGAAGAGTAACTCCAGCCATCCAAAACAAGATTAATCCCAATGCTGGCATGATTATTTAAGAGAGAGAGGAGAAAGTGGTGTTAATGATAATAGAGAAGAAAGCAATGCTATTTTTAGTGAGAGATTGGATATAAAAGGGAAATAGAAGGGCTAGAGTTAACACTGATATGTGAAAAAGGCGGACAGGGAAATACAGATATTCTTATGGGGAGACTGAGATATGGTCCAGAAACCTAAGAGAAGTAATTTAAGTTGAGAAAGAGAGCAAAGGGGAAGAGTTCAGTGACCACATACAGCTGATTACAAATGTAGAAAAAGGATAAAGAGTTTGCTGAAACACAGTTGAAAGGTCAGTGACTGTTATGAATGCATACAATAGCCTTATCCAGGAACAGGAAAAATACCTGAACCTACAGGACATTATTTTCATGACAGGGTTTTGCTGAGAAGAAAAGGGAATTAATGGCAATACACATTTATTAGAGATTTCTGTAGTTGTTTGCCAGAAGTAGACATCCTTATACAAAAGAGCAAAGCACTGTGTTTTAAGATTTTTATTATTTTTTCTGAAATGTGCTACTTGTAATTCAGTATATTCTCAAGCTGAAATAAGGTTCCCTGGTTCACAAATCCAGACCACAGAAAAAATTATAATTTTAAATGATAAATTACTGAAATTTTAGGACCAATTTTGTAAAATTGGTGACTTCGTAATGCTTTCTACTGTCCACATTCCATTACAACATTTGGACAAGAAAGTATAGGTAAAATGAGTCCGGACATGGTTCTATAAAAAGATTTTCATCTCTCCAGAGCTTTTGAGACCTCCAGTGGAGTCTTAAACCTGTATTTAAGTGGCCTAATTTCATTAGGTCTTATTAGCCATTAATATTAATTAATTTAAAAAAATCAAATACCTCGTCCATTTGATTTTATTTCATCACTCAATTAGAAGGCTGTCCTGTGTTCTGTCCCATCAGTTTTATCTGCAATGTAAAAATAAAAGAGAAAGAGAGCAAAAAGAAGCTATTAAATAAATTATCAACTATAATTTTTTTTGAGGAAGCAAAAAACCTGTAATATAAAAAATTCATCCCATATCATATTCTCTAAATTACAAATTCTGAAAATTCTGAATTGACCACTTGTAAATTTTTCTACCTGACAGCAACCATTCGTACCTCCAAATGATGCAAAATTGAATACATTTATATCACAATCTTTTAAATATATCCTTAAATTAAATATAAAATAAATAATAATTAAAAGAACAGTCTATTCCTCAGGCTAATCTGTTGATGAGCTTACTGACTGCATAAATGGTTCCATTCCTGTCTTTTGGCATAGCTGTGATAGCTGGTTATGCTTCAAAAAAATGGGAGATATACTAAAATTCAAGGGCAGCTGGAGTTGTAACTGAGATCTAAAGACTGAAAATGAGAATACTGAAAGCAGGCCTAACACTAAGCCTTTCAAGATGATACAGTACATATGCAGGATTTCATGCTGGTCTTTCAAATAGAGCTGAGAGACCTGATTTACTATCAACTTGTTCAGCATGAATTAAACAAACATGTCAGCTGACTAACAACACTCACACTGGAAATAGCATGTCCCTCTGGTAGCACAGGTAAGGAGGGCTTACCCTGCATTATTTATGGTCTCCCGAGAGTTCAATATTGAAAGACTACAGAAACTGCTGTAAATTCCTGATGAAATGCAAGCATAAGTCTGTTTACTATTAAATGTGATTTACTGCAGTTACATGGACTCTCCCTCTCCCAGCCACCTTGTTATTTTTGTACAAGGTACAGGGATTTTAGACAAATAACAATAAAAGCCTTTTATATGGAGTTAGTGTAGAATAACTTGCATATAGAATTATCATCTATCTTTTCAAATCTCTTTGTAAGTATAACCTATTTTTATATATTTTTTAAGAATATCAAGGTTTGAAACGAAGATGAAAATTTCAAAGAGATCATAATCAAGTATCACTTCAAAACTGAAAATGGTGTAGACTTATAAGCTAATTTATGTAATAAATGCAAGGAAGATCTGTTCTACAGATTATTTCATGACAGTATGAAGATAAATGGAATCGCATTTAGCACGCAGATGTAGTCTATCCATTAGTAACAATAATAATTCTGATGTTTGTATTATGTATAATGCATTTTTATAACACTACACTCATGGAAAGTAGAACTGGAGATTCTGATTATCAGAAAATGTTACCAACTGCTTGTATGTATTATTCTATGCATCTACACAATTTTGAGAATGATTAACTAGTCACTTTGCTCAAACATAATCCTGATTGTGTGGTAATTTTAACAAGTCAGGAATTTGCCCTCCAGAAATCCTGTTTTACTTAGATTGGCATAATTTATGCCCAAAAGTCTCAATACTTGGAAAGTTAAGAACAACAAAAAATATGTATTCAAGAAAGTCATTCTTATTGAATGCTGGTGTTTGTGATAAAGTTGAAGCTTCTTGTTTATTGATCTAATTTTTGAACTTCTGGTCTTCCCTTCCCTACTCAGATGAGTTTTACCATTTTGGAGTGTGGTATGCTCAGTCAGTAAAAACGCAAGTACCTGCTTAGCCACAATGGGTTTATTAGCTGTTTACATGAACCCTTTAAAAAAGTGTAGACATTTGATCATTGCTCAGTTTAGTGGTGTTTTATTTGCATAGTATTTTAATATGCACTTTTTATAATCTGTGTGGAATTACGTGATGAAATGCAGATTTTGTTCTGCCTTCACTTGTGCTCTCCTTCTTTATAACCACAAATATATTTTTGATCTGTTAGTTAGACACTTGCTCACTTAAGCTCTGTTCCTGGTGCCAGATTTGGTTTGTCTTTCTTTTCACTGCCTCTCTTCTGAATTGGGCAGGGATAGAAATTTAAAATCTTCACCTACAGTGTTTTTTGGGTTTTTTTCCTCAAGTCTTTATAAAAGTGTAGTGGTTTTGGTCTGGCAGTAATTCAATCTGTTATTTAATTATTTCTTAAGGTAATTTAGGCTTCCCTTCAAGCAGGTAATCTAGGGAAGTGGATGATTGGATTTTTTGAATACTGAATTGAGCTTGATCATTAGCCTCTAGCTATTATGTTGACATTGCAAATTTAGACAGTGATGATTTGCATGACTACTAATTGTACTGATGGGATGTGTGAGTTGTTATAACAGCTAAAGTTGTACATCGATATTAAATTGTCACCCACATTTCTACCTGCATTTGATTGCTGAAGCAATATTGTATTAAAGACATTGTTCAGTATTTGCAAGCTTAAACTTCACCCTATTATCCTATTTGGACAATAAATAGCTGGTCTCTTAGGAAGAACACTGAGCATAGCAGGCAGACAGTGGTAAGTGTGAAGTTTCAAAGTATTTCTCATACTGTTAGTCTGCTTCAACTCACAATGGGGACTGAGTGATAAACAGGAACTTTCACTCGGTTTTAGGAACTATGAAATTCAAAGAATCTAGAAAAGCAACCCCTCCTGGCCAATGTTCTAGGATGTAATACTATTTTATTAATAACTCTTTAAGAACAGCTACTTAGATCCAGCACAATTACTTTTACAGATCTGACCATTCCTGCCACCAAAATCATGCTTTGAAGCTTTGCTTGTTCCACTTTGCACCCAACAAAGTTTCCACAAGTAAAGAACTTCCTTTGAACTTCTGATATATTTTAATTTTGAACAGATCGCCCTTCCCATGCAAGTTCAAAATCTTACCTTGTTTTGAAGTTGTATATGTTTGATTTCTCATTTTCTGAAAGAGACATTTTTAATGTAGAGACTGTGTCAATCCACAGCAGACTGGTATTAATCCTTTCATGTCCCCATTGGAATATATTTTTTTCCCCTTCAAAATATATTTGCATCTGTATACATTGATCAAGAGATCTGATTGACTATGTAAGGGTAAAGCTCATCAAAGCACTTTGAAAGTTAGCTGTAAAATTTATAATGTAGCCTGCAACACTAAATAAAAAGCAGTGTTGGTATGTCCACTTCCGTGCCAATAACCTTGAACAGACCTAATTTTATATTTTTTCTTGGGAATGACACCAAGAAATAAAATAGGAGATGAACATATTGGAGCGTGAGTAGTTGCTGCTGTGTTTTAAACATATTTCTTACACTTGGGCAATGTACAGAATCTCCAGTGTTCTCGTTATTGATTGTACTTTCTTTGCTACTTTCATTCTAGAGACAGAAATACCACTGCCTCACAAAATCCTCAGTATAACTCTATTCCAAATGGCAAACACAACAGGTGCAAGAAAAAGTCTGCAGCCTTCCTTCATAAAAGTGCTTTCTCCCTATTGCTTCTTTCCCTGTTAAGAATCCAGAAAATAGAGCTGAATCTGAGTTCCTTTTTAGGCAGATGATTAAACATTCTCACCATTATATAATACAATTTCCATTTTATTTTAAACATATTTTGCATGATATAAAAATATTGATCACAGTGAGCTTTAACAATTGTTACTGCTATAAACAGAAATGCTGCACGATGGTTTTAGTGGAAATAAATTATATAGTCATTATCTCTTAAAAAAAAAAATCACAAGAAGGAGAACCTAGGCTGTTTGGTCATTGACAGAAAATAAGTCCTTATTGAGTTCTTTACAAAACGTGAGCCTCAGTTGTTTTCTACATTTGCTTTCCCCATCTTGAGAAAAGCACGAGTCTGTCTCTGAAAGCCCCACAGGGTCTCTGGTGAACATTTAGTTCCAAATATTAGCAAAGTCTCTGTTGTTCTAATGGCAAAATGTACACCAATATGGCAAGTAGTGCTCTCTTTGCTAATTCATAAGTGGTCTTTTCCAGTATGTAGGTACACAGCGGCACACTTCTTCACTGAAGTAAAATCCAGCCTCGCAGCGTTTCGTCCGCACTGTACACGGAGGTCTGTAACAACTAAACAAAGGCAAAAGAAAGACGGCATTAATATAACACCATCATTTACACTTAACTGAAGGAGAAATCTGTGTGCCTTAACATTGCCATTTCTCAATGGAATATTTAATTCCTACAAATACATGTATTTTAACTATTTTAACTTTTTATGTTCTTGCAACAATTTTAGTTGAACTATTCTTCACAAAAGACAATGAAACAATAATGAATGATGCTGAAGAGAAATTATTCTATTGCGACAGATACATATGGATCTTTTTTATCACACTGCTGGTTGTAGTTACATTCTAATCTTGAGTAGTACTTTTTAAAGTTTTCATTTGAAAATATTTCTGTACTCAGATTGGTTTATTATAACCTACTGCATGCTACAAATTGGAGACAGTAATCCAGAATCACATGATAACCAAATCTATCATTCTCCTACTCAGGACTGTTTCTCATCTTATTGACCACTTCAGTAAGCCTGAGAGAGGTTTGTCTACACATGTTACACTGGGGTTCTCATCTTGAAAATGAGAATATACTTCCTTTCAAGTTGCAGATTCCCACAACAGCAAGTCTCTGAGCTGGTGGGAATATCTCCACATTCATATTGCATCTGTGTGCATTTTAAAGAAAAATCAGAGCCTCTTTATCATGTTTCTGACACATCTTAATGGAAAAAGAACAGAATTAGTATCTACCCAATTAAAATAAGTTTAACAGAACTACAGCATTGAACCACAAATCACATCTCCCCATGCAGCAGCAGCAGATTTCCTCACCAATTCGCTGACTGAAAAATAGAACTTATACAAAGATAATATCGCTGGTTGTCCCTGAACCCTTCCTTTTCCTATTTAATTTTTCTATTAAAACAAGAACTTGACCCAAAATAACCTTACAATAACAATGCTAAATACTTTGTGGTGTATAATGGAGACAAAGTACAAGTCTGATTTTTTCAGACGCTGGCAATGAGCCAAAAGACAAAAGTATATGTCTTGAATTTCAGCACAGTTATACTTAAAACTTGTACTTAAATAATGTGTGCCTGTTTGTGAAACACTGATACTATGATTTATTATGATAACTCTTACTTACATATATACAGCACGCTAAATTGTGCAATGCCACTATTTTCTTCCCTAGTTAATTCTTGTTTCAGGCTTGTGGATACTCTTATTGTTATTGCAAATAAGTTAGTATGTTGTGTGCTTGTCTTGGATACTAAGTTACTACTTTGCAATATTTTGTTTATGATATGAGGTCTGCACTACAGTTACATTAATTCACACCATCTAGTTCAACAAATGAATATTGCTATGATGAAAGTTATAAGGAATGAGGAAGACTGCAAATGGGACATTTATTAACTAGTCACATCATGTTCAGTGTTTTCAATGTCATTTATGATAGATTAGTTCACCACTGTGGTCTCTGTAATTAAGGGAGTAACATTATTTTGTGCCACTGAACAGATATTTGAAATCAGTGTAGCAGCTCATGGGAATCTCTCAAAGCCCTACTGATCTATTCCCCCAAACACTTGGAAATAGTGGTAAAGGCAACAAAAAGGTTTGTGAAAGGATCTAATATTGTGAGCAAATAGGTAACCAGCAGGATATCTGTTCTGGGAAAAAGGTACTCCACAGAGATGCAGTGAATGAAACACTGAACTCACTTTTTTGCTGTTTCTGCCATGAAAATTCAGACCATTTCATGTACTGAATGACAGTAAAATGAAATAAGAAGAAAAAGAGGCAAAGCCAAACTCTTCCACACACCTATGACTGTACACAACGAAAAGCAGTCATGCAAACATTAAGCATGAGGAGTTCACTTTGTTTAGGAGTCATGCCGCCTTGTGAACTTCAACTTGCAGCTGGGAGTGCTATACAGCACCTCTCCCATGTGAGTTTGTGTCTAGCAGCAGTCAAGGTCAGGTTACTTCAGTCTTGTCCTTATTTGGGACACTTCAACGGAGCAAGAAAAGTCCCTCTCCTCTAAAGTGCTTAGCAGATGAAGTTCCTAGTTATCTGGCCCAGCCAAAACTGACCAAAATAAATTTTAGAGGTAGTAGCACAGGGTGAATAGCAGCAGAGTCATTGTAACTACATAAATGTGGTTTCCTTAGGAAACCGCTGAACAATAGACCAGGTCTTTCAAGAGATTTGGTCTGAATGCTGTTTACAGAGTGGTTTCATGTGACAGAGGTCTGTTTCAATAAGGATAATCTGAGCACGCTGGAGCTAAGATAGATGTTCAGTCATTATTCATAGTGCTGGGCAAAGCAGCAGCAACTTTCTCTTGATGGTAAATAATTCTGAATTTTTGCTGTGCAGAATGCCCAGATGGTCACTGTGGGCAGTCTAACAACTCCACAGATGAAAAAAGTGAAAATGCTATTTCTTGGGCTGATAAACAGCACGATCACCTTAAAAAGCAGTATGCTGAGAGATTTTTTTTTCCCCATCCATCCTGTGCTGTATAGATGATTTTGTGTCCCTGAAGCAGGGTGCAACACTAGAAGCAGAGGCACTTTAAGTACAGTGCATAAAAATATTAGCACTTCAAAACCAGAACCTACAAGCATTACTTGTAGGTCAGGGAGTGGTCTAGGACATGACTACAGGATTATGCTCATGCCTAGGGCTCACACGTCTAGCACAAAGCTAAACAGAGTCATACTTCTATTAATTTTTAATAAATTTGTATAATTATTATATTTTCTATTTTTATTATATAAATAAAAATAGAAAATATAGTTGATGCTGTTTTAAAGGAGCAAGGGATCTTTCAGAGATAAAAAGGATGCTGCAGGATTTTTATTCCTTTTGTGAGACAGCTTGTGCTGGACAGAGCCAAAATGTGAGAAACCTATGCTAAAGTTTTTCTTAAGGAGGAGAGCTTGTCCCCTCTGTTTTCCTTGACAGTGCTAACATCTACAGGGCTATTAGTTCTAGAGGCATAAAGTAACAACATATATAAACCTTTCTTTCTGCAGTCAAAGACAAAAGAAAAACAGCTTAGAAAAAAGGTAAAAGCATCCTATATCATACTGTCCTTGGAAGTGAGAGCGTGATTCAACTCTTTATCATATTCAACCACAACAAAACAGAAAAAGGCTGAACTTAATTTCCTCCCTCAAATACTAAGTCTTTAAATCAACATCAGATATTTATTATAGTATTTCTTAGCTTCTTAAGTGCCTGACTTCTCCAGTTGTGAATATTCTTTTAAAATGTAGGTGGTTTATATTTGTAGCATGGCTGGAAGTGAAACCTATAGTGCAAAGGCTTTGTAATATGTAAAGCTTATGTAACCAGCCTGGTTTCTTTTCCTCTGCAAACATAAAATTGAAATTATTTGAGTTGAATTACAGAGAAGAAATATGTTTCTGATGTTTCTTACAAGTCTTCTATTTCACTTAAAAGGCCAAATATTGGTAAACAAGTAATGCCAGTTAATATTTTCCCTCATTTTAGAGACTTCAACACAAGTGTCACTATTTATATTGGACATTTTTTCATTAGGAAGATGAACAAATGTATATATATAGCAACATATTTATTCCAACTAATTACGTTTTTGATTAAATATTACCTAGGGTTTATTATTGATAAGCATCATACACAGACATTTAAATGTCCCAATTTGCTATTTTCCAATTGCAGTGCCTGAATTGTTATTTGTCATTCATATAATAGAAATGCTTCCCTGATACTAGAAATAAGTGATTTTTCTGCTCCAAATGGCATTGTTTAGGAAATTTAAAAAAAAAAATAATTTAATTGAGATATTTGTTCAAGACATTTACAACAGAACTTTAGAGGAATACTTTCCTCACATAATATACAAAGCAAAAATAATACTGTTTGTTTCTCAGAATCCAAAGTCATTTGTAGTTTTATAGAGAGACTGCTAATGCTATGGGTATAGCAGTCATGGAAAAAAGGGGTCCTGGGGTATATAAAGAAATTGCAGAATTTTCTTCCTGACTAAATTTTATTTGAAATCGTGAATGTGGGCAGTCTGTTTTATAGTTATATATGTCTACTTTTGACAAAAATCACCCTGAGCTGGGTGATTCCAAAATCTAGGAGGTGGAAATGAAAAATGTTATCTCCAGAACTAAGCATTGAAATCTAATTAGGAATATTTGAGTTATCTGAATATATGAGTTACTTGAATTGCAATTTTCAGTTCTTGGAGAAAAACAGAGTGCGATTTTAAGTACGATAAGATACAGGGAGCTTGAACTTAAACTTAATTTTCACCAGGAAAAGAAAAGAGAAAGGAAAAAAAGTTCCAGGAAGCAGTCATAACTGCTGCTGAACGTGCTTTAGAATAATTTTTATGCCTAGTAGCTTCCTTTTAGAGATAATAGAAGTCATAGAAGGTAGAACTGAACTGACAATAGGCTTGCTGTTTTCTTAAGTCTACAAAGCAACTCAATAAGACAGCTAATGTCACAACCCAAAATTTTAAGCCCTGAACACAATAAAAGAAATAAAAACTGAGGTTTTACCTGCACGTCTGGTGATGGAACCTTTTTCCTTTCAAGAAGCATTTATTGGGAGATTCTATACATTCACAGACGCATTTTGCAGGATTTAGTGGCTGATGTCTAGGACAGGTCTTTTTACATACACACTGGCACTTTTCTTCATCAAATTCCTTGTTGGACCCGCAGGAAGCAGGGATAAGTTTGTTTTTGCATGTGCACTGACACGATGATCTGTCTAATTCTTTGTGAGGTCCACAGCTCGAGGGCCGCACGCCTCCTTTGCAGACACATTGACAGGTTTCTTCATCCAGCTCCTTGTTTGGTCCACAAATATGGAATCCTTCAGAGGTGTCTAGAAAAGCAGAAAAGTTGCATTAATACCAGAATTTTTTGTCTACTCTCTCACCTAATTTTTATGTGAAGAAATAAGCACATCCATATCTTTTATAGTGTTTCAAAAACAAGCATATGTCAAAAAGAAAGGCAACAACCAGTAGTAGCATTGATACAGAGAAAGATACAAATAATTACTACAACTTCTTGTCTTTAGAACAACACTTGATGCTTTAAGGGAAAATGCTTACCAGAATCTCCAGGGTAAGAAGAGAAACCAAAATCATACTGTGACAAACATCTGCAAATTTGATTATTCCAAATATGATTTTTCGGACAGGTCTTGTTTGCCATGTGACACCTGTGAAATTAAAAATGCCATTGATATACTACCTTAAGAACTAAAGAGAAAAAAAAAATTTAGCTGCTGATTGCTTTAGTTTCTCTCCATTGCAAATATCTTTCTAAGAGTGTAAACACATACACAATTTTTTTATTCCTGTCAAAACTGTTACTAAAGGCTCTTCCCACTGAAGAGATTTTCAACCATTTGTTGAAGAAACCTTCTCACATTTCAAGTTTTATCTCCAGCATCTATAAGCTGATATTTGTATTTTGCTGATGTTGTTTGGAAACAGACCTAACCCTAGAACATAAGCCTCATATGTAAGAGTATAAAAATTCTTTTGTTTGCCAAATACTGCATGGTAAACAGGCATCATTTTCCATGTTGTTTTTTGAAATATAAAAATGTTTTCAAATTTAAGATATCAAAAGAGAGCAGATAATAGTTTCTGAATGAAAGCTGTAGCAAAACTTTAAAAAAATCCAGTCAGTTGATCAGATTCCATTCCATTTTATGTGAAAGTTATGTGCCATCAGCTGACACATTCTCATCAGTCATTCATTCTGGCCAGCCTCCTCCAACCTAAAGATTTGGACTTCAGCAGTGATGCCTCATCACTTTAAAAATAAAGACAATAAACAAGTTAACACTTTAGTCCTCTTTTCCTGCTACAGTTTGCAGCCAAGGTACTGGTAGCAAAGAAAGCAAAAAATCCAAACAGCAGCTGTTGCCTTTTGAAAGAATGAGTGAACCGAGCTATCTGGTAAATCACTGATAGAATATTTATGTATATTATCTCATCTTCCTTGCTTGCAATTTCTTTATCACCACAGCTGACATTATATCTTTGAACAAGCCAAGCCTAACTTCATGTATCCGGGCTGTGTCATTTAGTCATTGTTTCTGTAATAGTTCTAAAATCCTACTAATCTTTTAAGACAACACCTGTATTACATATTTGATGCACTTTTCACTCCCTTGAGCACCATTACTCACACATTCAAAAATGCAGGTGCTGGGACATTCTTCCATGATCATCATTCAAGTAGACCACTCCCCTTCAACCCACTAAATCACTCTGCTTGTATAGACTGCTCTGGTTTAACATCACCCTGCATCACTTCATGCCTTATCAAACTAGTGTTTTCTGATTTCGTTCCACTAATGAGTTCTCTTGCTGCCTCACTTGGCATATGCTTCCTTTAGCCTGCCTTCCAATTTCACTTAAGAAGTAGTATGGATAATTTACATATTACTGTATGCTGTGAAAAAAAACCCAAACCAACCCAAACAACAACAAAAAAAACCCCAAACATGCCTGCCTGTTTTACTGCACAAAGCCATAGATTCTAAACTTAAGGACAGTAAGTAACAGTACAGAAGACCTTTATATATTCTGATCTAGAACTATTTGTCTTACCTCTGTTGAAACAAACAGATGGTCCAAGTCTGGTATCTGTACTCTCACCTCCCTCAACTACAGGGAGCTGTTTCCTGGCTAGAATAAACTCTTGCACTGGTCATTACAACTGCTCTTAATTTAGAAACACTGAGAAGCTGGATAAAGTCAACATAATTTGACTTTCTTCTTGACTCTTGGGTGAGGTTTGTTTTTTAATAATCTGTTAATTATGTAATTAAATTAATTATTAATAGATTTATTTCCAAGCCACTGTTTATGATTCATCTTTTGCTGAACAAATGAAAAACTAAGCTTAAATAGAATATAATCTATGTTTAGGAGTGTGTCAGAAAACATCCAGACTTAAACTGAATGAAACCACTGAGGAAAATGCTTAACACCTCCGAGAAATCTGTTCTATTCACTCACCTTATTAAAAATGTCAATTCATTCCAGTTTGGCTTCTAGTTATTGATTCTTCCTCAAAGCAACTGTTCATCTATTATGTATTTTTGACCTCCTAAATATTTATACATCATAAAATCATCACTCAGACCTCTAAATTAAGGAAGGAGATCTTCAACTGTTTTAATAACTGCTAAATAAACTGTTTTAATAACTTAAAATCAGATTCCTGGTGCCAGATTGTTCTGTGACATTTTTCATCCAAAATAACACACACAAAAAAAATCAATATACTACTCCTGTGGAATGCCAATTAACCCTTTATTTTCCCCTTTTATTCTATTTTACATGCACCTGTGGCATATGAAGATGTCTAAAAAGATCTAAGTTAAAGATTCCCTAAAAAACAAGCCTTTAAAAAAAAGCATTTAAAATATGAAAATACAGATTGAGAGGAAAATGTTGTCTCCTAATTATTTACAAAGATATTTTTAGCTTTTCTTTTAAAAAGAAATTGATTTTGCTGATGTTTTCTTTAAGTCTCAGTTGGATTGTAGCTCTTTCATCAAGCAAATCCCACACAGGTTATTCTTCAGTTTTAAATCATCTCTCTCCAGTTTATCTACTGGGTAAAAAGGTGATGTTAATCTAGTAAAATTCTCTTTGTGTAAAATAATGGGAGCTCCCTTGCAGAACGTATTCTGCTACTGCTGTGCACAGTTCACCTATCCTAACTGTGAAACTTCCCAGCAGTATTTTAAATCTGAATTGCACAGGCTTGCTGATAATGTGAAAGGAAAGGGAAGGCTCATACTTACTGGGTTTGTGCTGCTGGCAAGGAGCGTCTGATGATGGAGTGGACTTGTCTGTAGACATCCAGCTTGGACATGCAGCGGCAGGACGTGTGGTTGGCGAAGCTGACCGTCACGGGCTTGGGGCCGTGCGACAGCGGCACCGTGATCTCAAACAGCTACACAAGGCAAAGCAAAGCAAAACACTTCTTTTACAGATCCAACCAAAACTAATGGAAGGACATAGGAAAAACCTATCACCAGTTTAAGTTTGGATTTTATTTTTGTCTTCCAGCATTCAATTATCCTGCTAAATAATTATTATGTGTAAAATGAATACAATAGCTATGGCATGACAATTAACATTTTTGATGTTAAACCCTGTTATGTGCCAGCATGTTTACTACAACATTTAATACACAAGAGGAAAATATTCAAATAACTCATTTTTCTAGAGGAGATGACTTCAGATTGGCAGCATTTTAAAAAAATCCAGAATGAAACATTTGGAAGGTGCTTTGAAAACCCAAAGAATAATATAAAGACGACAGTAAGTTGCCACCTAATACATCAGTTGCACAATTACAAAAGCTTATGTAAAACAGCAGTATAGTGGACTTTGATCAAACCAATTCTGGATGAATAACGCTTGAACTACACTATATTGCATTTTTAAAATTTTTAGTATTTGCATCTACAAAAGTTAATTTTTTTTAAAGTACTAAGAAATATCAACTACTGATAAAATAATCCGTATGTGAATTAACAAAACAAACAAAACAAAATTAACAAAATCTTAATTTCGTTAAATCTTAAAAAATAATTTTGTTAAATTTTATTTTGTTAAATCTTAAAAAAATGCAAATTAATAAAATCTTAATTTTAGTGGGAATTATAGTTCAGTTTATGAAAGAAGATAACTTCAGTAATACCCTGTAGTAAAATTGAACAAGTGATAACAAAGAGACTAATTTCAGTTTTCAGTTCAGGACATCTACTTTGTCAAATTAAGTAAGTTTTGCTGTAAGACTTAAGTTTCAATATTCTCCTGAAAAATCAGGACAAATACACTAGGTCCAAGTCTTAAAAACTGGTTTTTGATAGTATTTAAGAAGGGCAACAGTGCACTGCTGCCTTTCTGGTGTTCAGTAAGTCTTCCAAATACATTTAAGAACGTTTCTGCATCTTCTGGAGACTTTATTACCTTTAAAAATGGTCATTGCTTTTTATTCCAGCTCCAGTTGGTAGAATTGTATAAAAAACCTAATTTTTAGGTTAGATGTATTTGCAATGCTATTTAAAAATCTGTAACTTTAAAGTATGTCATATAGGCAGCATGCAAATGTAATCAGAATGTTGGTAATTTTAAATGCTTCAAAATATAAAATACAGCATTATGGGATGCATTCACCTGCTTAGTAAGTTGATTCTTAGATGGACAGAACAAAGAGTATGAACTTAATTACCATATTACACATAAGGAGAATCTTGTTTTTTCCCCTTCTCTGGTGACAGTATGAACTTGCTTTTCTGAAGCTGAAATAAAAATCTGCCACAGAGAGAACTGATAAATCTTAGAAAATTAAATAAGTACGAGTCTGTGAATGGAGCTAACTGCAGCTGGAAAACAAGTGCATGTTCTTCCTGTATTCTTGTAGTAGATCAATTCTCCATGCTGCAAAGTATAGCAGACTCCAGACCACTGGAGACAGCAGCATAGGAGAACTGCTACGTTTCCAAGGCACCTGAAAGAGGTAGGTCCCTACCCAACTGTCCTATTCAGCTTCAGGAGATCTCTGATAGAAATTTCACAAAAACAGCTGAGATATATCAATCATGGTAATTGAAATGGAAATCATGGTGAATGTGAATTAATTTTAATTTACATTTATCTTTTCATTAAAGCGGTGAAAGGTATTGGTTGGGAGATGAATAACTACTATTGCTAACAACTATTCCCATCAACACTTCAGTGGTGCAGTGAGAAAAATGTCTAGTTAAACAATATTAAGGTAGACTAGCTTCCTTGACCTCCTCAAATTACCTTCAGTTTGTTCAAATAAATTCTCTTTATAGTAATGTATTTTACATCACCCAAGAGTTGCTACTGTTTATTCAGTGAAACTATTTAAGTGAATAAACTCTCAACATGCACAAGTTATATTTGAACTTTCATCTAAGCAAAACATTTCAGATCATGTAAAACCTGACCATAAGCAATGCTTTATGGTTTTGATAACATCTACAATTTATTTTTTGCTCACCTTCCTCATCCAACAGTACAATATGTTCAACATCTGCTGTCACTATAGGGAATGTCTGGCAACATTTAACATTTAAATGTCAATACTGAGAAAGGATATTTCTATTAAAAATGCCTCATAACATCTACGTATGAGGCTGGTTCTCAACTCTTTTTTCTGGCACCATTGTTGGCTGAGGCTACTATTGCTGGTACCCACATGGCCCAAATGGATAATTCTTCTTGGAGACCAAATGGCTTGTATTTCTGTTTGACCCCTCATTCTCTAAAAGATTTTATTTACTGCATTCTTAGAAGCCCAAATCTTCTCTTCCTTTCCAACTTTAAATTACAATAAAAAACAGACTAATTCTCTCTAAAGACAAAAGCCATTTCCTTCAGGTACCAATGCCTGAAGACAAATACTCAGTACCAAAGACTACAATGAATGAGCTTCAGTCCCAGGAGGACATAGGATCTGATAACAGTAGGGATTAGAGAAGTCTTTGAAAAGTGGAGAGCTTTTATTGCTCAGAAAGATGTTAGTAGTTATAATAAATAAACCAGCAATTTATGAGTATTGTTCCAGTCAAAGGCAAATAAAAGAAAAAAATAGACTCAACTTGCCCATGCGGCCCTGTACCTTTTTGCCACTTGCATTGTCAGGAAAGCAGTGGAAAGCAACAACAGAGGCAGCAAGCAATTGTATAACTAAAGAATAATATATATATATAACAAGAAAAAAAACACCCCCCCCCGCAACCTAATCACAAAGCTCTGTCCTCCTCCAGAGAAGCTGCTAATTGTAAATATAAATCAGTAACACATTGTTAATCTCAGAGCACAGCACATAGTAACAGAAGCTCTGTGTAACTGAAGAACAACTGAAAGCCATAAATAATTAATGCATTTAATAAGAATTCAACACGTGCCATTCCGCCAGTCTAAAGCTGTTTTATCACAGAAAGCCAGACGGCAGGTCTTCCAGTCTTTCACACCATTTCTAGGGTTTCTCTTCCAAGTACTGTCCACAACCTAGAACTTCATATGATTTTAAACTTAGAGAAAAAAAAAAAAACCAACAAAAAAACTAACAGAAGATGGGACTCTCTGAATGTGTTGACAAAAACAGCTATCAGAACTCTTAAAAAAGCAATTTTCCATATATTCCTTCTCACTGATCCTTTGAATCAGTGAATGGTTTGGTTTGGAAAGAACCTTAGAGATCATCTAATCAGAACGCCTCTGCCATGGGCAGGGACACCTTCCACTAGACCAGGTTACTCAAAGCCCCAAAAGGCATATAATTTTGAACCATGGCCTTGATGGCTTCTTCTTTACACTAGAAGGACTTCATAGTGTACTTACCAGAAAAATTGAAGCCTTTTGTACAAAGTATTTCTTTGCTTCAGTGGCTAAATTAATTTATTCAGCACAATCGTATGTGCCAATATCCATTGTATCAGCACACATAAAATTATTCTGTTCAATGACTTCTGAAATATATCAAAACTGTTATCATGTGGGAAGGCTATCATTCTAGATACTTTTCAAATACAGGATTTATGTATGTTTTTTTCCCAAGATTTACATTAACTAGCCCATGTTCTTCTGATAGCCTGTGGTTTATTTTGGCAAGTTTCCCTAAAACTGATTGAGACTATATTTCCATCACTTGTGATCTTTCCACTTTCTAAAGTGTCAGTAAGGCCAGCCAAATATAACCAGTGCAACACAGTACAATGTGTCTAGAGAGATTTTTAAACTAAGGACATAAGACTGATTTCAAAACTAAACATCTCAATATTGAAAAGAATGAAAATAAGCTATTTGAGAAATGGCACATCATCATTATTTTACTGTTGAACTTTCTTGGAAACTATTTCAAGACTTATGTGGGATATAACAACAGGTTTGATATAATAAATTCATATTTATTTAATATGCTTGGGTTCCTTATTTTATCATTTTCTATTTTAGTCCCTTTCTTTTCCCATAAATATTAACAAAAACATTTGGAACTTGTATATATCCCACTACTGAAAGAACCTACAATATCACTACAATAATTAGTCCAACAGAAAAATGCACGGGAAAAGGTAGAAATGGTAATGTTGAAAACAACTGAATATTCTTGTGGCATATCTCTGAATTGTGAAAAAGAACACCACATACAACCCAAAGTGGGCAAGTAATTTCAAGATGTTAACTTGTTTCCTGTGAAAAGATCTCCTCTAAATCTAATTTTGATCTGCTTGGATAGATGTCTTCCCTTGAGGGACTATAACTGTAACCATGTAACAAGATGATTTAAGACCTTTACAACAAGTGATCTAAAAGAAGCCAAAAAAATGCTCTCCCTGACAGCCAAGAGGGAGAATGGGATGAAACGGCTCTTCAACATCTGCTCTCTGCTTCCCTTCAACCTATAAGCAAGTGCCTATAAGTGGGGCATAAAAAAATGCTGCTGAGGGACAGGGCATAGCTGCACCAGGTAGTTTCACAATCTTTGTAACCACTCTTGAATTATTTGTGCCACGGAAACAGAGAACAGCTGTTTGGTAACAAATTAGAGAAAAAACCCAAACAACCATACCACAAAATGAAAACCCAACCAGACACATTTCCTGCAGACCTTATTAGACAAGCCACCACTTACAAACAGGGTTGCTGCAGTCAGGAGAGGATCTACTGCAGTTTGTGAATTAGCCTAAGGAGTCTTCAAATATTGTCATAGATCTTGTACTGTATCTCAATTAAGAAGTTGTCTCATATCTCAATCCTGGTTGTATAAACATCCCTTAGCAACGACAAAAACAGGTTTTGGGAAAAAAAAAGGTATTAAAAACAAAGCAGAATACTTTTCTGCTTTTCTGTCAATAAAGTTAAGTAGCTAGAAAGGAGGAACACAGTCTGAACTAGAAAACTATTGACCTTGCTTGGGACCACTACTGTGTTCCACATGGCCAGCTGGGAACATCTGACCTGGTCCATTCTCCTGGAAATCAATGATCTGCCCCCTATAAATATAATTTCTGTGCTAAGTTCTTTAATTTTTAATTAATTTTGATGAAAGCTGATATAATCTTGCTTTATGTTTTAATGTCTGGAACCAATGCTAAAGCTTGCCCTCACAGTAAGAACTGCAGCTGAAAAGTTAATTTTCCTTGAAGCACTTTTTCTGCAGGTCGAAGAGTATGAAGTAATCTTACACACAAAAAATATGTGCGTATTTTATGCACAAAAAATAAAGCTAAAAATTGGTGAATTATGAGAAAACTATTTGTTCTCATTTCTTTCAGGAAATAAGATAAACTGTGGTGAAAATACATGTGTAGGGTACCTGAATTCCACAGAAGATCTTGAATCCAGTACATTTTTTTCTTCCTAATTCTCATCTGATATAGGGTAAACTGTGGTCACAAAATTTTAAAAAATTTGAGATGCTGACAGATGAAGAGATATAGCTTAAGGGGTTATAGATTAAGGTTTTTTTAAAAACTGCATTCTGTAAAGGATCAGATAAAACTGGAAATCAGAAACAAGATGGAAAACTCATAGATACAATTGCTTGCTTTTACAGAGTAAGTAAGAAAACAAAACAGTGTTATTGCCTGTTTTTTCAAACATGACCTTTAAGATTTTCCTTTTCAGAGTCTCTCAAATCTTTAACTACTCCTACGTCATATAATTACCAATAACATCAAGAATTTCAAAAGGAAACTCAGTGCTAAACATTTTCTACTGGCTAAAAAATAACTTCAGTCAATAGATGTGAACAGTAAGATGGAGAGAAAGATATGATTTAGCCCAAACTGACATAGTGCTCAAAAACTAGGAAGTCTAGTTTCTAATGTTATGTGAAACAGCTATCTCTGAGATAAGATAATCCTTTATTTTGGTAATCTAAACTTTACCAATACATTAGACAAAAAAAAAGAAAAAAAAAACAAAGTCCCATTTTTGGGGTTTTAAAATGAAAATTATATTTGCATCTTTCAAGCAAGTGGAATTGAGACAACAGTTTCTCCTAATAATGAGAGAAACAGTAAGGCTTGAACAAAGTCAGTTTTTTAGTTGTCTTTATTTAAGCTATTTGAGCTACATTACTCCTGTGCTGTGTGGCTGTCTACCAGCAGCTAAATTTAAGACTGAAAATTCGTGAAAGGATATATCATTTCAGACAGACAGATTTGGTGAGAAATAAGGGCAGAAAATGAACTCTACAAAATTAGTGGGTTTTGCTGTTTTGTTTACATTCCCTTTTCATAATTCCCCCCCCGCCCCCCCAAAAAGGCTCAGAGCACTAAGAAGTTTTATGATAAAGGAGTGACATTTCTAAGGACTTCAATTTTCTAACTGGCTATGCAGTTTTCAGTCTTCATTATATATATATGTACTGCACCTTTAGCTAGATGAATCCTCTTGAAAAAGGAAACAAGATTTACACTGACAGGTGAAAAAGCCCACAAACAACAAAACCCCTACCAAATACAATGATAACAGGAAAATACCCTAAGAAATGCTTTTAAGTGTGACTATTTTTACATGATTTTTGAGGGAAAGGTTGGAAAATAATTGTGATAATTCCTGTATCTACTTAAAATAATGTAATATATGCTGTTTTAAAGGCAGCTCACAGGCTCAGTGCATGATGTCTGCACACTCCTACTTGATCACTAATCATAAACTTGAACAACAAAAGCTGCATGTACACTTGGAATAAGATGCATTACAACAAAACAAATAGGTACATAATGTTAACATGTCTTAATATAGTAAAACACCCTTCCTTAAAAGGCTTTCTTTGAAATATGTATTCTGTCTGCACATGTCCTACAGCAGTCTACACTAATAAAATTACAGGCTAGTTTTCCATGGAGTGCTTGCCCCATACAGGCATAAATTAGATTAAAAAAGAGAATTAAGTTTCATGGATAATCTCAAAATTGAGAATGGGACATCATAAATGTAAAAAAAAAAAATCAAATAAGAAATAAAAAAAATATTGTGGGGAAAATAGCATTAAACACATTTTTTCCAGGCAGTAGTGTCTTCAGCTGTTTTTCCTGTGTATTTTGGAATCAACTATTTCCTATGTCATAGTAGCAATAAGAAGGTCTAAAGTATGCATGAACATAAATGTATTTGCAAGGAGTACATGAACTGTAATAAAAGAGTGAGAACTTACTGTCTTGCTGATGTAATTTGTGCTGATATTCATACACTGAAGTCCTTCACTATTGCAGCAACCTCCACATCTGTAGATGGATACACATGGGGGTTTAAAGAAGGTGTTTGTAGTTGCTCCAAACTCTTTTCCCACATCCACACACACTTCACGTGGCATGCACTGTGTCTTTCTCCATTCAGTATCAATACCTGCCAAGTTACAGGGAATTTCATATGTTATAGAGTAACTGTTTAAAAATCAAAAGTATCCAGCAGTAAATTAGGATTCCTTCTTAAACTTCAAAACCAGATTCTGAATTTCTAGAGTCACACTCTTTAGTCAGTGAAACACACACCTATTTTACCTTCTAGCTGATTTTTCTTCTTCATAGGGATATGACATATCATCATGGAGAAGATGCAAAGTCATAGTGGAGCTAAAAGGGAACCTAACAGGCAGGGGAGACCTTAAAGCACAAAATCATAGCCTGGCTTGTGTTGGAAAGGACCTTTAAAGGTCACCTGTCACCTAGTCCAATCACCTTGTAATGAGCAAGGACATCTTCAGGCAGATCAGGTTGCTCAGAGCCCCATCCAAATGTGAATGACCTTGAATGTTTCCAGGGATGGTGCATCTACCACCTCACTGGGCAACCTGTTCCAGTAAATCACCATCTTTACAGTAAAAAAAAAATTCTTCTCTTTATCTAGTGTGAATCTACTTTCTTTAGTTTAAAATTATTACCCTTGTCCTATCACAGCAGGACCTGCTAAAATATCTCATCGTTCTTACAGACCCCCTTTAGGCTCTGGAAGCCTGCTAGAAGAACTTCTGGGAGTCTTCTCTTCTCCAGGCTGAGCAGCCCCAACTCTCTCAGCCCATCTTTACAGAAGAGGTGCTCCAGCCCTCTGAATATCCTCACAGCCCTCTTCTGGACCTGCTCCAACAGATCCATATCCTTCTTGTGTTTATCCTCTTTTGACACTAGATTTTGGTAAGCTCTTCCACAAAAATGGAAATATTGCCTTATGTGTACTTTAAACTCTCCATTAAGGTACATGATTTCCAATATCATGTGAAAAAATACACCTCCTGCTATAAATCCTGCATTTCTCTGCCTACAAACACTTGCTTAAACTGTAAGTATATTTTCATCCAAGCTATCTGAAACACTGAAAGGTATTCAAACACACTTGGTTTAAAAACTGTTTTGCTTATATTAGCACAACATGATTACAACTGTCCTCTTGTAACACGGAGAAGTTACAAGTGGATTATCTGGCATTCCAGAGCCATAATGCCTAAGAAAGCACTACCAGCTGTGATGCAACTGGAGAAAATGAAAAGAAATAGTTCAATGAATCTAACTATTGGCATCCTCTTTGCTTTCTGCAAAATTGTTACAACCTCTATAAAGTAGGATTCCTTATACTTGAAGACAAGCACTTCACTTTCTCTACTGAGCTGAGAAAGCACTTTCTTACAATGGACACACCTAATAAATGTCTGCAGAGTGAACTGTTTCATTATGAAAGGCTGACTATCAAAGATGTTATATTATAGACAACACACCCTATCAAACTGCTGTGGTTGGTTTACTGACAATGCTTAGCTTTTAAAATATTTTTGACACAACTGAAAAGCCTTCAGATTTTCATTGATTGTGTGTTGGAACATGGATTGTGTCCTGTACTTACTTTTCAGGATCTCTGCATTATAGTGTGCAGCAGCAAATTTCAGGGAATCATCTGATCTTGTGTCAAAGCTGGAGTGTTCCCTGTTGTGTTGCCAACCTCCTCTCCTCAACTGACATTTGAACATTTTCCAGTATTCTGGGTAAAGTACTGTCATGAGCTCATCCACACTGGACACAGACCGCAACTGCTCTTCCAGGTCTTTGCTTCCATGAGCCTGCCAAAGCAACATGCAAGATTAATTACCTTCTCTAGTACACAAGGTTTGCTGGAAATTAGCCTGAAAAGCAACTCAAACATTGCAAAATAAAGGGGTTCTCATTATAAAAACTGCTTCTGTCAATCAATGCCAACATTACTATATTGACAAATAATGAAATGTTTTGCTTCTTCCAACATTTTTTTATCACCCTTGTAGTTCAAAATATCTGTGTGAGAAAGGAGCTATACAATTAAACCTATACAAACACAGTTTGCAGATTATAAAAAAAAAAAGCATTTTTATCCTGGAAAGATAGTTTTTCTGATAAAATTTTTAATGCTTAAACCCCAAAATATTTAAATTATGTTCATTTTATTTAATATCATATACTCCTAAACTAACACCAAGTTTTTCCCATTTTCCCTTAGTCCCGGAAAACAAAAAAACCCCAGAAATGCAAAAACAGGTAACAAAAACAACAAACAAACAAAACGCCAAATCAATAAACTAATTCATGTAATTTAGTACCTTTCTAGGGAAAATCTTAATAAGTAAATTCTATTATAAAACACTAATCCTTAAATCAGTAGGAACGAAGACTTTGGTATCTTGAAGAATCTAAACCTCACACTCCCTTGCTGTTTCAGGCATAGCCTCAAATCCTGTAATCTTGCTTCCTTATTCTCTGGCCTTTACACAAACTCGTTGCAACTGCATTTTTCTAAATGACTGAGATTTACATTCCAGTTTATCGCTTATCAGGAAGATTCCTCTGTTTCTCTTAGATGAAACATACTGCATCAAAAGACTGGTGTTTATCCCCTGCCCACCTTTCTTACCAAAGGGAAGGACAGTATGGAGGAAGAAGAGTATTTAGCCACCCTCTCAGTCTACATGGCCCTTAGATGGCAGTATGAGACACAAAATATAGAGGTACACTTTGTACGAAATGCATCAACTGGCTGGAGACTCTCTACACTTTAATACAAAACTGTTGCTCAACTCAGAAAGCCACCAGGCTGTAAGAGTGTAAAACATATCTAAATGCAGAAATATGAAACTATATGAACAGAAATTTACAATTTCTTATCCAACTCAACTACTAACAAAAAATAAACTCTTTCAGTTTAGTGAATTTGAACTAAAACAGGTAGTTCAGAACAAGCCCACCTGAATCAAAACTTCTCCTTGGCTCACAAACAAGCGTATAAAATGGCTGCATTTTATGGTTGCATTTACTCCCTTGTCCGGTGTCAAATACAGCAGAAAACACCTCAGGATAAGGCAAATTCACAGAACCCACTTCTGTAAATACAATTATATACAGAACTGTGAAAGGGATGAGGCACTGGAACAGTGCCAACTAAAAAAGTTGTGGATGTCTGATCCCTGGAATTGTTCAAGGGCAGGCTGGATGTAGCTCTGAGCAACCTGGTGTAGTGAAAGACTGTACCTGTACACAGCAGGGAACCTGGAGTTAGATGATCTTTAAGATGATCTTTCCAACTCAGGCCATTCTGTGATTCTATTATTCTAATACCAATTTTAAATTTGTTTTATTTGACAAAGCAATTATGAAGTTAAAAAGATATTTTCACTGAAGCCTCACTAACCACAGTGTCCTTGCAGATGAATTTGTCCTGGGAGGCTTCAACAACCAAGCTATTGTCTCAGAAATGTGTCCGTGTAGGTCTTCATCTCTTTCCTTGCCACCATAGGAAGGACTAACTCTGACTCAAGCCATGCATCAGGAAGTTTCCAAGAGATTTGCCTTCAAATTTAATGGTAACAGAGAATTTCACTCCTCATCACTCTGGCTCTCCTTGCAGGATGCCACTCAGGCTCTCAATCAATGGGTCACAGACAAAAATCCAAGCTTAACAAACAACTAACTTGGCTACTCGCTGCTTGCACCTCCTGAGAGGTGAGAAGTGCAGGGTTTGAAAAGCCTCACTTCTGCCAAACTGTTTCCTGGGGTGCTGCAGCACACGGCCCTTGAGTAATGGGAAGCAAGCTGCTGCACCAGCACAATGCCAGCGCCAGATGCATGTCTGTCACGTGATGGGAATATGCATGGCACAGTGTGTATATCCTGTCACAAGGCTGGAAGCCAGTCTATTATGTAAAAGGCACAGGAATAAAACCTGTGCTTCGCCATCCAGTAGCTGACCCCAGGAAATTCTAGTAGATCATGGGGATAACATGGAAAGAGAATTCAACCAAAGCTTTGCCACCTTTGATGAATCCTTAAAAGCCTGTACAGCCCACAGTAGACAAAACATTGGCTATTGCTGTTGCAGATAGTACAGGCCTAGAACATCAGGAAAATTAGTAATGAAATTCAATATTACTTTGTTGATAAGAAGTCAGGCACGGAGCAAGAAAGTGAAATTGTTGAAAATAATGCATGCTGATTAATTCTTCTTTTGTCAGGCAATCAAGTCATGTCATTTCAGCTGGACACAATTTTTTATAGATTCATTAAATACGTATGAATAAAACTCAAAATACAAAGAAATTAATGGCTTTAATTAAGCATTGTATCAAATGTAATATAGTATTGTTTTACCCTGGACAGTCCATGAGCCATAGTGCCACATGCCTACAACCTGAGACAAGGCAGCCCCAGTTGTGTGCACAGATTAAGGAAGGAGAGACTGGAGAGCAGCACTGCGGAAAGGGACCTAGAGGTTCTGGTCGATGACATGATTCAGCAGTGCCCTGGCACCCCATGTCCTGGGGTGCATCAGGCACAGCATCACCAGCCAGGCAAGGGAAGGGATTGTCCCACTCTGCTCTGCACTGGGGAGGCCTCACCTTGAGCACTGGGGGTAGTTTTGGGTGGCTCAATATAAAAAAAGCCAAACCAAACCAAAACAAGCCATTAGAGTGTCCAAAGGAGGGTCACAAGGTTGGTGGAAGATCTGAACTGACTGAGAACACTTGGTTTATTCAGTTTAATGGAGACTGAGGGGAGACCTCATTGTGGTCTTTAACATCCTCATAGAGAGAAGCAGAGGGGCAGACACTGATCTCATCAAAGACCAGTGACAGGATTTGAGGAAAATGGCATGAAGCTGAGTTGGGGGAGGTTTAGTTTGGATCTCAGGAAAAGGTTCTTCACCCAGAGGGTGTTTGGGCACTGGAACAGGCTCTCCAAGGAGGTGGTCACAGCACTAAGTCTGGTGGAGCTCAAGGAGTGTTTGGACAGTGCTTTCAGGCACATGGTGTGACTCTTGGGGTTGCTGTGTACAGACCCAGGAGCTGGACTTCAATGATCCTGATAGGTCCCTTCCAACTCAGTTTATTCTATAATTCTCTGAGTACTTACTTAATATAAACCAAAGTAAAACAATTTCTGGAGCAGATATATAAAATTACTTTTTAAAAGAAATCATCATTATTGCATCTGAGGTATTTTCTGCTTAGCTTAATAAAGCCATGCGCTTGTAAAATTGGCTTCAGTTCAAATTTACACTGTGGAAAAACAATTTGATCACCAGAGGACTTTTGTTCTAACCTCTCTTCCAATTTTGAAAGAAAAGGAGAAGGAAATTCATATATCTGTGCTAAATACACTACACCTAGTGCCCAGAGATGGGGAACAAAAAAAAAAAAAAAAAAAAAAAAAGTAAGAAAGTTTATGTTGATTTTTCAATATGCTTATAGTAATACCTTGAGATACAGATCAATGATATCTTCATACATCTATGTATTTTTTAACTGCAGCAAATCACTCTCTATGAAAAACTCTCTCTCCCTATGAAAAACTGTTTAGAGGAACACTTGTTTAAGGAACTTGAGATTTAGTTTTGTAGAACAGCCAAACATCTTGTTGACACTAACATCAAATGAAATCCTAAGTTCTGGATCATTACAAGAGTGTGTCCTGCATACAGTATAAGCATCAGATCATTAAGGCTCCTTAGAAAGAGTTTCCTAATTTTTAAGGGAAGAATGAATCTGCTTCTGTAAATATAGTAGTCTGGCAACACTTTTGATTTTGTGCAAATTTTGGTAATTTCACAAAAATATGCTGTCTTGGTCCATATCTTTTATTCTTTGCTCTTTCTTAATTATGCATTGGCTTGTAGTGTAGGACACTGGATTTCCATTGCAAAACAATTTTGAGACTTAAACACATATTTAGAATATATGATGACACAAAGAAATTAACATCAACAAAACTGTACTAGAGATCAGAGGAGCTCACATTTTTCATTCTTCTTATGCAAGTGCAGATTAGTGAAGTTCAGAGCGAAATATGGCTTGTAGCTGCAATTACTGTCACCAAGCTAGTCATTCCCAAATGTTAAGTTCAAAGGAAGGAAAAAAAAAAAGCAATAGAACATTAACAAAGGTAGTAATAAGAGAAAAATCTATGACTTTTAGGACTGAAGAAAGCTTTTTGACAAATTTAAACAGACAATTGGTTTTCATATAATTACAGAGTGCTTCTGATGAAATCAGGGACCAACTGCTTAATGTTTTACTGGTAATGCATTCTGGGATCTATGTTTTCCATTAAGAAGGAAGCAGGAAATAGTGTCAAGAGTGAAGGAGTTTTTCTATCCCCAAGGAAGGAGTTTTCTCTATTCCATGCTTTCTATATTCTTAGCATTTTCAAGTCAGTTAATGGACTGGGGTTTGAACTTTTTTTTTTTTTTAAGCACCATCGCTCTCTTCATAATTGTATATCTCCATCCTCTGGTTGACCATTCTACTATTTTGTATCGTTTTTATCTATTATCAGTGTTGCCCTGCATGAACACCTAAAAATGCTAAAAGCTATATTCTGAAGAAAGACACTGATTAAACCTTTGACTAGCCAAATTCTACAAGATGATAGGTGATATTAAGCAATATAACAACCTAAGAATACAAGTATGAATGGAGAATACAATAAAGATACACTGCTCCATTTCATTAATTTCACATTTTTCATGAGGAACAGGGGAAATGACAAATACATGTAAATAAAGGTGCAAAGCTTGATGACAAGTGCTCTCTTGCTATTATTTATTTAAATTCAGAACATTTTGTTCTATCAAAGTATGTTTCTCACAATGTGGCTTTCCATTACATGGTATGTCCAGTTTTTCATAAAATTATGGCTTGCAAGGGAAAGGGCAGGATACCAAATAGGCTCTATATCCATTAACGAAATATATAATAGATTTTCCATGCATTACATTACTTATCTTTCATATGTCCCCAGTGTTTGCCTCTATTATTAATAACAAAGGTCAGAACACTTAATATTTGGCAACATGCTTGACACATAATTGATGGTGCAATGTGCTTTAATGGTATCTAGGTATCTGATACAGTTGTCAGCTCACTTCATTTTCAAGGATTTTGTGGACAACTCTTAATAGAAAAATACTGTCTAATAAACCCCTCCGTTTTTACACTTATATTCTGTATTTATTGATTGACTGAAATGGATTAAAATCAAGTAATTAAATCTGAATGTTGTAAGCAAATGGACATATTGCAAGAGGAAAGTATTTATAAACACTTCACTTGCATAATAATTTATTGCAATTTTCATCTATTTCAATGCTAGTTTTTTTTAGAAGTTTATGCCAGAAAAAAAAAAAAAAGAAAATATTCTAATTAAAAACTGTAGCTATAGTTAAGAATTAAATTTAACTTTTATGCCCACTTCTATTGCCTTTTACAAAAATAAAACCCCTGATTTTGATCTCCCAAGCACCCATTTGTCACCAGCAAACTTGGATGACTGTAGTTGCAAACTTCTAAGTTACCATTCAATAAAGTAAGAAAACAGTGCCTTACAGAAGCCAAGCAGTAACAGTGAACATAAATTTTATTTCACATCACTTCAAATAAGTAGAAAGACCACTGCAGTTAATGTGAACTAAATCAAAACATCACGACAACAGCAAAGATTAGAATCAGTCTCTGCTCCAAGGAGCTTACAAAGCACATCAGACAAACATAAAAAGTAAGAATCAAAGTACAAAATAAATAAATAAAAGAGTCTGAACTATATTATGCTTAAGTGATTTCTATTCATGATGGCATTTTAAAAACTAGGAATAACATCAGGGAAAGAAAACAAATAAATGGGAGAAGTGACGAGAGAGAATGTACAAAGTAGACAGGCAAGGAAAAATAAATGAGTTTGGGAAGAAATTCAAAAGAGAATTTGTTAAGAAGGAAGAAAAAGATATTGGCTATAAGGATAAACTTAAGTCTACAGAAGTTTCACTTCTATATTATATATCACGTCTTCTTTCTCTTGTTTTTACCACTTTTTGAGAGGAAGATGCATAAACTGGTAGAAAATCATCCTAGGCTTATATTATTTAATATTTCTTCTCCTGATTATAAGTACAAGTACTTAAGCTGAGGTAGTGCGTAATGTAAAATTTCCATGTTAAGGGAAATTCAATTTTATGCATGTCAGCATTTTTGGGGTAATATTTTAATTAGATATTCTTAGACAATGCCAGAATATATACCTAAGTTTATAGATTTGCACAAAGGTACTTAAGTCCTTTAGTCAAACATTTAGCTGCTGCTGAGGTTCTGAAACATGCTTCTTGGCTGGTACTTATTCTACACGTGCTTGCATTCCTCAGTGGCTCTCAACCATCACTAAAAAAATGCCAGTACTTTGATATATTCAATGGGAATTTCTTATGAAAACATCTTTTTTTTTTTTTCCATCTCAGTTTGAGTTCCCTGGGAAGCAGAGAGAAAAGGAAAAAAGAATTCTAGTTGCTTTCTAGAGCAACTCTGTAGGCTGTAGCCTGATTGCATTAGAAATTCATTTTGGATAGCCAGTTCTCACAGGTTTCTACAAACTTGGGCAATTAATAACATTCCTGACTATAACAGAGAGCAGTTTTCAGAACAAGGATTTGTGGCACCTTAGCTAGGCACTTTTTTTGGAAGCAATTTCACAACTAGATTACAGTAACAGGAAAAGTTTTGTTCTCACACCCTTCAGCCTGATTTTTAAAATCTGCATTGTTCCAAAGCAGCTCTTCAGTGTTTCTAAATCCCTGAAGACTATTTCTAGGAGTACAGCAAATTGTAATTGAAAAATAAAATACAAAATCATAGACTTAATTCACTATTCAGGAGCTTTCACTAGATAAGCCCAGAAAAAGATCAAAGGCTGCAAATTCGTAGGATAATAATTTCCTAAGTGCAGCTGCATCTGGATTGTTTAATTGATTCAAGGGCTTGTACTGAAGCTTCCAGCTAGCATTACAGATAGATTTGGAATCAATAAGGACTTGGATTATTGCTGCTGAAAGGCTTACATGTGATTAAATCTTGAAGACATCAGGCAGTGCAATTTGTACCAGATGAGATTTGTGTATTATTTTCTTGGTCATCAGTAGCTCCAGAGACCAGTGCTGACAAATGTGTGGATCACCATGCATGACTAGAAGGAAGGGGAAGCCCTTTGTAACTAAAAAACATTTGTGAAGTAAAAATAAAGGACAACACTGCGATGACTGCTGGGATATCAAGGTGATTAACAGACACAGAACCCTGCCAGAAAGGAGACAGCTAACAGAATGAGAATGACAGTGCCCTCCACAATGCAGCCACTGCAGGCACAAAGGTTCTGGAGCTGACTGTGTGTGCTCCATCTACAAGACATCTGAGTTGCTGCCACACGGCAGCTCTGTAGAAATTGACACATTAGAAAAACAATATGTTAATTTTGAATGCTTTTAAGCAACTTTTAACTAATATTGACAAAAGCAAAGCACACAATTCTATAAAGAAAAGCTTGCTATTCTACTAGAAATCCTCCTCATTTTAAGATCATACTCTCTCAGAAAAAGATAAAATGCCAGTTAAGCTTTTTTTTTTTTTTAAATATGGTCTGAATATTGCTGCTTCTTCAAAATACCCTGCAACTTCTTGTCTTCCTTTCAGCAATCACATGTATCCCATTAAAATCAGTACAAAAGAACAAATCAGGTCTTTCAAAGAAGGTTGTTTATTCTCAGTCTTTGCTTAACTTTCACTAGCATTGATTTTATTAACAACTATCATTAGCTTTGTCAAAAAACATCCAACAAATATAGTCTTTTTTTCAAGAAAATTATTAACATGGTAGCACTGCAATGAGCTGCCATCACCTTAGCAAGTGTAACCCCAGCAGTGAGAATTAAAAACTTCCTCCGTATCAAATTGAGAGTTAGTAAGTGGAGAGGTAAGGGGCAGCCCCTTCACTTCAATCCGAATGCCAGCACATTCTGAGACACTGCTTGAGCACAGTACCCGTGCTACATGAATATATCCCATATCCTAATTAGTCGGTGAGTAGGGGTTCTGGCTATGTATCAAGACTGGCTTCAAAAATGCAGTAGGTAGTTTTTAAATCATGTTTTCTATTCTACAGGTCAATCTTTCATAAAAGAATTTTCACTAAGGGCAGGAATAATGAGTTGCACATTTGTAAGAACATTTCTGAGTTATGCTAAACACATAGGTTCTCACTGTGACGAGACTATTTAGTTTTCAATTCAACACCTTTGCTTATGCTTGAATTTTTGAAAATGTAGTCATTTATAGGAGAGAAATATTACATGAACACATCTTGTCTTACCATTGTTGAATAATTTGTCTCACTACTAAGTAACCTTCCTTTTCACCAAGTTTTTAAAATCACTATTTGACACTGAGCAAATATAATTAATCCATGGTCTAAATATTTAGCAACGGGTCACAGAAACTTCTTGAATTAGTTATACTTTTTAAATGGTTCATAAAACAAATAATTTCACAGGCCATGAAACTAGATCATTGAATTTCAAAGACAAACTTGAACTTTATTCCTAAACAAATGTCTTAATCTACAAGGACATGATTTCTGTTTTGTTAAACAAATCTTGCACAGTTTACAGATCTGTAAAGAAATATTAATTACAAGACCACCTACTTTGTCACTATTTAAAAAAATATTCCAGCCATAAACACAACACATTATTTAAAATTCAACAAAAAACTAAAGAAAAATGAGCAACTTATAACACAGTAGTTCTATTAACAAAACCTTAGTATTAAATTATTACAAGAAGTTTTTGTATATATAAAAGAGGAAACACATAAAGGGCCTCAGAAACCCGTGCATTTTATTAAATGTTAGGGTTTCTAAGTATATGCCATTAAAATTAAATTATTGGTTTATGCTATTTAGCATCATGTTTTTTCAGTTCATTTGACACAAGTCTATTTAACAAGCCAAAGTAACACACTAGACTAACGTATCAGACAGGTTTGGGATACTAACATATTAAGTTGTGAGATTTCATTAATAAAAAAATACCAGAAGAAGCTTTTAATTTTGTTATCAAGCTATTACTTAAATATTTTATGTAAAGGATCTTTGGTAAACCAGGCAAAAGAGAGATCATCTAATTTTTTTAGCCTGAGTAGGTATAGAATTCAGAGGACCTGCTACCCACAACCCACCAGTGCCTAATCTGATAATTTGTGTTGGAAATTTGTTCTACTCTGAATTCTGCATGACACATCCTTTGGACCACAATTTGACACCTGTTACAGATAAGTTATGCAAAGACAAACCCATTTATTTGGACATTGAGCCTATAATACTTTTTTTTTTCTTTTTGCTTTCCCTGATTGGCTAATTTCATTGCAAACTACAGTATAAAAATCAGTAGTTCTGTGGAGCTGTCACATCTGTTCTGAATGGTGGGGAGAAAAAAAATATGGGTCTTTGATCACAAAAAAGATAAAACTTGCTTGTGTATCACTAAAGGAGAAAGCTTATTGTACCATGAAAAATCTGACAGGTACTAAGAGATTTGCCAGCAAGGCATGAGAGATAGGAAAAGGCAAATGAAACCTTGAGAATGGCAAATCCAAGAACTAAATCAAGACTTGGTCACAATTCCCTTTCATGCAACTAAATCAGGAGAAATGTATGTTGCCCATTATTTTTGGCTTACATTATTCTGAATAGCGTATTGTACAGCAATGTTACTTAAAAAGGATCAGGGAACATCAGCAGTATTAACATAGATGCTAATTTACACTGACAGGACATAGAGTAATCCAGTGCTGAACACAGTATGCTATCAGAAGAGTTTTTGAATGAGGCTTGACTGCAGAAGGAAGTTATGGCACGAAGTACGCCCCGAGATATCAACTTTCATTGAATGGCAAGAAGACACATAACTCCCGATGGAAGATACAACATTGCATCTTGAAATCTACTATAATTGCCATTAGTTGAAACTTGTTCTATACCACCTTGCTGAACAGCCTCTATTCTTATCCAGGCCCAGAAACTTATAAAAAAATAAAACAGATTTATATGGATTATATATATTAAAAGGAGACATACAGAGAACAAGAGAAAGGGAGAAATAGGCTCTAGTTATTCCAAGTCTGTGGAAAGATGTAAGGAAGATGTTTAAAACTAATCTAAGCATAGGCCTACACCTTACTGTTATATTGAAATATTTACTCATGTTAACCTTTTTATCTGCTCTTGAAAGTAAATTATTTTTTAATTAAAAAATGAGTTTGTATCATTGCATTTTGTAGTCACTTGGTCACAGTCTTGAACAGAAGAACTTTAGGTGAAGAAGCCCAGGCAGGTTTGTGACATGAAAGCAGGAATGAGAGAAGTGATAAGGGAGTTAAAGTGGGTTAGTACTATGATTATGCAACACCCAGTCTCCAACTTGGAGCACCCTGAGATTTTATTCTTCAGCAGTAAAGGTACACATCTTGAGATGACAGATTCTGATACAAAAAATAGGAAAAAAACCAACAAAAGCCTCTTGACTTCCTGAAAAAAATAGATCCTATCATTTTCATCATCTCCAAAATCAAATGTTCTAGAGGTTTGCTTAGATTTTAGGAGGATGAAGTGTCAAAGCAGAACTTATGCAGAGAGAAATTTTAAATTCTCCAGCACTACTGGCAACCTTTCAGGAAGAGTTTTTCCAAGCATATGAAACTACTTCCTAAAGAAAATCTGGAGAGATTACTTACAATGGTTTTCATATAAAACCGTGATGGACTCATGCACACAAAAATAATGTGGTAGAAGGATTCCTTTGACTTTTTTCCCCAGGAGCTTACTGCATGTACCACAAAGCACACACACGTATTTACAGGATTGCAGTCTTGGACACTGGAATTTTGGACACGCACTTAGTAATACCAAGAGCCAATTGTAGTCACTGAGGTCACCATTTACAGGACCAGACCATGAAACAACTTCTGTTTGTTCTTGCACGTTTCTAACATTTCTTTTACTGAGAACTGCAATTTCCTCAATGCTTTAACAGCAGCTCTTTTTAAACAAAGTACATTCAGACACAAGGAACACATGTCTCATTAGAGTAACTGGCAGTGACAATGACATTTCTGGTATGCTGAATTAAATTTTGCTTCAAAAGAAAGTGTTTTGTTTATTTCCAAATTTATTTGAACTAGAATCACAAAAGAAGGCAAAACATAAATGGATGAATTTTAAGGACTTTTTTTTTTCATACTGGAATAGTTCTAAAACAATTTGGAGAACAATTATTAATTTTGTTTGATAAACATGTATGGCAGATGCTATTAGATATTTTTATTAATTTAACTAGAGGCTAACTCTGACACCTCACATAACTTCCCATGCTTACCTTTAAGTAAAGTCAAATAGCTACTACTCTCAATTGTAAGTGGCAAAACTTGAACAATATCTATTAAATTCCTGTTTTTCCTGAGAAGGAAAGGAACAAAGAACACAGAACTTGCTGTTGCAAAAGACTAAGATTATAGAAGTGTTGCCTTAAAATATCTCTTTGCAGTTATTTGCATTTGTCTTTTGGCTCCATTAGAACTTAAGCTATGGCATAATTGTATTTCTTTTTTGAGCTGTCATTAAAATTGACTGTGCCTTTAAACAAATGTGCCTAGATGCTCTGGGTACAGCTAATCACAGGCACAAAGGCCCAGTCAAGGTCAGGCTGCAACTTTGTCTCTAATTGCCTGGTTATACATTCCTTGTTCACGCAAATCTTCTACCGACTTCAATGGGATTTTTGTTTAGTGAGATTACAGGATTCAGCCTCCTAGCTTAACTACTGCATCTATACATCACTGTGTGAAATATGCTTCAGTCATACGGTTACAGTATCTGTTGTTTTATTAGCCCTAAATATCATGTTGAGCTTTTTAAGACTTTTACCACTCCAAAGCCCTAAAATTCAGTTTCTGGTTTTTATTCTTTTCTTTTTTTAGCTCTTCCATGGTCAACACTATTGGACTTTAAAAAATAGCTACCTGGAAGCCCATCTTCGTCTTACTGCTGCAGTAATTTTCATTTCAAACATTCTAATTAGCTTTCTATACCTACTGACCTAACTACTTTATCAGCCATTCTGCCAAAACGCAAAGACAATATGTTTCCTACTCCAAAGTCTTTCTCTTAAATTCTTGGTTACATTTCAGGTCCTTATTAAAACAATCTGGTGATTTTTACATGATCTTACCAATGCCCATAATAGCTTTTGTTGACTTCTCTAAACATTTTTGCTTGCCACAGCATGTTTGTATGATTAAGTCTCAATTCCATTTTTTTTACATGTTTACATCACGTTGCCTGCAGTCTTCCTAGTTTACCCCACAACATATGTTCATGAAATATTTTTTCATCATTATGCAAACACTACAATCTAGACAAAGTGCATGCTATCATTTTTTATCAGACCAGCTGTACAACTGGAAGACAAGGGTGTTTCTACATTGTCAGTTCATGCCTGTTGGTCTCTTCCTCATCCAAACCGAACACATGAGGAAACCCAGACACAGCTGACAAGACAGTTCACTCAAGCGCCTGATTGTAACAGCACAAAACAAAACACCATGAGCTTGTCCCCAGCACATCCCAGCTGCTCTAGAAACAAAGAACCTCTTTTGTCACCTCCCGGGGCATGCAACCTGCAGTACTACACTACACAAAAACCTCTCCAAGGGGCTGAAGGACATATGTTGACAATTTAAAATCCAAAATATATTCAAAAACCCCAAGAAGACCAAGTTTCTCTGAACTGATGGATCCTCCAAAGCAACAAAACCAGTAATTATGCCTCAGAGACATTAAACGGGAGCTGAGGGTACTGACAAAATGCTCATCCTGCTCTGGGCAACATTGACATTGGGTGGACCCATGACCAAAGGGCCTGAGGGCTTGAGTTTGCTCTCTAGTACAATCCACCTAGAAGCCCACCTAGAAGGAGCTTTTCGTTCCTTAAGAAATGCCATGGACATGAGATACATTTGGTGCAACACTTGTCAAAATCTTGATGAACTCCTAACACCTCCCAAAGTAAAGCCTGGCACATGGATTCCCTGGAAAGTGAAAACAGATCAGTGAAACTACAAGACAGCATATATAATTTACAACCCAGTAACTTCCCCATGCAAGTCACATCATAAGGAAGCAGCTTCAGGGAGCTACAGTTTAATCTAATCAGCTTTATTGATACATGTTAAATCCCAGTTGCATTTGTGTATAAATTTTTAGGAAATGGGTGTCTCTCCATACTCCCTCCCCATGCAAGGTCTTTGTGGAAATGTAGCTACCTCAAGCTCTCTGACTCCTGTATTCTAAACTGTCTGCTGGATTAAAGAAAAAAGCATTTAATGTTGGAAGACTTTTTACAACACAAACTTAGCCTCTGCCATTGCAAATACTTCAATCAAAGTACCAAAAAATAACCCAAGCAAAGCTGTCCAGGTAGAAAGCTGGTCTTACCATAGGAAATCATTACACAACTGTCTCACACCCTCTGAACTCCCTCACACTTGTAATCCTACCTCAGGTCATGCTGTCTATACTCATGTTCTCAGTGCTATTGTCTCCATTTCTGCAGCACAATACTTTTGATAGAGGTGTAGAAAAATAAAATCTTATGTTAAAGAAACACATGCCTCCTTAATGCATTGTCAAGAAAAATTTAACTATTTTTTATTTCTATTGATTTGAAAGATATGCTGGTGAGCACTTAATGTTTTTATTATGTTAAACATTTAGATTTTTAAATCTGTAGACTTTGTTTCTATCCAGGCCCATGGTCTTTAACTTATGCGAGTCTTTGGATAACTTCATATGCTTCTGCTAGCCTCAATTCTAAATATTAATTTCTGACTTGTGAGCAATATATCAACTGCGTGCCACAGACTGAGAAAGTGTGAGTTCACTGACTGATTTTTGTCTTATGAGAAGCCAATACTCCAAGATGTTTTTAATAGCATTTTACTGTAATTTGAACAAAATTTCTTGAGCAGCAGATAAAAGATGAATTTCTTACATGAGGATCAGATGCATAAACTAAAGTGACACACTGGGTAAGGCACATTAAAAAGTCTTTAGTGAGTTGTAAGCAGCAGCAAACATATAATTGCTGCTCAATGTTTGCAGTTTCCGCGACATCACGGTACAAGTGATAAGAATACTATTTAATGGGGTCCACTTTCAAGGTAACCTTATGTTCCAACAGAGTTTGAAACAGTCACTGCCAAATGACATACCAACTGGTATTTTTCATGCTTGAAAGGCACATGCTAGTCAGAAGATTTTATCAGCTGTTTACTTTAAATGCAAAAGGGCACTTAACTCCCACTGACAAAAAATGGATGTAAACTCAGTAAGTTTAGGACACTTGTACAGGTGCTAGACTGATGTGCAGAAACAGTAGTTAACTTCTGGGACTCCCTAGCATATACAGTCCCAGTAGAGAGCACAGCTAATTGCCAGATGAAGTACAGATCAGTACAGATCAGCCTGTGGGCTTTGCATAAGGACTTCTTAGTCTTCTTCAGTATCATGGTACTCTGTCCCATCAAATAAGGGAGACTGGATAACCCAGCAAAGTGATGCAGTTCGAAGTCTAGACTGCTGTAGTTTAAATGAAAGACGTGTTATCTCACTATCCTCTCTGTAAGCAACGTGAAGCACACACGGAGATTAAGAATTACAACTGGACAATCCAAATCTTGGAAGGTAACAAAGTGCATGTTACCCAACCAATAAGCATATGTTTTTAAACTGAACTCAAAACCATGTCTTTTCTGTGCATTGAAATTCTTGTGTGTCTTATTTTGACCTTCTTCCAGCAAAGCCTGCACTAAGTCATGGTACTTTGCAGCCTGCACTCAGAACAGAAAATAATTCTCTGAAGTGCCCAGAAACACACTTTTCCATTCTCAGCCTTTTTCAAATTTTTAACAAATACTCAGCATTTAAGGATGGATGCCTATTCTCTGCAACCACACGTGGCTGGCTTCCTGAGCGCAATGCCAACATTTCCTTAGAGCATTCCTTAGACCAGTTGCCTAAAAATTCTCACCACCATCTTTAAGACCAAATGACACACGCATTAAAGTCCCCCAGCTTTGACTATGAAAGCTATTTGTGCTTACTGATTCTGCCCACAGATAGACTTCAGTGCTGCCAGACTCAGCACCCTCCTTAGGATAAGGCTAAATGATCCTTCTTAGGGCTAAACACACTTGAAGGTAGTTTTGAAGAGTGCATAGATATTCCTTATATGAAGAGCAACATTTCATTATAGTCTCCCTGTACAAAATTAGTACAAAAATCATGTAATAATCACATTAATACAAAATCACACAAAGCACAGGAAAAAGGGAGCAAAAAGTCTTCAGTTCCTAGAGCTTTGCCCAGTGCCACTACATGTATTCATTGAAATAGCCAGATCAGGCAAACATCACTAGCGGGCAGAATTATACCTATTTAGCAGTACTTCCAAATTTAAAGCCACAAAACTTCTGGGAAAAACAAACAGAAAGAGGTCTTTAGCTGACTATACCAATTTTCCTGACAAAAGACCGTACATCTGCTAATAAAAGGTAGAAGTTATACTTGGTATCATACCCTGAATCAGAAGGTATAGTATATCAAAAATATGTTTATTTGCCATTATATTTGAAGTGATTGCCTCAGGATTTATACTTAATCTGGTTTTCAGAAAGCATGAGCTATTCTAGATAGAAACAGATGTCAGAAAATGTGTTGTCAGACAGAAAATATGGCACATTACTCTAAAAGAAAAAGCTTGTTTATGATTTTTTTTCAAAGAAAATCAAAAAGACAATGCAGTATAGTCAAATCCAGCAAAGGTATAAATGGCATAATTGAATATATAGTTACATACGTGTTCTTTCATGACATCAGATTTATCACAGGTATATTAGTGACTCCCATTTTCATTACTTTGACATGATACTGGGTCCCATGGTAGTATTTTTGATAAGTAAGGGAAGAATTAAAAACTTGGAAATATAATTTTCATTTAAAAATCTCCCAAATGCAGTTTTATGAGTTGGAAGGGGAGAGAAGGAGAATGTGGTTGGGAGGGGAGAATTGAATTGAATGTGTGTGGGGTATTTTGGGGGGTGGGGTTTCTTTCTTTTTTTCTTCTTTTGTTTGCTTGCTTATGGCCAACTAGTACTGGTTACTTTCTAATCCTCCTAGAACAACAGATCCCCAACAGCCATCTAGTCCAACAAGTAGCTGTCTTAAACTCATGATTTATCTAGCCCTTAAGGAGACTCCTTAAGGAAAGGTTCTCAACAGCTATCTAGTCCAACATCCTACAAAACTAGTTCTATTTATTAATCATCCCCATAGAAAATGTATTTCCCCCCTAATATCCTTTGGAAACCTCTCCTGTTTCAACATATGATCATTGTCTTTTATTCTAAGACTGTGCACCTCAGTGAAAAGCTTGGCTCCCTATCCGAAGTAACCTCCAAGTGGAAGACTACTACCTGGTCCAGTCCTCTCAGACCCTTCTCACAGGGCAGGTGCTTCATCCATCTCAGTGGCCCACTGCTAGACTCAATCAAGTTCATTAACATCTTCCATCTAGTTTTGTTTTTTTTTTTTTTCCCTGAAAACCAAGCACAGTATTCCACATGTGATTTAACAATGGTTTAACAGTCAAGTAGAGGACAACGACTTTGCTCAATTCACTGGCCACGGTCCTCTTGAGGGAGCCCAGGATACTGTCAGTCTGCATGGCTGGCAGGGCATAATACTGGCTGATGTCCAGCTTAACCATCCACCAGGAACCTTAAGTCCTTCCCCACAGACCTGCTTCCCAACCACTGAGCCTCAGCCTCTATCATTGCAAGGAGCTATTCCATCCCACGTTAAAGACTTGCATTTGTCTTTACTGAATCTCATCAGATTCCAGTCAGTCCATTTTTCCAGTGTACCTGAGTCCCCCTGAATGGCAAACCTCCTAGGAAGTCTATCAGCTTCACTGCCTCCACACCTCCAGTTTGTTGCTATACAAAAACCATATGAGGATGTGCTCTGCCTCACCACCATGTACCCTTTTCTCCTGTAATTCTCAAGGATATAAAGCACTGGTTAGAGCCCAGTAACACCAAAGCTGAGGCTTTGATCCCTGTATGGGTCATTCACTTAAGAGTTGGACTCAACAATCCTTGTGGATCCCTTCCAACTCAGAATAACGTGAATCTGTGACTGTAGTAAAACAGGACAAATCCCAGGAGAGGGCTCTCATCCGCAAACCTAGTAATTTCATCAGACACTGTGATCAGATTAGTCAAGCATGATTTACCCTTGGCATTCAAGTCTGACTCCAAAAATATCCCATTTACCAGTTCTCTAATTAAACACAAAGTTGGCTCTTTTCAAGGGCAGGATGATACTCTGCTACTTGAATTCCTCACATGAGTTTCAGTAATTCATGGTTGCTACAAGCCAAGGCTGTCTTTGATTATTGCCCTCCTGGCCAGCTCTTTATTTGTGAGGACTCTCTCACTCAGATATATTGCACCCTCATTAGCGTCCTTTTGACAGTCTCCAGAAACATCCTGGGTTGCTTTTATGCACTGCCCTTCCAGTGGGCAGGAGGGAGGCTAATGTCTATCCCAAGAACAAAGATCTCAGAATTGTTTAAATATGACATTGTCCTATTCTCATACTAAGCAAGTGATACCTAAAATACGCTCACCATTGTGTCACCCATACCTGCCCCTCCTCTGATCCTAATCAACAAGAAACCCATCCACTCAAACTGCTTCTACTTGCAAAGGAAAACCCCCACTCCTTTCTTCGCTGACAGTCTTCCTACATCCATCCATCATAGTTGTTTCAACAATGCCTTATTGATGCGTCTGCATGCAGAGGTCTGTCTGCTCCTGATTGATTCCTAGGTTGTGTGCATCTCTCTGCAGGCAATTCTTCCCTGACAGTCTATAAACCAGAAGATTTATGTTTTGCTTTGGAGTTGTTCTTCCTCAGATTTGACCATCTGCTGATAGTACTTTTCTGTCTGTCATCCAAATTTTGATTGTTTTCTTCCAACAATTTTTTTTCCTACTCTTTAAAATCTGTGTCCAACCCTCTCAACTCCAGTAGCAAAACATTAATTAAAAAGTGTGTACAGACCATCTCACAAAGTTTGTCTGTCAGCTATCACACTTTCAAATTAGCACTGCTACTTTGGGAGAAGCTGTACTGCTGTAAATTAAAATTATGGAAAACCTGTAGAAGTCTATGCAATAACATGTTCCATCAGTATCACATATGTAAGCAATGGGAGGAAAGGTTTTATCCTAGCCAAACAAGGATAAAATCTCATCTAACACAGTGAGTTTAAAGACCAGAACCAAATACTGAAAATATTATCTGGAACTGAGCAAACAGCCACATAAGTACACAGTTATCCTGCAGTGGTATTCCAAAAACCTCCTTTAAAAGTTATGCTAGGAATATCTACAGATTGCAGTACTGAGACTGCCTAACTTGATTTCATTTGGCATAGGATACACTCTGGATCAGAATGCACCCTATCTGGGAGGTGCAGTTGACTCTCTTGATGGACAAGAAGCCTTGACAGAAAACATTTCCTCAGACAAAAAAAACAGCAAGGCCTCAGTTCTGCTGAGGATATTGACCAGCAAGACACTGAAACATTAATCAACAGTGAGGATCACCAGCCTTGCATCTTGAACTACAATTCCACTTCCTTGGCTAAGCCTGCAGAAGAGCTTTAGAGAACAATAATACAGGCTCATTACAGGCTACCATTCATAAGAAGTGTATGCAGTTTCTCTTCCAGCAAGTCAACTGACCGATGATAACTTAATATTTGTTTAGCAAATAGAGGTCTCTTAAGAAAACAAGATGTTATTGACCCCTACAGTTAGTTCAAAAAACCTCTGAGAAAAGGAATAGACACACAATTCAATGCGCTGGAAAAAAAAGGTGTTAATGTTGACTACTGAATGAAAACTCTATCAACAACTCCCACTGATGGGTTATTGCTATAATAGTGTAAAGAAATGTAGATCGCTTGTGGTTCCTCCTAAACAAAATACTCACAATCCAAATTTCCAGATGAGAATCCTCTTTTCATCCAGACTTAATTCTGAGTACATATCTTTTTAATTAATCCAAGGAGAAAATCCCCAAGGTGAAAATAAAGTGATATAAACATCTGTAGGGCCGGAGTACAGATTAGCCTTCGTTTTAAATTTATTTTCAAAAAAAGCTTTCTATTTCTAGGTGACTATTCTGTATTTATACAGACTCTTAAGCAACACCATGTAACTGTTAAGTATAACTTCCTATATATTGCTTGGTTAAAGAAACTTTTTTTAGAAGCTAGATCATAGCACAGAAAATGCTATAGAAAAACCAAAGATGCAGGACCAAAAGAGGCTGTGCTCCTCACCATTCCATTTTTTTAAAATGCAGCCAAAAGTAGGTTGTGTACATTATAAAATTGCTAGACTAAAATCAAAATTGTTTCTATAGCTAAGTTCTGCTCATTTTTAAACCTGGAATGAAAAGGCAGCCCAACCCCTTTGCTAGAAGTGCCTGCAAATCAAAAAACATAACTGAAGGAGCCATTTTATCTCTCTGGCTGTTGTGACCAAAGCTACACTGATTTTAGTGGAGCTGAGACTATTAACAGCAGCTGAAGATCTGGTCTTCCAATTTAAATTCTGTCTTGACTTTGAGTAATTCTGTTGAGGTCACTAGAACAGGGTTACTCAGGACATAAATATGCCCCAAGGGCTTTTGTTGCCTGAGATATATTTATATTACATTAATGTATAAACAGAAAATGCCTAGCAAGTTCCAGCAAAGCAAGTAATGTAATTAGTTGGTAACTTGTGCTTAAGTCTCTCAAGGGTTACTGAGGGTCAAATTAGGGAAACATATTTCTGAAAAGCACAGGTCCTAAAATAACAAAGTTTCAGCTTCCAACTCTAAGTGGTAGCACCTCTGTATTTTGACTTCCAATAATCTTTTTAAAGAGTAAACAGACATAAATGACAGAATAAAATACATCTGAAATGATGGAATGTCATATTAAAAAGCAAATTATACTTTTATGTGTTTTCAGAAATAAAAATGCTTTAGTTAATTTCTCTTTAAACTTCAGAATATTATAAAGATACAAATAACTAAAAAAGTAAATATTTTTTCATATATTCTAAGCCAGAAAAATTCAGGTGCAAACAAAAAGTGAGTATTGTCTACTTTTTACTACCTGTAACTTTTCCTCATCTGGAGTTTAAGGTTCAGTAAAACCTGCACACGTAAGTTAGCAGGACTGGGCTTAAATATTAAATGCCAGTGGACCACAATGAGTTATTTAAGGAAACTGATGCCACTTGTCATACACATGAACAGAATAGCAGTCTTTTACAAGCAGCAGCATGGTTTCATTAAAAAAGGCAAAAGTTATGCAACTTGAAGATTGAGAAGCACTATAAGACACTCATTATCTATAAGAATGTCAGGGAGAATTTTTTTTATTAACTAAACCTGTCTGAGAACCCTAAACAGCCACTAAAATATAATTAAAATAAACTATCAAAGGTCACCATGGACCATTTGTTCATTTGGATAACAACACAGGCAGATGCCAGTCGTTGATAATTCTCATTTATTGAATTTATTAACAAGCTGCAGGAATGTGCTTGTTGCATTACATGACTTCGCATATTGAACAATTGTTTTATTTCAACTTTACTTACTTCTCTTTTACATAGTTCACAACCCTTTACACTATGCAAACAACATTTTGTTTTTAGATCCTGTTGTGTCACACATGACATTTATCTACATGTCAATTAGTTACAGAAAACTGAAAAGAAAGAGGACAGAAATGCAGTCTCCTTAACGGCTAAAGAGACCAAATGAATCATGAGTTTACAACAACTACTTGTAGCATGTAGTTCACTTGATTTATCTGACAGCACATAAAAACTCTGAATTTTTTCATGCCAAATATGTAAATCTGTTATTTAACTGTTGCTAAAGCAGGAACTTTCAAAGTGGAGATAAAAAGGCATAGAATAGTCAAGTCTGTTTGAGTTCCACTAACAGAACCACGATGCTTCCATATACAGCTAGTGATCACAGTACCAAGTGATGTGAGCAGCCAAAACCACATCAGCTTTAACAGAGAAAGACAGAAATATGTATTTCTGAAGCATGGGCAGAAACGGAAAAATGCTTTTGATCTAGAGCATGAAGGAAAATAAACCCTGACAATACACATCTGGGATGCTACTCTCAGGTTCCATTATAGTATTATAGTGCAATGTTTCTAATTTGTTTGTATAGATATATTTCTAATTTGTAACTGCAAATACAAAGTCCTTTGAATTAAAAAGGAATTCAAGCAAGTCAAATAGTTCACACTGAAATAAAAGCAAATATTATTGTTTCTGATTTACAGAGGAGTAACAGCTGGCACTTATTATGTCTATGTACTACATCAATCTCAAAAAACACAAACTCCAATAAATCTACCTTATGTCCTTATAAATATAAAGCTGTTTTTCCTTTCCTAGACCAGATTGCTAGCTTATGTAAAGTGGTACAGCTCTAAATCCAGCCCTCTATCTTCTAATCAGTTCAAATTATGTACCAGACATAAATTTATCTAGTTTAGCTTTTACAGATGGGGGTGGATTTTGGTCTTTTTGTTGTTGTTGTTTTATGTGGGGGGTTTTTTTGTTTGTTTTGGTTTTGTTTTTTTGGGTTTTTTTACCAAGTGATTGATTTCCACAGAGAACACGAGACATGGTACCAGCAAGTCAGAGTATCAGCAAGTACTGTTGGGTTTTTTTTTCAAAGCTCTATTTGCAATAGATGCCAATTTGTGCATCATTATCTCTACTACAGCATGTGTTGTTTTTAAACAGACAATCCACTGCAACTGGATAGTGACAAGAATAAAAAGACTAAAGGCCGTGGAAAGAACATCAACCACAGAAAGATGAGTAGGACTTGGCCTCTTATGATCCGACCACCCAATGTATGGGACGTAAGTACTGAGAAACAAACGTGCTTTAACTCTCCCATCTGATGAAGAAAGAATGAAGCAGAACAGATTGTCCAGCAAGCTTCTGTATATTGCATATCACAGTTTTCAGTACAGAGGATAGAGCAAACCACTAGAGAGCAAATATTCCTAAAGTCTACTCAAACTACATGGGAGGACTTAATCCAGACTGTGAAGAAGGAAATAGTTTCCCATTAAATAGAGCATTAACCTTCAAAGGAAAGTTGATCTTCTGCCTAACCAGGAGAGGAGCAACTTATGATGATGAGAAGATGCACTTATGTCTTTCAGTCTTTACGTTCAGGTTTAAAAAAGGTCAGCTGTAACCAGGCAGCTGACATGGGAGACAGAGTAACAAAAGGCTTCAACTACAATGGGGAAAGCATTCTCCAATGTGCTAATCTGGATGCTTTAAAAATCAAATTACTTTGTCTAGTTTTCACTAAGATACTTTCAATTTTTTTCAGAAGGAACAGAGCTATTACTTGCCATCTTTGAGAACAACCAATCTGGAAGAATGGTGGTTTCAGGAGACTAGAAAAGAAAACCAGAGTTCCTACCCCAGGCTCAACTCCAACTGCACAAACACTAGAGCAAATGATAAACAAACAAGTTATTTGCAAGTTCTTAGGGAGGAAAATGAAGAATCATCCTTATCCCTTCTCTCCCAAGAGACTGTGTAAACATCTGTTACAGCTGTGTGCAACACACCAATCACATCAAATTAGTATCATTATCTTTTCCTGTTATGGCAGGGAAATGGTTTCCTGATAAGGAAGGAGCAATATGGATTAGATGAGTTAGGATAAACCTACACAGCAATAAGCAGCACTGTCACACTGTCACATGGGGAAGAGTCATACTTTCCTTCTGCTTCCCTGCAACCCAGCCTCGCTGGGCTTCACCCTTCTCCCAATCTTCCACCATTTCTGCATGCATATGTGGGCATAAGTCAGACCCAGATAGCCTCTGCTACAAGACAGATCACACACACTTTTAAACTTACTATTTCTGCAGCCTAAATAAAGCCAGAAACCAAAACCTGATATGGCTGCACATGATATCTGTATAACAGCTTCCCCAACCCCTGCCCCCATGAATGATATTGAGAGGTTCTGTGGTCAAAGGGACCCACTAAAAGATACCAATTAGCAAACATGGCCCTTTCTCCAATGTGTTGCACTGGTTAAGGACTACAAGAAATACAAACAGTTGTCATGGAGCTGCACTTCCTCTTACAATTGTTCTTGAGAAAAAAATCTGTAATTTTTTTCTGCCAGCTCAGTTTTCTTGGAAAGTTTGTGACCTCAGTGTGAATTACAAGCCACATCTTGTCCACTCTGTAAGTTATTTTGACTTTAGTAAGGCTTTTTCCTTGATATTCTAAGATGCAGGAAATATGATCTAGAGGAAGTTACTACAAAGAGGGAAGCAAAACTGCTGGAAAACTGTACCCTACATTGTTTGTCAGTGTTTCACTGTCAAAGTGAACACAGCTGTGTTCACTGTCAAAGTTAACACACTTGTTGCTGTGCAGTTGAACATGCTCATTCTGGATTTGGGTTGCTGAAGATGGGAGATGCTTACCAAAATACGCTTCTGACTGCTTAGTGGTAAGCTGTAACAAATTTGGATGACAGGATCAGAATTCAAAAGAAACTTTGTCAATGTAAGAAATACAGGGGAAAAAAAATTATGAGATTTTGTTAGGACACTCCTACACTTCAGAATCTCTTAATTTCAGTCCTTCAAGCAGGAATAATCAACTGGACAAACACAATTGAAGAAGTTCTAACTTTGTAGCAGCTTTCCAGTAAAGCCATCAATGAGTCACTAGCTGAACATGAGCTAAAAACTAAAAAGAACATTCCGAAAAGACCAGGCTTTAGTCTAAAGCAGAGGAGTTTGAGGGAAGTTAAGAGCTAAATACAAGGAAAGAGGAAATAAGTAATATTCCATATCCACATTATCCTGGACAAAGAGTAACACATTTATACTTACAGCACATACTATTTACACTGGATATTAGGAAAAAAAATCTGCTGAATCAACTTCTTTTCTAGACATCTATATGGGAAGCTATATTACCCAAATTCTCCTTTTGCCTGTTAATAGTCTCCGTTTCTTGTGCCACACAAAGACTTTTTTCGAATCTTTTTTGTTTGCTTTGAATCTAGCCAGTGTCTTGCTTTCTGCCAATCTTGTGGTAAAACAGTACTGTCACAGCTGAAGTCAGGAAAGCAATCAAGACAAAGTTCTCTAATGGAACCAGATAAGCATATCTCATCAGCAATCATTGTAAATATTCCAAGTATATGCAACAAAATAAGGACATGTTGATTCAAAATTTCTTTTACTGTGAAGCTTCAGCTAGATCCAGTGGACCAAGTAACTCCTTCAAAATTTATGTGGACAGCTCTACATGTGAAGTTGATTCCAAGAAAAAGTGCCCTTCTGTGTAATTACATATATTAGAAGGAAAACAGTTGGTTAAAAATGCCCAAGAAATAATCCAATAGACTGGTTTTTCCTTAAAGGTGCTGGATACAACCAGCCAACAAAATCACCTTGTGAAAATACATAAAGTACTTCTAAACTATGACTTTGTGTTGCAGTTACAAAACAGCCTAAAAAATGTTATTTGGACACCTGTTCCAAAATCAGGACTCTCTCTACCACATTGCCACCCAGTAGCTCAAGAGGATGGGGGAGAAGGGAGTAAAAGGGAAACAAATATTTTTCTGACTCATGGATCAATTCCAAACACTTTGAAATGCAGAAGCTCTTCCTTTTTTATTTTATTTTCTTAGTAGTTGTGCAAGATTTACAATGACTTTCAGACAAAATACACTTCAAGCTTGTAAGGCCGTATATATAAGTGTATATAAAAGCAAGCATAAAAAAAGGCAGAAACCCAATTAGGCTGTAAGATGACAAGCTGAGCCACAACAGAAAAATGTAAACTTTCAGTGAGCAGAACATGCTTAACATTACTGACTACCTTTCTCATTCATGAATTCAGATATAAGCCATTCATCCCTGTACTGGGTCTATTCAAAAATCGACCTACGGTTTAGCTACAAAAGGACGCTCCTTTGTAGGCTGCATCATGCAGACATTCACCAGGATCCAACTCTTTGTGTAAGAGGCACTTGATTTACTTGACATGGTTGATTTTAAACCATAATTTTCTAATCAGAAAAACTGTTTTGAAATTCTAAAAATTAAGAGTATGAATTAATCCCATCAAAACCTACTCAGTGCCATATTATGGCTTTAGTCTAAAGGAGGGCTATGGAAATCAAATAATCAGTTTATTTGAATTGCGTGACAATTTACAGTAAGAATCTTTTATAATCATGAAGTCATAATAAGCTGCAAGATTTGGCTTTTCAGGAAGAATTTCCCCCTATAATAAAGACATTAGTATTGCAGCTTTGATTGAGGTTACATTTATGTAACTGAGCTCAAATGTGTTTCTGTTTTAAACTACTTTGTTTTAGGGAGAATAAAAAATAAAATTATTATTGGTCTCACTTTAAATACAATTCAGTTTTAATTTAAAACAATTGCTAAAAATTTTTAAACCCCCTCCAAGCTCTTAAAGACATCATTTTAAATTATCTCTGAAACAGCTCCATATTGAATATTAACTCTAGCTAATTTCTAAATAAATTAAAATATGAAGTTCCAAAGACTAATCTCATTTTCTGCATGTGAAAAGTTCCACTGCAACAAGTACCAAACTCTTATTCTTTCAAGGTGCATACTCCAATAGCTGAGCAATGGCTATTTTCCTTTCTATTAATTCCACTCATAAAAACCTACTAGGTTTTGACTAAGTAGGAAAGAAGGCTTTGTAAGAAAGAAAATTAAGTCAATAAAAATGTGTGATGTATATGTTGTTGCAGATATTTACTTGGCATACATACTAATTTTGAATTATTACTAATTGAATAATTACTAATTTTGAAACTAATTCCTGATATTATTGTTTTGACTTTGGAGAAGCAGAAATTTGTTATGGTGATTATGGTATGACTGAGACTGTAGGGGCACTGAGCTCTCAGAAGATTTAAGTTTATAAAGGTTTTTTCCAAAAAAAGTAGAGATATAAGAATTTTAAAGAACATAAAATGCAGTCGGATCAGCTGACCATCTCCAAAAAAAATTTCAAAAGAACAGTGATCAAAATCTCAGAAACAAATCTATGGACAAAAATCTGATAAAATACAATAACTAAAGCTGGTTTCATGAAATACTAAGGTTAGATGAATGGTTGCATTAGATACAGTGTGGTAGGTCCATATTGCAGCCAGGTTTAGCCACTTCTCAGGATGTCATCACATGTCAGAACAGAGTAGAGTGAAGGAACACAGTTTAATAGCAGGATGGTATTTTGAACTACAGCTCTACCTGAGGAAGAAGGAACTTCCATCTCAGCAGCCACCCAGAAGCAGAGAAATCTTGGCTGCCCTCTAAAGCTTGTATATTGGGGAAGAACTGAAGCAGAAAAGAACATGGTGAGGGCTCTCTAATAGTGCCTCATCTTTTTGGGGTTTATTGGAACCCAGAGTTCTTAGAAACCTCTGTAAAGCCCCAAGCTGTTCAATGACCCATCTATCTCAGCTGAAGTAAAGAAATGCCTATGAAAGCAGAAGTTTAAGCTACTGGATGCCCAGGGTGTCTGAAAGTCCTGCTCCAAGAGCTGAGAGGTATAAGGCGAGATAAAGTACTTCTTCTACCTACCTTGATTAATAGATACCTATGCAGACTCATCTTAGTGAGATCCAGGCACAGCAAACCCATGACTAGGGGATTCTTAAACAAAAAAAATCAAAAAACATCCAAACCTCTGCAAATCCAAACAAGTAAAAAAGGGATCCAAGTCATGAACCTAAAAGGTCAATAGTTTTAAATCTGCCTCAATAGAAGCAATGTAGGAAATATATTTGATCTTTCTTATAAAAAAAGACAACATTCTGTAACAAGTTTCAAAGAAAAAGAAAAAGAAGAAAACATCCAACATATACATACATTCCACTTCAGGCATTAGGTAATTTCAAGTTTCCTGATGCCTTAGTTGGGAATAAATGGGGCTAATTTAGAATTTGCATGGGTTTATCCTTTGAAGTTGTTCCCTCTCCGTGATCTCTCACAAGAGCTTTGGGTGACCAAGTTTCTAATACAGCACATGGCTAAATGCCCATAGATGCTGGATGGCATTCAAAATGCAATTCAGCTAACAAGCACACTAAAGTGCTCCAATGGTAATAACTACTCTTTTGCTCACAAACTTGCAAATTCCTCATTTTCCAAAGATTACTGAGATTTTTTAGACTGCAGAAAAAAGTTGACACCACTCACTTGAAATTATTCTATACTGCCTTTTAAAGAAAAGATACTAAAAAGAAAAGTAGCTCAACATACTTTCACATATCCCTATGTAGTTGTCTAATAACATAAATGTACTTCAATCTTTAACTGGGTCTTATAAGTAATGGCAAAAGAACTTCTTGGCAGTAATTTTTAATTTTTATAAGATCTTGAAATACACACTTTATTCCCACTAAAATAACTATTTATGTGCGCTAGAACTAAATCACAGCCTACTAAATCCATTGTCTTTTGCCAACTTCAGAAACTGAATCAAATCCTGAACCTCATAACTATCAGAGATCTCTTAATCTTCATGTACAGGGACATCAGTTCAAAAATATTCAACACAGAAACGTAGCTAGTAAACTCAAAGTGGGGATATAGATATCAAAATTATGACTGCCAGCAGAAAAAACCTGACATTGCCAATTTGCAGTTTGCATAGCCAATGCTACATACACAGAGATAAGAAATACACTTCCACATTTCTGCTATTTTTTTTTAACTAGAATTCCAAGCATATACCACAGTTGTTATTCCTGAATATCCCAAGTAGGTCTTCAAACGAGTAGTGACATACCTGAATTCAGACAGCCTGTCATTGTCTTCATGCTACCTACCATACATTCAATCACAGCACTTATTTCAAGTTCAAACATTAAATGAAGGTAGTCTGTGATGATGCACAAGTTAGCAGCAAATTAGTTACCTAGTGAAGGCATTAACAGGTGAAGCACTAACAGTAAAGTGGCTGTTTCTGAAACAGGGGTTCAAGAACAGGTGTCCTCTGATAAATTCAACATACTGCTTTGTAAACTTCCTACTGTAATCCTTAACTAAAAGGTTGTTGGAAGTTACAGAAGCAAAACAAAAGGAGTTTCTCTGGGTTTCCACTTTCTGTAGCAATTATTATGGCTTTATATATACACATTGAGCAATGGAGAAGTTTTGGGGTTTGTGGCTTTTTGTTTGTTTTCCATAAATAAGAGAAGAATTACACCAACTCTCACTACCATGTCCATGACTTCTCCAAAACTAGCTTCTTGCTTATTTCAAGTCTCTGCCCATGCTTTCTAAAGAGGGACTTAGTCTGACCTGATCTGCCCTCTCTACATGACACTGCAGCTGCATTCACAGGCTGGGAAGGGGACTCAATGGCTCTAAGGAGCATTTTCTTGAGCAGAAGTGTTTTGTATGAAGTGTATGAAGTGCTACAGGTTTTTCTAAGTAGAGCCTCTTAGTGAGGGAATGAAAGAAGGAAGACAAATGCCCACAGAAAAACTTCCATGCCACAGTTATTGTGGCCTGAAATTTCGAAGCAGCTGTAATTTGCTCAGCAGGCTGCTGCACAACCTGGTAGAGTGAATTAGAGGTAGAGGATCTTAAGGCTGCCCATTTCCCTCCACCCACCTACACCATCTCTGTGCTTCTGAGAAGGCAGAAACTAAAAACCTCTCCTAACAGTTTTCTTCTGGCCTATTATCAGGCAGCAACTGACAGAACAAGAGGACACAGCCTCAAGCTGCGCCAAGGGAAATATAAGCTGGATATCAGGAAAGTTTTTCATAGAAAGAATAATAAATTACTGGAATGATCTGCCCAGGAAGGTGGTGGAGTCACCATCCCTGGATGCGTTTAAAAAAAAGACTGGATGCGGCACTTGGTGCCATAGTCTAGTTGAGGTATTAGGGCGTGGTTTGGACTCAGTGATCTTGAAGGTCTCTTCCAACCTAGTCATTCTGTGATGACAGAAAATGACGTACACCAAAGATGTACCTAACAGACTTCCATCACATGCCACACAAAACAGCATTCCATCTGGCTATATTTACAGGGAAACAAACTGAAGTTGCAAGTTCTGTCTAACTGTGCTCAATACTCGAAGACGTTTCACCACACCCACGCTTGCTCACCAGTTTGAAACAACAGCATGTCCTAGCACCATTTGCACACATGAAGTTTTTTGGGACTCACAAAGGAGGGTCACCGAGGAAAATCTCCCCAGGAGGCTGATCACACTCTGAAAGCTTGAGTTTTGTGCAAAGTGCAACAGGTGCTTCTGTCTAAAAACCACACTTAGTAGAGGGTCAGTAACCACTCTTTATGTATGGTCTGGTATCCTGAATGCTTTCCTTGGAAATAGGGATCTGTTATCCCAGTAAAGTTTCTATCAGAAGTTTAAAATCACCCAGAGAGTCTTAGAAACTACCCAATCATCAGAGTGTCTTGCTTCATACTGGGCAGCTACCCAGCATCTCAGTGCCAAGGGGCCAGCTGTGGATACCCTGAGTGTGGTCATGCTGGATCACAGGATCTAGCCCTTAGCAGCTTGTTGCCCTTTTTCCCCACTTTGTTGCCACAAAGATCAGACCCTTTATCTTTTACCCAGAAGTATAACCAAGAGTAAAGACTTGAGATTTTTACTGGGGATCTTGGCTCCATATTTAGTTTCTCTCTACGTGTGGATCTGACACAAGTCTGCAGATTGGGACAAAAATGTGGATTGCATTCTGTTTCCACATTAAGTGCAAGCCCAGAGTAACTACTGACCTAATACACTTATTTGGGATATAAAACTGAGTAAATAAGAGACCATAAGCCAAAACAACTCTTAGATTTAACTTCTTCCGTTTATGATTTTTATACTCCTTAACAGATCAGAATAGCCACATATTTTTGATATGCAAAGTGTATTTCAGGTTTGGCATGCTCAGTTGAGGAAAAGTGCATTTATATTTAATTATGAAATAAATTATCTTTGTTCCCTAAATACACTACTTGAAAGCTTTTCTTTTCCTGTTAGCAATATTGCCAAATCTTATTTCCATCTTCAAACAGAACTTCTACTGTTTTATTTAAACTCTTGGAGGCACAACTCAAACTTCCACATACGTTTCTATATAAAACCCAGCAACAACAAAAAATGCTAAAAAATTATATATTTTTTCCAAAGCCAGAAAGGTCATTTGGACTGAGATGTCCAAAATTACTGACTGAATTTGGCTCACTAGAATAATTCCTTCTGCACGTAGCAACAGCTTCCTCCACCTAGCGCTCTTTTTCAGATACTTCAAGATGTAAATAAGGGCAAGCTGGGGCTGCATGAATTACTCACACAGCTTGCTCCCTGTCATAACATTTATGGAAAGATCACAGCTCTTCTCTCTTCACTTAACTAAAACCAGGCAAGTCATGATGATAACCTACTCTGGCTTACTGATCTATGATGGATGAATGTAAACTCACATAAAAGCAGCATGTGTGCTTGTAAGAGGACAATAAAGGACAAGAAAGACATGTAAGAAGCAGCACACAACCTCCAATGACGTGTTGAGATATATAATCATTACAACGAAGAGAGACACTCGTGTTACTCACTGATTAGCATAATAGGGCTGAAATGATGTTGGGATGCATCACTTGAATAATACTGAATGCTATTACCAGCTGTTTCAACAAGAAATAACTACATCTTGGTCATGTATGATCATATGTCATTAATCGCCCACTTTCTCTTCACAAGTTGCACTAATCAGATCACCCCACTCCAAAATGTGAAGAGGATCTGACAAGGAAACAGTAAAAGACATGAAAAACGAGCCACAACCCCAGTGTTTCGGTATGAGAGTTGTAAAATAAAAATAGTATCGCGAATAGCAGCACAAAAATAATTATACACTATTTATTACAAAACCAGAACTGTCTGAAATCTAGAAAAGCAACCAAGTAACAGAGTAAAGGGCGTGGAGAGATTTCCACCTCCCTTCCAAGACTCAATTACATGATGCAACAAACTCATTGCTGTGGAAGGCAACAGCTAAAGCTAAAGCAGCCACAACAAAGGAATTCAACAAACTTGGGGAGGGGGCGGGGGGGGAGGGTGGTGGTGTATATAACTGAATTATAAACTTGGTGGGCTAGTTACCCTGGCTCAGGGCTTGTCTGCTGCCTGATGGAAGCCAAAGGATAAAACTGGAAAAAACTCATCTCCACTTCAGACACCATCTTTCAGTATTACCATCACAAGCAGATGAAATACTAACCCAGACAGACTTCATCATGGTATTTCCAAGGTTTTTTTGTACTTGTCATCACACCAGAGAGGATTTTGGCATGCCATACTATAAATGCTGGTACAAAGGCTTGGAAAACCAAAAACACCAAAGGAAGTCTACTCCAACCTCTTGCTTGAAATGGCCATTTCCATCTATGTTATCTCAGCACTGAATCAAATTTCTTGAAACACAAAGACTCCTGTCTTAGAGCATCTAAACTCAAGGACCAGAATAGATGTAAAAGTCATCATCTCCCTTGACAGTTTTTCCCAAAGATCAGTCATTCTCACAGCTCAGAACAAAAAAATCCTACACCAATGTTTTTGGCTTCAGTTTTATGCCTTATGCCATGTTACATTTTCCCTTTTTCAAGGACTTCTATATGGTTTACCCAGTCATCTTTGGATTTGAAACTCTTTAACCTCTTACTAGAAGTTATTCCCATCTCTATTATTATGTATCTCTTTCCCCCAAGCCAGTTTTTCAATACAAGCTCATCTCTAGACATTGAAATTGGAAACAGTAGCTCAGTACCTGCCTTACTAAGTGCCACATGCAGGAGAGGGAAGAAGGGTACAATTCACTGTTGTTCCCTTTTATACGTATGAGATTCTTAAGATCCTGTCTCAGTGACAACACTGAAATGTAGAAATGTACTTAACTATGGCTTTTTAATCAATCTTCTAGTACTATTTCACATTTAATCTTCTATGCAACAAATATACTCAATCTTAACTACTAGAAGGCAAATCACAGTTTTATTTCAACTATCATGAGTTTAAAGTTTCCTTATTTTGCTCTGCTGTCACAATTTTTCACATTAGGGAGTGCTGGTATTTTACTGCAGCAGGTAAAAAAGGGTTTTCTATGTGATGTAGCAGATAACAATGACATAGGAAGCACTTCGGCAGCAGTAATGTATGTTTGTTTATTGCTCTCCCTATCTTTATAGGTTATTATTTTACAGATCATATAAAACCCTTGCAATTTATTAGCAGGGCCATTTAAACTAGCATGGTAGGACAGCTGAACCATTCTTCAAATTACTGTTTCCAGGCATTCAAGAATACATGTTCTCCAATGCTTTGTTTCTGTCAATGCACATTAGCAATCATAACTATGGAACAGACAGGGTCAGGATTACCAGCCTGAAAATAATGAAGGTACTCCACTGGATCTGAGGTAAGTGTTTTAATTGATTCATTTTTGCTTTTCTTCCTAATGAAATTAAACCACCTTTTGCCATAAAAATATGAATGAGAAATATGGGGAACTGCATTCAGTGTTCCTCATTTGTTATATTTTCTATAAAACTATCACTTAGAGCACTGAGGCAAGAACTGCACTTTACCTACTAGTCATCTTAATTTTATTGTAATCCCAGTCTACTGAAAGCAATTTTTTTTTCTGTTTAAAGCAGAAAGATACATTATATTACACTTCATAGTTTGGGGCAAACATGACAAAAAAATGAGGTAACTATGAAACACTTCTGACTCAGATGAAAAGAGTGTGAGAGAGGTGACTCAGGTCTCACTTCCCCACTCAGAATCAAGCTATTAAAAAAGGATGAAGATGAAGCAAGAAGGTAAGAGAAGGAGTGATAAAGACCCCCCCACCTTTGGCATCCAAGAGCACAGGCAACTGTTTCATTGGCACTGCCACAAGGCCTTCTGAGTTTATCTACTGGTACACTTGCGGACAGTCACATTCAGATATGAAACAAGTTATAGCCATGCATGTACTTCACTTCATGCATATCAGCGAATAAAGACCTGGAAAACTACTTAAAAGTATATCATTAATAAAAGGAAGACTACTAAACCAGTTGCTTGTGTCTTGTGCATCCTGATCACCTTTTATACTATGAAGTGATAAAGAAAACAGTACAATACTTTAAGTGGAAGCAGCCAGCCTTCTATTCACCCAAATCAGATAGCACACACACTATGATTTGATTGTATGGTGAGTCAGGCAGGTAAGAATTACCAATTCTTTTCTAAACTAAGACATAATTTTGGCTTGAAAATATGTTTCATTCTAAATATGAACAGTTCTCCTGATAATATAGATTTGCTGCATTCTACTACGATGAGATTCCAACTGTCAATGAGTATACAGACTTCAAATCTTACGTCAATAAAGTATTAATTATAAGAAGTAAATATCCTGGAGTCTTAACATACACGTAAGACACACCACGACTGCAACAAGTATCAGCATGAGGCCCTGAAAAACAACTTATTGATCTGCAATTTGAGCATCTCCTCACCATTTAAGAGTCAGCATCCTACTTTCATTTCAGACAGAGTTCATTTCTTCTTAGTAGCTGGTACAGGATTGTGTTTTGGATTTGGTATGAGATTGACATGGAAAACACACTGTGTTGCTGGGCAGTGTTTAACTTAAGCCAAGGCCTTTCCAGCTCCCCTTTCTCTGCCAGCAAACAGGTGCACAAGAGGTTGGGAGGGAGCACAGGCACAACAGCTGACCTAAAGTGACCAAAGGAATATTCCATAACAGAAAACATCACAAATAGTATAGAAACTGGGAGGAGCCAATCACTGCTGGAGGATGGACTCGGCATCAGGCAGCAGGTGGGAAGCAACTGTGTTGTTGCATCACTTGTCTCTCTTTGGTTTTAGTCTTCTCTTTCTTTCTCCTTTCCATTAGAATTATTGTTGTTATCATAATTCAACAGTTCAATTATTAAACTGTTCTTATCTCAACTCATGAGTTCTACCTTTCTTTTTCCAGATTCTCCTCCCCATTCCACTACGAGATGGGGGCAGTGGGGAGTGAGTAGCTGTGTGGTGCTTAGTCAGCAGCTGGGGCTAAACTATGACAGTCAGTATAAAAGTTTTAGCATTGTGTAAAAATAGGCAGTAAAAAATTCTAAAATTTGGAAGTAAATACCTGTTTTTCAGACTACTTTCATTTTAAATTTGGTTTTGGATTCTGTATTTTCTAAATTGCAACTAACCTATTGGAAACAAAACCATATAATTAGAAGAGATTCATTCATGGGAAAAAATAGAATAATTTTAATTCAGCTATAGCAGAATTGTTAGCTGACAGTTTTAAATACACATTTAAATATGCATTCTTATTTTCAAGTTATTTAAAGAATCCATGTGTATATATAGATATTCATATTGTGAATGTGCATGTGTGTGTTTGTGTGTCTATACATAAAAGGGTGGGAACAGCATGATTATATTCTATAGCTAGATCTAAACTAAGCAACAGCATCCGGATACAGAACAATACCTTAAAATAAAACTATATGATCTCAGGAAATTCCATACTAAAATTATCTCTCCTTTAATTCCACTGTGGGAATCAAGACAACAGCTGGTGCTAGGAATCAGATGCATTGATCCATACAGTTTTATTTTTTAAAAAATCCAACAAGCTTTAGACTCTCTCAGCATAGAGTACGTTATACAGTGTTCCTACTAACCCTAGTTTCTGCATACATGTTACAGTAGCAGGAATAAACTGCATAGCAGTTCCCATCTCTTCATTGCTGCTTTTCTTTATCCCCTTCACATTCTACTTCAGTTACTTTCTATGTATAACTCAGCACCAACCAACATGATTTAAACAGTAAGCATATGTTCAAAACTGCAGAAACCTGAGCTTGATCTGAGGATAGAAGTTTCATACACTTCAGAAAAATCCCTCAGCAATTTCACCAAAGATACCATGGAAAACACAAAATGCAACTGAAAAGAGTTGCTCTAGTTACACAGGAAAAATATGCAAGTGCACACTTACTTAACTCCCTCTCAATCAGCCTGCCCATTTAAATGATGTAACTTTTGAAAACTGAATTTGTGAATATACCTTGAAACTGCGGTTACCAAGGCCCTGTCATGTATTCCTCCTAGCTGCCAGTCTCTGTCTTGTAGCTACAGCACAAAACCAGACAGTGTGACTCAGCTGCTCAAACTTTGAGCAGTTAAGGCACAACAATCCCAGACGTTTTTCAAAGAATTACTGCCTTCTTCAAGGCATTTTCTGCTCTAGGGCTATTTTTTTCATAGGACATTGCAAAGTAAAAAGAAAACAGGCCCTCACAGCTGGGTTAACAGTACCACTGTGATCTAAGTTATTGATCAACAAATGTCCTAGACTATCACAAAAAAAATCCCCACATCCACTCTTTCTATTCCCAACTGCTTATTCATGCCCTCCCACAAATTCTTGTCTCCTGGGTAGACACAGGCACATGTGAAGCCAGAAGAAGTAAACCAGACTAAAAAAAAAAATCAGTTCAACATAGTATTCCTTAACCCTCACACCTCCCCACCTGGCAAGCTGTAACTTGGATCATGTTCCCAACTCATCTCTCCACACACTCCCACTGGCATTCAGGAAGGGACAGTGAAGGTGACAAACAAGCAAGTGGGCAATGGGAATAACATTTGGGCTATCAGCACCAAACCATGCAGGTTCTGGCAGTTAACTTTGTCTGGAACTTCTCCAGTTTTTTCACTTGGAAGACCTTGTTTCCACCTGTTTATTCAAAGGTTTTGACAGACTTTAACCTGAAGCTTAATTTCCTGCTGAGGAACTGCCCTAATGTCTGTTTCTTGTCCACATTAATATAGTGCAGCCTCTCCACTGAAGATTTGCAGCACGTTAAACTGACAGGGAAGTATGATATGGAGAGATGAGAAGAAAAAAGTAGAGGGTGCCTCAGGGGCATACTTTTAAAATCTCCAGCAAAATTTAGCCAACAAATGAGCATCATAGCTTATGAATTTCCAGTAGACTTTGGCAGATTGTGCTGCTAAAACACAAAAAGGTTTAAGGAACAATCAGTATATATTCCCTGCAGCTTCTGAACAAGACCTGCTGTGCAGATACAGCTTTGGTCTGCAGCAGGTCATGAAGCAACAGCAGTGAGAAGAATGAACTTCAGTGCAAAGAAATACAAAGCAGAAAAGGCTCAGTCCCGAGAATAAAATGGGAAAAATAAAGGACACCGGGAATGAAGAGAGCTGGAGTCTGAAGCTGAAACCTGGATCTCAGAGAAGAGAGCGCAAGAAACAGGAAAAGAAAGCTGTGATCTGAAGCTAGTGAGGGAGATGGGGTAGAGACACACACTCCATGAGGGACACAGGTTGGCACTAATTTGCTATGCAGAGAAAAAGTGGGAAAGGAATCAAAGAGCTGTGACAGCCTGGTGTAACCTCATTGTCCTTTATTCACAAGAGAAAGGGCAATTAAAAATTATGACAATGGGTACAAAGAGGAGAAAGGAGAAATCAGAATATTTCACAGTTTGATGAAAAAGAGAAGCAAGGTGTAGAGAAAACACAGTGACAAACTAGAGATAGATTTAAAACACAGGAACTGCTCAGGAACACAGGTGAAAGAAGCCTTAAGGACAGAAGCCTGCTGCTCCCTCAGCTATTTTAATATTTACACAAAACAGCCTTGAATGAGCGAAAAATGCCCAAAAGTCTTAAGACACACAGGCTTCTAGCTCTTCAGCTGGATCAATTTATATATCAATTCAGAGTCCTCAAATAAGGTTCAGCATGTAATTCAAAGGCTGAAGTAATGGTGGTAAGTGGAAGCATTTAGGCTAGTGCTGCTTCCCAGTTCCCCATATCCAGCCCAATTCTGCAGAGAACTGTAGGCTGTCCTCTAGACTTGGATAGTACAGCTTCAGGCATTTTTGTTTATCTTTTCAAAGTCCCTAAACATCAGGTAACTCCAATGAGTATCAGAAACACATCAGAAAAAAAAGTAAGTTTTTAACACTAGCATTGTGCGACTTCTGAATGCTTTATTTTTACAGAAGTAGCAAGCTATAGTGTATATATTCATATACTTCATACACTTGTGATTTTGCAATGCCTGTCAGCACTACCACATTTATCTTGGCTCTAGTCTAACATATTATTTATGTAGTGACAGCAAGACATTGATAATAAATCTTCATATCATAGCAAGAGAAAGATTCCTAGACAATGAACTTGTGTCACTGAAAGTCCAAGTACAGAGAAGACAAATAATATTTATATGTCCTTCTGGTAGTTTAGTTATTCCTACAGAAATAATTTCGGGCAACTACCTTCACTCAACGTAAATAACCCACCATTAGACAGTCTTGCAAATTGTCACTGCTCATGAACTACACAGAATGCGTTGCAAAAATTAACCTGCTTACAATTACATCATTAATCAGATCACCTTCTCACTGCACAGAACACAACCACAGTACTATCGCATCATAAAGAAACCTGAGTTGGTGCTTCATAGTTGTTCCTGAGCCATGTTCTGCAGAAAGCATAGCTGACTAGTTAAATTAGTAATAAGTCCAGTATTACCAGCCCTCCACTTCAATATTGCTGAATCTTATATGTATGTAGGGAGAAGAACAAAAACTCTAAACCAGCAAAATTAGTTTGGATTATAAGAACCCTATTACCAACAAAGATTAAATTAAGAAGATAATTTTATTAGAACAATCTGTTCATATTGGTAGTCATGGTTCATGAGGATGTATTTGTGAAGCACTGCAGCCAGGTACACGACTACTCTTACTTAATCTTAGTAAATAGTAAAGCAAGATCAGCCACCAGAAGTTGTTTACCTGAAGTACCCCTAGGTAAACTGTTGCACAGTTACTGTAAATCCAACATAAATCCATGCTGCTACCAAAAGCAGTATTCCTTCCCCATTACAAGCTTTCCAGCACAAGTAGAAGAAAGAACTACGAGAACAGTGACAGGCTTCTGGCTGCAGCACCCCTTCTGTCAAATTAAGTACAGTCTTGCTTACCATAACTATATGCAACATAGTTACTTGTTACTCACAGATAGTACCTTCTTCAGCTACTAGGGCTGGACCCAGACAGGAACGATCAATTACAGCTTTCTATCAGTTTTCTTTATAGAGCATAATTCTAGTAGAAAAGTAATGTATTTTGGACAACTCAAGTAAAAACACCACAAACTCAGTAAGAAAAAATAATTAAATAAAACTATTTGTCCTTCCAAGGTACAGCTCTGTCAGAAAATACAGTGACCTTAAAGAGGGTGGTAGAAACTTGTCAAACTGTTGTGATCTTCACTGACTAGAGTCGGAGAGGTTGTGGGGTTTTCTTCCAACCTCTTAGAAGACTTTGAAGCCACTGCTGCAGCCCAGCTAAAGCACTTACACACCAGGGTATGAGGATGCTGGTTGCAAATGAATTCTGATTTTATGAAAGCAGATGGGAAAATTGCTAAGCAGTGGACTAGAGTAGCTCTGCATGAAATTCAGTTACTTTAATGATTACCAAGATTATTAATTCCATTTTTCTTTATTAATTCTTTTTTTTCTTTTAAGATTGTTATTGAGGTACCAGTGCAAGTTTTGTAAGATAAGCAATTAATTTCACATCTTAATAAGACTTCACATTTACTTTTAATTCTTCAATACTGCACTAACTACAAGTGAAAAGGAAATTCCCATTCTGATTAAACTAATTAGCCAGTGAACACAACCCACTCTAGCTCAGAATAAGTTTTTTTAATAGCTTCCTCATTAGGTAGTTTGAAGGTAAAAAAAGATCTATATTAGGATGACAAAAATATAAGTCTTTACAAGAATACATGTTAAATAGTCTAAGTTAGGGGCTTTAAGATAACACATGTACCAAGGTTTTTGAGGAAGGGAAGAACAAAAACAAAGCTAAATACAATTGTATTGTTTTCACAATTGTAATAAACTATGCGTAACAGTAACAGAAATCAATAGGTTGGCACAAATATGAAAAAAATATTTAGAATTTTAGAATGTTGTCATTATCCAGAAGAACTTCAATTTTATTCAGTGTATCACTTGTTAGATAATATCTATTATAACAAAAAGGATTTAAACAAATATGCCTTAATGTGACCTTTGGCAAGGTGCATAATTTCCTCAAATACAGTAAAACAAAGTACTTTTCTAGTGAGGCAGAAGAAAAAATGTCCAAATACAACAAAGCAGAAGGAACCACCAATTAAAGGATTAAAAAAAAGAAAAAAAAATCCTAACCCTAGATGACTTAGTCTCCTTCAGAAGACTACAGATGTTTCTAAGGGGGTAACATTCAATGTCTGCTAAAGCTCACATTATATAATCTTTATCTGAGGGGCTTCTCTTAATTCCCTTATCTTCTCCCTCCTCCAAGAAGATGAGAACAGGGAATTAAGGGAAATCTGTGACACAACTCCACCGCCTTTCTCTTAATACCCTTGCAACTGTACCTGCACTTTTCTATGGAGTAGAAAGAGAAAGGATCAAGAGAAAGAAAGGATCTCCTAGATTGCACCTGTACTCAGCACAGCACTACTGTTCACCAAATGGCAAATGTGGAAGATAGAATTTCCTACACAAATAAATCCTAATAAGGGTTTCAGGCACCATAAACACCTCAAAAGAGCTATAGATTTTAATTCTGAGCTGGAGGGAAAATATTTCCCCAATCTGGCAAAGCCATAGGCAGACAGCAACCAAAGAGACACCACACATGTAATACAGGTCTAAGGACGAAAATAAAATCAGTCTCCTAACCAAGAGGGTGAGAGAAATCTGACAATGCACCCAGTCACTCTGAGTAGCCAAAATACAAGACCTACTGAAATTTATATTTGATTGAAATACAGAATGAAATAATTAAATGACACATTTATGTTTCTTGTTTAGTTTGGTCTTCAAAAAATTTAAGGACATATATCCCAGATCCTCAAATTAAATGCCTTTTTCCTCCTCAAGTGCTGAAAATGGCTTTTGTGCTCATGTAACACACAAGGTTCAAATTACAAATGTTAGTAATATTAATCAATGTTAACTGTAGAATAAAACTTTACACACATTGCAAGCCACCAAAATCAAAGAAACTCCACTGCCCCCAAACCAGCACCATGCTGGTATGATGTAGCTCACAATCTAACTGCTGGTAGCATCTTCAGTATGAAAACAGACCACACTCATGGACAAGACATCCTTAAAGAGATACCGAAGAGGCAGAAGCATGTCTTCTAATATCCTGAATCCAACAACTGTGAATATCAGGTGAGTAGGAGGGGAAAGAACTGCAGAAAATTATTAAGTCCACATACTCTCCTTAAACAGAACAGCACATGCTGCTCACACGACAAAGGCCACTTGCCTTGGCAAACCATTAGTTTGCTCCAGTGGGGTATTTCCTATATTCTTATGCTTAAGGCTAGGCTTGACATTTACCTAAAATTTTGCGAGCATGGGCAGGTTTTAAAATTTGCTTGGTCATATGCACCTAATTAGTGCACATAACCAAGCCCTCACAAATCTTGCCTGACAGGAACATCTTATTGTTAGCAGGCATAAACAGCCTTTGCAAGACTGCTGACATATTTCACAGATCACACTGAGACCACATCTCATTTTTAAAGAAAAATCATTATGGATATTAAATATACAGCTCATGGTTTATAATTCAAAAGATAGCTAGTTCCATTAAATCTCTCACTGTGCACATGTGGCAGGCAGAAAAACACATTAAAAGCATAATGAACACAAAAGTTTAAATAATCATACATCATCTTGAAACAAGCCCCTAAGAACAGCTTTTATGTGAATTTTGAGGAAGTAGTAATAACTATGAAATACCTTCCCCCATCCTGTTCTTCAGTAAAAATATGGGTAGTTCTTTAAAGGAGGCATTTTAATCATACTCATGTCTGACATGTTACAAAGTACTGGCATTTCAAGACACACTTTAAAACAAACACACAAGTAGAATTATTGGGAAAGAGAACAAAACATCATTGTGTCCTACATATGGAATCTTGTGTCCACCCTTGGCTCTCCCCTCTCCTTGTTCTGCTGCCTCGAAGAGCATTAAGAAGATATGAATTCAGGTGATCAAAGGTAAAGAACAGTTTTACTTCAAAAAGCAGATTATGTAAGTGAAAGATCTTTAGCCTGAAAAAGAACAGTGCAGAGGGGAACTCAATAAAACCAATAAATAAAACAAGTGGCATGGACAGAATTACTCCCTGCTTTGTCCAGAGGAGGGACTCTGGAAGTTTCATATTCAATCAGCAGGTGTCAGAACCAATCCTTTTGCTTGTCTTGAGCCTTTGTTTGGTTGTTTGTAAATTTACTATTATGTATAGTAAACAGAACATCCACTTAAAGGCATACTTGTTTATACAGAAAAGCATTGATGTGAAAAGTTTCAGTGGGCTCAATGAGCACCTGGAGAAAAATCAACTGAAAGCTATTAAAGAAAACGAAATAACACACACACACATCATCATTTAAGGCAAGGAAGTTCACAAGCTACTGCCAACAGCCTGTGAGCATGTACTGTCACTTTCCATTTCTTTGCTCAGAAGGAGGCTGTCAAGTAGATCCTGTAATTTGGCAAGGCCTCGGATGGTAAGGGCATAAATGAAAAGAAAAGAAGGCCAGCCAAAAAATCTAAGAGGTACTGGAAGACCAGAAGAGTGCCTTTAGTTGCATGTTGTCATGGCTGCCCTTTCACAAACATGATGAGTCTGGGGATCCTGCAAATACCTGCTGCTGGGTTTTCTACCTGAAGTCCCCAGCTGGCCAAGGAGCGAGCAGCAGGTACATGCTGACAACCAGGTATTTCTCCTGAATGTGGTCTGTGGAATGCAAAGGTGAAGGAACAAAGTGGAATAGAAATCTCCAAAGCCATTTCCATGAGGTGGTTTGAGGACAAATCAGCTGGATGCTGTGCAACAAGCTCCCTACAGGTGAATCAATCAGGGCAGCTCACATGATCGAGGAAAAAAAAGAAATTTTGGGGGGCAGGACTCACTGTCTTCTTGCAGGAATATACATGGCCAGGGCTAAAGGGCAGCCTTCACCTGGGAAGGAACTGGGGAGAAGGGTGTGTCAGGGGGAAGATGTGGCAGATCACTTCTCACCATGTACTGTGTGTGAGGTTGCCAACATCACTCTCCAATCATCCTCTGCCACATCAGCGGGGCACAGCATGCAAGTTCAGTGGCTATGCAGCATGGGAGCTCCAATGACATTGTTGAGAGTGGCATAGAGGGCTAATCAGGCATTTTGGCCAACCAGCTACAGATATTCTTCTATTCTTATGTGACTTCAATACTCCATACATACAGCATAAGCCAACTAATCAAGGAGTAAAGCAGCAACATACAGGCTCAAAGTTAAAACTGAGATCATCCATCTGTCGTATGAGATGAGGATTTGAAAATTTTATTAATTTTCTGAAACTGCTAGCTAAGATATTCAAAGAGTTTCATTACTACAAAGAGCCTTTTTATGCTGTTAATCCAGATTAGTAGTGACTGTTCAATTTAGAGTTTGCCTAAATCTTTAGTTCTACCTGATGCAATAGAACAGCCTAATTCTTCCTTCTTTTGAAGCATGGCCCTGCCTTCTGAATTTTTTTTCTCTGCTCCTTCCCCTACTTCCTGTTCCAAATTCATGGTTCATTGTGCTTTTACTGCTTTACAGCCCATCTACAGACATTTCAAAAAGGAAAGGACTTCAGAGCTCCTCTACAGATTTTTACTCCTTTATTTGTTTTTAGTGATCTGATCACCTGCTGGCCAAGCCACATGGAGAAAAAAAAAATCATTAAAGAGCTTCATAATTTCCATAGCTGATAATCAGAGAGAAACCAGCAGCTCTGGTTTGGGTAAGAAAAATAAAAGCATTTTATCACAAAACACTTGACCACTTTTAGCTGTACAGGCTACCTTTCATCTGACTTGAGCACCACAATCTTGGAGAGACCCGTAACTGCAGGCAGCCCTTTATCAACCGATTTGCCACTCTAAGGTGGTCTGATCTCAGTCTGAGTCCAGCTGTTAATTTAAACTACCTCCCTCAGCACACAAACATTGAACCTCCCCCAAGAGGGGACATTCTCCCGTGTCCAGTGCTATTAACATGGCATTCCTGGCAGCTGAAACAAATTGCACTGAGGTAGCCAGGAGCTGCCCACCTGCTGGGCTCTGCTGAGCCACAAAAGCAGCCCAGACCAGTCCATGTGTTCAAAAAAGTTCTCACACCTCAGGGTATGCCTGGGAACACAAGGCAGAATGCACAAACTCAGCATCACTGACACTCCTGCAAGCGAGGAAACTCTCAGAGAATTTGCTTTTGAGCCTTTTGCTTCTGTTGTCTGGCAGTTTAGATGAAACTAAACTTTACAAAGGAGACATGCCAATATCCACTGTATTGGGCCTCACATTAGTGGGACTTTCAGCAGCTATTAATGTTCTCCTGAATGCTGCGCCTGGTGGGCTGCACAACAAGATTCTTGGTATTTTTTAATGAACCAATATTTTGCCCTTCTGTAACCAGCCAGAAAAAACATCCAAATAGAAAGTAAAAGTAATTGTCCTTCCTGGAAAAAAAAAAATTCTCCCTATTTACCAGATTTACTGTGCAAGTCTGCTTATTAACAAGATCATCTCATTTCCTCCAAATCACAGAATATTTCAGTATTAATGAATTAAAGGAAGTAAAACTAAAAAATATCCTTGTGGCAAAGAGATACTGAATTATAACATGAATATTTTGACATTTATAAGGCAAATTAAACAAAGTAAATTGTTGTATTTGTACTGTGGCAGCACTCTGCCCATTACGCAAGATGTGTTGGAGAGCGGGTGGGGTGAAGAAGTCGTTCTAGGCTCTGTTTTAATTTGGAAACATCTGTCCCTAGGAAAGGAAGGAATGTCAATAAGGTATCATCTTGCAAGTTTATCTTGTATTTTCCTTTCACAGTTAATTGCACTGCTGATCTAACCACAAGTAACAATTCTATAAAAATTATACTATTATCTCCACCAAGACTCTTGATATTATTACTTTTATAGGCAAATTATGTTTCTGTCAAGTGTATCTGTGGGTACTTACAAATAGGAAGACCTGGAATGATTGAAGTTCCTTATTTCTAAGAAGAAATAGGAGTGGTATTCTAAGTAACAGTGAGTGTGCAATTAAGCAGATTCTCCTCAGCAGCACACCAAATAAAGAATTACCCTTTTAGGAGTGCAAAATACAAGCATTGTCTTTGACTTCCAGTGAAACCTACTATTATGGTATCCCCATAGTCTCCAACTCACAGCAGTCATAAAGTTGTCACATAGTGTGCAACACTTCACACAAGTAGAAGGGTAGTCAAGAAGAATGACAGGTCAAGACTGGTAAATTCACATAGCTCCAAAGGCAACATTTTAAACGAAAATAGATTATTTACAAAATTTAAGAAACAAACAAACCTAAAACCAAACAAAACCACTGGGAAAAAAAAAAAAAAACACCAAAACCCTCTCAGAATTATTTCCAGCACTTGAGGGAAAAAATGCTTTTCTTTTTTTTTCTTCTTAGGGAACAAAGAGAACTAAAGAGACTTTTTCCTTAAGTAAACTGGAGAGTTTACCCACCAGCTGTAACTTTCTCTCTCCCTATCTGAAACAAACACACCCATGAAACAAACTAACTACCCTCCAAACATTTCATTGTCTACACAAACACAATTAAGTTAAGAGCAGATAAGGTGTACAGCTTCACTTGGCCAGTTTTTCGCTTGGCTCTAAATATTGTAACTGATGCCACAAGTACATTCTGGACAGCTGGAGCAGTTCCCCACGAATACATTTGGCCAGCTGAATTTGGCAGTTGAATTAAGTTGAAGGACAACAACAGTAGTTTTACTTCTTTTAAACAATCTGAAATAGAATATAATATTTCAGTTGGAAGACACCTACACCAATCATCTAGTCCAGCTGCCTGACCACTTCAGGACTGACCAAAAGCTAGAGCATGCTGTTACAGGCATTGTCTAAATTCCTCCAAAATACTGACAGGCTCAAGAAGACTGCTCCAGTGCTTGATTATCCTCTCAGTAGAGAAATGTTTCCTAATGTCCAGTCTAAACTTCCACTGGTGCAGTTTTAACCACTCTCATGCATCCAACCCATGCACCTGAGGGAGAAGGGATCAGCACCTCTCTCTCAACTTCCTCTCCCCAAAAAGCTGAGATAGTGGTTGAGCTCACTCCTCAGACTCCTTCCCTCCAAGCTAGATGGACAGAGCCCTCAGCTGCTCTTCATAGGAGATTCCTTTCAGCCCTGTCAACAACTTTGTTGCCCTTCTCTGGCTGCATCCAAAGACCTTCACATCCTTCTTGAATTCTGAGGCTCAGAACTGCACACAGAACTCAGGGTGAGGCCACAACAATGTTTAATACAGCAGGAGAACAGGGTATCTACTGTTTCCAAAAATCTTTAGAAATAGTAGAAGTTTCCACACATGCTTGTGGGGTGTTCGTGGAGTTATTCTGGATCATCTCTGGGGAAAAATATTAGGAAATAGCCAATTGTTGCATCTGTTCTCAGAAGTTATCCCTTCTGCTTAATTCCTCTCTTCTCTCTTTTTCAATAGAACACAAGTATTGAGTAAGGAAAGTCAAAGAATTAAATCATATAATGGTGTAAAGGATTTTGTTCTTCATGACTCCTGAAATGACTTATTCTCAGTGCTGACAAAAGAAGGTAGAAGTAACACAGGTGATGTCACACTTGACAACAGACAGAAATACATGTGTCATTTGCTCCCCAGCAGCCTTCTAGCATCTTCTTCCAAGAACTGTCCAATCCTTTGCCAGAATTTTCCCTTGTCCAATATAAAAGGTCCTGCTCAGTTCAGTAAGGAACAAGATATAAAATGCCTTCAACAGTTTCTAAACTGCATTCTCAAGGTCAAGCTATCAGAAAGTTGTCACTGAGTAGGTAAAGTCATTATGTGAACAGTATGAAGTAATACAGAGTTTAGGGTGACAGCACTGTAAGGTAACTAACGTCATTAACTTCCCCAAGCAATAACTTCTCATGGAAGTTAACCATAATCAAGACCCAAAAGTTAGCTGCAGATCATGTATGGCCTTAGTAACAACATAAAGAATGATTACACACTCATCTACACTCAGTAAAAACTACAATACAGCCAAAATACACCAACTGCTATTATTTTTTTCCTTCTCCTTAGCAGAAGTTTTTCCCTCCTCTCCCGAAGAATACCATTTATCTTGTTTACTCTGCTAAAAAAGAGCTTCTTTCTAGAGTATCTATTCCTTCCACTGGCAACTGCAGTCTCTAAACACTTGTAAGGAGTTATAGCTATCTTAGACAAAGCAGGAAATGTCAAAAGAAAAAACCCAACAAACTACTATAGAGCTAAAGGGATTAATTTAGAATTATTACAATGGAAGGCTAGAAGAATAAATTACTTATAGCATAGCTGTTTCCTAACTAAAGTCTGAAATGCATCAAAGAGGGAGAGCAACACAAATATTGTCACCAAAAGAACTTCTGGAGACAAACACAAACCAAGACAAACAAGTTGACAAATTCAACAAACAATCGTCCATGCCCCCATAAGTTATCAATGTTTTAAATTAAAATTCTGGCACAATTTACACAGCCATTAGTGTCTTTGAAGCAGATACACATTTACATGAAGGAGAATTTGGTATTACATTATCACTCTGAATAGAACCAAGGTGAAATTTAAACAGTAATAAACGTTTATCATACATAAGGAAAACAATCATATCTATCCTACTCACAAGGCAAAATTCAGTACTTTACCAAACAAAACTCCTAAGAACTTAGTCTTAGAAATTCCAAGCAAGAATGTCACTTGAAAGTTGCAAGCTCTTTCCTATAATTCATTCTACAAACAGCTGTAATTTTTTTTACATTAAACAGGATATTACATTTGATAGGAAACCAGTGTGACTTTAGTTGGATTCCCTTTTTTCCGAGGATTTTTTTTTTTTTTATGAGTCACTGACCACATTCAAAAATGCAGCAGCTGAACACAAGGTTCTCAACAGACTTTCTATCCTGGATGCAGCGTATCAATGGAAGAATATTATTACCATCACCCTTAGCTACAACAGTCTGAAGTCTAAGTCCTGGTTTATTTTTACTAAAATACGTGGATACACACCCTTGAAAAACAGGCAAGACTTTGAATAGACACAACCTAAGTGAGCATAAAAATACTACTTGTGATGGGACACTTCTGTATGCCTCTAAACACTGCAGTTAAAACAACCTCCACAATTTTTTATAACCTTCATAAATGCATGGGCTTGCTGCTGACAAACAGCTGAAGTCCCTCCCAGGCACACTAGCATGCTTACACTAGACACCTGGAATGCACTCCAAGAACTAGAGAGTGCAGTGAGCTCTTTGAGCTTAGTACTGTACTTTACCCACACAAAAGGCTAGACCAAAGTTTAATATCTATGTTTGCAGAAGCATTGTTTAGTCTGTAAATGTTCATCCTGTTGCATGTGCTACAAATAATGCTTCTAAAAAAACAAGCATCTTTTTGTCTTCATATGTCTGAAAAGAGAGTAGCTACACACATACACACAAGAAAATTTGCAGCAGACTGAACAGCAGCAGCATGAAAAAATAACATTCTCCTGACTTCTCAATTTAGCACTGCTTAAGTAGGAGGAGTGAGGTGTGTGCTTGTTTTCAGAACAGACAAGGCAGCCTCATTTCTCACCTGAGCATGGAACAGAGCAAGGCACTTGGTAAACTTACAGGTGACCATAAAACTGATGGGTTTGAGATTATGCCATGGAGATACAGTGACAGCAGGAAACCCGGGAAACTGACACGCTGCTTTTCCTCACACTTCCACTAACTAACAGTATCTAAACTCTGTTAGCCGTCAATGAGCAGCACTGTATGATAAGATAGGTCAGATTTGGACAATTTCATAATAATAAAATTAAAAAGGTGTACCTCAGGTAGCATCCAAGAAGAACGCAGCTCAAGCAAGCACGTATATTTACATTGCAAAAAAACCCAAATCACAGAATCACAGTACAAACTGTTCTCTACTTTATTGCTGTCTGTGTAGAGGCCCTAATAAAATTTTCAGGGACGCACTTTAGAAGAGGCAAATACATTTTCATTTGGTGTTCCCATTCTACTACTAAGTAGAATTCCCATTCTAAAACTAAGAATCTTTGCATAAATATAGTTTTAAACCTTTTCAAACTACATAGAATAATTGGCCACTATTGCTTTTGCATAGTCACATAATTCTAAAGACTATGCAACAAAATGATGGTGCAGCCATGGCAAACTCTGCCAGCTGTGTGGTTTCGTTCCAGTTATTGTTACCATAATAACCTATTCCTGCTATTGTTACCTCATTGCCATTAATGAAGTCTACGTACATGCTACTGCCGCACCTTCATTTCAATAACCTAAGAAGTTTAATTCCTGTGCAGAACATCCACATAGTTCCTTCAGTTCATTTTTAAGCTTTCAGCAAACAAACAAGAAGGAATTATTTATTTCTTTTAAATAATACTCTCCCAAGTAGATAGTGTACACTCCCCCCACGTTCCCTATTAAAAATTACCTAAAGAACAAAAGCCATAGACCAAACATACTACAAGAGTTGCTAAAACACTCAAAGACAGTAGAAGGAGCTAAAGCTTCAAGCCACCGGTGTGACAAAACAGCTCACCCTCCCCTTGCTGCAGCTGCTCCGAGCATCCCTGCGGGGCGGCGGGTCCCTGCCAAACGCCGTGAAATCTGGGGCAGGAGGGCTGATCCCCCGGGCCCGCCTGGAGCAGGGAGGCAACTGAAGTACCACCAGGCTGCCTCCCGAACAAGCCACCCAGGCGGAGAGAGGGGGCCAGGGCCGCCCGCCCTCCTGTCCCGCCGGGAGGGGCGGGGTGTGGCTGCCGGGGGCTCAGCTCCTCGGGACAACCCCCCGTGCTGCAGGAAATCCGCAAGAGGTGATTTACGGGCAGGGCTCATTCCCATCCCACTGAGCTGACAGTTCAGCTGAAAAGTATTAATCTGGGCTCTGAAAACTTGTTAAACAACGAACTTTACCCTTAGGCAAAAAAAAAAAAAAAAGTAGGGGTGGGGGATAGGAGTGGAGAGGGATGAGGCAGTGTTGCACAAGCTTATCAGTGCCCACTTGCTGCAGAACATGCCCTCGCAAGAGCTGTGTATGAAGAACTACTACTATTTATATCTGTAACACTTCCAAGTTACTGCAAATCTCTAGACAAGTTTAATACATGAAAATTACCTGCTTAAAAACACAATACCCATATTTTCTGGCCAGCTTTTCCTCTTATGTTGGAGGAGCCTTAACTTCATTCACACTTTTTAAGGTGTTTTCTAAAGCTCTTAAAATAGGAGTGGAAAGAGGGAAATAAATATATTGTATAAAGAGCTGACCCAAAGGCCTATATGACCTGCACTTAGGCATCAGTTTAACATGCAGCAGCATGGCATCTTGATGGGAAGTATAAACATAACATCTATGAACTCCTTTGAGGTTAACAAAGTTCAAGCAGATGACTTTATACTGACAATAAAATCATATTTTCCCTGAAACAATTATTTGCAGTTTACTTATTTAATCCTTTCATAATTACTTGAGATACTCATCTCAACATTCACAGAAACAAATATGTGCAGTATTCACTCAGTTCTAGCAAAAGCAACAAACTCACAACTAAAGACTTCCAATGTGACTAAGTCTGCTTGGATCCAGAATCTTTCTCTACTCACTACTCAGCAGTAGTCAGGCACAAAAACGTTTTCCTATTAACGTAATCACTTAACACATGCTATCCCACTCCCTGGTCTCTTGACCTTTCCTTCCTTTGGTTGCTGACAGTTCCTCTTTTTCCAGGGATACACAGTGCACTACAGTGGGAACTCCCAAAGACTTCGAGGTTTTTTCAAGAAACAGAGTAACTTTCCACACCATATGTATGGGAACACGAAGCATCACTAAGGAGAGTACCTTCACTATCAGCTGTTCTACCTCAGCAGTCTAAGTACACAAAACATCTGCTATGCTCCAGTTTGGATTCTTTCTACCTTTCCAGCATAAGTTATTCTCAGGCTTTACAACTCAAATGCCAGTTTCACCCAGTAAATAACTGACTTACAGTCATGGGTTGGAAGGAGTTGAGGTATTTTTACCCTCCACTAAGTTTTGACCTTTTTTTTTTTTTTTTTTTTTTAATTTTTATAAATAGTCTAAGTGGTAAGAGTGGTTAGCCAAATTGATTTTGTGTTCCTACTTTTAAATACTTAAGTGTGAAAAACATTTTATAGACTTTTAACCAATATGATCACTGATACAGTATTAGCACTCAGAATATTGCAATGCAAGCATTCAGCTGCAGTTAAAATATTTTAAGAGACACTACAGTATAATCACTAAACTTTTCCATGCAGATTACTATTTGAAAAGTGTGAAAGTCTAACTTTGTAGACAATACATTTATGGTCTGCAACAGTTTGCATACCTGAAATTCAGCTAATGTATACTATCAAAACTTGACTTCCCATGCAGTTACAGTAAAATCTCCAAACTTTTAAACAATAAAACAAACAGCACAGGGAGAGAAAAAAAACTAGAATATTAGTTTAAATTTTAATCCATACAACTCCCTCCCTGCCCCATACTGAAATGAATAATGAATGAGCTAGGTCATGATTGCTTTCAGTAAGTCTGTCAGAAATCTTCAAAACAATGAGATGAGGGTAAGACAGACATCAAAGCAATGCCACATGCTTATATAACCATATACTATGCATCTTTTTTTATGCATCAGCATACCAGGAACTCCATAACCACAAATACCAAAGGTACTTGAGTTTTATGTTATGAAACTTAATATGCAAACACAAATTAACCGAGAATTTTAAGTATTTGTGTCTGGAATCCGAGAATTTCAGCCCAACCTTCACCATGCGTCTCGGCACAACTAAGGTTTTCAGACTGGAGTGTCACCTTACACCTCCCGTCAACTCTATCACGCAGCAGCAGCTCACGCAAAGCGTCAGTAACTCCAAGAGACTTTTCAACAAATGGAAAGTCTAGGGTTTTGTTGTCATCGTCCTCCCACGACTACTTGGCCGCTTTGTGGTCGTACCCAGCTGCCCCCCTGAGCGTTTCTCAGCCTGCCCGCCCTCCGTCCACGCTCCCCAGCGCAGGACCCCGCTGGAGGCGCCTGCGGGGCGCGCCCCGGCTGCCCGGGCCGGCATCGGCCGCAGCCCAAGGGCCGCTGCCCGCGGGGAACCGGAGCCGGGATCGCTCCCGTCGGGCAGTCCCCGCTCCGTGGCAGGAGATGCCTGCTCCCGTGGGCTGCCGCTGCTCATCAGGTGTTTCGCGTCTCTCTGCAAACGCAGGTGTTCCCCGTGCAGCCCACCCTCCAGCAACCCCGAACACTCCCACACTTCTAAAGAAATTCCTTCCCCACACTTTTAAGGAACACCCCCCATGTCAAAAGGCTTCTTCCACATCTTTTCCTTGGTGGAACTTCCAAGCCGTCCGTCCGAAGGGACTCGCAGCCACATGCCCAGAGGTGCGAGCTGGCATCTACAGCGGGGGCACGGGCTTACCTTTGCCTCCCCCGCGTCGGAATCCTCCTCGTAGTAGCCCTGGCCGGACTCGTAGGCGGCGGCGGCGGCCGGCTGCCGGGGTCCCAGGAGCACGGCGCCGGCAGCCAGGCAGCAGCTCAGGGAGAGCACCTCCAGCAAGTGCATGGTGCAGGGATGGCAGAGCGGGCGCGGAGCGGGGCCGTTGGGCAGTCCAAGGAATGCAGCCGAAATTCTGAGGCTCCTTCTTTTTCTCTTCCTCCCGCTTCTTTCGCTGTCCTCTCCCCCCTCCCTCCCCTCGCAATATCCAAGGCAGCAAAATCCGTGAGATGGAGAAGATGCGGTAGCAGCAGCTCCTATGCGCCTGCAGGGGAGTTCCCAACTTTCCCAGCCGCTTTGCAAATTCTCACCAAAGTTATCCAGAGTTTGCCAGGTAAAAAACCCACCAGGAAACCGGACATCCGAGGCTGCGCTCACTCAGGAGCAGGGGAGGTGGAAAGCGTAAAGAGGAGGAGGGAAGGGAAGGAGGGAGAGAGCCAGGGAGCAGCAGAGCGGGACCGAGCGGCCGGTCGCACCCTGGCAGATCCCTTCTCGCGGGCTGGGCCGGGCTGGTCCGGTCCGGTCCGGGGGCACGGTGCCGAGGGGTCCCGCTCGGCCG
>JBBMKD010000170.1:36831129-36859462 GCA_037834095.1 Argya squamiceps
CGCCGCCGGCCGCTGGCGCCTCGGGGAGCGATCGCCCCGCACCGCGAGCAAGAGGCCTCCCGGGGTGCGCCGCGGCTCTGCCGGGAAGGGAAGGGGAGCGCGCCGGGTCCCTCGGAGCTGGGGTCGTCCAGCCCCGAGCTGCGACTCGGCGAAGATGAAACCCGCGGCAGGTCCCAGCCCCGGGGAAAAAGCAAAGCGCCCAGCTCGTTTCATTTGTCTCGGAAGCCCAGGGGTGAAGTTCGGTAAAACTCACACAGAGGAAACCATCCAAGACAATTTTTGTGAATACTAATGAGTTACTTGTTGAGCAGTGTTGGCGGGTTTACTTAAGACAGTATCCAGCTATTTTTGGCTGCAGAAAAAAAATTGTCGTGTTAGAAATAGTAATCCAAAGAGCACCATAATTATTTGTAACCTTCCTATCAATGACATTTTGGAGCCGTCTTCGAGGAGAACATCCCATTCAGAACCCTAAATAAAACTGAGCACAAATCCTGTGTTCCAGTTACACTGTGATTAAAAATTTAAAAAGAATGCACATTACTATCAAAGTAACAGTCTACAGCCTGCTCGAATCTCAGCTATGCAAAAGGAAAATGTTATATTCCCTATACACTTATTTTTTGCTTGATTATTGAACCTTGTGTATATATTAAAAAAGCTTTTCATTTCTTTTCTGCATCACTTGTGTACATCTTTTGGTAATTGGACTGTATGGGAACCAACCGTGGGGGCAGATCCCCAACCGCCTTGATTACATGCTGGCAGTCTGCTCATGTTACACTGCTCTTATTCTTTGGGAATCCCATTATGTTACTATTCTGGGAGTTATACATAAAGGTGTCTTTAGCAGGGTCTCAGGTACCTCCTGGTTTTTTGATTTATTTTTTGTCATTTCCAAGATGGTATTTCAGCATGCTGCTACGCAAATATTTTGGTGCTAGAAAGTAATCACTTCATTTGCAACCAGAATGAAATCTAAAGTTTTAATAGAGCTGTATTTTAAGATGTTGTATAGTCATTAGAAAATTATTGAAGCACTAACATTTTTCTAAATACCTTCAAGACAGAATAAAGCAATGAAATAAAGACAGGGGTAGAAGTTGAGCAAAACAGCTATGAAGATACAAAATAGCATCCATAAATTAAGAAGACTATTGTTCTTCACTGGACCCTTACAGTGCTTCAGATCAAAGCATGGGATTAAAGCTTAAAGAGAGCAGAGTCCAGGATGCAAAATCCATCTAAGTAGAAATACAGCATTACTGAGTTGAGTTTAAACATATTAAAAATCTTTCAAAAGTACCACAGACTGGTATAGAGAGGAAGTTCTTTTGTAGCACTTTACTAAAACCTGCCTGAAAAATCATGCACAGAAAATATTATTGCAATAAATGAGTGCTGTGCAAGGAGAAGCCGCGTAAGTACATCACAAAACAGGATGAAACATACCACTCCCGCTGTGCCATCATAATATCAGCTGGCTTCATTATTTGTTTCCCCAGTTCTCCAGCACTTTCATTCTTCCCCCCACAATTCATGGAACATCCATCATGGGATCAAAGGCTTTTATGTAATAGAGCATTTCCACCAACTGCCCTGTATAGCAAGTTTAAAGTGTCATAATTGAAAGCCAGTAATCATAGTCATGGTGGCTCAAGTCTCAGTCTAATCAAAGTTTTAGCAAGAAAGTGGAAATCTACGATAGTTTATATGTTCTGTGTACAAACATATAAATATTCCATTGGCTCTGGGACACTAAGGTTTCCTTAATCTAGACTATTTCTCTGCATCCCATAAAAGACGGCTAATTTAAAGGTTTACAAACGGAAATATATGTTGTACGTTCTTCACCACCTAATGGTTAATATTTCGTCACTTGTTTTCAAATTAAATAGAAATCAGCCTACAGGACAATTAATTTAAAATTCTAAGTGACAACTGTGTACACGAACAGTGAGCTGACCTTATAAACACAGATGACTGAAGAGATATCCTAATAGCGAAAAGACATAGGTCTGGATCTTACTGTTCTATGTGCTTCAATGACAACAATAGCTACTGTTGTAAAATAAAGCCACAATTTTTAATGTCAGAAGTAAGATTCTTTCAAATTAATTCCTTTAATATTGTTTTAAGAATGAGTTTTAAAAATCTAGGCCCCAATCCCTTGTTCAAGTTGGTGTAACCTCCATCTGCCAAAAACACTCCTCTCCTGTATCTAGAAATACCCAATATGTTCCCTTCAGTTACATTCTGTTTCTGAAGCACGGATGCATTTCAATGCCTGTTTTATATCTATTTGTTAGCAGTATGAAAACTCACTGCAAGGAATGTGAGCTGAGAGTGGGAAATAGAAGAAAGTTAAGAGCAGCAAGAAAAATCAGTAGCATGCCTCATAATGAGGTTTACTTGCTTAATGTAGAAATAAATGCTAACAAATGTTTTCTTTTCACAGAATGTAATTTCCATTATGTTTATATTTAAATTATTATGTTTGGTTTAAAGCAGTCTTCTTTTCATTTTCCTATAAAACAGACAGAGGCCAAGAGTCAAAATCAGATACTGTGGTTTGTTTTTGGTTTAATACACCTCAATCTTACTGGTAAGTTTCAGTAGAATTTACGTTTAATGTAAATCTCAAAAGTAGAAAACATGTGTGCAGCAACTGAAAAGACTGTGGAAATGCCATTCTGGAGTCATCCCAAAAGATGAAAGCACTAAGTAAGTTTCCTTAGTTCCTTTATGGGCAGGACTCCATCATACTTTCTCTCATGCTTAGGAAAAAAATTTTAAAAAATTGGATCTTGATCAATGTCTAAAATATCAATGTCTGGTGTAGATACCGTAAATCAGCTGTAAATGTTTAGGGGAAAAAAAAAGAAAAGGTAATTCAGGTTCAGTGCCAAACTGAACACAACTGCTCACTTTCTGCCATCTCATTTTCTGCCATTGAATCATTCAATCCAAAGTTTTATTACACATTTCTTTTCATATTGCTTATCTACTCAGAGTAACCAGCTTCACAAAAAACTTAGCTACTGAAAAAGGGGGGTGCAGTGGATTTGAGTCTGTAGTCCACTTCTCTACATTTCTTATTTGTATAAAACATAATTTAATGGAAATATTTAGGTGTACTGCCAGTTTTACTGATTATAAGGGTAATGTCTTTCCTCACTCATCAAAAGCACATGTAAAACCCTATGTTTTTCTTGGTATGGGCCCTTATTTAGTATTTCCTTATATAATCCTAGAAAAGGATCTAAGCATGGTGGCTTGGAGATCATCAGTAGCTACTTAAATAGTTTCCTTGGCTTTGATCAGACATCCTCACTTGTAAAACCCCACGGGAAACTGTTCTACACCAAACTTCCAGTTAGGACTCCTGAAATGTAGTTTGATCCATTCATTCACATTATTGCCAGGACAAATAACTTCAGTTCAATGAGAAAGACATCATTGCTGCAAGATCATTTTCTGCAAAGCTTGATCTAGCAGCCTGCACTTTGTTATCTAGAAATTTCTCTTTTATTTAGTATAAAAGTTGGTCCCTTTTGAAAATTAATTAACAAGACAAGAATCCTTAGAATTCAGCTTTTTGACACCAGTTGATATTCAAGGATTACAGGATTATTGGTATTTCTTTGTTCTCAGGGATTCCCTTTTTAAACTGTTAAAATCAAAACCATTGGCTTCTAACATTAGAATTTTTCTGTGTTACTAAGTGACCGCAATAGTGTAAAACCGTTCCAACCCTCGCTATAATAAGGGGTTGGTATGATGCAAAAATGGACAGCACCAAGCTGCATCTCAAGAAAAGTGTTTGAATTAACCAAAGAAAATTACATATCTCTAAAGCTTAGAATGGAGAAAGCCCTAGCACACATTTTATTCAGCTGACTTACATTATGATTTTTCTCTTTACCATAGTTTTTCTTCTCTCCTGTGATGTAAGGTCTCACACAACAACAGGTATCCATAGAATATTAATTTAGCATCCTGTAAACTGATGATGTTCATCTTTATAACCTCTGACTATAAACAATAAAATGACTGATTGCAAATTTATGCTGCCTCTTAACTGAAAGCTGTGCACAATCTAAACTGTGTATAGCTGAAGCTATGTCACTAAATAAACAGTCTTAGATTCAACAGAAATATTAGGAGCTAACAGCACATGACCACTAAACATACAAACACTTAACATGATACATACCTTCCTGCAGTAGTTTTCCAAGTGACAAGCTATGAGATAGTATATTCAAAATCTTGTTCTTCCCACTTATACTTAGAAAATTTGGTAGTATAGCAGGGCAAGATGGTCCCAAATAAATTCAAGAGACATTTCCATATAATATCTAAAACAGTGGCAGAAATAATTGTTTCTTTAATAAGATGCAGCTTCCCCTGATTGTGCTCTTATATACCTTCTCTTCACTTATATCTGCTGTATTCCTTCTCTCTTTCTTCAGTGCTTCAAACTTTCTGTTCAAAATTTTGCCTATTCTAGAAATTAGGTATATGCCAAACCCTACAAATGTAAAATGCTGAAGTAAAAAAATTGTCAAGCAGTACTGAGACCAGTTCACTTCCAAATGCAGAAGAGTGTAAATGCATTTTAGGAATAAGCTTCATTTTTTCTTAATAGGGTTTCTTTACAAAAGTGAATTCTTTTATCCTATTTAAAATAGCCTTTTACAGATTTGAATACTTACCTTTATTTACCTAATCTTCTAGTTTTAAGCTAAATAAGATCAGTGTTTTCAAAGTCTTTGTAAATTTTTGTTTTCCAAAGTTATGCTTATAACTGTCATTTGAATAGCATTTATCCAGGGGTTCATTGAAAGATGATGCTCAACACTGAAAAAAAGCACTTCAAAACTGACTGCGTTGGGCAGAACAAAACATCCCAATCCATTGTTCTTCATGTGCATTCCCATGTGGTATTTGCTTTTTAGGCAGATTCATTTTAAGCTTGCAATAGGATGTAATTCTTGTATATTTTTTGAGGATTTTCTATCCAGCCAGATCTTCCCTTTCCTGTAGTTGTAGATGTCTCTGCCAACATAAGTGGAACATTCACATTTCCCAAGAGAAAGGTGTCCACTATCTCCTATATTTTTTTTGGTCATTTTTTCACTTCATGAAAATTACTTCCAATTTTAAGTCTGTTTTTGCTGTCCTTGCTCCCTAGGTCCCATCTTTACATATAACAAAGTAGAGGTGCATTGCCCCTGTGCTGCCCTTGATTCCTTGTGGTCAGAAAAAGTGTTTACTGACCTATAGCAAAGGTTGAACATTCCCTCCTGACTTCCTGATCCACACTGCAGGGTTTGCTTCAGCCCATCATACTGATTCAGAAACCATAAATACCAAAATGTGGGGACATTCAGGTCTGAGATTCTTGCTTAGGTCCAACTTCATTCTTCACATAGTTGAAAATAGCTGGAGATGAATTTAAAAATGATGAAAGAGAGATTTGTGGTTTGAGTTTGTTGGTTTGTTGGGTTTTTCTTTTGTTTCCTTTGATGCACCAGGTAGTGAACCTCTGGAATTTGTTGTTACGAGAGGTTTAAACTTTGAGGTTGAAAAATGCATCAGACATAGTTCTGGACATCAGGACCATAACATAATTTTTAAGTAAAAGGGAGCTGGAGGGGTGAAAAGTAGGAGTAGTCCAGTGTTGGATACTTTATTCAATGAATACAGATGCTGGAAAAGCATGAAGGAAATGGATTGCAGTAGCAGACACTCAGTATGCTCTCCTTAAATAGCATATTCAATTGTAACTGTTGGAGACAAAAAAAATTAGATAAACAGTCTTAGACAGATGGTCTGTCTAAGCCAATAGGACATATATTATATTTTGAGGGAAGCTGAATCAATTTCTCATTGATTCAAATCCAAACCACAGAGTAAATTTGTTCTTGTCCTACAGTCTCATGTTCAGACCACTATACTTAGTCATAACAAAAATATTTATTTTTACACATCATTATTACAACAAAAGTCAGTCCAACAGATACAGCTGAAAGAAAGTACACAGGAAATCAAATCTGTAAAATAGGCTTCATAATGAAATTAATAAAGAGTGCTTTGCCATCCTCATTGAAACTAGATTTAATCATTCAGTGAGAAAGAGAAAAAACCTAAACCAAACCACATGTATCAGCTTTTTGGACACATCTCACAGAAAAAGGGGAAAGAAGCAGTTTCAGAGGTTTGATTTTTTTTTTTTTTTTTTTTTTTTTTTTTTTTTTTTTGTTGTTGTTGTTGTTGTTGTTGTTGTTGTTGTTATTTTTCTTTTTGATAACAAATAAGACAAAGCAAAATGAGAAACCTGCAAACCAGCTTTCAGTCAGGAAGTTACCATTGCTAAGTCTGAATTTGCAGCATGCTTAACTTGGTTACTAAGAAGGTTTTGTTCTCTGCTAAACAATTGCTTAATAAAAACCATGACATGATCCCTTCAAAAAGTTGCATGTTTTGTGCTGAATCCAGAGCGTTATTGTTGCTGTCAGACCTCAGGATACATATCGTGGGCACAGACCTAGAAGGATGAGGAACTAACATCTCTAAGAATTCAAAATTCAATCCCTAACCTTTTCACTTTTCAAAAGCTGCTAAGAAAAAACAAGCAAGCAAAAGAAATGACAACAAATTAAAGAACAAAGGTGCACTGATATGGTGATTGCATCAGAGACCCCAGATAATTCATTCCTTCACTGTCTGGCCAGAAAATTTTATTTTCCTTTACAGTTTACACTGGGGGGCAGAGGTCCTAGTTCCCTGTGATATAGTGAAAGCTATGCTAATTTCCCCCATTATCATTAATGAATTTATGCAATTAGAGACATGCTTAGACCAGTTCTTGACTGCTTCCTACTTTCAGCACAACCCATTGATCTGTCTCTGACCAGAGTCTTGATGTCCAACGCTTCAGGCTAAACTAGGCAACTGCTGTGAGACCATCCCTGGGTAAAGCAGGCTGCAGTGGAGCACATCCATCATCCTTCTGGTTGCTTATCTCTTTCTAACTTGAATTCAAGCAGCTACTACTGACCTAAAAAGCAGGTAGCATGCTGGGCCTAATCTATTTTTTGAATTCCTATCCCATCACAAACCTACAGCTATACTCCACAGGGACACTTCAACTAATCTGTCCCAGCATAAAATTCTTAAGTGCAAAGGGTAGATCAACAGACCACTTTCAGGAGCAGGTTCCAGCTGTGGAACTCAACCTAATCTTCTCTATTGATAATGAACATAAGCCTGAGTTTATTCAAAACTAAAACCAGCCCCAGCTTCTTAGTAAGACTCCCTGCAGTGATGGCATCTTCCCAGGGTAACCAGCTGATCTGGAGAGAGGAGGAGGCGGTAGAGAGACAAGCTTGTATATTAAAAAAAGCCAGAAATTGCAAATATTTTATTTAAAAAAAAAAAAAAGAAAAATTATAGGTTCCAAACTGTGGATTATTAGATTAAAATAATTTTCAGAGATGCACAGATGTTACCTTTGTTACTTTTTCTGCCTTATAATTCTGAGTGGTCAAAAATTACCTTTTATGTAACTGTATGGCCACTCATAGATATCTCACTTAATATCTAAACATCTTAAGCAGGATAGAGCAAAGTCCAAGTCATCCTTCCATCATATTTTTCTGTTCCCTTGAGGTGTGACCAGTCAGGAGCAGCCCCTCTGCTATGGAAAGACTCTGGGATGAGAGGACATGCCAGTGTGGTGCTGGGTTTTGAGCTGCCCCAGCTGAGAAGGCACAGAGCAGGTTGGACTGTCAGACCACCTGATGTTAACTCACTTTAATCTGTTCTATGGACTAGTGTACAGTCCAGGACAACCTCTCCAATACCCATGAGCTCAGCTGCATGCAAAGAGAAGAAACGATAGAGACAGGATCTTTTTTCTGGGGTCTGGCCATATTAGGTAAGTAACCTGGCCATGCTCAGGGAACCCTAACAACATGGTGCTGCTGCTGAGACTACAAAGACAGCTGCAAGAGAGATGAGACAAGTTATGCTACAGTTTTAAATGCATTTTTCTGCTTCCAAGGCATTGCACATAGCAGATGGCTTCACCACACACTTTTTGCTCTTGGGTTATTCCTATTAAGTTTCTAATATTTTAGAATGAAAATAGGTCTGTATTAGTGGATCTATGGAGTTCTAGTACTCTAGCTGATAAAACTACATAAAAATCAAAATAGTTCAAAGAAATATTTGTTTCCACACTACTCTGAAACTATTCACCTGACAGGCTAATATTTATAGCCCAAAATTTTGCACAGAAATCTTTAAAGCAACTGGAGGGAGTTAGGAGCCATAATTAATTGTAAAGTCATCCTTTTACATTGTAATAGTTTTCTTTCAAATCACATCTGATTTTCTAAGTCCCTATTACTTTTCTTGCCCTTATCCCCATATGTTGATCACCTAAGCCAAAAAGGGTAAGACTCAAATTAGAAAGAGATGTTTTTGAGTAGAGATATTCACAGCAGGGCTGTTAATATTCATAGGAGATCTTGAAAAGTCATTTGATTTGATTCCCTTTTTTTAAAAAACAGAACTTCAAAGTCTAGATGTACAGTAGATTCAAAGGATTTTCTGCACATTGTATGACCTATTGTGTAGTTAAACTGTGTAACAGATCCCTTGTTAAATAATAATGCTGAGTGCCAGTAGGAATAAAGCAACTTTTTGAGTTCAATCTACTCTCAGTCAAGGTCAAAAAGAGCTGGGATCAAACTCAGCGAGTTTTCAAAAGCTAAATATACAATATGAAAGTTCATAATTAAGAAGACTCATTTCATCAGTCAACTTCATGTTTGCACAGCAGTGGGAGTGATTATAAGACAACTCGTTTTTCGGGTTGGCTTGAACACTTGACCTTATAAGCAAACTCCTTTTTCACCCTTCCTAAGATGCAAAGCCAAACCATTTGCTTTTAACAAAACAGAGCTGTCAGTTTGACATTTCAAAGCATGTTTAAATGCTTTCTTTCATTAAAAAGACAGTTTATCTTTAAAATAGACATTTACAGGCTATTTCTACTAATTTTTACCACGCAAAGATTAAAAAAAAAATGTTTCTGCTTTCTTGACATTTTCTTAAGGTCATCAGTTGAACTGTATTTGTTCTAGTCTTTAGAATACATAGAAATCTTCAAATCCAAGGAAATGCCAGGATGCCCCAAGGGCATTGTTGCCTTGATATTTCTCTTGCATCATGCCAACATTTCCTGACCAAAGAATGTGAAATCCAAATGGAGAACTAAAATTGTTTTCAACAATAGTCATGTGTAGGCAGAAATTCATCAAAGCTAGCTGTACACAGAAGGAGTGAAATAAATAGGAGAGGATCTCATCTCCCTTCTGTCATCCCAGAATTAAGGCTCCAGTCTAAAGCCAAGTGTCTGATGGCTCATTACAGTCAATGAAAAACAAAACAGGCTCCTTCCAAAGAGGAAGTAGTTTTCCATTTCTTTGACACTTTTTTTAGGACATGTGTTAAAATAAGTTTTCTCTCAGTTAGTGACAGAAGGAGACTAAAAGCTAACTTTGAGATCCCTAAAGTTACAGAAAAAAAGTTTAATGCTGAGAATTTACATTAGAATGTTTGTCCCTGGGGAAATCCAATGCTATAAGAGGATGCCCAATAAATACAGGTGGAAAGAGGGACAGGAACTTAGTCTCCAGCGTGGCCATTTGATTATCAAAATGGAGCAAACATTATAGTGGCATAATTGATAAAATAAGGGGAGTATTTGATTGTTGACTGATAATGCTTTCATATTAAAATTGGTGTACTGCTCATCTTTTTAGCTCTCTATTGAACAAAAATTGAAAGTTGTGACAAAAGGTGATTAGACATGTCAGTGGGTTTTACTGGAGAGTTATCAAATGAGTGAATGAAAAAATTCACATTGCAATTGATTAAGTAAGACTTTAAACAAAATGTTATGTCCTTAATATTCTCATCTTGCTCATGGAGTGATTTCTATTAAAGTACTTTGCTTTCTGTCTGAGATATTTGGACTGTCAAAATCAAGCCATACAGAAATAGGCTATTGCTAGATGATCTGGCATTTTGATTGAATTTTGGGATGCAGTCATCTGTCAGGATATATGCCATTTAAAAAGCTAAGTGATCTAAAATGTGCGAAAGTAGACTACAGATTAAATGAAAGAAATTGCATTTGAGACACAGCAGGTGTGGAAAAAGCTTAAAAAGTTTAGTTAGACCAAAAAACAGATTAAGAAGATTCTAGGTCAAAAAAGAAAAAAAAAACCCTACATTTCATCTGATCATTATGAAGTCTTTTTAAAATTAACCTTCCCAGAGTACTAACTTCACTGAGACAAAAGCTTCTCATTTAATACCCCTAGGTCCAGAAAAACCTGACATCTCCCCCCCTCCATTTCTATTTCTTGCCAATCTTTTTAACTCTGGAAACTAAAATCCAATTTTTCTCATTCTAGTTAAAGAACCTCTCTTATGGAAGTCTACATTATGAAAAAAACTTGGTAACAATTTTGGTGATCTGATTAATCTGTTATATGTCAGTGGAACTGACTCTTTCATGGCTTCTTTGGTATTTCAGAAGTAATGCATTCAAAGTATTCTGGTTACCAAAGTGAACAGATATTGCTTAAAAATAAAGGTTACAATTTTATCAAGGAGAAACAACATTTAGAGGTTCATTGGTTTTTGCCATTTGAGAGGGCATGACATTTTTCTATCCATACAAGTTTTTTTTTTTAGTGAAGTAGAAGACATTTCTATAGAACTGTTATGTTTTTATAGACTATGTTAATTCCTGGAATTGCTATGTGTATCACATTATACATATAAAACATACTAACTCTGCCATGTAAAAAAGTGGGCAGCTGGGCATTTTTAAGATCCAATTTTACTGTAGATAAAAAAAGCCATTTAACAAAATCTCACACAAAGTCTCTTAGGTTCTATCATGGATGACTAATGTACCTAATATTAAGTATTAAAATCCAACATCACTTCTTTTTCTCTCGTCCAGACTAGATTTAGAATTCTGCTCCCAACAGAAATCAGAAAGGTTAAAAAAACCCTCGAAACTGAAAAAAAACCCAACTCAACCCTGCTTGAGGAGGGGAGAAACATGAAGCATTTTACCTACAGTTGTGAAATCTTTTGAATTGGAAATATAGATATCTGAGACAAAGCGCACACCTATGTCTATCTCATTGCAAAAAACCTCCTCTGATTCAAACCATAGCTCTGATCATAAGAGATCCTATTCCAGTTATGTGAGGACTGATTATATGTCCACATCAGGTTTTTGAAGACTGTTGTGAATGGTGGTTTCACTAAGAGTCTCAGGTCTTCACAAACTTGTGGAGAAGCACACAGAGTTTCCTTACATATCACTGTGATAGTCCTCACATTCCAAATGTATTATGAGATGGCTTTATAGCAAACCAGATGTGAAAACTCCCCACAAGTTGATCCATTCCTTCTGTTGGAACCATGTTTATGGTTACAATTTAAACAGCACTATTTTTCCTTTGTGCATGTCACAAGAATTAAATGAAAATGAGACAACTATGTTCCAGGTATTCAGGTATTCTTTCATTTATAGCTAAATTTCAATCATTCCATATAAGTGGTCTGATTTTCAGAAGTATCATGTTTTATGGGCTACTAAATTTAGTTTATCTGAATGCAACACTTAATTTTTCTAATATTTGAAAATCAGGAGATTGTGCCTAATTTCTCTATAGGCATTCTCATTGCAAATGGTAAATGCCTACCTGGGAATGAGGAATTCCCATATTTATTCACCATAAGCTTCTTGTGCAGTAAATCCAAACTGCTCAACTGAATTAACAGCAGGCTAGAAAGAGAGCACCAACCAAGGTATGATTTCCACATGAGAGATCTGTTCTTCAGAAGCATTGTACTTTTTTTATCTTGTATATAGAGTGCCAATTGTCTTTCACAAAATTATGAACAGATAAAAATTCCACTGCAATTTTTTCTCCTGAATCTTACTGGTCTGCCACATAGTATTTTTTTAAAATGGTACCATGTATGTAGCCTTCAGCATTACTTAATTAGGAAAATAAAATAGCACTTAACTTTCTCTTTTATTAACTACAGAGGCTTCTGCTTGACTTTCATCAAAACAAGGAAGAGTTTACCTTTTTTAGTAAACCTTTTTTACCTTTACTTTATTTGCCACCTATTTGAGGTAACAATTCTAGGAAGTTGCAAAAATTATAATTACATTATGACATTCATTATGTATTCTTACATCAAAGAAAAAAATTGCACGAAGTAACATATCCTATTAATCACAGAGATTTGAATCCATCTAATCTTTTTCCATAATTTTGGCCAAACACTTATTATAATGTCAAATACTGTTAGTGAAGCTTTAGCTACTCAATACGTGCAACACAAGTTCTTGCATGAGAATTGACACAACAGAGCTATAAGACAATGAAAGGGCAGCAGGGCTTGTGGCCTCTGCTCTCCAATTCTGTAATGTGAAGAAAAAGAGAATTCACCAGGAGCTGTCAACTCTAAAACATCTCAGTTCAACGTGATTTCACCAAAGATCAAATGGAAAAGGCTAATCTTGTTTTCTAGACATTTAAATCCCATTTTCCCAGGCAGATTTACCCCAGGTTCATCCAAATGTGTCTTAAGCAGAATATCTTATTCTGAAGTGTCTTTTTTTTCTAATACAACAGGCACAATAGCACTGAATACATCAGTGTCACAGTTATTGTTTCCAAAGATCAGGCAGAAGGCCACAAGACATCTATGGAAAGTAGAAAGCATGTCACTAACATTCTTACAGTACATTTATATTTTATTAAAATATTTATTTATGCTAGCATATCAGAAATTTTCAGCTTGATATCTTCCCCGACTTGTAATCATCCTGTATTGGTAGAAAGGAACACAAACATTTAGTAGATTTTGCTAGGGCCTTTAAATTCTTTTTGCTTTTGTTTAAATAATAGATTGACAGGAATGCAATTTACTAATACTTGGTGTTTTGTACATGAAAGATATCCTGCTGCTCAGTCAAATGCATGCTACCATAATAGATAAAATGAGATGAATAAACTTGGTAGCCAAAATGTTGCTTAAGATTGGTTACCTACAGAAAAACTGTAAAGATCCTGAAAATGTAGGATTTTAAAATGTATTTTCCCCATTTGGCATCCAATATTTAACTCTGAAAGAATTGTTTTGTCCTACTCTAAAGATTTGCCGTCTCCATTTCCGTGACTTTTCCCATTTCCCTTCAGTGAGATTTTATTTTAAATTCAAAACCCAAAGTGTTCAAATGAAGTAATAACTACATTGTAGTTAATTAGCAGAAAAACTTACCAAGTATTTATCTGCAAATCTGACTCAAGTCACAGTGTTTATATAAGTTACACTTTGGATATAATTTAGAGCCTTGTGTTCATTATTTGCCTTGGGGACGGGGATGAGGGGGAAGGGGATATTCCATTAGTAATAAAATCTAAAATTTACTAAAAATCAGTAACTAAATTTTCCACTAGCCTCAGTGAGAAAGGCTTCATGCCTAGTGTTTTGCTTTTCAGGCAGAACAGTACATGAGAAAGAAATCTAGACACATTTTAGTTTTACAAATGCATTGGTCTTGGCAAAACTGATAGCAACACAGCACCAGTGTTTTGTGTTGCAAAACCAATCGCTAATTCTCCATCAAGTTTGGTCCTGTATTGAAAGCAAGGGAGGCGTTCCTTTTCCAACTTGGCATACTCAGCAACATATCTTTCTATTTCTTTATTCTATAGGAATGAAAATGTAATTTAAGGACAAGATGAGGCTTACACTAAGCTGATTCTGTCATTACAAACGTGCTTTATTTTACTTTTAAAAATTGGTACATATTCTGAATAGAAGAAAACAAGCCAAGAATCTTGACAGTTTGTACTATTTTAACAAACAGCTCCCACAAGAATACTTCATTTTAAATTGTGGAAACTTACAGGTGTGTACATTCAGAAGTGGAGGCAAGGCTTAACTGTTTGTTTTCCCTCTGTTTAAAAAGGACTTATTTTTCTGTATTTTCCCCCCCTCTATTCACAGCTGGTGGAAGAGGGAAAACCTCATATACCACTGTCTGCCTCTCAAAATATTTATACCTAGTTCTGAAAGCAAAACAAGAAAACCACCAAAATATTCCTCCTCCCTTAAATAAAACACGTAAATCAATGTTTTGCAACTCTGAAGAAGAATAGTAAAAACAAATGCTATACAATATGGGTAATTTGCTAAAAGCCCAGGATTTTTCTCTTCAGATACCAAGCATAAGAATTTATTTTCTGTTAAAAGAAATGCAACAATTCCTTCTTGAACTTTGTATGAATAAAAAATTTTAAAGGTGATTTAGTAGTGTTTGCAAAGCCATAAAAGTCCATCAGAGGCAGGGAATTCTTGCTAGCCTCTGTAAAATTCCAACAATACTGTTAAAGATGATGACTAGGAACTCACAGCAAACCACCATAGAGCATGAGCCAAAAACCAAAACCACATATAACCAAGTTTCTTTTCCTTGGTATCACATAAAATGTAATAAGTACAAATTGAGAAAGATGGGAGTCTATTATTTTCAGGGCTAATGGACAGTTTTCTACCTCAGCCCATAAAGTGAAGGTACAGGAGTTTATAAGACTGAACATTTAGCTTTAAGGTTGCATATTAAATAGTTTTAATGACACTGCTTTGACAAGGCAGAGAAAAATTGTGAAATATATAATTTAGTGTTGCAAAGAAAATGCAATCCTAGCCAAGGACTTTTCTGTGTGACTCTGAAATTGAATTCTTTGAAAGGAATTTGCATTTTGGACAAAAAGTCCCAGGCTTTCTGGCTGTGAAAAACAGAGAAAATGCCACAAACAAACAAAAAAACAACAAACAAACAAGCAAAGGCATTTGTCAGAATAAAAAGAACTAATAAACCAGTAAATAAATAATGAGTGATCTCATTTAAGACAAAAAAAAAGGCAAAACCCAAGCAGTTAACAGATGAAATATGTTTATTTTCTCCATTAAAAATAAATAAATAAATAAAGCATCTATTTTACCTCTCTTATTACTACAGTATTTTAACTTTAAAAACTATAGAATAAGAAATAAGTAATCAAGAGAAGACACAAGAATAATAGCAGTACTAGATTAGGCAGCATGTATCAAACGATGAATTGTTTTGCTCATAGGTAACAGACAGCATTAGAATTTTGTTTGTTGATTTTTACTTTTAAAAAGTAAATATGAATATATTGTTGTCCAATCAGAATAACTATGAAAACTATGTAAAAATGTCAATAAAGGAAACCAATAAAGACATGAAAGAATCTGAACACATATTTTTTAGAAGATGCAAAATTTTCTCTGATGCAATATATTAGTCATTTTAAAAGTGTTTAAATCAATATATAGTTGTCTTTGTAGATGATATTGCTTTATATAGGTTAAGTGAGAAATAATAACTTATTTGAACCAAAAGTGACTGAGAAGCAATAAACATGAAAATCATAAAGACTTTTTGAGGCAGCTGTATCCTCACAGAAATGTTTCTTTTTCAGGGAAATATGACTTTTTTCTAGAGGTAAACTCTGGCATGTTATACAAAATGGTTTCTTCCTTTCCGTTTTCTTGTTGGGCACCCTCAAATATTCCTGGAATAGATGCAGCTTGTATGTTGAGTGGAAATACTGGGGGGAAAGAGTCTAGCCTGCTGTCTTGACCCTTACAGTGACCAACAACAGGGACCTGAGGGAGATGAAAGCAAGTACATAGCTGTACTTCCTCAGAGTATTATCTAAACCTCAGCAAGATGCAGCTTAAAAACTTCTTGAGCAGAAAAGTTACCTATTTTTCTGTAAAACAGTTCTAATTTTTCTTCCAGGAATCTGAACCATCACACTTTGAGATCATGTAGATTTTCACTATCCGTAACACCATGTGGCAGCTCACTAAGTTGTGTGAAGAAACATCTTCCTTGCTTTGCTCTGAATACTACTAGTTTTACTTTATGCCTCTCATTCTTATGACAGAACTGAAATAAATCCTTATCCACCTTTCCTCCATACTTCATTTTGTAAACTTCCTTCCATATATTTTTAGTTTTATTCTTTGTGAAGGGTCCTAGCCTGTATGCTTTTCACTCATGCAGACAATCGGTTACACATTTTATTATCTTTGTCATCCTTCTCTAAACCTTGTCATGCATAATTGAAATGAATAAAAAAGAATCTCATACAGTTCTTTTATGTTTGTTACAGATAAAAATAACCACAGTGGTGTTTTCCATTTAATTTCCTTACATTCCTAATAATTTTTCACATTAGTTTCTTCCTTTATTACTAATCATTAAGTCAAGAAATATTCCCTATATAGTTATAAAAATTTGCTCTTGAAGAGCAATGTAAACAAACAAACATTTGCTTTCATATTGCAAGTCATACAGCTTTTTGTGCCAAGCCTATGACTCAATTTTAAAGTTACAGATGCTTTACTAAAGGTCTGAAGTGGAAATCAAGCAATGTTTGATAAAAAGGTCCTCAGTTTGCTAACATCACAAAACCTGCCCTTGCTAAGAAGTGTTAGTGTTTCCAGGACAGCATACTAATGCTGCAATAACTTGTTCTTCCTATTGTCTTATCTGTCTCATACAGACCATCCAGAACATTCTTAAGAAATAAAGACACACTAATATTTAGGCCTTTATTCTGTGGACAAGAAAAGGCTCCACAATGCACTGTATCACCTGAAAGGGATCGCCAGTGCTATTGCTGCTAGAATAAGATCAGGCACTCTGTTACTGTCACCCCACATTAACCCCATGGCATTTTTCCATGTCATGGAGATTAATTTATATTAATGCCCTTGTGAACCAAGGTTTGCAGCAGCAGAGTGATCTTCTGCAAGAGCTGCTGCTGTTTTATCAGCCAGTGCATCAGAGGCCGTTTTGCCCAATGAAGCAACTGACAGTGACATCTGTCACAGTCATTCAACTGATGGTCATTTCTGGAAAAGTACATTCATAGGAAAGGATGTGTACATTGGAGATAAAATGTTCAGTTGGGCTGTGGTCAAGATGTTTCCTGCTGCCAGCTCTCAAAAGATTTATGGTTTTCTGTTTGAGTTTTCTATTATACAATAAAATATAATTTTAAGTGATCTACACTTTTAGGGTTAGTTGGAGAGCAGAAAATTGTAACAGACCAAGTAAAATGGAGTCTTGTTGCAATCCCTATGTTGCCTTTACTTCAGACACTTGGCTCCAGAAAGCTTACAATAAATGGAAAATCAACAGTAGAAATGAGAGCATTTAATGTAGCAGAAATATAAGACAACCAACAAACTAAATCAAGTATAAATAAAAAGATCGATTTGTAATCAGTGAGTGCAGCATTTATTGAAAAAAACATTACTATAAGTCCTCTAGTTAGATCTAGATATTTTTGAAGACATGTTCTAGGTTACAAAACTCATGCTAACAAATTCTTACATATGGAGTTATGCTGGTCTGATCAGCTTTAAATCTGGAAAAACAAAAAAATGTATTTTATTCCTATCCCTCTTCCAAGTCCCCATAATGTTTCCTAGCAAAACAGAGTATTTACACATCAGTGCTACGTTCATTTTTAACCAGAGGACTTTGGTCTCCTAGCCCACAAAATACATAATGTGTGGCAAGGATATGAAAGGCCTATTAGCCTTTTCTCAGAAGGTATAGGTATAAATATGTCATATTTATTAGTACTTTTTGGCATCAAAAATGCTTGAAGTGAGGCTATAAACCAGAAAAGATTTGTTACTCTTCAAGATCACAGCGCCAAAATTTGTAAGTAATAAAATCTCTGAAATAATAGTACAATTTTAACTGTGTTCATCTTAAAAGTCCTGTGCATTTCAGGTAAGACCTCTGGTGGTACGAATTATCAAACTGCCTGTTTTGGCTTCCTGTACCTTCCACTTCTCTGCTTCTCCTTTTCAGTTGCCCAACATGGAACATCCATACAAGTGCAGTTCGAATGACATAAATGGATCCATATGCACTGGTGAACTCACAAGCTATTTTTTCCAAGTGAATAGTGACCACAAAGCAGGTCATAAGTCTCATTTTTGCAATTTTTTACCTCCTGGTTGGTATTTGAAGTGCCTCTGAGATGCTATCTAAAAAGAAGAGTTCTGCAATAAATACTGAAACTGCAAACCTTATAGAAGTGAAATATAATTAAAAAGAAGAATCAAGAGGTTCTTTTTGGAATACTCTGACCTAAGTTGCTAACATATGTAAAGATATTTTGAACTGTATATTATGCCACGTTGACCATTATGTAAAATGTTTTATGATAGAAATTATATCTGTGGTCATGGCTGAAATTAAGTTTTTTTCCACTCATTTATTCTAATATAACCATTTAAGAGTAACTAGCAGCTGCTATAAAATGAAAATGCTCAAGTAATGTGGTCTTCCAAAAATTCATGTCACAACCAATTCCCAGATTACTTTTTATTGCATTCTGCTTGCACATTTTAAGTGTTGCTCCAGAGGATTGCCTGTGTTACAGACACAATTGATGGTGCAACATGGTGCTCAAGGTGTGGCTGGAGTGCAGAGAAACAGGGGGCATTCACTCCTACTAAAAATAAGGAAACATTACAAAATTATATTGAGAATATCATCTACCTAGAAATCTATCTCTACTAGAGCAGGATAGGAAATGATGGTACTATTTTGAAATGGATGAAGCGCAGGTCTAATACAAAAGACAATATAGTAATCGTAACAGAGAAAAGCAGTGGTCATGGTTGATTCTGTGATGAAAAGAATGCTTTTGTTTGATAAACATTACAAGAGCTGGATAGTGTATGGTCTGCAATAAACAGAATAGAAGAGAGGACTGACTACAAGAGCAGGCAAGACTGAGACTGAAGTTGCCTGTTACAGCTCTGAGGCAGTCATACATGCTGGAACACATCACACACATCAGCTTGAGGGACTTCACAGGTGAAGACACCTTGAAAACTTACTGTAAGAGGGAAGTCCTCTTTCTGCAAATGCCAAAAAATCCCCAAACAAACTAAAAAATCCCAATCAAATAGGAATTGGTTTCTCCCAAATGCCTGGCCATTTTTCCCAAGTTTTAATGGAAAGCAAAGTGTAGGATGAAGGCTCCACTATGCTAAGATTGATAATTTGTCATTTGGATACAAAGCAGAACAGCTAGAAACAAATCATAACCTCAGTGCAAGAGGTGGTAAGTGCAATACAAGTAAGCATAATGACAAAATTACAATTGGTGAAGCACAGACTCTCCCACGTCCTCTTCTCATTTTCTGTTCACTAATGCTAGGAGTCTCAGATAAGAACTTAAACTGGGAAGAAACATTTTTCAAATCATTGTAGTGAGTTTATTTACTCTATATGAATCATTCATTAATAAACATTTTAAAAAGTGGTGGTGACAACATTAAGAAGAAGGTGTTCAGGGAAAAGCAACAAAGTACAGCACTGTTAGGCCATGAGTTAATGAACTTCAGTTTGCTGGCTGTATCCTCCAAAAGACAAAGAAAAGGTGTTGTAGGGGTCAAACTGAAGGATTAGAATGATTTATTGCTTAAGCATCTATGATATATTGAGTAAAGGAGTTATCAGGGCATTCAAATTAGGTTATATATGCTCAACTCATGTACAGTAAATCATTAGAATTTCTACAAACCCTAGATAATTTTCTAATACAAACAGAACCAGGTCCAACACACAATCTTTCCAGGAGACTGCAGCTGAAACACTGAGCCAGAAACTGGTTACCTAGGGACCAGTAAGGATGGCCTGTTTATATTATGGATGAACAGGGGACATTTGCAAGCAGCACCCACTCACTCATTCTTGTGTATCAGTTACACAGTACATTGAAAGGGCTAAATGTTCAGCAAACTCAGTATAATGAGCCAAAGTTACTAGTGGAGTGGTAGACTGCACCCAAGAGACATGGAGTGTTTATTTGCTATGTGGGCCTAGGAACTTAGGTCATATTCCCAGTCTTAAAATGACAAATAGCATTACAATTATGGGTATCTTCTGAAGTGAAAAGCAGCCCATGTGGTCTGCTGACTACTTGAGTTTCTTTAAAAATAAATGGTAATTTAAAGTCAGCACTGACCTGTAAGTCCCCATCCCTTGAAGGAAAATTAATAGTTGGATCTAATCTATGAGGGACTGAGATCCATGTACAAAAGAGATAAAACATTGTCAGCTATAAAAGTTAGTTAAGCTGTGACAATCAGTAAAGGCAGGAATGCTGTGTCTGTCTCAGAATTACAATAAACCTGCTTATCCTAAATAACTTATATTTCTGTGTGAGGCTACACTAGTATCCACTGCCAAACTGTGACATGCTATGCAAAAAAGATGTAGTTAGAAAAGCATATTATCTTCCAATTTTCAGCAGTTTTCTTAAAGATATCATGAAAACATATGAAATAGCAATGTGAATAATTTATAAACTGCATACAGAACTGTATCTTAGTTTTTCTGTCCATCTAGTTTTCTGTTGTCATCCTACCTTAAACCAGCTCAGACAAAAAAAGCTTCAAGGGGACCTTTTAGAACACCATGAAAAAATACATTCAACCCCATTGTTTGAATTAGTTATTTAACTTCATAAACATCTGTCCAATCACAGGGCTTTACACAATAAAATAATTAGAATAGTGAAATTAATTAGAATATTTTTCTAATGTTTACTTAAGGTAGCTGGAGCAAAAAAAGAACTTAACCACTAATAACTAATTTATAACAAGATGCAGTCAAGAATTCAACATACTTGCTTTATATAGACTACTGTTTATTTACAGTCAAATTTAATAGTGATGTTTTTTCTCTCTACTCTTGTCCCAGCCCTTGAGAAGAAAATTCAAAAGCTTCAACAGTCAAATATGTTTTTTCTCTAGTAATTTTTTCCATAAGAAAAAGTTGTAAAAAAAGGGAAGCTTGGGAAAATTTGAGTAGGCAGTAGCTCAGAGATTTAACTTACAAAAAATCTTAAGTCAAATAATTTTATTGGTTTACACCTTAAATCAACTAAATAAGCATGTTACTGGAGAAATATGGACACTTTATCCCAGCAAAATACCCATTAAACACCAAGTTTTGGTGACTTAATCTAGAATTAGTACAAGCTCTCAGGTGTAAACTCTTATCCTAATTGCACTCCACCATCACTTGCTTACTGCATGTCCTGATGTTTCACCTGTACACAGCTAGAGAGTCCAGCACAGCTATGTAAGAAAAACTCTTTGCTGGGGTAGTGTCAGGGAGAACATTTCTACTCAGCATTGAAATTAAATTTGTATCCTGAACAATTGTTGAATAAAGAGCCTTGCTCTTCCCATTAACCCACAATTTGCTGCTCTACAGGTTTTAATCAGGTTTTTGCTCTTAAATCCCTATTTTAGGGGTTACTAGCTTCCATTCATTAGTGAAAAGATCTAAAAATTGGAGACCTATGATATTTGATTGATCATCTTCAGAACTATTTTGCCCCAAAATGGATATAGGTTGTTTCTAACAGGCCTCTTAATGACATAATGGTACTTGACCAAAAAAAGGAATGTTTTGAAAACACTCAGCCAGGAGACATTCAATTCAGTATAAAAATCTCATTGTCAAGAACCTTGAGAGGTCATTACACCATGGTTAGGTAATTTTAACTAAAAAGAGTTAAAATGTTGCTGAGTTCACACTCAGGAATGGGAAAGAGACTGCACTAAAATCCCTAGTTTTGTTCAATTTTTTATCATATTTTCGGATTATTCTCCCTTGCTGCCTGATCCCGCAGCTGCAGTGAAAAATTCCAGATAATTTGACAAAATGTTTTCTTCATCTGAGAGATACCTGTCATTGACCAAACTAAGTTCTTAGGTAACTTGTGTTGTTTATATATAATGCATTATTGTAAACTGAGATTTTATGGAAGATTAAAAAACCAACAAGGCTAATTAACATACCAAAGCTGCACAGGTAATTAAAACCATGGAGAAAAATACTGTCTTTGAAATTACAATTTAAGCTACTGTTTTCACAGTAACCTATGGCAATAAATATTTAGGCAAGTATATAATTCGCTCCCAAAAGCTCAAATGTGGCAGTCAATGTATTTTTTTATTCACAGTCTGGGAGGTCAAGCAGTTCCTGCAAGGTACTATTTTTAAAAGAATTTTTGAAACAATTACTGTGTAGAGAAGAGTCACATAAAGCTGCAGGGGCATGACACAGCACAGGCACACTCAAAAGGTTTTGAAGTGGCCAAATTTTATGTGCACAGAAAGGCTAAACATTTCTTGTTTCTGGGTCACAGGCAATCAAGACCTTTGACCTTCAAGCTATAGATTTCTTATGTAGGCAAATTACTTACACTGCAATACTTCATAAGCAACAGGAGCCCTATGTGTCCCACCAGGCATTACAAATAAGGTGAGGTTACACTCCCGTTAGGTTTGATTTGGATGGAAATGAGCCTCCCTGGGAAGTCTGCCTAAGCCTTTTAAATAATGCCTGATCAATGGCATAGCAATTTAGTTTTAGAATTGCTGATAATGACGCTGATTTGCTATTTTAAGGACTTAGCTGGTATAGGTCAGCATAAATATTGGATTCAGATTTTTTTAAATTAGAAATATTACACAGTAGATGAAAAGGAAAATACATCCATTATCAATCTCTAATTTGCTTGAGTGATTTTTGCTTTAGATGAATTCAGTATTTTACTGCTTTCTTTTATGTGCATAAATAAATACTTAAAATATGATGTGGAAACAGGAGAAAAATGCAAATTAACCTGGCAGTTTGTCTAGGTATGCCCAATCCCTGTTGCCGGTGAGTTCCATACTGTCTTCTCAGTTTTTTGCATTCAGAGCCTAAAACAAACAAAAAAAAATGTTTTCAGGGGCAACTAGAAGCCCACACTTCCACCAGAAGAAAGGAACAGAAGTTCTAATTATTTCATTCTTCTCCAACAAATAACATGCATATATAACCCTGGTACGTTTCAAGAGATGTTAGAGTGAGAAATAGGATAGTTCCTGTTGGAAGGATGACTTTCACCCCTTAAGCTGCATCATCTTTTATTTGTTTTTCCTTCAATTCAGTTTCTTTAGGAAACATATTAAAGCGCCAAGAATTGAGACATGTCGACATCCAGAACTCTATATTCAGAGGGATAAACAGAATGAAGTCACAGGACAACTGCCCATGATTCAGTAGCATTTTGCTCAAAATGGAAAGGGTGAGTTAGGGTAAAAATTTTCCTCTTTTTTCTGCTGTTTTAATGCTTGGTGTATGATTCAGGCTATTAGAACAGTAGCAATAAACAAACATTTAGGTTTGCTTCAGCCATATTAAGCACAACAATATATGTAGAGTTGTGGTCATTTATCCGAGATGCAAAAGTCATAAGATTTGTCCTTCCCCCCAGGGGATTAATAAGTAACTGAATTCAGATTATATTTTCAGCTGTTTTTCTAGAGCTGAAAGAGCTCCTGAAACAACAAATAAAGGGTTATTGGATCAAAAACAAGGAACAGAATTTAAAAATACTTTTAAAATCTACTGAATGGAAAACTCATTTAGGAGGTGGGAAACTGACATAATTTCCTTTTTTTCAAGGCTTAGGCAACAGTAACCATGTCTTCTCCATGGAGAGATAATACAAAATTGGACACTTTGTAGTTACCACTAATAGTGGTGTTAGTTACCACTACCACTTCAAAAACACTTGGCTTTTTTTTTTAGAATTTTAGAGTTTAGTGATATAACAACATTTCAAGATTGAGAAACTCCCTCTTTTTTTGCATTTAATACCAAGCCCCTCTCTCCTTACTGCAAGTGCAAATACATTTGGACTTACTGTTCTGGTAACTTTTTTCTGGTTAACATTTTTTGCCAAATTTTTGCCTATGTATAAGCATCCCAGTCTGTTGGGCTGTACAGGATCCAATAAAAACAGCACAAAGCCTGACAAGGTAAGATACAGCATTTTGCTTTTTTGTGATCTCTTCCATTGAACTTTTCCAGGAATTAAGGGTAGTCACTCATCAGAAATCTTATTGCACTGAACAAAATTCAGTATAAAATGGCACATCAAAATAAATTAAAAAAAAAATTTAACAATGCCAGTGGTGTTTGTTAATTAGATGCTAACCAGCCAGTTGTGCTGAAGGGGTGGGGAGGGAAATCAAAGTACTACTTTCTGTGTATTCTTTCCCTCTGTTTAGACTTTACTCAAGAGAAAAGAGAGAAAAGTCAAATTATTGGTTACAAATTAGTATGTTTTACACACTTAAAGTTGTCTTTTTGTATTGTGCTTTGTATTGATTGTTTAAATCCACTGAGTAAGGAACAAAACAGTAATTACTTAGACATTCATGTTACAAATTTTTAGTAAGAGTAAAAAACATGACAACAACCTAAAATTAATTATCAACACTGCAATCTCAAACAAGAAAAACACCTTTCTAATGACCATTTTTCCACTCTGAGAAGAAAAAAGAACACTTTTCACAGGAAGATCTCATTTCATTTAATTTTTTCTCTTCACTTACTCCATTCGTTTTCCTTCATTTACAGACTGTCAACTGAGGTATAGTTTCTTTTGTTTGCCCATCCAACTCCTCTCACTTTAAAAAAAGCAACCCACTAGCTAAAACTAATTGGGGCACTCAAATTGCATTAGAAAACATCTGCTACACTTATTGAGGATTCTTTAAAAGAAAAAGTGTATCAAAGTAGCATGATTGCCTACATTTTTTTCTAATCGCCAAATCCCAAAGGATTAACATAACTTTTCACAGTTCCAGGAATTACTGTGGATCTTGTTCTATCTCCCTCCTAATTCCAGAAATGTATTCACCAATTAAAAATCCAAAAGGCAACTAAAAAATTACTTTCACAGCCTCTGTATGGCACCTATTTAAAACTGGGTTCTATTTGTAAAATCCTATTTCTGTAAGAATGATCTCCATTAGTAAATTATGTAGGGTTAGACACGAGGAAGTAGGAAGACTCATTCACTGTGGTGGTTTCAGTAACAGCTGTCTGGCTAAGAGGCTAGACAAGGTAATAAGCTTGAGTGATTTCGGTGGTTAGGAAGAGAAAACAGGCCAGGCTGTGGAACAGCACTTGTCATAACAACAGAGCTGTACTGACTTTGTTTGAAATATGTGGTATATAAATAAAAACATATTTACTCCTGTTGATCTATTTAATATTACTGAAATGTCGTTTCTTCAGAAATACTGAATTAGATTTCTTTTTAATATAAACATATTTCTTGTTTGCGATCTTAATGCTATTTTTTCCTTGATCTTTGTATTTCATGCTGTTCCCTTACTTCCTCACCTAAAGGTTCTATGAAGTCAACAAAACACATCAATGAGAAAACAAGTATTCAATAAAGTGTTATACATAAGATTGACTCCTAGTCAAATAAGAGTTTTACCAAAGAGGATAATAAAAATCAGGTGCTAAGTGCACATGTGTGTGAGGATGTGCTTCCTTAACAACCTATGGACTAATTCTTTGTAAGCTTTTCTAAACTGCTTTCCCACTCATTAGAGAAGAAATTTTGTCATCAAATGATATATCATCCACATTAGTTTATAACATTAAGTAATATAACATTAATGATTAAAACTCATCTACTCATCTGATTTAGAACAGTCTAATATAGATTAAGTACAATTTGATATTCTTCCAGGGACCAAATCAAGTTCCTTTTGGAAACAAGAAAATACTACCCAAACTTTTTTTTTTTTTTTTTTTTTTTTTTTTTAGTCCATGTTTTCTGCCCATATTTTAACTTAAAATTAGTACAAAGGTCAGCCATTTCTGGCACCATAATTTCTCTCACAGAGAGTATTGACTTGTTACCTTAAATCTCACTCTTTTGCTAGAGTACTGAAACATTAAACCATTATAATAACATAGATTCTGTCATTCCAATTCCTCTGCTATAGAGAAATGAGAATGACAATACTGAAGCACATTTGAAGTGAAACAGGTATTGAAATTCTTTACCTCACTTCTACTTTTTCCCTACAGCTTCTGTGTTACATAGTGCTGTAATATTAAAGGAAGTGAATTTTAGTTAACCACAGTGATAAAAGGCTCTGCCAAATTAGGCTGGTTTTCAGGAAATATAAATTCACCTATATGATTACTATGCTTGAGGTCAAACAAAAACAACAACAAGTTTTATACAAAGAAGTAATCCTTTAATCTAGCCTTAAGTGGATATTAATCTATCCTTACATAGGTATAGATTATCAGAAACAAAAAAAGACATGACACAAAGCTTGTTGTATTAATCAAGAAACTAACCAACTGAAAATCTCAGGCTTGGGGAAGCATGAGTTCACCTCATCTGGACAGCTGTGCTTCATCAGCACACAGGAATCAGGAGCAAGTGTCAACATCTGAATCTTCCTTTCCCTGCTGCTCAGGAGAACTGTGATTGACTAGAACAGCAGAGAAGATTAAAGACAGCTGGTTCTTAATTCCTTCCAGAATGGAATGAAGGTAATAACTTTGCATTGAAACAAGGTTGAAAAATACAGATCATCAAAGCTACTCTTCTTTTTATTAATCTGAGTATGAGTACTTCTTATATAGTTTGATGATGCTGGAGAATTCCCTAACAGAAAAATTTATGCCAAAATAGAGAGGAGAAAGAGGATTAAGATATTGCCCTTTAACAATTGCTTTGATTGCTTTATACCATTTTATTAATTTTATTATGAATGTAATGCTGATTAATTTATGTTATTTCAAATATATGAAGGATGCTACAGCTCTAATATAGACCTACTAGATAACAGTGAAAAAAAAGTAGCATATTTACATATGTTTGAAAGTAGCCATTTTTACTAGAGTCACTTCCTCACAGACTGGTATAATTCTGGGAGAGATGAGCCCTCTTTCTTTACAGACGCTACACAGACTCCACTGGGATGAATCCCTCATATGGATATTTATGTGATTTCCTGTGTCCTCTATTTCTCACATTATAGAAATGGTTTTGCAAGCCACACCACAAATATTTTTGATGTTCTTCACAACCTCCATCTCCCCCAAAACTGGGCAAAGTACACTCTTCCCTTTGCTGAGGTGAGCTATTTCTTAACTGGCAATTTCATTTTCAATAGTAGTTTCAAAGAATTGCACTTAGTTAAAAATAAGAGGCCCAATTACCATGATGGGGTAAGGGTTCTTCCCATGCTGTATTAAAACTTCTCCATAATGCATTTCTTTTCATTATGAGAGTAAGTGTATCCCCCAGGAAGCCACAAGCATTATTCCACTGGATTTTTTGCTTCAAAGGACATGTAAGCACACACATAACTGTATCAGTTATCTAGTATTATTTGCTTTACTAGATATTTTCTAGTAAATTGCAGTCATACTTAGGAACTAGGCTGGACTGGAATCTGGCTTGTTGCTTTATATGGTTGTCCAACCATGAAATGTTAATGTTTCTAGCTCAAAACTATAAGTCTTCATTAGCTTGATTGCCAGCTTTTCTAGGTTAAATAATATACCTTGCAATGTTTTTTTTTCATTAACCTTCCTGTACAAACAGGGACCTGTCACCATAGCAAAAAAAAACCAAAACAGAAACAAACCAACAACAATAACAACAACAAACCAACAACAACAACAAAAACTGCAAGCTTTTTGTCAGTGATTAATACATATTAAAAACAGAAAAAGTCAACTTGGACTTGTAGTTTGATGACTTACAAGAGGGCAACAGAACTGTGTTTCATCAGTTTTGCAATAAAGCCCAGTAAATCTTACATAAACCTTCAGGCTAAGTCTGTCTGAATCTACACGTTTCAAATTGGAGAGATGAGACCAAACCATGAAAGGAGCAGTAACTGTCCTTACCCCAGTCATGTTAATTAGGTTCTCGGTTTTGGGTAGCTCAAGAGTTTCTGCACAGATTTCCCTCCTTCAAAGTTAATATGAGACTTGGGCATAGGACAATCAATATCTTGATCAATAGCTGTTACAGTGGTTTTTGCAAATCATCTATGTATTTTCCTGTGACACATCAGCAGAATTATTATGGCACACATATTTATGGTTTTCATACTTAGGTTTTTTCTAACTGTTTTGTTACGGTTTTATTCTTGGAACTATTGTGTTGCAGTGCATGTTTAAACCTTTCAGTTACATGTATCAAGTTTGTAAGTGCCTAGCCTGTTCCTTCCCAAACCC
>JBBMKD010000170.1:36859562-36965510 GCA_037834095.1 Argya squamiceps
ACGGGGAAGTGGCTCATAACATAACAGACATATACAATAACCATACAATGAACAGTAGGAGGTGACAGCCTGGATCCCATCCAATCACTCAACGCCTCTCCTAGAATCTTCCAGAAGCAGGGAGAGACCCCCAAGTGATGGACCAGACCAGGGGGTTACATGACAGATGATGGACAAATAACTGTCTCTGGGGGTGGAAAACTTATGAAGAACCAGAACCAATCATAGAACTGTCACTGGGGAGAAGACAGGTATAAACCAAAAGTGCGTAACAGAAAGGGTACATGGGTATATGGTACATCTTACAGAAGAACATTAACTTATGAATTAAAATTGAATTAAAAAATGCACTCCCACACACTGCAGCATCAAGTGTGTTTGTGTATGTCTGGTTTTGTTAATCTAGCCTTAAATTCCATTACACAGATATTACACAGGAAAATTAGTAGCACCAGAGACTGCATGTGTATCTGCTGGGTTACAATTCCCTGCCATAACCACAAGACCAACGTTTCTAATGAGGAGCTACAACACACATGAGTCACTGTGATTGTGGTTCTGCAAAGTAACGTTTTACCTTCTCATTTAATAATTGTCACATTGTACTTATGTTAATTCGTACTTTTGAATAACATTTTATATTTGGTTTATGTCTTTTCCTTAATTTTGTTTGTTTCAGAGAAACTGCTAGAAAAGTTCTATTCCAAGTAAAATATATTTCCTATAAATTGTATATAGTACATCCATAAATAAACAAAGTAATTTCTTACACTTCTTACATTAACATTTAAACTTCATGATTATGATATTTTAAAAATATTACAAATATTGCATAAAGCATACACATGTGAGTAGTCTTTTGTAAGAATACTATTTTAAAAATGTTTATAAAATAGATGTTGAATACTCACAGCATGCTGAAATTTGGCTAGATGAAACGACTTCTAAAGTCAGCATCTCACAAGTTAGACAAGAAGTTGTCAGTGACCAAAATTATTATGTTTTGTTGTTCAATTACTGATGCTGGCAGCTATTCTCTATAGTTTGCAATTTTTCTTTCCATTTTGAAGATGGCAGATTTTCAAAACTCTTGGAGAATTTTCCTAGGTGCTCATTTATTAGTAACACATAAATACCGCTAAGAGTCTCCACTAAACAAAGAAAACAGATATGATTTTTTGATCAGTTAAATATTTGGACAGCTCAGATGAACACTAAAAGTCTGCGTTTACCAAGTCAATACACAGTGGTATCTGAAATAATGAAAGGGTGAAAGGTATTATCTTACTCCCCACAGTGTGGTAACTGTTGGGAAATGCGTGTTTTTGTAAGTAAAGATAGCTGACCACTAGGCACTTTTAGCACAGTAGAAACACAGCTGGGTTTAGTCCATACTGAAAATATATTCTGAGTTAATTGAGTTTGCTTGTAAGCAAACATCTTTAATTCTCTTGCTAACCAAAGCAGGAATTTTTAAGTGTCTGTTACATATTGTCAGTAATCTTTAATGGAATGTCTTTACAACTATGTAATCTACAAGAAGTGCCAGAGAAACCTGTCCTTTTGTCCTTTTATTTATACCTGATTGATTTAGAATCATTGCCTACTAATAATACTAAAAACTGTGGTAGGTCAAACTGATACAAAGCTATTCTAGTACCTCTTCAAAAACACTTTAAAGATTACCCTCAAAAGCCTCATAATTTCTTCTAATAAAGATCACATTGAACCTCAGAAGTAAATGAAACATGGAAAATAAGTTTAGTGAAATTTAAAAACCTATGCAAGAATTTGTTACTCAAACGATGTTTCAGACTACAAATAAATATCTATTTTTCAAGAAGGAAATCAAAAAGATTTAAAAACTAAAAATAATTATAGTTTGAAGTCATCTCCAGTTAAAATCTATTTTTTGTTTCAGCAATATTTTTCAGCCCCAGTTTGAACAGGGCTCTGATGTACAATGCCATCTGTAGAAATAAAGTGTACTGTCTGTACTTCAAATACTTTTACTATCCAGAGAAAAAGAGCAGATATTTCAGAAGTGACCTAACATGCACAATAGAAACAAAAATACTTCCATGTTATAGAAATGAGTTTCCTCAAGTTCTTCTCTACATTCAGTATCCTTTCCTTTCTCTCCTTTTGTTTACTCTTCTCTAATGTTCATATCATTTGACTGTGAAAGAGGTTATTTTTATACTAAAGTTTTATTTAGATAGTGCCATGCCTCTATACTAAAAATGAAAACAAATCTGTCTCCTGCAAATTGAATCCTAACATGTCCCAGAATACCACAAAGGCCAGCACTGCACAAAAATGACTAAGAAGTTTAAACCCCACACATTCCAAGTGCTCTCAGACCCTCTTTTTTTTTTCCTTTAGCAGGGGTACAAGCAAGCAATCCATTTTACAGTTCATTATGTTATATACTATACTCAGTGTGTATGCAGTAGTTATGTGAACTGTGGTAAGAGAAAAGTAAGCAACCAGTAGCATGCTCCAAGCTGAATTCAAGCTTTGCCAAAAATAATGTGCATATCTTCAGCATATTTCGGCTGTACACCAAACATGAAACAATTTATACTGGACTGTTATTTGTTGAATTGATTGTATGATCCATTTACAGATTTATTTTCTTTAAATGTAAGTTTGTGTATTTTCTTTTCATATAATAAGATTATATGTCCTATAGTATAAAAATACCAGGTTATAAAATGTCATCCCTTGGTGTTATGTTCTGAACTTAACAGTTTCTAACAGGAAAAATTCTACATTGGAGAAAGTGATCTATTTGCTGTAGGAGTTTAACTCTGTAAAGCTGGATTCTGTCGATCATAGCACTCAATGGAAGCCTTTGCATGCAAGATGATTCAGATGCATTCATAAATTTCTAATTCCAAAATGCCATTGTTTCACTGAGATATTGTATATGTCATTAACACTACAGATACATATATAAAGGATTAAGTATTAGTTTCATAAGGCGTATGTGAATATAGTATATAGTTTACAGTGTACAGTATATAGTAGAGAGACCATATAGTAAGTATAAATATTATATGGGTTGATCCATAGCAGTTGATGGTAATAGTTCCTAAATGAAGCTTCTGTAAAAAACTTGATTTAAGGTCTTAGATAAACAAGACCTGAATGGTCCTTTGAGGCTCAACAAATGAGAGAAAAGGGAGACTTCATGTTAGAAGAAATCATTGATATTGGAATGGGTTTCAGCCATTTAAAACCAGACTGAATTCCAACCATAACTGACATTTTGTGTTATCTGTATTTTTTATATTAGTTAAAATCCAGAATTTAACACTTGTTGTAGCCCACATATGGTGTGCAAGCAAAGAGAGCAAAAATCATACTAACTACTAGGCAACAGGGAAGTCATAAAACCAAAACCTCCCCAAAAACAATCTAAGAAAAAAAAAAAGATCAGAAATCTGGTAGGAAAAGTATTTTTTTCCTGGATACACAATGAGTTGTCTCAAAGAGAATGAGAACCATAACCATCTAAAACCTCATCCTTCGTTGCTTGTTTCTGAGTGACTAGACTGCTCTACTGCCATGTGAATTCTCTCCCAAGTTGAAGAAATAGTAAACAATCTTGCAGCCATAGGTCAGCCTGGTGAGCTAAGTTAATCACAATAAAGCTTACTGTTGCATATGTTCAAAACAACACCTTGAGTCTTCAGAAATGGTGCAGCACCTAATATAAGTAGCAAGATTTAAAAGTGACTGGACAAACAAGTATAGTATCTACCAGTTTATTTTTAAAAACAAGTAGGAGACACTTCTGCCCCTTCATTCCAGTTTTTATTTATTTCTTACTTGGCTGTCCAAAATACCTCTAGGTGATTTTCTCTGATCACCAGTCAGGAGCATTCATAGATGCCTCATTTTCCTTTTCTTTTATCAGCTTATGTCCTCATTTTTCTCTTCTCTCAGTTTCTGACGTAGCTCCTGCCGTCTGCCTCCTGGAATTGATGATCTGGCAGGTACCTTTGCTTTCGCCTTGGTTCCTGAGTGCTGCTCTAGAATTGTGAAGAGAAACTTGCAATACCACTATCCCTGCCTTTGCTCCACTGTGAAATAATTTGCATAAGTGTTTTGGTTTTGGTACAGTTCCATACATTCAATCAACCCATCCCTCCCCCAGTGCATTCTCTGCTATTGCAGAGAAATGCAGAGAAAGGAGAAATATCTTCTAATACCTATGCAGTCCTAGATTATTTCTTTCTTCTGGTGCTGAGGCAAACTACCCAGGCTGTGCAGCCTGATGAAAATTTGTGTGGGTTGGTGGTTGACATGTTAATTTATGCTTTGAGAGGCAAAGTTCTACTCCTAGTTGGGTCTCTTGCTGTGGTGTTGCCCTGAGAAAGTCATCATTGCCACAGACTTGTGTATCGTGAGCTGTAGAACTAGGACCTGCCAGGGTGGTCATTTGAGCTGTGTGGATGGACAGTTATGAAGAAGAGCTTGACATTAATAATGGAGTCAAGAAAAGCCTAACAAATGGATTTTGCCAGAATCACAAGACACTACTGTAAGAGTGCAGACTAATAACTGGCAACGTGCCATGCAGCCGTGGGAGAAAGTGTTCAGTTCATGCTAGGAATAATTCCCACAGCCATCAGATATCTTTGTTCGAAGCATTATTTTGTATTTTACTGGAAACTTTATCTGAAGACATAGTAAGAAAGGTAGGAATATGAAATCCCACTGACTGAGCATGACCTCTGCTGGCCAGGACCCTGTGTTAGCAGAAAGCAAATTAGCAACTCCAGTGTAACCTTCTAAAGACATGTTAACCTGGTCATGTATTATCTTTGAGTAAGGGTCATTAATACCACATAAATTTGTAATACATTTCATACCTCAGATGAAAATTTCTTGTACTTGTTCTATAATACGAGAAAATTGTTTGTAAAATAGAAAGCAAACTCTAATCTGGAAAAAACCAAATTTCTACCTGTAACAAAGAGATTTGCATTAACATCTATAACTGGTAATGAAATGGCCCAAATGAATGAAAGCTTATGGATTTTTAGTCCTCCTACACTTTCTTGCACTTACGACTAATTGGCAAAAGATAAATAAGCAAAACAGTAAAAGAAATATCAAAAGTCAGTAGCTTCCAACTCATTATGAGTTTTATTAATTGCTGAAATATAAAATGTTATTTATGGGCTAGGTTCATCACAAGGGTATACAGAGATCACAGATGACCTAGATGTGTATTTAAACTTCTTTTAGTTGAATTTTACTCCAAAATTTCAGTCTCAGGGTCTAATCCTGAGGGTGCCTGAAATTGCTGAATGTTTTAGCTTCTGTGAATGAAGATAGTTATGCAGTGAGAAGTTAGGCATTTGGGACACGTAGAAATGGCCAAAATGTAATTTAGCAAACACTAGCTTAGGAGGTGGGAAAATAGATTAGTAAATATGTACTTGCATTTAATCTCCAGGAAAGATCTTTTTTTGGCTAACAAGCAGTTGAAAAAGCAGTTTGTGAGCATGTTTTGACTTCAGTGTCAAGTTTCTGATGTGTAATCACACTGAGGTTTTGAGCATGATTATTCTTCTAAAATGGAATCTGGAAAGCATGACTTACTCTTTGTTATTCTTTTGTTTATTACTCACTAAAGCTATCCATGTGGAAGCATTTGCAAAATAGGGAAGCTCAAACCTGCAGACCTGACTTAACTAATCTAGATTTTTTTGTAAATTATGGGACTGAAATGAATATTCTCCTTCAGATATGAGTCTACATCTGGGAAAAAATCCCTTTCAGGATGCAAGCAGAGTGGTCTCTAGTGTTGTCATTCTGCCTTGTGTAGTCCCCTATCCAGTAAATGGGCTGTAACAGTCTTCTTAGGGCATCTCCAAGAGCATGGGATGTCATGACTCTGATGTACACCTCAGCTAGCTTCATATAGGTGACAAAACACAAACCACCAGGAACTCAAACTTTAGGACATGCAAGGAAACAGCAAACTAGGGTTTTGGGAAGAGTGCACACTGGCCGCTGGCACAAGATAAAGCATAGACTGCTCTCTCTTTAGTATTGATAGTAACAGTAGCTAGATATGATAGAGTATCTTCCCAACTTCATCCAACTATCTGCCTACAGCTGTTCGCCTAATTCTGTATCATTATATAATATTGGATGTGTAACAGAATTAAAACCTGCTGGGTATTTTGACATTCGAGGAAGAAATGCTTAAAATTTTCCAGATCCAGACCTAGCTCCACAATGGTGTTGCTCATACATCAAACATGTACCATCAAATATTCCAAGCCATTAGTAAGTCCAAACAATGTCTGTAGTAGTGAGATCTTTTTAATCAATTTCAAGACCAAAAACCCCAGTCACTTATGGTTGGAGTCACATTTAACTAGTCTAAAAACTTCTTAGCTAAATTTCACTCTGTTTTATCCACTTGACAAAAAAAAAAAAAAAAAAAAGAGAGAACTTTAGATGCAATGAATGTATTTTATCAGTAAAAGAATTCAACAATTAGTATCCTGAAATTAAAACATGAACATATAACTGACTGATGCTTGGGTTAAATTAGGTTAAAGTTTTGCAGTGAGGTTTTAAAGAATGTGAGAGATAATCTTTCCTTTTAAATTAATCTTGGAACATAGAGACATCAATGTCATACTTATCCAACAATTTAGTTCTTGGTAGTAATTGTTAAGACTTTTCAGTTGCTACTAAAATTAGTCATGTTTCCAATTATTGCATCTCAACTACATGCCCACATAACTATGTTGGTTGATGTAACACGAATTATAGTTCTCAAAAAACCAATTACTCTTTGTAATGATATCAAATATAATGATATCAAATATATTTTTGCTATTTGACAAAAAATTTTATCAATGCAGTCCTTTTACCCAAGGGGAGGTGATAGGCTGGTACTTAGAAAACTGATGGTGCAACATACCACTGCACACACAGGAGAGCAGTCTTTGATGTATGCTGTGATGTCATAATGTCAGGTAGGCAAACAAAAGTTGTTTGGCTTGACTGCTTAGGAAATTTTATCCTGTGTCTCACCACTCTTTGTGACAGAGATGTTTATATCAGGCATAATTAAACATTCACATACAATGAACACCCTAAATCAAGAAAACATTATAGGAATTGCCCATGTTGAACACACTGCAATGTACATTATTCTTGCTGTTTAAAATAATTCCCTGGCAAATAGAAGACAAAACATTTCACCTAGGGTAGATATTTAGAAGTACATATAACACTGGAGAATGAAAAATTCAAATATTCTCTGGTGGTCCAAGAGTTGCAATGATCTTATAACTTTACCAATTGTTTCATATTCCTAAGAAGAAAGGCCAAAAGTCATTAATTCATTTAATTATTTAATAATATGATCAAATCACATTTGTAATCAAGTCATTGCAGTGATATTGCACACTCTCTTGTTAGTAGGATTCCACTGGTATAATTTTGTTTGTAACACTTGAGTGCTTTTCAGTAAGTGCCCATCCTCTCCTGTTAGGACCCCATCCATGAAAAGCAAATATGCCTCCATATTTGCTTTAACATAACAGCCTCTCTCTGTTGTACACACTTCCTAAAAACCAGGAGTGACTATGAAATCTTGGACTACATTTTTGTTTCACTTCTGAATACATGTTATGGTAAGGTTGTTACATAAATCACTGCTTTGATTGCCTCTATGATGCAAGGCCACCACATTTTTATGAATAACATATAAGTGAGCACAGGGAAAGGTGCTTTAAAGATATATTATCAGTGCTCCTTTAGTGTCACTTTTTGGACCTGTCTGTAATACAGATTCTATCTGAACTACTGACCTTCTCCCATAACAATGAGTGCAATGTTTCATGTCAGTGTTAGAAGAAGTTTGAATTTCTTCTAATAACAGCTCTGACTTTTCAAACATTTTCAGAATTTGAACTTCATGTTCCTACTTGAAAACATAAGTAATGTGAACAAATATCTTCCAATTCTATGGGGACTTGGATTTATGATAAAAGAAAAACAGGCACTAGAAGCAATATGTGCTCCACACATAAAAAGAGAGCAGTCAGCTAAACCAGTGTAGTGATGGAAAACAGAGCAGCCCTTGATTGATCTGTAAGTAGATATTTCTTTGTCATGAGAAAAGGAAGCATTCTGAAGTTGAAAAAGATCTGTAAGCTCTAGCAGTAAGATTCGTTTCAGCTCAATACACATCAGGAATGTAGTATGTTAATAAACTGTAAAAAAGACATGGAGGAATGAAGGGAAAAACAAAGTCTAAGTTTACTTCCAAAGATTATGGCCTAATTTTGTTTAAACTCTGACATACTTCTCATCCTGATAGTGCCCAAAAATCTCATAATATTTTTACCGAAATTGCCCAAAGCAGTACACAGATTATCATTAACTTAAATACTGTGGGATTTTAATATTTTAAATTAAAAAGTTCTATATCTTCAGTCTTATGATTTATTTCCACAGAAGAAGGATATCTAGATTATCAGAATTACTTAGATCCTATCTAGTCACATAATTAGCATTTTGACAATGTCCCTAAATATCTTACTTTCTTATTGGGAACATAGGTTTTAAAAATTTTCTGTATGTGGTCTCCTGAATCCAGTCTATTTCCATTTTATACTCAGACACTCCTTCTTGATAAACTTTGCATAACTAACACAGATGTTTAATATCTTCGGTAGTTTGATGACATAATTTCTTGGACCTCTAGATCTCATTATAGTATGTGCTTTTTAGATAATGATTGTATATTGTACTAACCATAATTTTTAAATTTAACTTCGTGGGAAGAGAAAAACTTATCTGATGAGAAACAGTATCTAAAATAACAAATTTAAAATACAGACTGAAGTCTCATGATTTATGAAACTTCCAGTATTCCTATCTGTATTATTACTCCCTAGATTTTTCTTGTTTATGAGAGACTAGCCAAAATTTCAGTAATGTAGAAAAAAACTCAACTAGGTCAAACTCTACTCTCAATTGTATCAAAGTCATGCATATTTCACTTAATCAAATCACAAATTAAAAAAGAGAAAGCAGAATCTAAATAATTACTTCTAGATAAGGAACTTCCTGAAAATTATTCTCTTAAATTTTAGTGCTGAAAATATGAGCTCTTCTTATTCTAAGAATCACTGTTTCTTAGAAACATTATCTGGACTGGTTTAACATCACTACATCATTCCAGCTACAAAACATTCTGTAGTGTTTTGTTACTTCTTCAAACAGTTTGAACCCAACTGTTGTGTTGAGTGGGGAAGAATGCACAGTATTTCAGCGATTCCTTTTAGTATATATATTACATATTCTGTATACATGCATTCAGTATATATTCTCTACTCTCCAACAATGAGAACTTTCTTGGAGGAAATCAAGCAGCTTCTGCTATTTTAGGTCATGGACATGGTGATAAACAAAGCAAACATAATGTTTCATAGGGCAGAATTGCACTTCAAACTTCATTTTTACTACTGTAGATGCAAACTCTAATATAGCAACCTGATAGACAAACAGTAAAGTCAACTGACAGATTTTGTTAATATTAATGGACATTTTATCAGACTCTGAATCTGGACAAAAATGTATCTGAATTACTACTTTCCTGAAAGCAAAATGGGTATTTTTGATACTGCGACTGTTAGCATGCCAAATCTGTGAACTTCACTTTAATTATGTGGTGCATATCCCACATAATTATCCACTGGCCTGTTTAGAAACCTCAGTCTGTTTAAAGAGCTGATTTATCATCTCTCTCATGTTGTTTACAAAGAGTTGTCCACTTCATACTTGACATGACATCTGTATGCATATAAAATAACACATCAGCCTCAGTAAACAAATTTGCTGATATGTTTGATTTGATACATACAGAAAAGTGACTTGACTGAATGCTGTTATTATTGAAGACTGACAAGTTCTTTAATCACTTCCCCTTGAAAACATCAACCTGAACAGGCAGGATATTTTTACAGATATTGAAATTTATCAAGACACTCTAATTACTTCCTGTATCTACTAATTTTTTCTCTCAGAACATTTTAATGTCTGAGTGCATTGCCTTTTGGCTTTTATTCAGAAGTTAAAAGTAATCCAGAAGTTTATTTATAAAATTTGACAGTTTGTCTCCTTATGACCCATGTAAGGACTGGATTTGGCAAAATGATCTGAAGAATTAGCTTTCTCTAAATAAACAACAAGATGTCTGCCACCTAAGAGAATCCTCCTAGGAAGACTGATTTTCATTAAGCAAAAGTTATAATAATTTTGTTATAACAAGTATGACATGATGACCCAGTCCAAGGTATCTATTAAAACAGGAGCAAGTGCACACTCCTTTTTAGCTATCTTAGAGTATGTGATCTGATGTTAAAGAGAACTTTTAAAATTGAAACAAAATCTTAATTTACATAGAGTGACAAATTACATGTAAACTAAGTATTTTCATGTGCAGTGGAAACTGTGTACTCAAAATTTTTGATTATGTATTTCCCTAAAAGACAAACATAGCAATATTTTTTTACAAAAACAAACCCCAGAATTTTCTGGAGGTATGTGGTTAAAATTTTTGCTTAACTTTTGCCATTAACTGTACTGATAATTCTTGAGCATTCTGCTAGAATTACTTTGTTATTTATATAAATAGTATGTGACAACAAAATATGCAAAGGGCATGAGAAAAAGCTAAATTGTAGTCCTATAGATTTTACACCATTCATAACTCTCACTTTCCTAAAGCCAAAGTTGCTAATATAATCCCAATTTCCCTAAATTATGAACCTTCTATGACACATCTATCAGAAAACTTAGATATGAGGAATAATTTCCTATGTGTTAGGCATTGCAAGATGACAGTGGTGCATTTAATCTGACAGACAAGTATTCTTTCATATGAAAAACTATATAAACTTAATTCTATACCTAGTTAATCTCTGAAAATAATGCTTCACATAAAACTTACATTTAGAATAAAGACTGTGGTGATTTTAAAGTGTCTAGGAAACTTCAGATTAAATTTTATACCTTGTGATATTTTTAACAGAGTACAGTCAGTTTTAATGGTGTCAGTGTTGTAAAATAGCGTTTATTTATTTTAATCCACAATACTTATAATTTCTGGAAAATAAAGACAGGATTGCTTAATTCATAAAGTAGTAATACCCAAATTCAGACAATTTAACTCTTCTAAAAACTTCAAGAGTGAACCATAAAGTCTTGAAAGTAATGAATATATCTTTATTCTGCCTCATGAAAAGAGTGGATTGGACAATATCATCTGAAAGATCTCTAGAAAGAAGATGCCTGCTACTGCTGGGAAAACAGATTCTCTTTAAGCAAAAGTTAGAATATTTCTAGCATAATATAATATCTCAATTTAAGGTAGCTGTTGAAACAGAAGCAAGTACACAGTTCTTTTTTTGGTTTTTGATACAATATGAAAATATGAATGTGTATAAACATACACCTTTCAAAACTGATGCCAAAGCATGGTTTTTTATCCAAAAGCCCAATTCAATTCATATTTTAACTTCTACTACTATCCAGTGGAGACTGAGAATCTAATTCTAGATTTGTGATCCATCACTGAAAATTCCTAAGGTTACAGTATTTTGGAGATGGTTTGGAGATGTTTTGATAGCTGTGCATTTTTAAGACTTAGTGACATTGCTGCCGGCAGTCCTTGCCAGGCATTCAGTGGGAAATTGGCATTTACTTTTTTTCCCAAGGCTGTATATATGTCTGTTTACATTACTATTATCTCAGGAAATGGGTTGGAGTGTTTTTCTGTTCTGTAGTTCATGGTCTTTACTGAGATCAGTTGAAATTATAAAAATTAAGGACCACAACGTGTTTTTTTTCCTCATTTTATTATAATATCAGATTGTTTTCTTTTTCTGCTTATCAATTTTCATATTACTTACTACATGTTGCTTTTCTGCAAGAAATATAATAAATTTAAGGTTGGTATTACTTAGCATGATACGATAGGTATCTACTTGTAAATTATTATAGGCAAATATCAAAATGTGCCTATTATTTATGGATATACAGATGTCTACAGCAATAACCTATATACTCTATATTTAAGATACACAGTGCAGGTATGTGCATAATAGAATATAATAGAATATAATAGGATATATAATACTACTATTAGTAGTACCTATGTACAGACAATGTATAGAGTTAGGAAAAGTGAAAGCTGAGTCTTCATAAAGTATAATCTTTTATTTGGCTATCTTTTTTTTTAAGTTTCGGGTTTGCTTTCACTTGCCTTTATTTGCTTATTGTGCTTAGCAAAACTGGTAAGGCACTTTCCATAGGTGTGGGAGTTTTCTTGTGTGCAAAATGTCACAAGTTTTCCAGTTTTCAGGGGAGTGTAGAGGTTATGAATACTGGCTTCTGAACAATGAAACACAATGACGCCATTCTATAACAAAACAATGTATGTAGAAGCGATTTTTGAATACTGGATATATAAGATCCAGCGTGAAGGGAATTATCTCTAAGTAAATTGCTGTACTTAGTGAATACTGAATGAAATGGGGAGAAAAAGACAGAAATAAGGAAACTATGGTGTGCTTCAATAATTATTTTAGACAAAGATTCTCCAAATTAACTACATAAAATTCCTAAAGTAGGAATTACATTGTTAACAGACCAGATATTTCATAATACTATTTAATTTACAAAAAAAAGGGTCAGCTTCCAGAAACTTCACTTATTTTTCTTAGAGCCTGAAAAAAAATCTCACCTCTGAGCAGAAGGTCCCCAGAATTACAGACAGAAAAAAACTTCCTAGAACTTCTACCTCAGCTCCCTCAGTGTTCTTATAATTCTGTGTCTGATGAAGTTTGCACATCATTAGGATGGGAATTCTGTCATTTTGCTCCAAGTCCACTTTATGTAAATGTTAAAGTCAACATCTAGCAATAGCACAAAGCCTGTGCAATTTGTCATAGTTAGGGTTTTTTAAACACTAGGGAATTTCTTTTGACAGAACATAACATTACTTGTATTTCATACATGTTTAACTTGGGGGTAGAGAAGTTGAATTAGAAAAAGAAACAACTGTTGCCTCTTCAAAGAGATTTTTCTTTAAAATATATTATATTTCTGGATTATATTAAAATACTTTGTTTTCTAACTATTTTATTGAAAAGACCAATAAAAGTCTAAACAAAGTAACTATTGTTGGACTATTTCTCATCCAATATATGTTATTTCTAGTTGAGAAAATCAAATCACAGTTATATTTTGAAGTTATATCTTTAAAAATTGTGGTTTAATTTTTTTTCAATTTCTTCATTGTACATGAAGGTTTGAAGTGTAATTTTCAAAAATAAAACTTCTGTTAGCACTTGGCATGTTTCAAAGGTTTCTTTTATCTCATTTCCTGCCTTCAATTTCAAACCAACTTCTGCAATAAGTAGTCTTTGGCAGAATTTTGCAGTAGCCAATTTGCTTCTTCAAATACTAACAGAGAGATTTTGTGGATAAAACCCAAAATAAATAGCTGATAATCTCAACTAATGATAAGTATTTGCTGTAAAATTTTTTTCAGAGAGATTTTGATGTCAACATGTTTTACTTGACCTAAAATGCTGTTTTGCCCTGATTCACTAAAGAGAAAATCAGAGAACAGCCATGTGTAGGTGTGTTTTTCAGTCATTGTGCTAATCAATGAATGTTTTCCATGGAAACGATTCAGTTTAGAGTCCATAATACTAAACTAAAAATGGAAAATAATTCCTTTTCCAAGTGTATCTAAATATGAAACACAGCTGCTTGGATTAGCCAACATATTTCCACTATTAGTGGATTAGTAATAAAAACTGGACTGAAAATGAATTTTGTATTTATCTCTAGCAAGTATTACTGAATCATTGAGACTTGTCACAGAAAATTAAAACATTATATCCATGCTTTCTAAAACAATGTAATATATGACAAGTGGTGGAACAAGGCTTGTATCCAGCACAATAACAAATTATAAGGCTGAAACTGTCTCTTGATGTTAATGCAACAGCCGACAGAGCCTTTAAAAAAAAAGGAAAATTTGTGTCACATCTTTTAATTGTAGATGTAACACATAAGACTCCATGTGTCTCATTTGTCCTTCATTCTGTCCTCCATTAGGCAATGCAAGTGCATGTTTTGCATTTTTTCATTAAAAGATGGCATTTTCATTCTACTTCAGGAATCCCTTGTAGGATTCAGGCATTAGAATTCAACAAATTATTCTAAAGTAGATACTGCTATCTTAAAACACATCTGATTAGTGTGTCTAAATATCTGACTATTTAGTGGTTTTAAACAAAATAAGACAGACTTTTCCTATAGTCTAGCCTCTTTTCATGCTCCTTCCAAAGCACCAGTTGTTTCTAAAATAAGATCTTCTCAAGGACATCTACATAATTTCTTGTCACATCCATATCTGACTCTTACCAGTACACCAGTATGGAATTCAGTTACCAGCTGGGAAATGCAGACATACTAAGCTTCAGTCTGTGTTAGGAGGTATTCTGCATGTTGTTAGAATTGGACAATACCAGAAATGACATAAAAGTTAATAACAAAAATACAAAGTACTTCAGTTATTTACTCAGCATGACATTTTTAATGAAATTTTTTCTTTCTGTCTCAGTAGTAAATGCAAAGGCAGTTTTTTTCAGTACTTTAGGCAATGTTACAGGATCTTCCCTTACAGAGTTTGGGAGCTATGCTAGCCAAAATTCTATCCTAACAGAAAAATCTTTCACATCAAGTTTCTCTCCAGATATTTTGTATCTCCAGTGAATACTGGTAAAGTCCAGAAAAGGCTACTATAAATGGTATTGTCTGTGAGCTGCTCTGCAAAGCTGTTTGTTTTCTAGGTGTTTGTCCCCTCCTGAAGGAAAGAGGGTGACTTGAAGAGGAAAGACATTAGATAGAAATAAGGTCATAGACAGAACTTTGTGGAAGTGTAATTTCAGTGGATTAAAACTAAACTTCATGCTGGGCAAGTGATGTTAGGTGCCATTTTCTGCTCCCCCCAGAATCCTAGTTTAGAGCAGCTCCAGGAGGTGCTTAGTGAAATTATTCTTCAGTATTTAGGAATAATTTTATTATGATAGATAATATGTGTGACAGCACTATGGGTGCATAGCCTGGTTGCTTACGGTTACTATTCTAACAGCAGAATATCTAATGAAGGTTTCATTATGGAACATACTGGATGGGGAAGTAACAAAAAAACCTGTTTCTGCTCAGGAAAAAGAAATTGAAATGTAGCAGGTATAGATGGAACAGATTAACAACATGTGCAATTTCAAGAAAACAATTTTTAAAATTTCCAAATTGATATTAAATTACTATCACAACTGAGGGACCACTGAAGAGAAATATGTGCAGATTGAGGGAGTGGCATACAGAGGGACAGGGAAAGAGCACTGAGGTAATTGAAGGAAAAATTGACCCATTATTAAATAAAGTCGAATTATTAACTCTGGAAGAGTGTGGTCTATCAAAGGTGCATAGATTTGACATTGAGGCTATGGCTAATTGTGGAGTACCCTTACAGACAAGGACAAGAATAATGTCAGTGGCAGCAGACATCTCTGTTAGGTACCCAAATCACTCCTTGTATTATTTTATCCAAAATTATTTGAAAATTAGTCATTTTTAAAAACACGGTCATTACCTTTACGAGAGAGGCATCCATCAAAACACATCATATAGCTTATTCCTGTTTCAGTTCTGGTCCTATAAGGAGCTAATGGCTTTGAATCCAGTATCTATGTTCATCCTGCTTGCTCAGTCCTCTCACATTCTCTTACTGATTCACCATTCTACCTTTAAACTTGATCTAAGACATTTGATTTTCAAAGCAGACAGATAAGAATCTCAATATTTCAATTTAAAGTTGCTCTGAAATACTTATACAGCTGTCCATTAACTTTGATGCAGCTATTACCTAGTGAAATGTACCTAGTGCTACATTTTACCTAATTATATGCATTAAGAAGGATCATAAAAATTGTCTTTTGAACTAACCAAGAAGTATGATGCAGTCCTAAACCATACACTCCTTTCCTGGAAGCAAGGTGATAGATTCCAGTTTTACTTGTTTGTGTTTGTATAGGCAGAAGGGGAACTCAAAACAGGGAATAAGCAGAAACATACATATCTTGTGTAACAAACGGACCAGATCAAATACTAATAACATAGCTTCAAATCCATATATTGCCTAATTTGACAAAGGAATTTCATCTGAGGTCACTTATTCACAGAAAGTCTTTTTACTGTAAAACTTTCTAGGTGTTTCTGAAGGTACAACATGGCTAAAAGTAAAAATTGTTGATCAATACCGGGAACAATTTTATTCTAATGTGTTTTTGTGTTTGTGGTAAGAATATGCCTTCAAAATTGAGTCTACTGAGTTTAGATTAGGAGCCTTCCTTTGGGACTGAACAGCAGCTAAGATAATAGCAGGCTGGAATGAGAACTGATGTGAACACAAATTCATAGACAGAAACTGAAATACAGAGAGAATGTACTGGGCTTTGGAGAAAGGTGGCAGTTTGTGATATCAGTGTAGCCTAAATGGTTACTTAAGTGCCTAAAGTGGTCTGCATTATCACTAAAGTACTTTTGAGGAACCTGAGTGAAAATCCAACCATAGGTCTATCTCCAAGTATCTTCCAACTGAAATATGGCAGTTTTATTTTGGTTATATTTTGACTTTATCTGCTCTTTTCTCAGACATGGTATTTGTTCTAGTAAACTTTGATAAAAAGAGGTAATCTGTGTTGTTTATGTAAGTTCTATTTCTGTCTTGTTCATGTTCTAACACTACCATTACACTTCGCAATCCTTGATCACAGGATTATGAATTCTTGGTTTCTGGCATTTTTCTTGAGCTTTTCAACAGTAAGAAAAAACCCCAACAAGAAGAGTCTGGAGGAGTTCAGCAGCTTACAACTTGTTATTATTTTGACAATAATAGCACTGCAGTTTTGTTCAGATTAATATGTCACTAACATCATTGGCCTAAAAATGCAAACCCCTTCCAGGCATCTCTCACCAGGAAGTTATAAATAAATAAATTTGTATGTACATTATGCACTTTTGCAGTCTCCAGCTAAGTAATTTAAAAAAAAAAAAAAAAAGGAATGGACCTGTGTCTGTTCAGTAGAGCTATGAAATTCTTTAACCTAAATTGGTCTTTGCACTTGCTTATTTATAGACTCTGTCTAGAGCTGATTTACCAATAGCAATTATTTTAAAACAACCTGTACAGGTCAGGTTTATGTATGAATCCAATGCTAGCAAATGTCTGGACGTTTCTTCGTCTTTATTGTATTCACTCTTCTAACATACCTTTGAAGTAGATGTCATTATTAATCCCCTTTTATAAAATACAGAATCTAGAGATTACATGCACAGACACATTGCATATTTGAGCTGTGGGCACAGCAACATTTGGCTTTTAAAATCCCATGCAAACACTGAAGCAATTAATTAGGCAAGCCAAACGTATACACTTAAATATAGTCTAGGAAAAATTAGAATGGAATTCAGAAGACTTAGGGTATTGATCAGAGGTCATCTGAGCTATGGATAAATAGTCTATGTGCTTAATCCCAGCCCAGTGCTAAAACAATAGCTTTAACAACTTCATTGACAGTCTTTCTTGTTTTGTACAATATGTAGTTAGGTAGAGACAAAGGTCTCATAAGTAATTTATTTTCATTGTTTTACAAAAACACAGAGAGTAATTAAATAATTTCAGTTTCTCCAGTGGGGAAACATTAATCCTCATTTTAATACAGATATTTTTAATGCTGAATATGCCTTAAATTACCACATATTTGTCCCATTTGTTAGTTATGTTTGTATCAAATGTGAGAATGCCTGGTCTTATTTAGTAGCAAATGCACTGAAATGATTCAATAGATTTTCAACTGAGGTTTATGAGAAACTTCATCAAGATGAAACTCAGTGAAACTGAAAAGTCATAAAGCCACAGATTTCACAGCTTTACTGAAGGCAATACCATCTAACAAGTTAGAAACACCTCTCAATGTTAGAACTGTGCCTCACTTCTGTAACAGATGATTGGTAACTCTATGACTCAGTGTGAAAAGAAAGAAAAAACAAAAAAATTACTTTTCTTTCCAGACAATATGAAAGTCACAGAGCAAGACTGAAGGGAAAAGGTTGGCGAGAAGGATGTTGGCTGGAATTTCTAAAACAGAACCTTCCTTCGTCTGTCTTCATGTCTAAACTTTGTATTCACCCTTGGCTTTGTTTCTCTCTGGATGTGAAACTGTTTTACAAAGCTGTTTTCTCTCAAAAACAAATGAGATTTCATTAAGGGACAAAGAGGGAAAGAAATTTTAACCTGGCAGTTTTCCTGATTAGTTGTGTGAAATATACTAGCCATTTTTACATTTCTCTTGTGCCTACTCTAATTCTTATATCTTTTACTGCATATGTTTCTCATCGTCATCTTTCCTCCCTGTCAATGGAAAAAGGTTGCCATATCAACAATTTTTTTCCAATATATTTTATACGGAGAAGTTCACATAGTCATACATTCTTTTTCTACTTCCCTTTGGAAAATATCAGCAATCCATTCTTTCACATTGCCAAGTGTTATCTACAATTCTGATAATTATATCATTCTAAGATTTCTAAATTATGGTTTGGTAGTTGGAACTAGAGATATTCCAAGGACAAATTTCAACACAGACCTTGGTAAGAATGCCAGTGGAAGCAACATTCACATGGGAGGAATGATTATTTCTACTGATCAAGTGCTTCGCAGTGATTGAATAAAACTTACAAAATAAACCCCAACTGCCTGGTTACTAACAGGCTGATCAATGATCTGTTTCAGTTTTGTCTCACTTTGCACAGGTTGAAACCAAGGGTGATTTTATAGTTTATTGCTGATCCTTTGCACTATGGGAAAAGTCTCCTAGCAGAAGCAGTGAAGCTAAACAGAAACACTGAAATTAATATTCTGTCTGACAAGATCTGTAGATTCCAAGTTCTATGAAAATACGTCTCCTTGCCACAGCAGCTGTGTATTTTATTTTAACTGGCATAAATACTTTCAGTGTAAATTATTATTTTATTTTTTGTAGAAATATTCTAATTCAAGCAAGACAGAAACATTAAGCGCTATATGAAAATTTCCCCTTTATCATTTTTTTTTGCATATCATGAGGATATTAGGCAAAATAAAAGAATCAGAAAGCAGGTTCAAGGGTGAGCTGAACATTTCTGTTTAGCATAGAAAGTTGTTATTAAAATAACTAAGAATTATGAATATTAGGTGCTCATACTGGACTAAGTAACCTTTAGGACCCATTTTTAAAAACTGAAGGTTCACAGACAACAATTCCTTAAAGAAAGGATAAAAGAGAAGATAGAAATTTACAGGAGAGTAACTGCTACTCTAATGCTATATCTAGACTGCTTCTGTCCAAGTTGGTTGAAATTCATTAATGTGTTGAATCATGTGACATGAAACAACTGTGCTGATACAAGTATCCAAAATATTTTTCATGTTTTCAAAGGGAAGTTTGCAAAGACAAAATCCTGAATTAATATTCATAAATAAATCAGGTTCTTCTAGTATTAAAATTTCAGGTTCTTCTAATATTATTTTTAGAAATAGGCTAAATACTTCTAATATATTAATTTTTTTTAATTTTTATTTAATTTAATTTTTTTCTCAACACGGATTTCTGATGAAAAATAGATTTTGGCAACAGCAAAATTATTTTCTAAAGTATTTTTACTTGATGGAAACTCTGAGCTGTTGAAAACACAAATTTTTATTTTGTTAAAAATAAATAAATTTCAAAGTATTCTTGTATATACATGCTATTGTACAGATGGATAAAAGATGCAGTTTAATTTCCTCTTTTACCATTCTTGTTTATGTAGAAAGCATTGCCCTCAGACAATTAATTTTTAGTAAATTACTTTACAGGAGCAAACCATAGCAAATCAAAGATAGTCTTATTAGAGAACCCAATGTTTAGAGGAAAGAAGGCCACTACATTTTCAACCAAATATTGAACAGAAATTCCATGAGGTGTTTGATCTAGCTATTTCCTCCAGAAAGCTGAAATTTTGGTCTCATTGAAATGAATAACAGAGAAAACTTCTTTTCCAATGAGCTTCAGTTAAGTCCTAATTTACTGATTCTGTTGACGTATATTTGGATTTTATATTTATATGTTGAAGACCTCTTATTGCTTGCAGCGCTGTTAACGGTTCCTTCTGAAGATCCGCATGGTAGTTCACACCTAAGGAGAGTGTATCTGACACTGCTTGGATCGCTCCCCAGTGTTTGTGGTGTTTAATCCAATGAAGAAATCCAGAGTTTCACCAACCTGATTGGAGTCTTATGAACAATTAGGAAGTGTAAGATGGATCTATTTTTCCACAGATTTGGCTAGAAGTTCTCCTCTGGATCTAAGAAATACTTTTCCAAAGGAAATGTTCTTCCAAAAGGGTTTTATTTTTGCCAAAATGACAATTTCTTGGAGGAAAAATATTAACATGTTCCTAAACAGTTTTAGAGACGATTCATGCCAATAAGCTGCACTTGCACTGAGGACAAAGACAAGCTTTTTTACTTAAACTGAATGTCTTAAGCAGCTGAAGTAACAAGCTGTAGTTTCAAGAGTATTAATATCAGAAATATTTGGAAACTGACACAATATTTCTTACCACTGTGAATCAATTTTGAGTGAAAGTCACTAATTAGATACAGGACTATCTCCTCTGTGGATTGTTCTATCATATACAGACTGTGAGAGTGAACTGCTGGGAGCCTGACAAAATATATAAAAATGAAAAAAAACAGTTATCCACATAACTTCTTCATCAACTGTAAAGCAGTATAAAATAAAGACAAGTGGAACTGATTCAAAGCTAATATATCGGATTTCCTATTCAATTAATACATATTATTTCATTAATTCATCTCTTTGCTTTTTGAACCTCCACAAAATTTTAGCATTCCAAATGATATGTGATAAAGTAACCTGTTGCCTGACAATTTCATCAATAATCCCTGATATTATACTGGAGCATATAGTGAATGTTTTCCCTTCTGCTTACTTTCTAACTTTTGATTATTGGGTTTGCTCCTGAGTGGTGACCTGATGTTTTCACACATTTGTCTCTCATAGCTTCCATTTTTGCCCTAAGAGTGGATAGCCCATTTTTATTTTTTTAAATGTGTACTGATTTGCCTTTAACAGTATTGAATTTCATGTCCCTTTTTACTGTCTTCACTCCATAACTTCAAAGCTTACCAAAACTCTTTGCAATACATTTAATTTTTAATTTCCCTTTTATGTGAGCAAATGAATTAATTTGCAGCAACAAACTTTTTGCTTACTTGCTAGTCTCCACTACATATAAATTTTAAGTTCAGTAGCCCAGAAGTTAGTATCTGTGGGATCTTGGAACTGCTCAGTTCAGTTTCATTTTCCTCTCTCTTTCTTTTGTTTAATCTTCAAAAATATATCAATTCTGCGTAATTTGCTCATACTTGAGCTTGTCTTTGCTAGGTGTTTTCAGCTGATCTTATCTTCACATTCTCTAGCTTCTAGTTCCTTCTTCCATAAGAAGAGGTCCTTCTTTTTTTCCTTCTTTCATTATTTCTTTCTATGTCTTTGTAAATGTATCCTTGCAGCAATCTATTTGCTGCCATCTGAGCATTCTTTTCTCCTTTCTTCCTCTACCTCCTTTTCTTCTGCTCTTTCACTTTTCTCACCAATTATGTCACTATTAGTTATACCAGTTCAATTATTTCTCCAATTTTTTTTTAATCAATACCAAACAGTATTCTGTAGAAACTGAATAGAAAGAAGATACTCTGTAAGAGATCTGAATAAGAGGGCAGCTTAAAAGGTACTACCAGCATCAATGAAAGCAATCTAGAACATGAAAAGAAAATTTGTTCCATAAATGTGGTGGGGCTGACATCATATTTTTAGCCAGAAGGAAGGAGTAAGTAAGATAACAACATGATAAGTAGTCTGTGAATTAGGGAATGAGAAGGTTAATGAAACAATTTGGCCTCAGCACTGATATTTCAATGTTCAAATAGATGCCAATGACCCTCAAATCCCCTTACACTGTGTATCTAAGTGCTCTCTGTATTCTTAACTCAGCTTTCATTAGCCTGAAGGTATGAATGAGATTACCTCGCCAAACATAAATGAATAGTATTTATTCAGCATAGTCACTTAATCATTCTTGAACAAACTCCATGAATCTTTTAAACCCATGAAATCCTCCAAGGCATTTCATTCTGGCACAGAAAAATATTTAAAGGCATTCTGACAAATCTTTGACACTGGGGTGAAACTCTGGCATCACTCAAGGTAAAGGCAGATCTCCCACAGGATTCAAAAAATCTAATTAATAATATACAATGTAAATATAAAGGTATACACACACACAGAATTCAGAGGCTGATTTTTTAAATGTAGTTTTGCATAAAAATAACAATTTTCATTCTGTGATATTACAATTGATTTCTGATTTCCTGTAACCACTGGGATGTTACAGAATGTCATATATGTATTCTAAATAATAAAAGTTGTGTGACCTCTACAGAGATTGCCCACATATGTTGTTTTGGCGCACTGTTCCATTTGAAACAAGACAGTTTTGGATGCATGCTTATGATGCATTGTCCATTTCATCATGATGAACCAACTTTATGGTATTTATTATCAGTTTTTCTTGCTATGATAGGTTTTGCATTTATTTGGTGTGAAATCTAAAGTGAAAACTGAAATTTGAAAAAACTCCACTGAATTTCAGAATAGTGTAAGCACAATAGAGCTAAGATTGGATGAATGGTGAGAAAAAATTATTTCAATAAGCCAGCTGTGATTCTGAAAAGTCAGTGAACAAGCCAGCACTTCAGCTGGTATAAATCAGTGAAAAACCATTGAAGTAATCTGAACCACACCAGTCTATTAGACAAAGACTTGACCTCCATTCTCTTCTTCTGCTTTCTCCATTTCAGTCAAAATGAATTTCAGAGCCCATTATTAAGCATAATTTTAATGCATATTTTGTATATAATGTATATCTTATTTTCATTACACTTGAAAAAAATACTGGATTTCGCTAGATCATATAGAATTTTAATGGTCAGAAAAGACTGCCTGATTCAGTAGCATAAGTAGGCATATGGGAATTCTAAAACCAACTGCCATTTGTAGTCAGGTTATCTTTCCAAAGCAGAAAAATTTAAACATAGCTTACAGTACAATTATTTTGATAAAATTTTAAAATAGATTTCCTGTTTCTCTGATATAATCTCAGTTGAAAATGAGAAAATCAATACCAATTATTAACACAGAGACAAACTTTTAGATTACATACTCACTTGCAGACCAAAATCAAGTCCACTATAAAACACCCAGACATATACATTTTGAAGAGTAGTTCAGGGGCAATAATTTTTAGAAAAAAGTTGACCCATATTTATAACAGAGTATGACAATAAAAGAACATTTTCTCCAATTCAAATTAATTATTTATATAGCTTCCACAAAAGGTTAATTTTACTTTCCTATGATCTTACTCATACAAACATTATTGAAAATATACCTTTATCCATTTTAGAAGGTATTCTGAGAAACTACTTGTGATGAGAAATTACCCAGGGCAACTAAATTGTCATGTAAGTAATAAAAATTGCATTATACAACATAAAAATGATGGAAGTGTTTATTAAACCTATATATGAAAAAATAAAGAGATGAAATATAAAATTTCACTCACTTAAAATATTTTAATAAAATTTGGATCCTTCAAACTATCATTAGGACAAAGTAATATAAATTCTTCCATGCAGTTTTCCATCCTGTAGCAGCTTCCTACATGTGCACATGACATAAATAGTCAGGATGGTAATTTCTTATGCACAGTACATTCAAGTATTCCTTTATTAAGAAATTAATTTCTGAAAACTGGAAGAATATGTATTCTAATGAGAAACACATAGAAACACAAAATTATAACTTCTAATTATACTGCTCATAGCTCCTGCAGTCTATTTCAAAACATCTGTCATGATTTAAAGTCTCTCTACTTGAATCCAAGTTGTGCAAAACCCAAGAACAATAAAAAGTTAAGCTTATTATTGATGTCAGTGAAATACATAGGAACTTTTCCTATTTCGCTTTAGTGCGTAACACGTAATTAATTAAACTTATTTATTGAGACATGCATCTGTGTTTATATTAAAATTATAAAATAAAAAGTAAAATCTTCACTTAAAAGCTTGAGGATTCTAAATTATTACATTATTTGAACTTGGGGTTTCAAAGAGTTGGGGTTTCAAAAGCTGAAAATTAAGGAGACAAGAACCTACCAGAGGCATCTGGACAATGCCCTTAACACCATGTCTTAAATCCTTGTCCGTCCTTATACAGTCAGGCTGTTGGACAAGAAGATCATTGTAGGTCCCTTCCAAAAGAAATATTCTATTATTTCTATTTCTATTTCTATTTCTATTTCTATTTCTATTTCTATTTCTATTTCTATTTCTTTCTATTATTTCTATTTCTATTTCTATTTCTATTTCTATTTCTATTATTTCTATTTCTATATTTCTATTTCATTAAATAACCCCTAAGTAGTTTCATAAAGTAGTAATGATCACACTGTCCCTCTAAACTACCCCAAATAGTGGTGGTTGCAGTGTGCCCTTTGAAGGCAACAAATGAAGCCTTTTGAAGCCAAAGAGGTACACAAAACACAAAATGTGACAATTTGCTATGACAAACAGACTGTCAACAGGTTTTTTCCTTTCTTTGTCCCATGTCAAGTGACACGATGGCTGTCTCAGTAAGAAAAAAGTGTTAAAAAACATGTCACCAGACCTCAAAACCACCCTAGTCCACTTATGCAACTCCTTAAGGAACTGCTGTTCTACTGTGCCTGTTCAAGCTAATAGACTGAAAGGGTTCCTGATAAGACTTAAACTCCCCAAAAGATCAGATAAATAACACTTATCCTTGTTACCACCCACCCCAGAAAGCGAGGGTTACCCTGGTACTTGTTAATAGATGCCTTGGGGCAGATTAGAGTGAAAAGACACTGAATGACCAGTGTCCGTAAATAGGTACACAACACAGGGTTTTAGAACAATACGTTTGGGACTCCATGAATGAATGCAAATTCCAAAACACCCATTTTAACTCACATAAAACTGACTCTTAGGTCACTTGGATATAATTTGGGTTTGGGTATACTTTGGGTATAATTTTTTAGATTTGTATCAAGCTACCTCAGTAACCTCTTTTTGAGAATATTCAGAATATGAATATTTATTAAAAGGGAGAGACTACTAACAGATATGAAACAGATTGGATAAATATTATACTAAAATGAAATGTTTTTTTCATTATTAACTATCTTCCTTGGTTTAACTCTGTTATTTCTTTGCTCTGTGTTTGTTGTCTTATTTGCTTTTTTCCCCAAGGTACAGAAAGAACATTTCTGGTTTTTGTTTTATAATGACACCATAGAACAAACTACAGTACATTACTGCTTTTATGAAATTGTGTTGCAGTTTTCCAGAATGAAAAAATGTAGTTGCAAACTGCTTATACTAGAGTATGAATCGCTTGCCTTCAGTTATACAATATGCATGCAAGAAATTTAAAATTTCTTCATTTATTATGGAATAACAATAATGAATAATTATTATATTCTTCTATTTATTATGAAAAGTTCTATCTTTCTGTGCAACAGCCTAAGATTTTTAGTAGTTTATGAAAATAGTTGGATTTATGGCTTATGGATTTATACAAATATTTTGCTAGGGCATTGCTTATATGACACCTTTGTTGTGAGCCACTCCTTTGTCTCACAGGCAGATCCTAAATTACCTAATCCAGAAGTAGAGCTTCACTTTAACAAATGATAAATCAGATAGCTTGGCCACAGGAGGAAACTAACTTCTATTACTGAAAGGTTGCATTGTCCGGTGGTCATAAAGAAAATAGATCTATCTGGTTTTGACATGTCAAATAGGATGGCCAAAGAACAAAATAACACAGCTTGTGCCAATGAGTAGGGTAAATACAGTGTTGCTTCAGATAACTCAGAATGGTGATTTAAGATTGTTATGATCTTTCTCAGTTGCCCAGAAACTATCTTGCTGTATTAAATCTAAGTTTATCTCTAAATAAAAATACGAATATCTTAGACGCAGACTCAAATCTCAGTATTTTCAGAAAGTATTCTCTATATAAAGTAAACGCTGCAATATATCCTTCTAAAAGTTGAAAAGATTTCAAAGGAATGGAAATATTTATCAACAAAAAAAGAAGTTATTTTGACAAATTAGTCCACTGTTTAAAAAAAGAGGTTTTATAGCTTATATCACATTTAAAAGATTTTGAAAATCATTAAAGATACAGTTAAAAGAGTCATGACTTCAGCTGATAATCCTGAGAAGCCTCTCTTTCACCATAAATAATACATTTATTGCTTCATAGTTTCAAATTTCCATTAAAAGAAAAAAAATCTGGTTTGCAAACAAGCTAAGGTTTGATTTTTCTAGACATCTACCTAATACCTGTATCTTTAGTCATCAAAATATATAAATTATCAACATAAATAAATGAATACATGTACAAAGTTTTTCATGTACCTTTCCTACCCTGATTCCCATTGGCTCTACCAGCTTTTTACATATACATCACATAGCTTTATCTACTACATATCCTGTTCTGGAGGAATTTTATTCTGGAGGTTTCTTATTCTAAATTAATTAAGTTGCTCTCATCAGAATGAATCCCTCATAAGGACCTGATAAATCTCGCTTCTCCTAGGCAGTCAAGCTGTACAGCCAGGAAAAAACTCCCTATTTATGGGATATGAAAAGTTATTAAGAAATTTTTTGAAAATCAGTTTTTACTTTGGATATCTATAATTTCTTTGAAAATTAAGAATAATTTTCCTCTTTTAACATAGCTAAAATTATTTGCTACATATTGAATCTGTCTCAAAATGTCAGCTATAACATATTGTACAGTAAGTTTTGTAGGACAGAACATGCAGTGACAATCATCTACATTTGGAAGGTTCTCGTTGCTGTAATCTTTTTCACAGCACAGGATGACTGGATAAAAATCTAGAATAATTATGGAGTATTGTTTTCTTCCAGTGTTATGTTTCTTTTTTCCTGGCTTATGCTAAGATTCTCTTTCTGTTTCTGCAATCTGCAGTTGTAGCAAGAAATGTATTCCTGATTTTTTTCATTTGGAGTAACATTTGGCAGCCTTTTTCTAGCACTGAACCATATGCATATGGGTCATCTTGGATTGGAGGAAATAATTTCTATGGGAAAGTTATAAAATTGGGATATTGTCTTCCAGAAACATGTGAAAATTTACATTTTTTGGCTTTTATTTGGCTTTCTCTTGTTCTTATAAGCTTATCCAATACTGCACTATATTTTACAAATTTTGATTTTAAATACTTTCCATTCAACAGGAAGCCATAGCTTGCCTCTTCATCCAGCTGTTGCTTCACTTGGTTACACATTATCCAGGGAATGTTACTGTGCTCTCATTTTCCAATACAGATAAAAACTTGTTGTTTTGCTATACTCAAAAATTTGAGACCTTTTCTGTAAATTTATAGAAGAGATGTGGAACAAGATGCAATTACTTTAGTAGTAACGTATGTCTAAATTGGGGAGGTTATTTCTGAAGATAAAAAGTACTGAGGAAAAGTTTCCAGTTCTTGAAAGGCACTCAGCAGGAAATACAGTGCTGGGAATATGCTGTGTTTTCATTATATGAAATTAAAGGAGTCTGTGAAATACTGACACATTTTTTCTTAAAATACACAAATTGTTTCTGAAAAAATTTTGTTTGTGTTAGAGTTTCCTAAAAGATATTTGACGTGTTTACTACAACTTACTCATTTTGTATCTGCATTCCTGGCTTGCAAAACTCCAAGTTGTCAGGAATTTATTCCGTATATTTAGAATAGCCAAAGAAACAATTTTCATGGCATCAGTGATGTTAAAGTTTCTTCAAATCTTAGCTCATCAAGAAATCTGCCTGGAAAATTCCAGTTCATCAAAACTGAATAGGGTTCATAAAAATTAGTGTGATTCAGTGAACCACAAGCAGCTCCTCTTACAGTCTACCAGAAATGCCCTACATCTGGCTTAGTGAATCACAGAACAGTTGAGGTTGGAAGAGACCTCTGGAGGTCACTTGGTCCAAACCTCCTGCTCAAGGAGGACCACTTAGAACAGATTGCCCAGGGCACCTTTTTAATGTCTCCAACAATGGAGACTCCACAACCTTTATGGGCAATCTGTGACAATGCGCAGGCACCCTCTGCTTCCTGACATGCAGACCAAATCTATGTCTCAGTCTGTGCCTGCTGCCCTTGTCCTGTGACTGGACACTCCTGAAAAGAGACTAGCCCCCTTCAGATATGTTTATGCATTGCTGAGGTTTCCCCTGAGCCTCCTCTTCTCCAGGCTGAACAATCTCAGCTCTCTCTTAGAGGTCTTCTTTCCTGTATGTTCATCTCTCTCTTGTACTAGAAAGCCCAGAACTGGGCACAGTATACTCCAACTGTGCCCTCCCCAAGGTGGAGTAGAGGGGAACCTTCCTCAATTTGCTGCCAGCTTATTCTTGCCAGCTTGTTCTCCTTATGCAGCCGGATGATCAGTACTCAACATGTTATGGTGCATCAGATTGTTTCTCTCCAGGTTCAGGACTTTGCCCTTCCCCCCTATGTTGACCTGGATAAGGTTCTAATCAGCCCAGTTCTCCAGCTTCTTGAGATCACCCTGATGCCAGCACTGATGGTGTTTTAGCCATCATCTGCAAACCTGCTGAGGGTACACTGTCAGATCATTCAGATAATTAATGCAGAGGTTGAGCAGTATAGGAGACTGTATTGACCCAAGTGAGACACTTTTAGCGGTTCCAACTAGACTTCCTACTCTGATCACAACCCTCTGAGCTAAGCCCTTAAGCCAGTTTTCAGTCCTCACTCTCTGCTCATCCAGTCCATACTTCAACAACTTCTCTTTGGGCATCTGATCAACTTGATCTAGTGGAAGGTGTCCCTGCCCATGACATGGGGGTTGGAATAGACCTTAAAGAATATCTAGTTCCAAATCATTCTAAGCAATTCTTTTCTTCTATAGTTTTGTGGGACAGAGTGTCAAAAGCCTTATGAAGTCAAGGTAGACAATATCCACAGCTCTCCCCTCACTGAACCAGTTGTTTCATCATAGAAGGTTATCAAACTGTAGATCCCCAATTCCCATGTCTTGCCTTATTTTAAGAGGTGTTTAAAATACATGCAGACATGGTGCTTACAAACATGGTTTAGTGGTGGACTTGGCAATGCTGGGTTAATGGTTGGACTCAATGATCTTGAGGGTCTCTTCCAACCTAAATGATTCTATGGTTCTTTCACTTAAAACACGTAAGAATATATACAGCAAGCTTAATATAAAACCATTCATTGTGAATCACTTAGTTACAAGAAAAGAAACCATGTATATTCATTGAATATGGCATACTTAGACATCATATAAAAAGAGTATTTCCTGAGAAACAGTCCTTTGATGGTTTATAAACACCAGATTTTAAAAATAAAGTTACTCAAACTGCATTCTATTCTTTAGAATATAAGAAAGAGTTTTAAATATATAAGTAAGACTGAATCATTTATCCAACATCTTACAAGTCAGAATTCTAACTTTTGTTGTTGAAAAATTACGGAGTGTATAATAAAACCATGAGATGAAAATTTGAACCAGTGTCATAGCAATTCCAATAGGTAAGTTTACATTTTCTCTTTAGTAATGAGGTAGGTTGAAAAGTCTTAGAGACAGTAGACAACCTGTTAGAGTTCTGCAAGATTCACATGCTTGAACAACAAAGTGGGAATATTTCATTAAAAATGACACTCCATTAGATGTATTCAATCTGATCAGAGAAGCAACATTATGGTGGAAAGAAATCCAGAAGAGCTTAAAGCCAGCCTCAGTCAGAATACTTGAGCTATCAGGGAGCAGGGAGCTGTGTCTGTGTGTGTGCATATGTGTGTGTTCACCTTCCCCGACCCCCTGGGTCACGTTACCTAAATTCATCATGGGAATGTTAAGTACATCGCTCTGAAATAACAGATTGAACTATACTTATATTCCAACAAAAGTTGAACAGGGGGACAACAGAATTATTTTGAACTCTTTTACAACTCCGACAACAGAAGCTTAACTGAACTTGCCTTTGCTGTATAGTTATAGCAGTTATTACTTCATTGATGCAAGCCAACTCATTTGACAGTCAGCTTGCATGGCTGACTTCTCTGTGAGGTACCTGTGCTATCTCCCAGCTGATTAGCTGGAGTGTGACTAGAAGTGCATCTATTGCAGCTCAACATAGATCTGTGCCTGAGCCAGCTTACTTTTGACCCAGTTTTGAGGCTTACATGGGATTCAGAGTATCATATATTAACTAATTCATCCTGACATTGGAGGAAACTTAGAGAAACACTAGCAAGGATCTACTGGAAGACTAAAGTTTATTTTGAAAAGCAGTGTAGGTCATGGTTGTTAGTGATAGTCTAGCTCTATTGAACTTGGTGCCAGAGCCAGTGATTCATAACTCGTTATTCAACAAATCTTAATCTATGAACAAAGATTACCTCAACAAGTTTAAATTGAAATACAAACCACAAAATACAGACTAATCTGATCTACAACTCTGTATTTTTGCCACCACCTGTAGTTAGATTATGATATCCACTCTTTTAATATACACACTCAGTATATAATAAACTCAGTAACGCAAACTTAACTAAGCTTTGCTAGAAAAATTTTGGAGTCTTTCAATATAAACTTCTTCAGTAGATAGCAAAGAAATGAGATGAATTCATGACTAGAAAATATGTGGCAACTCAGTTTCTCAGGTATTATAGGGACAATAAACAACAAAACCCACCATTTCAGTATTCAAAGTGACTAAAAGCAGAAATTCTCACTTTAGGCTCACTGAAAACCATTTCGGGTAAGTTCTAGGAAGGTACCCATGAGTGGGAATCCCAAATAGAATAAAAGAAAAATTGTTTATAATACTATTAAAAGAAAGGGGATTAGTAAACCAGCTCACACTGGAGTAATAAATCCAGTATCTCTCACTAAAGTATAGTGAGAGATGATAAAAGAGCACAAAAATTGCAATAATGAGAAGTCATCATGGAGCTTCAGGTAATTCAGGTAATCTTTCATCGCAGAGTAGGTGATGGATGCTGAGCATTACAAGTAAATTTGGGTGCGTGTGACCTCCTTTATCTTTCCCTACTTGCTACCAGGGCCCTGAGAGCACCACTGAGACCTTCCCCTTCTGTCTCCCTCCAGGTCCATTAGTGGCATCACTGGCGCTGCAGCAGGGCAAGCCCCCTGCTTCCCACAGCCCTGCCCTGCCTGACCAGAGCCCTCCCAAACTGGGTCCGCAACCCAGGGAGGTGCCTGATACTGCTCTAATCACATAGACAATCACATAGACAATCACAGAAGTGAAACCTTAGCTAAACTTGTACAATGTATGAAGAATATGTGGTTTATTAACGACTCTTTCTAAACATTGATAACTAGAGTGAGAAGGACAAAAAGTAAAATCTTTCTGCGCATTTACATTTTGGAAGTATCATAGAATTGTAGAAAGGTTTGGGTTGGAAGAGGACCTTTAAGAACAACTAGTTCCAACCCCTCCGCTGTGGGCAGGGACATTTTCAACTAGACCAGGTTGCTCAGAGCCCCACCCAATCTGGCCTTGAAAACCAAGTATTTTGTTATTCACCTTTCAGTCTCATGGTTTCTGATCAAATATCCATGTCTACCACAGCTGCAAGAAGTTTGCATTAGTTGGACATGTTTGAATGATCCAGGATTTCTTCCAGAATTTGAATCTGACTGTGATTGTTTTGGTTTCTGGATGTAAGATGAATCATCTCCAAAGACAGGATTCATGCCCAGTGAAAATCACTTGACTTGGTATCAAAGAAACACATGCATCAAAAATCAGAAAAGCTTTCTGAAAATAGTTGCTTATGCCTAAATTCAGAATAAACAAAGCAGAGAAAAGTAATCAAAAACTTTCTGAACAGCTTCAATACATGCAGTCTAGATATTTTGGCAATTAGACATAGATTAAGCCATAGCATTATGAAAGGCATTAACACATTTAAAGAGTGGGGAATGGAAGGAAATGCTTCAGAATTATGGTAGACTCTGAAAGCCTAATATTGATTTGATTTCTTGAATCAGAAAAGATGTTTTTCAATATTTCATGAATATTGTGCATATGAGTATAGTGTTTCTCAGACATATGTATATAAAAGCAGTATTAGTAACTGTTTGAAAGAAACTAGACAGACTGCTTATTAATTTTAATTTGCCATGTGATGAATATAGTGAAATGCAAGGAATTACAATGCAAAACAATTTGAACCTCAAAGACCTACTGAAGAACTAAAGAAACATTAACTAGCAGCTTTCATTTGGTAATGAACAATTAAAAGCACTTGGCACAAACAACAGAACCCTTCAGAAGCCTCTAACCACAGAAATCTGCAGGAAAGATTCCTAGTCGTTCAGTCTGGTTATTTTAGATTAGGGCCACAATTTATTTACCTGTTGGATTATCAGCTGTGGTTGATTTCAATCACATGTAACAATATGTCAAAGGCAGTATCTGTAAAAGGATTTTGACCTCTAAAATCTCTGTCCAAAAATGTAGTCCACAATAACATAGTGACAGACATCTAGATGTTTTTATCCCACTTAATCCCATCTGGGACCCAGTAAGAAGGTGGAGTTTCTGGGGATGTCTGATCTGTCTCCAATGAAACTGTAAACATGCATTCATTATAGTGTAAATGGCCACAGAAGGAAATTTTAGCTAACAAGGTAATGGTCAGAACACTTTCCTAGGCAACAAGAAACTAGCACCAAAATATTTTACCTCCTCAGTACCCACAATAACTGGATTTCAAAATAATTTTTCTTTCATTACTTTTCTTTACAGGTAGAATACATCTTTCATTATTGGTTTTGTACGCTTCAGTGTGAGAAGAAGAGAAATTACAGAACTGCACTGATGCACATTTTGAGTTACATTTTAATCAAGTTAATTTCAGAATGCAGAGAGAGACAAATTAAGGCATTCACTTCCTTGTATGTGTATAATCCTTGTAGGAAGAGATTGTTTCGCATACATTCTGGGAATTTTATGGTTGCCTGACAATCACATATACTTACTAAATTCATTGTTAATGGAGCACAACTGTGGCATGTACAAGACCTCTTGGGAAGAAGTCTTGGGCAAGATAACAATTTACATATTTGATTTCTATTAAATTGTTTTATTGGAATGGTGTTATTGAACCCCACAAGCACTTTAATAAATGGCCTGACTATAATCAGCAGAGTATTGTTCCTCTCTAGGCTTTCTAGCATCTCATGATTATGGTAAATGATTTAAGGTTAGCATGCTTATGAATCTTATTCTGCATATGTAAATATTTTATTTGGATGGCAATGTATTTAAAAAGTATTCCTGACAACTGCTCTTATAAAAATTGTGAGATTGTCAGATTTTAAATTTTATATGACACCAAGTACATTTTTCCAGTGCATAAAATCCATTTTGTTATGCTGCACTAATTTTGCGTCTGTGACTTTGTACTATGTTACCTACTAAATATTTTCTGTGTGAAATTTAGTTCATTTCTATAAAATTGAATGAGTTGGGGAGCACTGAAACCATCAGATTCATAAATTCAATGTTAATGGCATTCTTTGACCTCTACAAAATCTTTCACTGCTGGCAATAAATAAGTCAGTTTTACTGTAATACATTCGCCTTATTGTAAATATCTCAAGTGGCATGGGACCACTGATATTTAGCAGGAATGGAGGAACACTGTTATGTCAGAAATAGAGCAGACTATTGGAAATAAGTTGCTGGGGGAGGATGTCTAGGTTTTCTATTTGCCCCAATGTGTGAGCTCTCAGTATGACATATGCTACATTTCTTTCTTTACTGGGGAACTTAGAAGGTTGCCTTAATCTCTAAAGTTTTTCAGATTACTCTGACAACTTCTACAAGCAGTAACAAAACTCTCATACACTTTTTAATGTTTAAAAAAAATCCTGTCCCATTAAAAGATCTTCTTTAAATTGTTTGATAAACATCACTCATGCATATCTTTAAGACTGGGAGAAAAGATCTGAGCTGTAAGGAAGGTGGTTGCTTAAAGAGGTGAAGGAAACAGTAAAGAGAAATATACTCGAGTGAGCAGAGTAGGAGTCTGAGGTTAGCTAGACAAACTAATTATAACAAGGAAGTACGAAAGTGGGAACATGAATAATGAGCTGAAGCACATAGAAGCAACTAAGACGCATTGACAACAGACTGTATTCACTGTTAAAAGAAATTAGAAGAAGACTGGGATGGAAGGATTGACAACAAGAATTGAAAAAAAGCAACCTCGATTATTAAATTGAAATAGAAAGAGGAAAAAATATTGTAATGGGAAAGAAACTGAGGGAATAGAACAGCTATTGGAAAGCATTAATAATATGGAAGAAGATGGAAGGAAATTACATGGAAAGAAAGATGATTGAGGGCCAAATGAACCACTTAATTACTAAAAAGTGGGCATATGTAGCCAGTGTTTCTGAATCTCATCTGTTCCTCAAATGACAGAGTTGGAGGCACTGAAAGGAAGAACCAAAGAAGGTTCTTTATTGAAGGCCTTGAAGACAGGAACGGGAGTTACAGGATACTAAAGGTAATGGGAACTAAGAGTAAAAAGAATCCTCAAAGAGCATCAGAATTATAGTTTTCTCTCCAACCCACAAATTCTGAAGACAAGCTTCATTGAATTCCTGCATCACTGGAAGATAAACCACTTTTTATTTTCTAACTCCCAAAACTTTCTGGCTCCCAAGGCTCCTATTTTCGTGCAAAATTGTATAGTGAAGGAATATGGAGTTAGACATCCTTAGAAGCAGCCTCTTAACCTCAGATTTTCCTGTGTACATTTGACATGAGATGCTTACTGGTGTTTCTAAATATTTTATTCCTAATATATGTTTCTGCATCCTGACTACCAAAAGACTTTTGAGATGTAACCTCCAGTTTTGAAAACATTGTTCAGATTTATTTTAGAATTCTGTATTCTGTAGATATGTGAAGAAATATTAAACTCATTAAAAGATTCTCTACATGATAACAACTTAAACTTCTGGTGTTATGCAGAAATGTATTCTTCCTCTGCACAATGACTGAAATGCTTTAATATTGTGATTTAAATAGTCTGTATGCTTCCATTATAGTTAGGCTTTCAGTAAGTTCTTGGGAACAAAGTCCTTCCTTGGCAGCAGACTAATATTTTTTACCTAGTTCCTCTAGAAGACAGCTAGTGAAATAATTTGACTCCTTTCATGTGGATTACAAAGGCCTAAAATACAATGTAGCTACAGAGGAGAGCGAATAACAAAAGTAAAACAGATCTACCTAAGTAAGAGAAGTGAATGTAGTCAAATTGTTAATTGGTTTTTTCCTAATTTTTCATAAAATATTGATCTCATACTTAAAAAAATGAATTTTTACTTCTTAAACTTTATTTTTGTCTCCTTTTAAAACTAAGATTACAGGGTATGGGCTGCTTGGCAGTCCTCTTATTATAGTTTATTTCACAATTTTAGTAACATTTGGTTCTCAGCTAACTGAAAATAGGTTTCCCTATAGCTAGGAAAAACATCCTGCAAAAATATTATAGAAATATTAGCTTTGTGCTCTCCTTTGTCTTGGAGATCTGCATGGTACGAGTCCCAGTAGCACAGAGTGATATGTATCAAATTTATTCATTTCAGACCACCACAGAGTGGAATTAATATTTTTCAACACAGTATACTTAGTGTTATCATTTCATAGTAAACTACAACTGATTAGTCCAAGTATTACTTTACACTCTCTGTGCAGTGGTCACATTAAACATCTTTCCTCACAAATTATAGAACTTACATCTGGTGCCTCAGCCTTGGGGCATATACTTCTCTGTACTTCTTCTATGGATTTCCATGTACTTCTATATCTTTCACTGGATTTTAGACAGAAACCTTTTCTTCCACCAGCTTTCAAACTTCAATGCATTTTTTTTTTACATATTATAGTATAAACACATTTTAGTTCCAGCCTTGTGCCAAGATCAGAGACAGACAGTTAATTGTCAATCTGCCTTTGACAACAATTTAAAGACTTAGTAATAAAATTCAGCACTAATAACGTTTCAGTGCTTTGCAGGACATCCATGAAAAATTTTGGAAAATAAACTTCTAGGAAGTATGTTACTTCTTTCAAATTAATAATGTTACCAAACATAACAGCTGGTATAAATTTTGTTTGTAACAAAGAGAAATTATTCAATTTTTGAACAGGCCCATAGTGGATATAGTCTATCATCTTTGAAAAAAAAAATTTCTTTTTCACACATGGGTGCTAATCATAACAGAACAGCATCAAGGGTATTTTAGCAAGCTACTCTCAGATGTAAAGTGATCTTTATGACACTAATTGATTTTTTTATGCAACAATATTCTTTGGCTTTTCAAAATGAGTAAATCACGGTAATCCTTGTATTTAGTGCTACAAAGCTCTGGACAAATGCTGTGTGTATATGCTGTCATTTGAAGAGGTAATTCACAGAGAAAGGGATTCCTGAGGGAACTACCAGGTCTTATTGCCTCTGCCTGACTTTCCCTATAGTATCCTCCCACACTGTCCACAAGCCCACACAAAATATGATTTTTGGGAGAGTAAATGAGATATGTGTTTAGGAAACCTCATAAAAATCAGTTTTGTAATTGAATCTATTGTTGTTAGTATGACATACTAGATGATAATTTCACAAAAAAGTTGCAAGCACAGGACTGAAAGGATCTACCCAAATTTAGGTCAGATCCTCATGTGCTGTGATACAAGAGTCATAGCTGACTATATATAACATGCAAGAAAACCATCAACATCTATAAGAACTTTCAAACAACAAGAATATAATTGTCTTTAAACATATTGGGTTTTTTGACAATATATTTGATGAGCTAAGTTAATTTGGCCTCTGTATTTTTTTGTGCAGAAAAACTCAGTAAGTTCCTATAGCTACATAAGTTAGCTAAAGAACATGCATCCTTTATATATCCACAAACCAAAGAGGTGGTGCAGGGGATTTTTTTTAATATTCTGAAAGTAGTCAATGTTATATTCTAGTATCCCATACACTTTTTTCCCCCCCACAAAAATAACCTATAAATAAATTAAGAAAATGTATTTTAATTATTTGTAGATGATACAGTCCAAGAACCTGCATTGTCATGGAAGCCTTTGAATAATCCAAAGTGAAATCATTACTCATTTATCCAGAAGAAAAAACAAGATTCCACCAGATACGAGTAGAAACACAACCTCACTACACATGCAATATAGTTGTATAAAATATTAGTACAAAGGAGAAAAAAACCCCTTTATTTTGGAATTCTGAATAATTTTTAAGGTACTTACACCACCTGCAGGCTCCAAAAAAAGTGAATAAAAGACATTCTGTCTTTTTCTCTATGTTTAACAGTATGTCCTACTGATTTTCCTTTGTACTTATTGCTATCTTATTTTAAATAAGCCTATCATTGCTATAAATTTAATCTTTAAGTATTCCCTTCCATTTTACTTTTCTTTGCTGTAAAATAAGTTGAATTCAAGATAAAATAAGACAACTGGAGATACTGTAGAATATTCTGATGTATTGGATATATATATCAGACAGCAATGGATAGCAATTCCTTACTTTTTTATGTAAAATTTTTGCATAAGCTGTTCAATTTCAATTACTTCAATACTCATCCTAGAAAAGAAAAGTTTATTTCCCTGAAATTTATTTCTTATGTTTAACTTGATTTCTCTTAAAATAATGATGGATTTTGTTGAATCATTTGTTTGGCTTCAGTTTCTGATATGACCAAAAATAAATCCCAAATTAATTGTTTTTTATAGAAAAGCTATTGAATTTTTTTTCTTTTTTTCATTGAAAACACAGTTTACCTATATGCCTTTTCTATGAGGTCTGAAATCTCAGTTTTCTGAGATCACTGCTTGATGAAGGCAAATATCTTTTTCCAAATAGATCATTCTCTATGAAAAGGGAACCTCCACATATTATATGTAGATTGAATATAAATTTCATACACTGAGAATGCCCTGTTCCTACTTTCAAAAAGTCTCATTTTTTCAGTAGAAATGATATTCTTATTAATTTCAGCTGCTAGACAAGAAGAGATAGTCTCTAAAGCAGTCAGACTCCAAGTCAGATTTATGTAAAAAATTAATTCCAGATGGATGACACTGTGGGGAGTATATGTGTATGTGTATGTAGGAGTACAAAGAAGAAACCTGTGGTAAGAAAATCACGAGAATCATCTAAGTCAATAGGCCTCAATATTGTACTGCAAATAGAATAAGCTGAAACATCCAATTTATTGCAAGGAAAACACATTGTAGAGGTGTGAAAACAATGCACTAGACTGTTCTACTATGAAAGTCACATCAAAAATTAATAGATGGTAAAGATGTAATAGTTACACCCTTTTGTTCAAAATGCTCAGTGCTAGAGGTACCAAAGATATTTCAGGAGTTTGCTCTGACATCCAATTACAAATCTTCTATTTCTTTTGCATAAACCCTAGGAACATTTGGACATTCCAGTAAATAGATATGATGAAACACTTTAAACAAGTGGTAATCATATCTGCAAAGATGTTTATCACAACTATCACCATGGATTTCGCAAGTTACTAAAAAAACAGGGTAATTTCTTTGGGTATTTTTAAACTCAAAGTATTAACTTTTGAAATATTATTTCTGGTGCACCTCACTGGGAAATAACTTTTTAAGCATTCAAATGAAACAGTGGCCAAGATTCTGGTAAATAAAGAATTCCTGTCACACTATTTCAGGACAGCTAAACTTTCATACATCAAAAAAAGCGATATTTCACAAAATGTATCTGAGCATGTCTGGAGAATGCAAGAAGTTGGATTTCCCACATCTATTTGCAGAGCTAATATTCTTTGAGTTTGGACTTCATCCAGAGCCTACTTTTTGTTTTGCCAAAAGTAACTATGGTAATGTCCTATTCAGACTCATTTCGGTCATCCTGGTTTGAGCAATACCCATGGCTGGGAAAATATGACTGTATAATTCCAGAAGCTGAATGTCCATAAAAGAAGATAATAAATGGTATCTTTTCTAAGATAAATATTCTTTTCATTAATTTAACAAATCCATTATATAATTTTGGATTATTTGACTCAGTCTGTCAGTAGCCTTACCACAAACTAGAGATAAGAGTTTATCCTTACAGTCAGCAAATAGCTGTTCAAAACACATCAATTACTTCTGCTGAAAATTCAAAGAAATTCACTCACCTTAGAGGCAAATGAAAGCAGTGTAAAATGTTTTGTATGCCAGATAAACAAGTATATAAACGCAAGTATTGGATAATTTGGGTCAACTTGGGCCAAAACTGTTGCCATCTGTTTTGTGCATTGATTACACTGCTTATATTACTTGAAGTCAGCTTACAGCAATACAGAAAATTATTGTGCTGGTTTTGCATTGATTGAAGAAAAGCTGTGGCAAAACCAATATTCACATTATTATGCAAATTAGTCCTAATCCATAATCTATCTTCCCATATGATTTGGTGTTGAGTTCAAATCAGTTAATTCATAAGCCATTTGAATTCTACATATAGTTCAATCTATGTTTCTCAGGACCATATTAAATTTTCTTCTGCATTACTATTTTCAGATGTCTGACAGGTTTAAATGATGGCCACAAGCTAATGTTTATTATATGCTCTGCAACAAGGGAGTGACTCTATGACTTATGAATGATAAAAAAAGGATGTAATTTCTGCCTAGAAATGCAACTGACTAAATATAAAAACAAGCTGAAAATAACCTAAAATACCCTAACCCTGTTGCATTTGGATTTTTTTTTTTAACCTAATGTGATAGTCATTAACATCACTGCACAGATGCAAGAAAGGGCTCTCTTTGGTCACAGAGCCAGGATGGACAGTAAGCTTAATCAGCAGCTGGGGGGGCATGTCTTTCCTACTTGTACACACATGAACCATCTCTCCCTATTGAAACACTAATTAAAAGTTTATTACGGTTTTACACCAGATTCAGAGATGCTGCTAATAGCATTTGGTAAAAAGCCAACCTGTGTATTCCAACATAGCTTTTTTTTTGTGAGGTAGCTCTCTCGCAATGCAGAGAGCTAAAAACAATGACAATCTTTTCTTTGGGCTCTAGAAAGGTCTTTGTACAGTAAAACTATCCCCACACTGAGGATTTCCAGTTCATAGCAATTACCCTGTTAGTCCATTTAGGAGGTCAATTGGTAGTGTCAAATCTACACTGTGTAACCTGAGCAGCCCGTAAGGCACGAGGTGTATCTGCCATTCACACAGCTCAGAAAACACTGCTTATCCATAGCCAGGTCTGCCTCGACGAATTCTAATCAGAAGTCAAGAAGATGGTAAATATTTCTGATACTCATGAAGTTTTCTCTTTAGAGTGAATTGCTGTTAGTGCAAGAGTTTTTCATAACTAAAGGCCAAAGCAAACACATCTTTCTAAAACAGGCTATTTGCTTACACAAAATAACTTGGAAGCGGTTGTGTAACATTGCCACCTGGTGACATCTTTTTAATATTTCTATTTCAAAACTGTTAAAATTGTTTTTGACCTTTGTAATTTTTACATGGCATTCTTCTTCACAACTAAGCATAATTCTAATAATAATAAATGGGTATGCATTTAAAGGCAAAATACTCAGATTTCATTACATAGGAAAGTAAAGCTAGAATATTCTGAAGTTATTTCTTATTAATCTCATTAGTGAGGTTTCCAGGACAGATTGCCAATAGCCTAGTGTTCTAAACACAGAATCACTTTCATACTTAGAGTCATATCCATAGGAAAAAAAATTAAAAATTAAACTCGCCCATATTTTTACAGAATATTATTAGACATGGCACAAAACTTCACACTTCATTTACCAGACTGCAATGAAATACAACAATAAATAGTTCTATTGAAGAAAACATAATTAAATAGAATACTCTGTGTGAAAAATAAGCTCAGTTTTGGCAGGACATGAAACAGTGTCACTATAATACTGCATGCAACAGTTAAGGTCATTTTAACTGCTTGGAGGAGGATTATGTATGGCAGTAGAAATTACGTGGAATTCCATTTACTGCCTAGAAAAGACTACTGCTAGGTGTTTGGTGAAGTTGGGTCCATCAGAAACACTAGGTAAGGAGTGGACATTTCAAAAGCATTTGAAATCCAATATCTCTTATGTAGTTACTTGAAGAATTTCCAGGGGTAGAAAGAATCAGTCTCCTCAGCTACTTAAACGTGATCACTTTGCTGTAAGTAAACTCTTTCCAAGAAAAACTGCTAATAATCTGAATTCCCCCTTCCCCTAAAATTCTGTGGAATCTATAGATCACTTGCCTGGTAAATAACAAATTCTCATTCTTCATGAAAGCAAGTAACTCTTGTCCTCTGTCAGAACAGGCAACATGATTTTACATATAAATGTCTGTGTTTATATATATTTATGCACTGCACACATATATATAAAGTCATTCATTACACCATATTTGTTTGAAAGGAAAATAAGTTTTCCATTTGATTATTTTTAAATTTTTCCTCCTTTTAAACATAGTACTTTTCTTTTACCTAAAAATGGAAGCTATTGTGAAAAGTTGTTTGGCACCCAGGTGGCAGTACTGTCATAGAGGAGGCAGAGCCTGTATCACTAAGACCTTGTTTAGACTCAGCTTCGGAGTGGGCACCATGCCAGTCTGACAGATGGGCATCAATAATGGCAGCAATGTGCCCTTGCATGTGCCTGTGCATCTCCTGTGTTTGCCCAGGGAAAGGCTTTCATCCAAGATTGTCCAAACAGCTGTTCATTCTGAGTTTCTATCCTTATTGTTAAGAAGAGATGTCAACACTAATCCATTTTTAAGCTAGATTAATTATTAAAAAAAAAAATAAGAGTAAAGCAGCTTTTTGGCCGGTAGAGTGTGAGCAAGTCAGTATTTTTACATAAGCACATCAACTTCATAAAGCCCTCAATTCCAGATTTTGAGTGAAAGAGCAATTGAGAAGACATGGTTACGCAGGACAAAACAAGGAAATAAAGAAGTGTAATCAAAAACAACCCCAAATATGGATGAGACCAGCCAAGCTTAGCATGATAGTCCAGCTGGATGTGAGTATATTTCTGCTTCTGTGACCAAGTGGTAGCTACTTGGACAACCACTGCTCTATATAACAGTTCTTAGAGGGTTCATGCTCCCCTCCTAGTCCCAAATTCTGGTGGTATCTATTATATCTTTTTCCTAAAGATGTCACAATGTGACAGGGTAAGAGTGAAAAGAGGAGGCAATAATCAGCAAAAAGCCATCATATGCCTCACAGTGCCAAACCTAATCCCACCTCCACTACAGTAATGGAAAGAAAATTAATAAATTGTCACAAAAATTTCTGGTACTGTAAAATCTGCTTTCTATGTCCTTTCTTTTTAGTACTAAATCAGTATGTGCTATCACACAGTGGAAGACTAAAAGGCTAGAGCTTTTCCCACTGACTTTATTTAACTGAAGTCTCATGACCAAAATCCTACAGCCCAGATGCTGGTCTGTGAACTTTCCAAATCTCATGGCTCTCAGACTATCAGTTCATAGAGTTAGACAGTTAACAAATTACAGCTCTGAAGTTACTGACGTTGGATCACCACTTTATTGGCTAAAAAACTGTAAGACCTGCTGGTTCAGCTGCTCTAAAAGACTTGGCTGAATGTATGGATATATGTAGTGTCCAGAAATTGTTACATCGTCTTTCTTTAAGTCTTTTGCATGGCACAAAGATGTAGGCTCCTGTGGGTGATTCAGCACACCCAGCCTGCAGGGCAGACATGCAAATATTCATTCCAGAAAAACATAATGGTCCCCCTTGGGTAAGAGAGTTTGTATAAAAATTCTTCCCAGTTGTGTGGACCTCAGTTATGATCAAGCATATTGATTCAGATTTATTAGATGCAAGAAAGAGTGACAACAATACTGAATTAAGAACTAGAAATTCAATGTAGATGTTTCTCCATACCTCAATTTTCTCCTAATTCGTATATATTGCCTTCCCAGCTGATTTTATTCCTTGTTGAATTCCCAGCTGAACCAGTGTGTTATATTTTCATGGTATCTAACAAAAAGACATTACTTGGTTATTTTTGAAAAGTGGTCTGGAAAAAGAGTTGTATGTTTCAGTCAGATGACATCTTCCTAGGCCAAGTTCCATTTTAATTGTTTCCTTCCAATGGTAATCTCTCAAGGGGCTAATTTATAATCTATATTAAAAAGCAAAATGAAGTAGAGCAGAAAAGTCATAGTATTTTCAATTTTAAAACATCAACTCTTTTGGGAAATGAATGTTTTATTTTTATCTTTTACAGCAGCTGAAATTCTTTGAGTGCTTCTGACAGTATTTTAGCCATTTAGTTGGAAGACATGGATTCCATCCTGACTCAGTGAAATAGAAAGGTTATTTTAGTTTAATTGCCCACCAACAGCTCTTACAATGAGTACTTAAATAAACAAAATATCCTCTTCTAGAACTTCTTTGCCAAATAAGATCATGCTTCTAAACAGGAATTTTTTGGGTAAAGAGAAGAGGACATAATGTCCAAATTTCCTTTATATCAATGTTAAATTTTTCGTTCTGTTAAACAGTTCAAATGATATATAATATAATAACATCACAAAGCCTGATGTAAATAAATAGTGGCTTCTCAGCAGGTTCACTGATGACAAAAAGCTGTGAGGGGTGGCCAATACCCCAGAGGACTGTGCAACCCTTCAAAGGGACCTTGGCAGGTTGGAGAGATGGGCAGAGAGGAACTATCTGAAGTTCAGCAAAGACAAATGTATGGTCCTGCACCTGGGGAAGAATAACCCCAGACATCAGACATGCTGAGGCCAGCCTGCTGGGAAGCAGCTTGTGGAGAAGGACCTCAGGGTTCTGGTGGACACCAAGCTGTTCATAAGCCAGCAGTGTGACCTTGTGGCCAAGAGGCCAACAGTTTCCTGGGGTGCATTAGGAAGAGCATTCCTGCAGGTTGAAAAATGTGATTCTACCTCTCTACTCAGCCCTGGTGAGACCTCATCTGGAGTGCTGTGTCCAGTGCAAGAGAGACATGTACAACCTGGAGAAGGTCCAGCAGAGGGGAATAAGAATGATTAAGAAATTGGAACATTTCTCTCACGAGGAAAGGCTGAGGGAGCTAGGCCTGTTCAGCCTTGAGAAGGGACAACTGAGAGGGGACCTCATCAATGTCTCTCGTTATCTGAAGGGAGGATCTCAAGAGGATGGAGCCAGGCTCTGCTCAGTGGTGACAAGCAATAGGACAGAAGGCAATGAGCAGAAATTGTTGCATAGGAAGTTTCACCCAAACATGAGGAAGATGTGCAGATGATCAAGCACCAGTACAGATTTCCCAGAGAGATTATGGAGTCTCCCTCACTGGAGATATTCAAGAATCATCTGGGAAAAATCCTGTGCTTTAAGATGACCCTGCTTGAGCAGGGAGATTGGACTAGATGACTCAACAGGTGGACCCTTCTTTAACCATGCTGTTAAAGAAGGGTAACAGCATTTAAAGAAGGGTAACAGATTTTGTAACCTCTGGGAAACTAACAGACTTCTGGAAAATATCCATCAACAAGTGTGTAAAATATATGATCCCTTCCTATTAAATTAATTCACATGGCCTTCACAGAATTTCCATAAAATCACATCGCATTCCCGTTTGGACTAAAAAAAATATAAAGTGTTCTTCATATAATACTATTGCTTTAAAAATCTTTAATGTGCGTAGAAATGACCCAAACAGTTAGCTGGAACATATTTCAGAAAATGATTGCACTCCTTTCTTCACAATGTAAAAACCATCTTTTCACACGCATCATCTTAATGTTTCTTGAAAATTCATTAAAGCACTTACAAATGAACCTTCTACATCAAAATCTGCGGTATCCATGCAGTGTTTTGTTCTGCTGTGAAAGCCAGTACAATTACAGATTAGCCGGGTAGATATTTGGCTCCTATTTCCCTAATTTTCTAAAGGCAACATTTTCTTTTGGATATCATTATTATGTGTTTCCTTGACAATCTTTTTCATCTAGCCTTCAAGGCACAAATGATTACAAACTTGGCAGCCATAAAACATTTTTCATCAAAAACGCCCATAAAACATTTTGTTAGTTCTCTCTGTATTGGTGGCAACACAGCAAGTGGGGAAAAAAAGGCAGCACAAAGAATTTATAACTCTTCTTCTGCTGCCTGAGGAAATGAAGTGCATAGGTATCTGTATATACAACTGTAAATATTCCTATAAATGTACATTCTACAAAATGTGTTGTGCTGTTATTTGGGTAGCATAGTGCTGGGACATTACTCCCCAAACCTCTGCTTCTTCTTTTCCCCTAGAATGCAGGAGACTTTTCACTCTTTCAATTATTTCTGCATTTAAACAGCATTACTTCTGGTAAAATCAGGTCCTCTAAACTATACTTAGCTTGACTAAAACCCAACTGAATAAAGTCATTCTGACTACCTCAACCAGCCTTTGAAGTGTCTTTTATGCCAAGTGAAACTCGTGACTCTATGTACAGCACTATATCTTATATTTGTGTTCATGCACAAGCACACTGACACATTTATCCAGTCTTCTGTATGGACTATTTTACACTCCTACAACAATTTTATTTTGGTTCTCATAACAAAGCACAAGAGAAAGATATTTTCTGTGTTTTCCAAGGGAAGAAATGAAGTGCAATGTGATTTACTTGCTCAGGGGAAAATGATCAGAGCCTAGATTTCTTTAATCACTGTTGCCACAAGATCATCTTCTCTGTATTCTGATTGCTACTGTAAGTTAAAACAATTTATAGACATACATAGGGGATTCTGTAACTCAGTATCACTCTGACATACCAATGTAGGAACTTTGGTGAGCGTGAACTTTCCTTCTGTTCCGGGTCTGTTCTGAGAACTAAAGAGAGGGGAGGAAGAGACAGAGAGAGGTGGTAGATTACAAGATTCTCTTAACTAGATACACATGTGGAATATGTACCAGCCTAGGCTTCATGTGTTGAGAAGGCAGGTAATAACCAGGCTTTTGATTTGCACCTGAAAAGCATACATAAACATGCTTTCCCTTTGCTTGGTGATGTGAATTTGAACTCTTCTACAATGCTGGGCACTCAGGATAGAGAAACCAGGAGCAGAGATGCACAAGGTGAGTGTTTTTAACTATAGAATCCTGGGGTTTTTTTATGTCACTCTTATACTTTTCCTAAGGAGATATTAGGGAAACATATAAAACAAAATATTTTCTCAGTTGAATAATTGCAATAATATGCATTTATCAACAAATACTTTTAATGGGACATTTACTTAGAAATTAGCCAAGTGTTACATTAGGTGTGTTGGGAAAAACAATTAATATCTTAATGTCAAATTTAAAACAGATGTTTATGAGTATGAATTAGAGAAACCCAAACAACACACCAGTAAATTTATTCCAGTATTCCTTTTGTTTTTATAGTAAGAAAGAATGTAAACAATTGATTTGAACCACTCTGTAAGATTTCCTAAGACATAGTTATATTAAGTGCTGTACACATTCAAATCATAGCATTTATTTTCCTTGGGTCTCTTTCCAGTTGTGTGGAAATACTACTAAATATTTTATTCTGAATGACAGAGGAAATAGGTGCAATGTAGCATTATCTTTTATTTCCCTGTTTTTATTTAATGTTTTATTAGGTCCTTTAGAGAAATACTACTAAGTGGTTTTGTATAGTGTTTATAAAACATTTATTTATGTTGCTCAGACCTTATAGCAGCTTTCTTTTATGTTTATGCTACTTAGAGAATAGAATTAGTCATCTATTAAAATATCTACCTACAATTTGTAAAGCAATGTAGGCTCTACAAAATATTTAAACCACATTACTTCCCTTACAAAATAACGTAAAATTCCTTTTAAAAACCAACAGGAATTTATAAGTGAACAAGAAAATGGTATATTGTGATGCAGTAGGCCTCACAACTAAAAATACATCCATCAGTAATAGGGGGTGGGATTTGATTTCGGATCAGTTTTAGAGTTTCTACTCGTGAATAATCTCTGTTATACCACAGTTCTATAAAACCAAATAAAATTCTAACTGTTTCTGAAATCATGACCAAATTAATTCTTCACTATGCATATGACAAATCAAATTATCCCTTTCTGTTTAATCCACATGAACAACTACTTTTACTAGTATTCAAGCCTGGATATGCCCTTCACCCCGTGACTCTTGCTAAACACAAAGTTCTTTGTGAGGTTTAAATATCTCATCCTTTTTAACAATGTTCAAATCTAGATATTTTTGTCTGTGTTGATGACCAAGATGACCTTACTTGGATAACTAAAATATCTCCCCATGCTTTTATGACAGTAAGTTACACAGAGAAATTTATCCTAGAGCAATATTTTTTAACAACCATGTATGTCCTTAATGAACTAAAACTGCAGAGACCCTCTCAAAAATCTGGGACTTTCTTATGTTCTTGATGCTTTAAAAACATTTTATATTCCTTATTCCTTGATTTTAATTTAATTTTCAGCATATTTTCTGTCACATTGATGTATGTGCCTGTGCATGTGTATGATTGCCTGAACATATATGGTACAAAATATATAAGGTACAATATTATGTGTTTAACAGAACTAACAAAGAAATGTAGGAATATGTTGCCTCATTTTTGAGTGGAACACCTGACAGAATCATTATCACATCTCCCTACCAGCCCATTCCAAGTTTCTGTTATTTATGTAAAGGAGACTTGTAGACATCATAAAGTTAATTCATTAGTCTATAGCATTCAGTGGTTGGGGTTTTTAACATTATCCTAATACAAATAAACAAGTGTGCTGGTCAGAGTTAAATAGATATATGAAATGAACAAATTACTGTGAATGGGGACTAGATCTGCATGACTTGGATACTGGTACACTTAGAAGTGTTCGAAGATCTTCACCTTAACATGGGATGAGTATATAGGAAGACAGAAGAGTATAGAAAATTGACAGCAAATTTTGGGTTCCTCATGAAATCTACATTTCCTCACTATTTATTCTTTGTGTAGCATGTGGCATCATCTTCATGTAAATTCAAATGCAACAAACTAAATATTTTACTGAATGCATCCTTTGCCCAAAGCAACTGCAATCAATATTCAGAAGGAAAATTTACACAGTCCTTCCCTCTAAATTATAAAAGACATCCCTTCTGCCTTTTGCTACACTGAAAAATATTTTCTGCTACAAACTATTTAATGCTGATGCCTGGCAGGACTTACCTATACCTCAAGATTTACGGTGAATGCTGGCATACAAATTGCTCTTCAGTTGCTATGAATTTCCCTTTCATGTAGTATTGATTTCCCAAGGGGAAAACGTGACAAATTACTCTTAGACATGCTGGGTATTATAGAGCAGGGAGGTAGCATATTCCTTTTATTTTTGTTGTCACTGCCCCAGTTTCATTTAACAAATTGCTCAAATAAATTCATTCACTTCATATATGAAACCCAGATGGTTTTTATCCCTAAGAGCTGACTCTGAAATAATGACAGTAATAGCTAATACCTTTAATCTTTATCAGGATTATAATCATATCCTCTTCTTGTTTTGGAGAGTTGGCTTTTCACAAGAGAAAAGAGAACTCTGGAACACAAAATTGCTTCTCAGCTTCTGGAAGAAGACCTGAGTATTTTTTTTTCTTTGTACTCCCCCAAGACATACACATATTCCAGCTTCCCTCAAAAATTAGAGTGTGTAAATTCAAAAGAGATAGGGTGATCCAGCCAGATACCTGAGACAGTAACCAGGGGGAAAAGGACTTCTGAATCCAGTGTGAAGTATTCCTGATGGGCACAGGAGGCACAGCCAGAGAGGCTCCCCTCCCAGAACAACATGAAATGCCTGGATACGTGTGTTCAGATTGTCAACGATTTGCCCTGTGTGTTCAAAATTAAAAATTACTGAAGCAAAACCATATGTTTAATAGCTTTTCCAGGACTGAAATTCTTTGTAGTTGCATAATTTCTAACTTTCCATTTCCTGAAAATTATTTTTTCTTCATTCACCCATTTAAATCAAACAAAAATTATAATAAAATTCCTGTTGAGGTCCAAATGGTCTTTCAACATAAACAGTAATTTCTTGTTAATTTCTATTACATAGCCGTATAAATCCACTGAAGGCAGCTAGAAGCAAGAGGAATATGTGCAGTTTTAAAAAGGAATGTGTAGTTTTAGAGTAATTCAGATTATGATACAAATACTTCACATTTTTAGCTCACAGAATTAATTGCAAGCATTAATTTATCAGACATTTTTTATAAGTGATTATCATAAAGATGTGATTAGTGTATTGGTTAATGTGGATTTTAAAGAGAAATTCTTTGTCTGCATCACCTGTATGCTACATAGCTCCATAGATCTGCCTTACTGCAAAGACCACTTAAAGCTCTAAAAGTAAAGTGTGCAAAAAAAGAAAACAACAAATTTCTTTCTTGTACTCTTTTTATTCTTTTTCAGAAAAGCAAGCTCTTTCTGACTCACATAATCCTGGCATACCTTCTGTAGATGATGCACACAATCACTTTATAGCAAGTGCTTTAAATTAGGTCTGAAGTGCTACTGTACTATCCCTCAGTATCTGAGTTTAAATGTGGGGTTCACCTTGCTTGCATGCTTGTTTACTCTTTCAAGTAAATAGATTCATTTGTTTGTCCTCTATTAGCTTTCACACTGCAGAGTTCAGACCTCAAAAGTTTCTCTCCCTAGTTATGAATATTGATGATGTAGCCTATATCTGCCTCTTCTATTTTCAAGAAATTCTTTCTAATGCTGAATTTTACACCAGTAGTCTATAGCTTATTGCACATAATGCCCAACCAGATGGCCAGGGATTTTCTAATAATAACAACAATTTCATACCTAGTTGAGATACCTTGTGTTTTATTAGGCTCAGCCAACTGTATTACTTCTGCCAAGAAATGGCAAAGAGGTCTCCGAGGCTTTTCAGCTCCAGTGGTTCATAAAATCAATTTGAAAAATTAGTTCTGAGATCTTACAACTAACTTAAATACTTTTTCATAAGATCAATCCTTCCCTACTTGTTATATGCATGCAGATGTTTATATAGCATTGTGAGATATCACTGCTGGAAGTTGGAGTTGGAATTGAAATATCTGTATTTGGTATGCCTTTCAGGAAATGTATGAGAGTAACAAAGTTCTAGATTTCCCCAGAATAATTCAAGAACAGTCTGGATGCAATTCTGTGCAATGTCCTCTAGGATGACCCTGCTGGAGCAGGGAAGTTGGACCAGATGGCTCACTGATCCCTTCCAATCTTATCTGTCCTGGGATTCTGGGATTCTGTAAGTTCTCTTTTTGATAATTTTGCCTGAGAAGAACATGGCAACATGGGCATTTACATTGGATGTCCAATGTTTCAGGTGATACAGCATTTGCAGCTTGTCAGTAAATGCTAGACAAATTTTCTGTGCATGTCCAGACAAGGCACCTGGCAGATATCATGGAGCTTTAGCATCTTGGATTTCTTCAACCTGATATATGCAATAGGAATAGCCTGTGTGCACACAGTAAGTCATGTGGGCTCATTCTGAGGTACTGAAAATACCCAGATTGCTTGGACAGTGTTGTGGTGTGCATTTTGGGTTTACCAAATTTCTGTATGCTTCTGTTCCTTTGTTTTACAATGGTTTGTTCTTTGTACCCCCTTGTTAAACCCTTTTTGATTTCTCCCGAATTATGGGTCCTGTCAATCACTCTGCAACCCTGCCCTGATGACTGGAAAGTTCTAGGAAAGCTGTCGAGGGATTTGGCAGGATCTCAATTCCTCACTCCCCTTTTTATGTATGGAATTGTTCTTCTGATTGTCCTTTTGTTCTAGGTCACTCCACCCACCTCTGGGATTGGTTCTAGGCTGTCTCCTGCCCCTTTCCCCACCCCGTACTTAAGGTGAAACACAGAAGGGAAAAACTCACTTTTCATAGGTTCCCCCTCTGGGTGAAAATAAAACCCAGTTGAAATCCACTTGAGTCCTCTCTTCTTCCTCACCATTGCCACGCTTCTGCCAGAGGCCAAGACCCACAAGATCGGAAAGGTACCAAGCTGGACCCTTAAATGCGAGTTTGGTGAAAGAGCCAGCGGGAAAGCAGCACCGAACGCCCGCAGGACAGGACATGTACCAAACATCCAAGTCATAAACGTTTGTAGAATCTCTGCCGAGTCAAAGGTTTGCACATAAGTTCACATCCACTCACAAAACTCAGAATCACTGCTCTGAAGCACAGGCATGTACAGCACAGCCAACATCCATTCTAGCGTTTCAGTGAAAGAAATGGGTACTTTTGGAGTGTGAAGCACCTAACAAAATATAGCTGCCAACTTAACATGAAATAGATTTCAGATTGTGTTGACTGTGATGCTGAGCAGTCATTGGCTACGAAAGAGCTTCACGTGACAAGAAGTGGTCATATGAATGTTGGGGAAGTTTATCTTCATTTGTGCAATACACAACATGGTCTAATGCAATTGAGATAATACAGAAAAATAAAACTTGCAAATCAGAATTGTTTGATGAATGTAACATATGTGCTTCAAATGTACACTGGTGTCTATTTGCCAAGATTTAGTAAATTTAGAAATCCAGAATAATTTTGGAATTATCAGTATTTTTTAATTTAAAGTTATGTATCTAGGGATAACTGCATGCTATTCTACACAATGTAGATAATTTACGTGATTTTTTGTGACAGAAAACATTCATATGTGCAACTTAGAAGATTCCATGCACTTTAAATACTCATTATACATGCAGCTTGTCCCAGTTCAGTCTCCACCTTTACATTCAGTTCTGATATTTTTACTCCAAAAGCACTCTAAATGGTCTCTTTGTGGGAAACTGTACTCAATATTCTTAATCTACATGCATTTAAGTACTTTTTTTAGTAAATCCTATGGTTTTTAGACTTCTATATTTCTTCTGTATACAAATAAGATTTTTGCAACTTAAAAGGCAGAATTTTTAATCCCAGTTTACCAAATAAATTGATCAAAATAAATTAAACAAAAAAAAAAGAAAGTAAAAATGGCAGTTACAATGACTTAGAATTTTGTCTGGAATGTTAATCAATTATCTCCTTTCACTGTGCTTCCTTGAACTGATAAATTTTGGATATTCATAACTGACAGGCTATTTTATATATTTATACCTTTATTTTTATTCATGAAATCAGATTTTCATAAACAAAAACATTAAATATGCAGTTTTGTCTATTAGAGGACTTTAACAGAAAAATATTGACTGATTATGGAAATGCAGTGTGTGAGATATGTAAAAAAATGTCATTTTTTCTTAATTAATCTCCATTGTTGGTTTGATAACCAGAATAAATTTAAAAAAATATTTCTACTACTAAACTCTGCACTTCCCTTTTGTTATTCTGTTGAGAATTCACACTAGATTAAATAAAAAATGAAAAGAATTATTGCCCACAGCAGGTCAGCATGAATATGTCAATTTGTCAAGATTAATTTTGAAAGTATCGTAATTTATTTACTAAAAGGTGTATTAAGATTAGGTCCTGCCTGTGTTCTACAGACAGCCCACCTGAGTTTTGACCTTCCACTCAGCTGTCTTTATCAATATTCTACAATTTTTAACAGATTTCTTTGCAAAAACACCATTTTATGTCAATGTTCTTTCAGATAATTCTTGTATAATCAGTCAGAGACAGGGAACAGTTCAGAGGTTTAAAGCTGTATGAAATAGCTTTTCTACTCTTGGACCAATGTTCATTTTCATTAAGCAGAAACCACACCAGTTTCCAAGTTGCTGAAAGGAAAAGATGTACAGAAATTGATTTGGCATCAGTTACATCTGTTTTGGATTTGAAATGTTTACATAACATTAGCAGAAAATAATACTTTGAAAATTGTTTTCATTAATTATCATTATTTTTTACTATTTTTTTAACATTCCACTTCACCCACTTTTATTGTCTATCTGGCATTCAACATTCAGACTTTTTTGGTAACTGTAAATCACTTTTTTTTTCCCTCCCAACAAGTAGTTATTCTATTAATGATTTTTTAAAAGTCTACTGGAATAATAGATCCCCAAACTTGGCATTTACTAAAAATGTTGAGAAACACAAGAGCAAGAGATGCTGTTTTGATAATCTATCATCACATGAAATCATATGCATGTTTACCCTACAGAGAATACAGTACGTTGAAAAGCAAACTAACCTCAGAAATGCATACTCATTGCTTGTTTAAACTCTTTACTTGTTTATTCAGAACTAATTTTGTTGCACAATATCATTTCTTGATGCACAACACAGCTTTTTAAAAATATTGAAAAGTACAAAGAAATGATTAACTGTTAGAAACCACGAATAAACACAGTAGTTAAAACAACATAAATAATCCTGTGCTAACAGTCAGGAACTTTGCACATCTGATACATTTTAGTTATTCAGCAGTATTACCTCAGTCCAAAGTACCAGCTGTGACATTGTAAAGGTTTTTTTTAGCATCTTAGATTTCTTTAATCCCATTCTAGAAATATTTGACTTGTCTGATTTTGCCTGTGTACACTTGCACTTTTGTGGATTTGGTACAGATGAATGGAGAAGAGTTTTGCCAGAAATGGGCTTTTCTTTTACTCAGATTATTTAAAGAAAGCTTATTTAAAAACTTATTTTATGGCATTGAAAAGTATCTAACACTCTGCTAACTTTTAAGCATTAATTCTTCTGTCTTCAAAGGTCTAATCAGTATCTAAAATGCTAAACTACTTTAAGTCAGACTGGGACACTTAATAATTGAAAAAAATCCTATTCAAAATTAAACTGTACAATATTTGTACCTGTTTTTTAAAAAGCAGGCATCAAAAAAATCACATACACATTGCTCCCAAATGTAATGCAGGCAGATCCATTCACACATATTTATCTAGGACAATACAAAGACACGACAGGCATGTAGCTATTCTTCATTTTCTAGACATGACAGCAATTTGTTGCCATTTAATTGAATTCCTCTGTCTAATGTAAGGGAACTTACTGCTGGTTCAGTGTACACCTCTCTATATTAAAAATTGTATGATCCCATGTTACCATAAATACACCAGTGCCTTTCTGTTTAAATTATTATATTCATGTTGCTAGACTTTTATTATTCATTACAGTTTTAAATTAAAACTGGAACTTCATTTTGAGACAAATTTAAAGACAGAATTACTCTGGAGAAGCTACCATGCAGGGAAGCCAATGTAATGTAAATCATGCTGAGGGTCAAAAGATGCCTCTCTGGTTTCAGATATTCAGCTATATCTTCTCAATATGACTGATACTAAACCAAATAAACCACTGTGTTAGAAACTAGCACAGCACTTCCTTCCTCCTTAAATGACAGGTGATTTTGATAAAGAAAAATACGTGGGACTTGTTTCTGTTCCCTAGGATGTTTGAGGTACTACTGCTGCACTGTTAGATTAGGTTTATGGGTTTTGAGATTCCTGTGCCATCTGGAGTGGCAGCTGAAGGCCTCTAGGTGCCCTAGTGCATCTAGGAGCACTTAATGCTTATATGAAGGCAATTGAGTCACACCTTTAAAAGCAGTTTTTCAGATTAGTAATGGGAGTTGGAAGATATTTTACTCCTTTTATTAACAGAAGCTTGAATTTTTGCTTTTTTGATGATGTCTAGTAGTTAGGTGAAGCTGGCTGTAACCCAGCCCTCCAAGCCCAGACTCTTCCTATCAGTAGTACCCTGAGGTACAGTAGAGCACTGCTCAACTGCATGCTCCAGAAACTATTAATATACTAGTTAAAAAAATGAGCTGGAAGTAGTCACTCTTCATCCCACCTCCCTCACAGACAAACCTGTACAAAATAAATGTAATTTACTGTCAGCAGAGAGCAACTTTCATTCTGTATTGTAAAATCTGACTGGGGCTCCATGACCTGTACTCTGCCAGGGTCTCCTGGGATTTCTGGGACACTGCTGATCATGGAACATATTTCCTTTGCTTCCAGCACACTCTGCTCTCTAGCCTGTACTGTTGCTTTAGCAGTGAACTTTTATCCCAATCTTAGGCAAAAATGAGATTTCTATTGTCCTGCCAATGTGATTGGTAAGCAGGGAAGATACTGCTGTTTGCTTGAATGCAGAGAACTAAGAGTGTGGTGGAGAATAAAACAATAAATGATAGGTTATACATAATCTGAATAATAGGTAGCTTTAACACACTACTTTCCATTGGTATACCATGTGACATTTTTCAAAACTGTTTTTGTTTATATTCACTTTATAGACAGAGAAAAACTACAAAAGATTTCCCAAGACCACAATGTGGTTTAAGAAAGAGCCAGAAGACTGCCAAACCTATGTTCTGGAGACAAACAGCTACTTCTGCAATTTCTGGAAAAGTCAACATTAATAAATGTTAAGAGTTATTATATTTGTTCTTCAGGTTAATTGAACAGTTTGTGTTTGGTGGGTTTGAGGTTTATTTGTTTCTTTGTTTGTTTTAAATGATGAAATTTTAATATTGCCCTATACTCACTGTAAAAATAAAAATCAATCATCTTTTCCAAAACAAATTTATATTAGAATAGCAAAATATTCCAGGGCTTAGTTTCTTCAGTTGTCAGTTGCCTGGATACTGCAGTAGGTAAAGCACACTTAGACAAGCCTCAGTAGTTACAAGTTACAGTGTTACTTTTATATGGTCAAGTTGAATAATGTAGAAAACAAAAATGGCTGCATTTTCGTAAGTTTGATCATGCATTCATTGTCGAGGGCTGGACACCAAGCTGAATCAAATTACAGGGAATGTTCCTCTGCCTTGCATAAAAAAAAATATGAGAGAGAGAATATTTTAACATTATCAATCTACAATTGAATATTGTAGATTTCTATTTAACAAGCTGTGTATATTCAGTAGGAGCTGTCATAAAGAGGTTGCCAAAAATCAATAAGCTTCAAGAAATAGAAGTACAGTTGAAAATATTTCATGTAATTCGGAGTTCAAATAGCATGGCCCTGGATAAAAGAGGGAATACACTGCAGTGAAAATTCACATGATCACTGACCATCACTTTTGACAGCAGGAATAGACTAACCAGAATAGCAAAACTGTTTTAAGAAGAAAGTGGCATTAAAAAGTGAATTAAAAAAAAAAGAGGAGAGATATTCAAACATAACACTGAGATGAAAGCTTCAGAAGATGAGAGTATGAGCTATTTTCCCTTTATAGTGTAAGGAGGGTGAATGAGATCTCAAAAGAAAATGAAGGGGTTCACATTCTGTCACACATAATACATCGATGGTGATGGTAGAGCATGCCTAAGGAGCTGGACAGAAGACATATAGATTCAAGTCCAAAAAAGAGTAGGTTTGGCCCATATTTCGGAACTTGTGAGAGGAAATGTATTTGAAACAAATACAAAGCAGAAGTGTCAAGTAAAGCTCAAGATGTAGCCAAGAACTACAGAAATCAATGATGTTACATACATACAATTGAACATCATTGAGATTTAAGACCTGATTGGATTGTAACTTTTTGACTGGGGAAAAAACTCAGACCTTGGAAATGCATTTGGAAACACCAAGTTGAAGTTGAAAATAAAGGCACTTTGAGAACAGCTAATTTTTGTTTCTTTTCTGACATTTTATTTACTATGTGATAAATTGTAATATTAAAAAGAGGTACAGAAACTGTGAGATGCATGTTGAAGGGCCTAGTTCACTTTTTGACTGAGATTTCAAACAAAATGTAAGTGTTCAGAACTGACACTGAAAAAGTGTCAAACAGTATATTGATCCTCCTTATGAGCTGAACCTGATTTAAAAATCCGCATATCAGAAAGTGACATGGGACATATCTCAATACCTCTATTATGTTTGATATATCATCTATGAATCTGGGTTCCATAAATCAAGTTCTTCTCTTAGGTGCACAATGGAACTCATATTGTACTAGATACAACATTTAATTGTATTAAAATACCCTAAAACATAAAGCAAAAGAAAGTCTAACATAACAAAGTGCTATATAATTTGAAAAATAGTGTGCCAGACTTTCTCACTAGGATGAATTTTTCCAGTTCTCTTACAATTCCAGACACATTCTAAACCAGATGCATGACTGTGCTTTATATTGTTCAAGTAAATATTCATTGCTTACAGGATTTTACGTGAGAATTAATTCTGATGGATGCATGAATTGCGAGCAGATTTAATTTTCTATACCCTGTCTGGTGTGTCTTTTGTACACTTGATCCTTAAAATCCTTGTTTCAGTATGCTAATCAAAGTAAGATCTGAACTTTGCTGAATGTAGGCATGAGTTTGCCAGCACTTTTGAATGGCACCTTCAGCTATACTGCTCACACATAAATAATAAATGCTATTTTTACTGATAATGTAGGTCTAAGTGTATTCTTCTCATTGAGCACTTTAAGCCTTCATACTTCTTAAGGAAAAATTCCTAGACAACATTGTTTTTATAATAAAATAATGAATGGACAGCTAAACTAGAAATGGTACAAACCACAGCACTACAGCAGAGAAAACATGCTTTGGAAAAATTTCAAAGTCTTAATCTTATTCTGATGAGTCAAAGGAATTCAACCATCTCTCATGTACAACAGCATTTGCTGGACAAAACTATAAATAGGCGTTTAACAATAATAACAATAATGATTTCTCCATCTAATTTGCAATAACGACAAGGAATTAACTTCAATTTTTTTTATATTCTATTGAGTAGAGGAGTATTTGGCTAATTTTTGGGACAATCTTTTTTCCTGCACTTGTAGTTAAGCAATGATGACAAATCTACATTTATGCTAAAGGTTTTCAAGTTACAGTTTCAGTAAAACTGATCCCTATCAACAACTAATTTATCACAATCATTCAAAATTTGGAAGGTGAGAGTACAGAGGTGAAGGTTATTTGACCTTACTTAACCAAAACAGAAATGTAACCTGAATACCTCATTTGATCTTTTAAATCAATAGATAAGGAGCATATTGCCTTATCAATGGAGACTCCTCATGAATAGTCAAAAATTTCTGTTTGCTTTCCATTATCTCTTTGGACCACAAAACTTTAATCAAACTACTTTATTATTTTGGAAGAAACAATTTTGAGTGATTTTTTTTATATTTTAAGTGGCGAAGAACCAAAAACATAAAAGCAATATACTGCTATGCCTGTTAAACATTACAGTTGTATAAATGAAGCAAAATTAAGTTGTTTGTAAATGGGCTTATTTTAAGGCACTTATAGAACAGAAAGAGCAACATTTCTATTCCATGTCTATTAAACCCCAAATTATATGCCTACATGAGCAAAGCATGCAAGAATTTCCCAACTGACACTCTGTTCTTCCGAGTACTTTATCTGGTCTAAAGTGGTCGTCAGTGTTTCACAATATCTTTCAAGTCAACACCACCTTTCATCTTTATAGGTTTGTGTCAAAACAAAGCTAAATATGCATTTTTAACTGCATTTAGTTGAAGCGTCGTATGCAATCCATGAGTTCCTGTGCTTCAGAAAGACAGAACGCCTAGGCTCCCTTGATACTCAAGAAAAATGCACATTTTGAAAGGCTACTACACTATTCACCCTTAAAAGCCTTAAAAGCCAAACAGCAAATCCAGCTGGAGCAGCAATATGACTCTGCTTTCCTCTTACTGCTTTAACACCTTGAAAGATGGACTAGCTAGTACCACAGTGGAATTCACAAAACTGGGGCTGTAATTCTGATGAATTTCAGATTAGGAGAAATCTGTCTGCAGACCCTATAATCTCCCACTTCTTCTAAAATGCTTGACAGATTAATCCTACTACAGATCTGCTTACACAAATCTGTAGTTCTCTTACCAAAAATTCAGTGTGTTTCTTGATAGAATTTGCCTTACTTCTGTTTATACTCTGTCTCTTTCTAGAAAAAATTGTATCAGAATAGTCTGCATTTTAGGTACAGGTATTTGTATTACGCCACAGATAATAACTAAAGATACCCAGATACCCAGAGGAGAATTTAAGAATAAGGGAAACATCATTCTCTCTATTGCACTTCTAGCCTCCAAAAACTTTAATCTCTGTTATACCACAATGCATTTGTCTGCTTTTCAGGTGGGAAAGCCATATCTTTGCCAGCTTATCCATAACTTTGATTATGTGTTCTATTCATTCCATCTTCTTTATTACTTTTCTTCTATCTTTTTTAATATCACTACCTTGTTAGCAGGAACCATGGTTGGAGAGCAAAAGGGTGAGGGAGCCAGCACTGCACACAAGACTCAGTAACTTTAACTAGGCATTGTCATTTCTCTAAAAATTTAGAGAAAGTGATTGCCTTCCTTCTTCACCACACTACCGCATTTTTTTCCAGGCATTACCATTGTTTTTACTCAAGGCAGTTCCCAAATTTTCTAAGATGAAGCAGAACTCATCTAAGGTGTGCATGCAATATCTGAAGTTCAAAGGAGTACACCATGGCTCAAAAAGAAAAATTGGTGTGTTTCTGCTCTACACTGGTCTCTGATTCAGATTGAACTTACCATGTATTTTTCTAAGAGCCTGTACAAGAAGACTGCTCTCTCTGTAAAAACTATGTGTGTTGTATTCTGTCTAGGTTGATTCTGACTTTCACATGGCAACAACAGCAAAACAGGATTAACAGAGATGACAGATAGAAAGCAGTTTGTTAAACCTAGGACATTAACTGGTAAATTTATCTGCTCATTGCAGTTTCCCACATGAAAAAAGGTCAGTCTTAACTGAAACGAACTCACAAGGTTTGGAACTAACTGGAATTCTTTTGGTTTGTTAAAGCAAAATTAAAACAGAAGAGGAATTGAGATTAATACCACTTTCATACAGAGAGGCAATCCCTTTAGGTTAAGGGATTCAAGGAAAGGTTATGCCCATTTACACAACTCCAATTGAAAAATTAACCTAATGTTTTTATATTCATCACAGTTACCTTTGCTGTATTTAAAAGAAAAATCAAACTCCTATGCTAGTGTCTTCAATATAGCAGTGGGGAAATATTTACATTCCTGAAACAGTAAGTTGAGATAAAACACTTGATTTCTTTCAGATTTAATATCTGTTTGGGTGTCACCAACATTAAAACATATTCTAGAACAGTCATATCTGTGATTTGCAGTCATTGCTTAATAATGGTTAAAACACTCTGGATTTTTTCCATAGGATTCCATGAGTTCTAAGCTAAGGGCTTTCACAAATTTCTTTAATTAGACACTGGAGGGCTGATTCCCTAAGGAATGCGCCACTATTGACTGCATATGAGGAATATTTGCCTAGTTATTCACTTTTGTATCTCCTCAATAGGACATCTAGTTTTTCCCTTCATAAATGAAGTTCCCAGCAGCAGAGGTCATAATCTCAAAAGCAAAAGCATTTCCAGAATTTAATAAACTTCAATTAGAAACAGTCAAATGGACAATTTGTTCCTAATTTTAGACTCATAATTTGCTATGGGAATTCTACCACCTAAAAGTGTAAAACGATTTCCCTTGAAGTAGGACACTGAAGATATTTTCTTTAACAATGAGTTTTTTTGAGCTAACAGACATTGTATGCAAACTTATACTAGTTAGCATTAGTCTCTTTTAGACTGAGAAATCATTAAATTTCTTTTTATGGACTTTGTAAATAGATTTTATTCTTCCTAGCTCATTTACTATGTCATAGCTCTCACTGGTGTCTATTTGGATTGCACTATTCAGGCAAATGTTACAGGCAATGGAGGTGTATATTGCATAAAGCAATACTACAAGAATATTTACCATTCAGGTGAGGGATGTGGAGACAGAACAACAGAGCATACTGGATCATTTTTTTTTTTCCTACCCCTGACATTATGGACTCGTTTGAACTAGCTTGTTTCTAACAGTTTGCTCAGAAAGGCAAACAGAATTCTCATACTCTGTTCTTGTGACAATTTTTAAAGACCGTATGGTTTGTAGTGTAGGTAATCACAATGACATGATAGCGGAAAAGGAACCAGGAAGACTGAAGGCTTGTGTAGACTGTTCATATACTTGACTAAAAAGCATTTGTTCAAAACAGTGATTAAGTGGTTTTCAAAAAAACAGAGCAGAATATGTGAAGGAAAATAGCTTCTGGAACTTTATCTGGATACTTTAAAAATTATATGAATATAGAGCAAATTATTAGTGAAGAATATCTGCTAATCACTTCTCTTCCATCTGATCATCTGTTTTCTGCCCTGCTATCACAAACCATACTATTGTAATGCTAAGCCTCTCCATGTCTCCTCCATATTCCTGCAAGTGTTATACAGTGCTCAAATGGATGTCATAACCTACATCTTTCCTCTTTGTATATTATTAAAGTGAGGAAAAAGATAGCACATTGACTAAGCTTTGTGGATTATTCTGCATATCTTCTGGTACAGTTTTCAGCAGAGTAGATGTGAAAATTAAAGAACATGAAGCCACTGTGGTGCAGGTTGAGCAGTGATTTTGTCTTTTATATGTAAAGACATAACCTAACAGGGGAGAATGACAATATTTGCCATATTCTCCTATGCCACAAATTGGTACGAATATCTTCATGTCTTGTTTCTAGAATTAGACTGTTATGCAGTTTTTATCTTGGTGTTGAAAATGAGAATTACACCTTTTGAACACAATAGCTTTGGCCCCATTTCGAGTGTAGAAGCACAATCTTATAAGAAAATGTACATATCCGGGAGGGCATTACTCATGTTGCATGCATTATGCCCTCTGTTTCTCACAGCACACCTTCATTAAATTTACATTATTTAATTATTTCATGCTCATTATACAGCTTATTCAGTCTCTTATTTCAATTTTCATCTAGTGCAACCTTGTTCAAACTATATTTGTATAGAAAATAACCAATTTTCAAATGTCATAAAGGACACACCTTCTTTTACTAAAGAGTCTAAACTTTCATTTTATGTAGACATAAAATCCTACTATGTAATGGCGAGGGCTAACGAACATCCAGAGAAATAGCAATTCTCAGTAGGTGGAAGAAGAATCACATGCTCACAGAAGATTGCTTCAGCAGCTAAAAAGTAAATTTAATATGTCATCTAAATGTCTGCTTAGCCTTCAAAAAAAAAATCCCAGGTATTAGTTTTAAAAATATAGAGATTGAAACTTCTTGTCTCAAGCATAATTAAATGTCTCTAAAAATATTTAAAAGACTACAACCTCTGGAAAATACTGGTTTATTAAAATAATAGAAAATCCATTTCCTTAAATATCAGTCATCTTGAAGTATGATACCCCAAAACAAAAACAGTAAAAGTATCAGGTGGTTCTACACTGTTTTCCTCAGACATGGATGACGACTGTACCAATGAAGGTGGCTAAGACTGGAATCCTTCATTTGTGATAAACTAGCAGAATCTCTAGAAACCTCTAGATTGCCCGTGGCATACATCTGCACTGATACACTTGAGATTTGCTTAATCCCGCTAGAAAATATCTGAAACATTATTTACATTGTTGCCACAGCTGTCTGTCGCTATAGACAAAAAATTTTTGTCTGCAGAAACAGTTCAGAAAGGATTAAAGGTAGTGTGGGCATGAAGAGGACTAATAAAATTTGCTTTGGACTTTGTTGGGTCATGTGATAAAAGCCATCTGAACACTCACAGAGTAGCTCAAGGAGACAAAGGCCCATCACAGGAGTCATCAACCCATTAACAGCCCATCCCCACCAGCCCCAGGAGAGCAAAGGGGCACAATGGCACAATGGAATCCAGATTAAAGGACTCCCAAGGAACAGACAACTTCTCTGGGCCCTTTCCCGGACTGCTGAGGTACAGCCACAGGCCCATTGTCCTGGGATATTCTATGGGATGCAGGGGAGAGTGTTTTGGGAAGGCACAGGAATTTTGCAGGATGTTCAGGGAAAGAAGATGGAGAAAAGGGAGGTGTTTAGATAGTTTAGGGAGGAACAAGTGTGGGAAAAGAAAGGCAAGAGGATAAAAAGGGCTGGTCATGTGTGACTGGATGAATGTAGTCTCTTCTGTCTTATTACATTTTTTTCTAAGTCTTTCCTGGGTGGGAAAGTCCATGTTCCATCTGCATTGGAAACTGGGAAATCTTGGCTAACTGTGTGTGTGCAAAGTCTGTACCCAAAACTATTATAAGGAGTAAGTATTCTGAAAGTCTATGGAGAAACATGGTCTGCTTTCCTCAAAAGGGGTTTGGCCAAAGTTGGCAAATAAAGCTCTGAACCACTTTAAACAATGGAATTTAAACAAATACTGTGTATTTGTGTACTGAACATTATTTGGATTTTTTTTTTTTTTAGGAAAGCTAGCATTTTTCTGTAATTAAAATTTGCATCAAAACTTATGTGCAGCTCTACTGAAATTGCACAAGGACCCTAAATATTAATCTTAAAATTCCTGACTTCTTAACATTGACATTTCTACTGCAATGTTTTTCAAGCACTCAGATTAATTTCTGCCCTTTTCCATTCCTTGTTACTATTTAATTCTATTGTCCCCCACATGGATTCCACATCAGGACTTTTTACTCTACCTTACATGGTTTTTTCCCCTCTAGGGGCCAAGTACACAAAGAATGTAATGATTAAGGCACTTGGAAAAGATGTCATGAAACAGTTCATCTGTCATTGTACAAGCACTGTTCATTTACTCCAAGCAGGGGTCTGAGCAGACATTTTTTCTCAAAAGAATGCATCAAAACTGATCAAATATAAACCCACATTAAGAATAAAATATTATTCCCAAAGTTTCATCTAATCATATTGCCCTACTTTCACTCTTTCTCCCTCAGGAATTCGGGTTTTGACCTAGTATCAGAGAACAAATCCTTCCATGTCAACTAATTCTTATGCATCTATGAAACAGTGCAATAGTGGGTATTTGTTTTTTGCAACCATAGTGATGAAATGTGTTTATTGGCTAAGGTCATAAGAATTGGAAACAACTATTTGCCTTCACTTAATTTCTGAAAATGTGAATGGTCTGCTAACACCAAATAACAGGGATTTGGGGAATAGCAGTGCAAATCCAGTTTTGCAACATTTTTGTCAGATACCAGTCTGACTTTTTGATTACTTGAAAAAAGAATTATGAAATACAGAAAAACAAAATAAAACTTACTATTTTACATGGTTCTTGATATAATGCTGCATTAGTGTTGATTTTTTATCACAATGCCTCCAATTTTTATTCTTGAAGACATTTTATTTCTACTAAGAGCTGAGTTTCTACATCTATAATTTTCAAATCAGTCTTATAAAAAGTTAACAGAAATTACCAGATAAAGATTTATTGCTGTTAATGCTGTGAGCAATCAAATTTTAAAACATAAATGCTTCAGAGAATTTAGGAATTAGTGTATTTGTTCTTATTTGACAATACAAAACTCATGATTCATCAAAGTCAGTCAAAGACATCAAAAACTCTACTAGACATTTGGTCAGTCTCATAATGAATAGCAGATGATGTAGATAAAATCAACATAGAAAAATGGTATCAATCAAGAAAGTCTGTCAAAGACTCTCAGCATCTTTGCATGGAACTATATAGAAGAATATGTAAGTATCGTGAATTTTGGGATGGCAAAAAAAGTAACATGCAAGAAATCTGTACTAAAAAAAATAAAAACAAAACAATCCATGCCTTGTGCCAAAGTTACTAAAACACAGACTTCATTCACTGACAAAAATATTTTCCCTCTAGTGCAAATAAAAAACAAAAAAAACATCATCTTCCTCCTCTAGTGTCATTAAAAATGTTTGAGGGTACAGGAACTGCAATCATATTATCAGCTACAAACTTCATTTGATTTTGGCTGTGATTCCTTAAATTTAATAATTCACATTTTGGTTATCTGTGTGATTTTCCTTCCTCAAAAATGCTGTGTTACCTCATCTTGCAAGGTTCTGGAAACATTTTCTGTAGTACACTGGACAATCTAACTTTCAAGTCAATATGCCACAAAGCAGAACTCTAAATGGATACATTTATATTCTAGTTTATTCCTTCCATACATTTTATCCAAAATGTCTGACAGACATGAAAGTACAAGAAACAACACAGTATTGTGTTAAATTCAGAAGGAATTAAAAATACATTTAATACAGTCTTTTCATTGGATTAAATCCCATTGACAGAAACAATGGAATAGCTCTTGACTCAGAAAAATGTAACTGAAAATAGAACAAACTTCTTGCATTATTAAAAGAATTATCCCTTCCAAAAAAACCCAAAAAAACAAAAAACCAAAAAAAACAACCAACCAAATGCTACACAGAATCCAGAACAATTCTTATGATAACACTTTTTGACTGAATTGGTAAATAAAAATATTTCAGTGTGTTGGTTATCACTAATTTGCCATGGTTTTAGTGCCACAGTTAGAGGCAAAGATCCAGGGGAAGAAGTCCAGGTGACAGAAACTTTAAAGACAAACTTGAAATATAAGGCACTACATGAACTTATGAATTCCAAAAACTGTTTCTTCAGGGGTCAAAACCAAAACATGAATGAATTATACTGTCTGGATGATATTACTCACATTTTAAAGCAATGTCAAAGCTTAAACAAGGAAAGAACTGGAAGTATGTCAACTAATTTTTCAATTTAACACATGATGAGTGATAAGCTAGGAAATATGCAAAGTATATGGCATTAAACATTTCTAGGACATATAGAAATAATGCATTGAAGTGTAAAAGTAACAATAACAACAATCAATTGAGAACAAAACCCCTACTTTTTACAGGCACAAGATCCTATTCCCAATTATTTTAAACACTCTGCCTCATGCTCTAATTCCACACTTTTTTGTGGACAAGAGTCTTCTCTTTGTTGAGAAACAAAAGGAGTACATGTCTGTGTAAATATTCCTCTACCTTCTTCTTCAATGAGAAGGCCAAGCAATATTCATAGCTAGACTATTGTTAATAGCTTGTCCCTGTCAGTATGAATTCCCAGTAGAATTCAAGATAAAATAATGCTCTTTTGTCTGTCTGGAATAATGACACTTCGAATATTTTAAACAGACAAGCCTCTTTTGGTTCAATAAGCTAAATTGGCATCACAGAAGACCAATGACATCAGACAAGATAGAAAATATTATTTTTGAATGTTATAATAATGTCCTTTTGTCTGACTTCTGGCTTGACTACAGAAACAGTGTCACAAATTACTGATCACCAAAATGAAAGAAAACCAAATTTTCAGAGAAAATGAAGCAACTGACCTTGATAGCCAGTGATAGCTTCAAATGAAACTGTCCTTATCAGTTACACTTTTCAGGAGTGTCCCTTTAGGACACCACTAAAATATTCATATATGATCTGAGCTAGTACTTTATCCTTCACATTTTTAAACAATTTTCGTTTACTATATAACTCCAGTGCAGTCACAAAACTGCCCTGTGACTCATCAACTGAACTGGGCTTGACTATCAGTTTTCTGTTCAACATTTGATTTTTCTGGTACTCAAACAAATGTGTGACTTGTTAGATTTGGCTGTAAGACATGAACACAAGCTCATGGCATTTCAACCCAGTGCACTACAGATTTTCAAAAGGACTCCTGAAAAGGCAGTAGGGACAAAAGCTATTCTCAATTTTTAAGCAATTTCTTTATTATTTGCAAGTTTTCTTTTACGGAAGTGAAACCTTATCAGTTTTGTAGTCTGTGCATGGTCATTTTTGCTCAGAATAAAATGGGAAGCATGGAATTGTGTAACTTGCTGATTTGTTTAATTTATTCCCTGAAAACAACAGCTTTCATTCCTAAGTATTTTTCCTCATGCTGATTTTTGTTCTGTTTACTTTAATTATAAGCATTTTGAGAAAAGACATTTGTCTTTTTTGTTTTTCACTATGGAGCTTTAAAGAGCTTTCACTATTTTATTACAAATCTCTCTAAACAGCAATAAGAAAAATGATAAAATCTCTCTTTAAAAAATTAAATAGCATTTTGAACCCTCATAGTTATTATTGTATTGCTAAACTATGATATTAAGAAGTTAAAAATCATCAGCGAGAAAAGACATATGAAAAGATGTTTTTAAGATGAATTCAAAATTTTAAAAGTCTAAAATTTGGTTTAACATTCTCAAAGATGGCAATTATAAGTCAAGGGTGCGTTATATTAATTAACCAATTACAAATCCAAAAGCTGAATACTTGGTTTGTGACTGTTTATTGTCATAAAATTACATTTTAACTTATGGTATTTCTTAGCTAGAAAATATTTAAATGCTAATTGTAAAGACTTGAGAATTTCGTTCATGGAAATTCCAATGCTATAAAGAGAAATGTCCCTTACCACAGCCTTCATTTATTTTGTCTTCTAAAAAATTACTGTGGATTTACTACCTTGACATAAAATTGTGAAAGCTCTATATACTTCAGTGAAGGTTTTGATTTGATTAATTTTTAACTATTTTACTCCCTTTATGCATTTGAAGCACTTTTTTGTTATACTTAGATTAATTAATGCAATTCCCTGCATGTGATACATAGCTTGATTTTTTTACCAGTTTTCAAAAAACCTAAATTGCCCAAATAACAGCTTAGACCACTCCAAGCTGATTAGTAGCTGCATTTAAAACAGTTGTTCCAAAATGGCCCTGTAAATCTATAAAGTGTTTTAGTAAGTCTAATCTACCAACATGCCAGAGATATACAAGAGCTTGTATTTAACTTGTCTTCAGCTTACAGCTCTCAAACTTCAAAGTGATTTTCTTCTGGCCAATAAGTGACTGGAATATGCATGTAATCCCTCCAAGAGTTTACCTAATTGGGACAGTCTTTGTGACATTTAGTTGACCCTACATAGAGCTATACTGTAAGGTAAATTAAACATCAAGTTTTTCTGACATTTCCTGAGTTCATAGGGCCACTGTGTTAAATAAATAACACATTTATTTGGTGAATTTGGAATTTTTGGTGAAGTACACCAGAATCAAGAGTCTATCTCTCTATAAGGCTCCCAGCATCAGTTAAATGGTATTTTAAATGATAAATAGCTTATGTTTCAGGAAGAAAGCAAGCTTGTAATAGCCAATTCCTATGAAGCAATTTTTAATCAAATTACAATAAAGCAATACATTACGTACAAATAGTTAACCATATAGTAAACTCAAGTCACTGAATGTCCAGTGAGTGCTCACAGGCATCCAGGCAAAATATTTACAATACTAGTATAATTTCCCAGAGCTGAGAGGGCAAGTTAATGAGATGCAAACTATGATAGTGCCTGCTGCAATCACAATTGCAGAAACCAACTGCAGACATTTGTTTTAGAGTCTTTATAAATTATCTGTGTGAATTCACCTCCTAGCAAAAACACTACGATCCTGATATACTGTACTTCGTGCAAAGACCGACACTGTGAAAATTGTTGACAGAAGTTGATTTTAATTCAGAAAGCACAGCTAAACAATTTAATTTTTTTAATCAAAATGTATTTGTTAAAGAAGCCTTTAATTTTTTCATGCCTCTAGAAAACAATGAGTGGAAAAACCCTACTAACCCAACTATGCTCTTGTGGAGCCTTCATCTGTACAGCATTAGATTAGTAAGAAATACATACTTTCAAAGATGGAGGATATCTTCTTTCAAAGATACAGAAGTTGTTCCCACAGAGCACAGTGCATTTTTACCCTAATGATTATTGTGTATCTGTTAAATAGGTGTCTATTATTACCAAGATGCAATCTAGTGTTACGTGAGATGCCTTTTATGGTAGTTGAATATGAAAACATAGGTAATTGAATTTACGGCATGGTAGACACAAGGTACAAGTGTTAATGGAAATGCATGGAGGTTAAATTCTGAACAGTGAAGTAGAATTAGAGCTCCTTGTGAATAATACGAATTAAGAACATGGGAAAAAATAATGGGAAGATGATAAATATTTGGGGATGAAAGGTACCAAAGAGTAAGGCTTAGTTTACCTAGCCTGACTAGTAATAACTACTTCCCATCAGTTAGGGTTTTTGTCAAAAACATCTTGAATCTTGTTTTCTAATGTCGGCCATCTGTTTAGGAAATATCTTTTTTACAAAGAAGAAAGTATGAAGGATTCCCCAAGCCATAAAACTAGAAAACTTCTCTGGAGGGGAACAACAGGTTCAAGCCTGCCCTCTGTATAATGCCAAGCAGTTCCATAGCTGAGAAGCCTGCCTGCACATTTACTGAAGGCAAAAAGGTTCTCAGGCTCTCCTGCCGCTGATGTCAAAAACAGTCATCACCACACTGCATGAATGCACAAATAATCATTTATCCAAGTTTGCCCAGGATACTGAAAATAAAATGCATAATCTAGTTAATATTTTATATATAATTATTTTTACTTATACTTCTATTCTATTGCATACTTTCTATTTCTTCTGACAGAAGTATCTGTATTCTGGGTTCAAAGAGCAGATTTTTTTGAAAATCTTTGTACTAGGTATCATTCTCTTCTAAGTAAGTGTTTTACAGTCAACAACAGAAATAAATTTAATTATGAAAAAGCTTAACAATTATTTATATGATGCTTTTCCTCAGACATGTACACTGCTGTAATAAAATAGAATATGATTTTATTCTTTTATTCTACTGGGCTTTTGTTAAAGCCTTTTGAATGGTTTAACTGCATTCTGAGACTTTCTTCATAGTTCTACTCACTTTCTAATTGAATAATTAGAAATATCTTTTGTAGGGAATTAGCAACCATCAACTTAACATTATGATACTGTATATATAGCTAAGACAACACAAAAATTGTTTTGTTGAAAATGAAGCTGTAATTATTATGACAATTTTCCCTGAGAGATCATTAAAAAATTATCCAAAGCCAGACACAGAGTTACTAGTAAAAGTTAAATTTCTCTTTAAAGTGCATAGTTCCCAAACCTTGTTTCATTGGGTAGCACTGTCTACCAACACTGATTTACATAAAAATTTAACATGCTTAGTATACCAGAAAAATATTATTTGTTACCCTGAAAAGAACTCCAAATGACTACAATAAAAAGTATTATAGATGTCAAACAAACGTGTTATGTTTTTAGAAGACGTTATCTGACTCATATTCTACATGCACAAATCAATGTTGATGAAGGAATTAGAGAAATAAGACAAAGCAGTAGAAAACAGTATCTTATTCTCAAATACTGATTGTGGCTCAGAAGATTATCTGATTTGAACATATCTTTGGGCATTTGGATTTTATACAGATGGCTTGCACAAACAAATTGCATGGATCTTTCAGTATCTCATTACAGGTCACAAAATGTCTGGACCTTAACTGATTGCTTTACCAGATAAAGCTTAGATTCTTAGAAACTGTGCATGTTCCATGTGTCTAAAACATTAGTAGGTTAGAATGCTGGACGTAAAGCGATCTCTCAAGTAAATAAAAATAATTATAATTACAATAATAATACAATGTATTTATTGTATTTTATTAAATGAGGTTATAAAAATAAAAACAGGTGGTGAATGTTTATATTAAATCATAAACTTACAGGAAGATCTGCATCTTTCACTTCTAAATCACTCCACAAAAGAAAATAAAAAGTTTCCCTTCCAAGGAAGGCCACACATTTGTTGGGCATCTGTCTGTATCTCTTCTCAAAGAGTGCTTAGGCCAGTGCCTGTATCTTTTTTGTATACAGAAAAAAGATACACAGGCAGAACTAAACAGTTGAGCTAGTACAGGACTTTAGAACCTGCTCTCTTTACCTTGTAATTTTGTGCTAAAATTTGCAACTAGTGTATTGTAGTACATTTGAAAGAATACCTCTAGCTGCTGGTACATTAGTGGAAACTTCATGTGGTAGTAAGCAACTTGTTTACATTTCAAGATCTGTAAAACTCATTAGTGCTCTAAAAATTATTACCAATCATACATTAAACCTTTAGAGTGTTAGTATCTGAAGTCTTCCTTCAAAACTAGTGTTTCATTTCTCACAAGACATAAACATGATCATGTTAATGCACTAAGTCAATGTGCTCATGTCTCCCTCTAGTGCCTTTATCTGTTTTGTGTATTTTTAACAGGATTTTAGAAGTTCTAGTCAGTGCAGAAACCAAAGTTTGGTAAGGAAAACCAAAGAATTCAAGGAAGGAGAAGTAGGTTTGAATTGAGCTATTTTCCATGTGCCTAAAAATCCTAAAAATAGAGAGTAGTTTTAGGATTGGGTTGTGGGGTTTTTATTTGTTTGTTCATTTGTTTGGTTTTTTGGCTATTGTTTTTTGATGGGGGGATGGATAAAGTAAGAGGAACAAAGCAAGTATAATCCTAACTCTCAAATCGGCTGTTTCGTCTTGACTATTCTTTTGATCTCTCCTGGATGTAATTTTAGTTTTACTAACTTCTTTCTTCAATAGGAAAAAATCCCATTAAGCTCCTTATATAAAATCTTTTCACGGTGCAAAAGTATATCATCATAAAAAGTAGAGGTGACTTGAAAAATTTATGTTTGGATTTAACTGAATCACAAAAACTTGCTTTTGGAAGACTATTCAAAAAAGTGGGCTCCTACAAAGTGATACATGCAAGGATGTGAGAAATTTACAAGGAAACAGCTTTTTCCGTATTTCCTTTTATTACTATTTAAGAGATGAAAATAAGTAACCATGTTTGCAGTATATCTTATCAGTCATACTGAATGTCTGTTGTTATCAGATATTACACGTTCTAGTTATTGCTGTTTAATGCTAGGATGATGAGACATGGACAAATAAATTCCTTTGAATTAGACTTTAAAAAAAATCTTTCAATATTTACCTTTATCCAGAAAAATGCATTTGCAAATGTAACTGAATGCAGGTTCACAACTATTTTGTGCTCACAAATTGAAACAGAAAGGATTCATGATGCATAGAGCCAGCACAGAATCACTACCATCTTCTGTATCGAAAATGCTACTATGCGACTACCAGTTAGAAGGTATCTTGTCTCTGTCAGAGTAAATAAAAAAAGTTCTTCTGAATATGCATCATTTTCTCAAGTTGTTTATCTCACCTAAGAAAAGACACCTTTTTTGTACCAGTTTTGAATTCTGCAGGACAGTCTCTCTTAGTTTTCATGCACAGAAAAACACCCTGTTTAGCAGAATTATTTAGCATATTTTATATAACAGAGAAACTGAGTTCAAAACTGGTTCTTATGAATCAAACATGAAGTAGTATTTTTTAACCATATTTTCCTAGGTATCTAAATCTGAAAAAGGGAGAATATTCTTCTGCTAGTTAATGCTTATCTCATTACTCCCTTGTTACTCTGAATAATTGTACTCAGACTATTTACTTTATATCTCATGAAATAAAGTTACCAGGCAGTATATTAGAACCTTAGCTATAAGTCTGTCATGTAAACAAAGGGACCATCTAGGAATTCAAAATCCGACCAATCTTCCCACTTAGTAACATTGGTGCGTCTATTTTATTTGGAAAATATTTCTGCTCTAGTCTTCTGATTACTTATTCTTTCATCAGTGTCTTGACTTGTGAATGAAGTTTGGTCAATCATAATAATTTACTTTTTTATGTTCACTTTCAATGAAGATTTGCATGAACAATCTCTTAGGTAAAAAACAATTAAATGAATATGCACATAATCAATGGTGAGAATACACAAGCATTATCAAGTAAAGAAACCAAGCCACATCCAATAGTGTTTAAAAAATATTAAATGTTTGTAAAGCTTTATGATTCTTAACCAAACGGAACAAAACAACAGAAAAATACCATAAGTTGCCGTTCAATATAGTATGGTAAATAAGAGTTAAAATTTCCATACACTTCATTATACTTACATATATAGAGAATTACTATATTCATTTTGAAAAACAGCTTTCTTATTTTTTAAATTTTAAAGGCACACTTATTTTTTAAAAGCACACTTCAAATGGAAATACAGATATATGTGAATACAAGTAACAAAAAGAACTTTGTTGGTGACATTATTCAAAGACTCTGTTTGCTAGGAAGTGGGAAAGAAAACCTGAAGATTTATTACTCTATTGTCTAAATGAAGGTGCTTGTGCACAATAAATAATCTCTGTGCCATTCAGTTTAAAAACAGTTTCAGGACCTATATTTTCATGCCTAGAATGCCATAAGTATGGGAATTTAGTCCAGATTTTTTTATGTTAAATAAGTGCATGTACAAAGATATTTCCAGCTCAAATTAGTTTCTCATGACAAGAAAACAACAATCCTACAAAATTCTTTTTTATGATGCTTCAGAGGAGCATACTTTGCTGAGAAAATGTTTGCAATAGCAAAATGTTTTTCACCATACTTTTTAAAATGGAAATATAAATGGGTTTTATATTACGACCATCTCTTTCTCTTCAGTCATTCTGTTGCCCATTTCTCCCCTTTTAGGTTAATTTAAGTTTTTCTATCTATCACCAATTTGAATCAGTCTTAGAAATAATCCATAGGTATCCTCTGTTTGAAAATTTTGCCTCAGATCACATAACCATTCAGTATGTGTATACAAATGTGTCTCAGGCATGAAAGCTAAGCAGAGGGCTGTTACATTATTAATTTCATTTCTCGACCACAAAGATGATGCTTTGAAAAAAACTCTGTGGATGAGGGTGTGCAAACTACTCTGCATATTTACATGCCCTCATGTGTATAATAAAACAGTATTAGGCAAGTTAAAGTGGACTGTTTAAGTGCTTTTTATAAAGTAAAATCTATTTTTTTTCACAATATGAAAAGGTTTCTTAGAGGAAAGCCTCAAGAACCAAGGGTGTTTTTACATCAAAATATTTCCATCAGGAGTATGCATATGGTTAAAGGGAAATAGTGAGATGCAAGCCTCCATGCCAGGAGCCTTGTGTGACTATGGACTCTCTGAAGAGCTGGAACAGAATCTGTTGCCTCTTCTGAGAGCCTCTCTCCGCCAGATGAATGTAAAGAAAAATCAGAACTAGTATCCCTTCCATGCGAGTAGCTACTGAGATGTCCAGTTACGCTTTTGTGACCTACAAAAATCAAACTCAGAAGAATATTGGCAACCAGATACTTCTCTCTATTTAATATGGGCCTCTCCTTGTTCAGTTTAATTCAGTTCTCTTCTTCCATCTGAGCTTCAAAGAAAGGTTTGGGAAACAAGAGCAAAAGCCAAAACCAAACTGAATTGAAAGAGACAATAATCTTTCTTTCTTCATGTTAACTCTGATGGATGTGACAAAGTTCCTTTCTCAGCCCTCACAAAGTCAATAAGAGATACTACTGACTAGAACTATCAAGCTTTACTAAAAATTGGCAGTTAATTAGACCCTGAGTTTTTCTAGTTAAGACTGCTTTTGCATTTTCTTACAAAGAAATTAGAAGATATGAGTCCAATTATGCTTAATCTGAAAGAAGGGACTGGATATCACCTTGTGTCAGTATTTATTTGGGTGATTAAAACCCTCAGTGTGGTAAACACTTGCTGCTCAGTTTACCAGCTCCCACACTTGCTATGGATAATCAGCTCTCAATTAGTACTTTTTTGGCATTTAAAAAAAAAAAAACTGGAATTATCTGCATATTTGCTTGTGCGCATACTGCACAGAAAGTGATCTTGACCTCACTAACTCTGATATTGATTTGAGGTAATACTAGTCATATAAATGAGAGTTTGCTGTTAAAGAAAAAGAATTGCATTTTCCTCCCATGGAAATCAATCAGCTTGCATTCTGTTGCAAAGTAGTACATGTAGGTCTGGATCTAAATGAAAAAAGATAAACAAAACTTAAATCTATGCTTGGAGTTCTAAAACATGAACATTACTTTCTATAAGAACTATTATATCTATCTAGAAGAGAAAATCTTACTATTGACCTTCTATAAAATCATGTAACTCAGACTTCAGCTGTAGTTGAAGCATATTTCTTCGTAAAATGGAAAGTTTTCTATCTGTGCCAATGTATATTTTACTAAATCTTTATAGGTCACTTTTAGTGTAAGCTTTTAATAAAGTCCAGCATCTAGAAATGAACTGTTTCCTTTTAATGTGTTTATTTTTCTATATCAATCATAGTTTCCACACTGAACACAATGTGAGAAGCACTAAGGCAGGTATGTTTCTGAAGGCATTCACACTGGCTTAATGATTTTCAGCATGCAAATAAAAGGACCATCTACTTTCACTTCATTTGGAAATATGGCCTTTGAATACAGAGAGTAATCTGGGATATATTTAAACCTGGTGCTGAGCTTGGGTTGGCAGCAAAAAGCTGTCAAAAAAATGAAAGTTGTCTTTTATAGAATGTACTCTTTTACGACTTTAGTTCTGGAATTTTTTTCCTTGTACTATTGGAGAAACAATACATTGCTATGACTTTTTATTGACTTATAGAGATAAGAAGAATTTTAGGATAAGGAGATATGGAAACAGGAGAATGTTTAAGGAGACTTAAGAAAGCGTTAGTTCTCATATTCAATTTAATTACATAGAAAGTACTGTTTTGTTCAGAAGCAGACTTGATATGACATGGTAGATCATAAGATACCATATTCAATACATTCAGCTCATAGGCATGAAAAAGTAATTTCAAGAGAAAAGCTTTTCATGTTTGAGCTGCATTCTTTGTTTTCCATAGAATACCTTGATTGAAATATTGAACCACTGGAATAACAGTTCAAAGAAGATTCTGTTGCTATTTGTAAGGAAACATACTTTACAGACAATTTTTTAGCCTTCATAAGCAGAGTATTACTTTTCATGAATAAGCTTTTTAGTAATATGTCCACCAAATTGCATATTGATTATTTTTTTCCTCTCCCTCCCCATAGACATGCTTGAGGGTGAGGTTTTGATACTTGCTAGCCAAAGTACACGGCCATCTAGACAACAGCAAGTAAAATCTGCTCCGCAGAGACCAGCAGAGTAGTATCATAGTCTCACACAACAGGAAGGGAGAACATGAGAAATTCTGGTTCTAAGTCATGATTCATTTCCTGGTGTACTTGAGACTGTATAGATCTCATTATCCCCTTGCTCAGGGTGGATCAGAGAAATACAATTTAGACACAAATATTAGATCTTTAAATGTGATTAAATGAGTACAGTGGGAGTCAGCACTTAAACAATTACTGAAACAATTACAGCCTTCTGCATAAATGAAATAAATACAGCCTTCTGCATACAAGTTTGAAGTCCATTCTTTGAACTCAACAAAAGAATATCATACAAATATTTGCCTTGGATTTTTTAAATCATCAAATTAAAAGAGAACCAGAGAACCAGCATGAAGGTTTCTTTACCATTATTAAGTGAAAGTCAAGTTAAAATAATTTGGTTTGTAAGAGAGTAGTACATAAGATATCACAATCACAGAATTCAATTTAAAATTGAGCATTATTTGGATATAATAAAAATTAACTTATAGGTGTTTTTTATGTCATCATTGAACTCTCATGTAGAAAGGATAGCAGAAAAAAGTTGTACATTATTGTAGCAAAATACTGTGCATGAGAAGGCAAGAACAGGCCAGACAACAAAATTTGTCAGACAAGGAAAGGAGTAAAATCATGTTGGACATGGTGCATTTTTAACTCTACAATTGCCAGGAAACTGCAGTGGGATTCCAGACTGTAGAGGCCAGACTGCCCATCTTTGCAAAACACACAAAGTATCCTATTTCTGTACTGAGTGACATTTAAAAAACCTCTCATGGTTAAATGCAAGCTATCATATTCTAATGCAAGATCAGGCAGAAAAGGAGAGAAGTCTTATGTAGCATACGCTTACGTGCGATTATTGTCAGGTACATAAAGGAGCATGGACACTTCAACTCCATCTTCAGAGTACCTCCACTTGTGTTGCATCCATCCTGCATTGGATGTCAGCTGATGCTGTAATTTCTTGCCAAATACTGTCATATGAAGTAGATGACAAACTGAGACAGCTTGGATTAAAAATTGTTCTCATCATACAAAGCTGACATACAATCTTGTGGCAGATGTTTCTATATTCAGCTCACACCTATAGATGTCTAAATTTGAGGATTAATTGGCTTTAAAGGCCAGGTTACTTTTTGACAAGTACCTTGACTTAATAAGAACTGCTACTGACTAAAATCCAGTTCTTTGTAAACCAGCACTAGCAGCTCCCTTTCAATACTGGATGTCTGTACAATGCACATACTATTTATACCCCAAAAAGAGAAGTCTCAAAACAAAAGAATGCTGACAGATAGAAGATGAATGATTTTTTTCCCTGGAAACAGAATTCCACATGTTTCAAATATATTTTGAATTAGGACTGTACTTTTTCATATTCATATAAATTTAAATAGAATAAATTTAAATTTTATAAATTAGAGAAAAAAGAAATGTCAGTGAAAAGAAACTAGACATACTGAATGAATATATCACAAAAAAGAGGCCGGACATCAAATTTATATATATATGCATGTGATCCAGATCAGTTCACAAAAGTTATTTTCAAAGATATTAGTCTTATGCCTCATGTAATAAGTCAATTAAAATGATACTTTTGAAATAAGAATTTAACAAAAAAAACCCAACATATTTTTTATTTTTAAAGAGATTTACAAAATTGTAGGAAGCATTTGGAAGAGAAACAGAAAAAGTAACAAAAAAAAAAAAGGTAAAATGTCTAAAGAAAATATAATTCACATATGACAAAACAATGGGTTCTACTTTCAGTTAGAATCACTAGAGAAAGAGCAAATTTCCTGAGCTATGAATGATATGACACTCAGGATCAAACTTGCTATGCTCAGTAACAAGCCAGGTTTTGCCTTTCATACGGTTTTGGAGAAAAGATTCACATGTTCTCATTATCTCTCAACAATCATGAGAAAGCAGAAAGCAAGCACTCTCCCCGCAGTTTACATGAAGGAAAGGTTTCCATTTATCATGATGATCTCTTGAATCTTTTTAACCCTCTGTTAAAAGGAGCAAGACAGCTGCATTTGAAGCTCTTCTTCCGGCTGTGTATTACTCAGCTGTTGGTTTTTCATGGAATTTGGGAATTGGGGTAATTAGACTGAAGGGAATTGGGTCATGCTTATCAATTAACTCTGCTAATAGAGCTGTTGTGTCTAAATGCTCCTTTTGGGCATGTGTGTAAACATTTTCCCTTGGTAATTCTCTGCTCTCCACTTCTTACAAGAACGGATTGGCAGCTCCTTCCGTCATCTACAGTCCATGCTTATCAACCTTTAAATTGAGAATATGAGAATACAATTTCTTTATTAATAAACAGAGTAAATAATAATATGACAAGAGATAAGTAAGGTGATCTCAGAAAGCAGATTATGAATTTACATTAGTGTAGACTGGACATCAGCATTTGAGACATTAGGAATTCTATACTATTAATTACTGTTACAATTTTAACTTGATTCTCTGATCAATTAAATATACAACTGTTGTATTACAATCTTTAATTCTGATCATTTATATTGCAGTTTGGTTTGGAAGGTTTCATCGTGGAAGGAGCTGAGGCTTGATTTAGTAGAGTTAACAGAACTCAGTACTTTACACAATCTGGCCAGAGAAAGAAAACTTTGTAGTTGTTGAAGAGGGCAGCACAAGAAGGGCCAAAAAGCTGTTAAAAGAATGAAGTATATTTGAAAATGAATAGGCTACTTTGCAAATAATTATAAGTAAACAGTTCTATTAGAAGCAGCAACATATAACCATAAGACTAATGAGAAAATATTATTTTTCTTGATCTACTAGAGAAGCAAGATATTTCATTTCTCTTTTTCTTTTGCCTGATATTACGTTCTTTAGAGCTCTGTTCTTCAGTATATTTTGTATAGTGCTTAATAGGACAGCTCCTTAATCCTAATCATAACCACCAGTTCTGAATTCTGTTTTTCTCAAGAAAGAGATTTAAGCACACTAAAATAACTAAAATTAAGTCACAACAAAAACCTGTTGCTGCCAAAGACTGAAGTGCCTGATTCTCTGAGCACTGCAGTTCTTGAGCTGTGCTTACAGCATTTATATGGCAGGCTCTTGTTCAAATCCAGAGCTTGTTCAAATCAGATGTGCTGATATGCTAGAGATTAACTCCTAATTCCCATGTAAACCTAGTATCATTCAGAAAACAAGTGCTGTGCAAATCCAGAATCCAGATCTAGCAGGCCTTTTAAGATCACACCTAGCACACACTGACAGGAGTAACTTCTGAGCTCATTTGTCTGTGGAGAGAAACAAGGAGCACAATCACAGCCCTTATCAGGAGTAAGGAAATCACAGTTTGCAACTTCCATTGTACAGCTCCTGATGCTCAGATCTCTGCCTCCCACCTGATCCCTACTTTGGACTTTCACCTGTCTCTCTAATACCACCAAACTTTTCTTCACAGGGCATATCTGCATTCAGGTATTAGTTTAGACCTATAGTACACTGTTCATGTAAACCTCCTCATCAGCCCTACGTATTGTGCCTTGGATCAGACAACAGAATTTCCCTCCTTTCAGAGGACGCCCAACTGGAAAATTCAGTCCAATTGTCATCAAATGTGCTTTGTGGTAGGTTTTTATAGGAAGTAACCACATCTTATTCCCTCCCTGTTCCCTTTGTCTTGTTCTGTACATTTCAATTTGGCCTGGAGAAAATCAAAGCACAGAAAAAAAGTCACAGCAAAATTGATAATAGTTATTTAAATATTCAGTAAACGTTATTCCATAACACACCAACCAGAGTACATCATTCATATCTATTTAGCATAGTACCAATCATTGCTGATGGCATCAGAAACAAGAACATCTAGCAGAGAGTGCAAAGCTTTGCAAAAATTATGTAGCACTAAAGAAACAGCATGGTGTAAACATGTCTTCATCATCATCTTCATCCTTCATCATCACTGTCTGCTGCACACTTTCTCTACTGAATGAGCTTTCCCCTTTAGAGGTGATGTGTGCCTTCCACTACAGATCTCACTAAGGAACCTTTATGCCTGCAAGTCTATGTAAGTCTTGTTTAACATCTTCAGTGGAACACTGTGTTCTTTCCTCCTGAGAGCCCTGTCTTTACATTGCTTTCTGCTGCTTTCTTTCCACCTACTAATATGCACAAGTGTTCTGGTTTTAGAAAAAAAATAACAAGAGAAAAAAAAATACCGTAAGAAAAAAAGATGAGATGCCAGTGAATTCTTCTCACTCTGCTAAAGCAAAATCCTACAGTTCATCTCCATCAATGAATGCAGTTGTATATATTGATTAAAGACAAAAAAAAAATCTTTTCCTGCTCTTTTCTCATTGTGAAGAAGGTGTTTCCCACCCACAGTGTTCTTACAGGGCATGGGATTTTCTTCAACTCTTGAATCCTTTTAGACATGCTTTGAATAGCTCTTTCTCTTCATAACTAGAGGACAGAATAGTGACACAGAAGAGGAAGATAAGGCTCCTCTGGAATAGCTCAGATTCTGTCTGTCTAGCCCATAAAAGTCTAGGAACTTCTGTATTTCCTTTCCCATAGTCATAAAGTCTGGAGAGAATGTGGAACTTGTGTCAAAGGGGAAGCCTACTTATTTAATGAGTTATGTTGCTTATCCTTATCCTCATTTAAGAATTTGTCTGAATCAGATGATTGCTATCAGAAACATCCTCCTCTGCTAAGACTCATGGGGGTATTTTTGTCTGGTAGGCCTTGTTTGAGATGGGGAAAATCCTAATTTAAAACTTCCTGGATTCTTTTTCTTCTTTGTCTCCTCTATACCATCCTGGCTTTTGGAGAGTTGTGGCAAGGGCTTATATTTCAGTGCTTGAAAGGACCACCCTTAAACTGAGCTGTGTAATGATATTCCAAGTATCTTGACAAAGAGTTGCAAGTTACAGCAAAATGAAAAAGACAAGAAGAAACTTGCTGCTGGACAGAAAAGGCAATATAAAAGCCAACTACAAAGCAAGATAGCGCAATGGATGAGTAGAGAGTTTACACTTGCTCTGATTCTGATTCTGATTCTGATTCTGATTCTTCTGCCTCTGTTTCTGACACTGCAATTAGCAAGACAGTCCTTTCTCTGAGTCCATTGATTGCCACTAAAGCGTAACAAAATAAGAAGAAAAAGCAGTTCAACTTACCAAAGTTGGTTGTACAAACATTCTCTTCCCCTCTATTCCTGGGAAAGTAGCTATTATGGATGGCAATGTACGGGTCACTATTCCCTTAGGGACACTGAATACTTGCAAGAGAGACTGGTTTTATACTGGCAGTATACTGGCAGTATTTAGCATTTGTCCGCATTTGGATAGATTCCAGTCATTGTTCAGTTTTGAATAAGTGTTAGGGCACTGGATATGTAACAGACTCTTTTTATAATATGCTTTGTGAATATGAGCCTATTCTTTGGTGATTTATATATATATATGTTTTAATTTTTTACTGATCATAAAATTAATGTACATAAATGAAAATTAAATTCAGCATATAAACCAAAATTACTACAAGAAAGTTTACTAAATCCCAGCACGGGGTCAATATTTTCATGTGACTTAGTTAGCTAGTTATTATTTGTTATACAAAAGTAGCTCAAATTATCACCCTTATCTGCAACAAGTTTGAATGACATAATTAATTGGCTATTCTGAACAAAGATAATAAGAAATGCTTGCTTCATGCCAAGAATTCTTGTCAGTGTGATTTGATAACACTTACTTCTGACCTTTACAAGATCCAGAGTTGCAATGCAACTTTATCAAGTTATTAAATATTATGCATCCAAACTGTCATTTTTCTTGGATGAACCTTTATATCCTTTTCTAGACCCAGGATTGCTCTTATTTCATTTGCCAGTCCCAGTGCAAATTTCTGTTTCAAATCTTTTGGGCTTTGCTAATCTGAGGAGCATATATGCACCAAATAAAAGCATTTACCAAAATATTCTGTTTAAATTACTGGAATTTTATACAAAAGGAAAGCTATTCATTTGGCTAATCAGAAATATCTCAGTTCAGTATTTTCTGTTTTATTCTTTACACAAACTAGTAAATTCGACAAACTATTCAAAAGGTGGAACAAAATCTAAGTTAAGTCAGGGTTGACTTGATACACACAAATAACCCAATGACTAATATAATTATCTCAAAAACAGGCACTCTAAACACAAGCCTTTAAATGTTCACACTGATAATGCAGAAATACTGTGACACATAAAGATCTGTATATGTAAATCCAAGACATAATTATCAGTAAGTGTATGTAGAAAAAAAAGAGATTTCTTTCATCTGGGATCAAACATGGTGGATTACATGATTATGAAAGGTTATTAACATAGGACAGTGTCAGTTTTTTTGATTGCTTAACCAGGCAAACCAGCGACAATTGGCTAAGGCATACGATCTCTTAGATCTTCAGGTTCAAGGAAACATACTTTTTGTTCCCTTCGGGAATAATGCTTTGTTATTAGTACTATTCTCCACAAATTATTATTTCTTTATGTATATACATAAAGTTTTCATTCAGGGAAATTCATTTTATAGCAAACACTAGAAAAAAATGAAGAACAGACTATAAAATTATTACATGTAACAAAATCAAAAAAGAGGTGGAGGGCTCCACGCTGGAGTTCCAATAAACTTGTTGTGACCAAACCTCTCGAGAGTCCCTCCTTCATCCTCCTGCCTTCATCTCGCTGACACTCCTGACCAGCCAAGTCCCGCCAGTATTGGCTTTGGTGCCGGGGCTGGCCGGGCTTGGGAATACAGACACCGTACCACAGTTGAACCAGGCTTCCCCTTGTCCTGCACAGGTAGGGCATGCCAGATGTCTCATGTGCTGGCTCTCTTTATCGCCTGACAGATTGTACCAGTCTGTGCCTTAAAGCAAATCTACAGCCCTAACCTGGAGTCTACAGAGCCTAAGAACACAGTGGTGTAGAGCAGGGCACTTACAAAGACCAATTAGGAAAAAATCCTTTTTTAACTTATGTAAGAGGGCAAGAGTAGTAGAACTTGGAAATCGAATCAGGCCACTAAAAGCCAGGGATATGCTTTACTGTTTTCCAGGCCAAAACACCCTTCCTCAGAGCTTAAGAGGATCAGAACTTTATAACCAGCCTCCAAAGAAATGTTTTCTAAGGGACACAGTATATTGCAGTTCTTAAAAAAACAACAACAACAAAAAAAACCTAACAGAAACACCCTCACACCAAAACAACAAAAAAACCCTCCAAAACCAAACAAGGAACTATGAAAAGATGAAAAGACCTTGTCTCCTTATGCTGGGATAATCTGAAATTAAATGGGTTAGGAGTATTGGGCTCTTGTTCCCTAAACATTAAGATACTTCTTCTGACAAGAACCATCAAAAAGAGTCTTGTCAGCTATTGCCAATCAATGAACTGTATTTGACCTTCAACAACACTGATTTTACTACCACTCATTTTGTTTTACTGATGCTGGTGGATCCGTTAAAGTTTCAGAATATGTCTAGTAAAGTAAACACTGACTTGAAAACCCATAAAATATTTTAAAGATGCAAGTTCACACATCGTTATTTTAAACCAAAGTAGACATGTAAAGTAGTGGCTTTACTTCCTAGAAGTTTTAAAATCATTAACTTGACCAAAAAAATCTGCTTTCTAAAGTATTTCAGAATATTTTGGAACATTTTCACCTCAATATGCAAGAGTTTCATTGACTTTTCTGAATTATCCCAGTTTATTCTAGATGTGTGTTAAATCCTTCATGATCTACAGATTTATTGAAATAACTGACAGGCAGAATTATGATGTGAGAGCAACTGTACCAAAAATTACAGCTAACAGAACTTACTACAGCATCCAGTCAGAGCAGCCAGCTTATTTAGTCCCTCAGGACAGTCTGCTAGTTCATATGAATATCCCAGTTTACTGAGAAAAAAACCCTAGGACACCAAATTGTAAAGAATGTCAAAGCTTATAGATACTATACCACATAATTTCACCAGCTGCGCTGTATTTGGCAGGTGTAATTTTCTTAAAAAACTGCTGTGTAACTAACAGCTTATAAAAATACTTTGTCTCACTTGTAGGTTGTAAACAACTACAAAATGAATACAATATCATGTATAGGTACGTAAGTCAGCCAGCTTTAGAATATCACACCCATAAGAGTATTTGTTTTGTTAGTAGATGCAGCATGAGATTCTGGTTCAAGTGTCTCTTTTCCTTGCATAGAACTCTGTTTGCCACCCTAAGGGTCTATGATGCATGTACTCTCTGACTCCTTATGAGAAAAAAAAGAAAAGAATGCTTTCCATATAAGTAATAGGGAAGGAAACCTTATTCTTCCTAGTGTTTGTTTAGCAGCTGAACTTCAAACATTCTCTGAAAAGCAAACAACTCCAGGAAAAGGAAAATTGAAACACAACAAGCACATTGAACACATGAAAAGTTTTGAATTGCAACTGCAGATTAAGTAACAGGTTAACAATGATGGGAACAAAATACATAGTTACAAATCCAAGATAAAGGGAGGAACCAAAGTACACAGGTTCATGACAAGTGTTAATTCTTCTACTGATAATTTTTTAGAGTTCCTGTTCATATTTTACACATCCTAGAATGAGAAATTTCTTCTTTGTGCAATGAGGGATCATGAAGCATTGATTTCACACAGAGTTCATTCTTTTAACATCTTTATATGAAACAAATAGCAGGTGAAAACATCTGGATATTAAAGAAAATTATTCTAGGTAAGATAAATGAGCAAGTCAGCAAATAATACAATACCTTGGGTGCTACTGCTTCAGCCTAAAACACATAACAAAAATGTCTCACTGCCCAGAAATACTGCATTACTACACTGGAAAAACAAAGCAAGAGCTCCCTCTATGTAACTCTGGATACATTACTTTGTTGCACTGAATTATATTTTACAATATACTGTGAATGTCAATCATGCATATTACAAATCAACAAAATTATTCAAAACAATCAGAGTTCTGTGCAATAGATGGAACTATTTTACCCCCCCACCCACCCACCCAATACAAACAGACAAGAATTACAGGCTAAATCGTGTAAGATTTTCATACTACATGAGTTGTTAGGAAGGAACAAGACTGGAATTTCAGATGAAGCACAAGAACACTCCCCCTTGAAAGTAAGTTAAACCACACTAATAAGAAACATCTGAGGAAGCTTGTTATTATTGCTACAATCAGATAACAGCAGAATGTACCATTCTCAGATGTTTTCCCTACCTCTCTGTTGAAAGCTTCTGCTCCCACAGCAGGAACAACTCCTGAACTATCACAGATGCTTCAGCATCTCACCCAGATCACCACAACAAATTATACTGACGCCGCTTAGGGTTACTTTAATATCCTGTGTAGTAAATGGCAGTAGTTCAGAATTTGTTTCATGTATGGTTGCTCCTGCTACAGAAGCAATAATCTTCAAGAGAATGAATACCAGGCAAACAATAATTGCTTCAGCCAAATGAACTGTAATCATTTGTGTTTGCAAATTAAAATTCTGAACACAAAGGTGATCCTTTAGTGATGTAATGCATAAATGGGAATTGTTGCAACATTTCCAGGCTATCTTTGCAAGCATTCTTCTGCCTTATATAAACAATTCTTAGAGCTATTTGTAATTTTTCACAGAACTTGGGCAGATTACCCTGCAACCAAGGGGGGAAAAAAAGCATTTTTTAATGAAAAATAATCAATAAAACATAATGGCAGTGAGCACTGTTAACATACAGTTGCTGTAGACATTACTTACTGCCTTGAAGCTGTATAAAATGATTCTGAATGTCACTGCACTTTCTATAATAAGAAAAAGCCATCCCTTGCTCATATTCTCCTTTCAGAAAGAAAATACTTGCCAGCATACTTCAAATTTAAGTTGGAAAATTACTTTCTGTGCTGAAGTTTGTGTCAGTTTTATTTTAAATTTAATGTGCTCTGAGATAAATACGAATAATGTAAAGGGTAACTAAGATGTTAACAGCATGAAAGTCATACTGTTCATTTTGAGGTTTCCTCCTCTTCTCCTCAGTGGCCAGGCTGACAAGTATTTTGCACAGAGAAAGGAGAACAATGAGTGCTGGTAGCATACTGACTTCACAAATTCTTTTCTCACACCCTGAGGAAAGAACAAATTTTCTTTAACTTCAGAATCACTTGTTATCTGGCAGAAATACTTATTGCCTGTCTGTCAAAACTTCCATCAGAATGTGTCACTTTGACCAGAGCACTCTTTTCTTGTCAAACTATGCTGTTGAGACAATTGCAACCTAATTGGTGAAGACATCAACCAAGACTGCTCTAAGAATTTTCAGACTCAGGCCAGCCTCAGAAAGCAGCCTAAGCTGCTTCAGGAGTCTTACAATTTATTCATAAGGATGATGGTAACCAGTCTGAATAATATGATTAGAGATTTCTGCCATGATTGCATTTTGTTCAGTACATTCCTCTCCCAAAGAATACATTGTCAGAGACTTGATGCTTCTAGAATTAACAAACAATTTATTCAAACCTTCACAGAAGAAGTTTACTGCTGGGGTGTAATGAGTCTCTTATTTATACTCTGGCTTTGTGGAAGTCTTTATGCTGTCCCCAGCATGGAATGCCCATCTGAATAACCTGCTGGAAAATACCAGTGGAGTGGGGTTTCTGGACAATTAGAAATGTGTCATAAGAATACAGACTTTATGGCATGGAAGGTACTCCTCTAGACATTACTAATGATTCCAGAGTTCTAATACTAATAAATTAGATTTGAAAAATATGTGTAATGATCTGGTTATGATTACAGGACAGGTAGGTGTATTTTTGATAACTATAGTCTGCCCAGCATTACTACTTTGCTGGAAATCAGAGTATCAGACCTCTGGCAATTCTTTGTATGGCTTCCTGAGCCTGCACAGTAGTATCTCCACTGCCTCTGTGAGATTAATTACCCAATATGTACTTGTGATGTGATCATACAATTATTTGGGTTGACAGGCCCAGCAAAATAATATCAATCTTCCCAAGCAATGGCAGAAGCAGCATGAATAGGGACAGCCAACATAGTTCAATCTTCCTTGGCTGCCAGAATGGTGGGAGGTAGACCACTGGCACCTGCTGCCTGTTAGAGGAAGTAGCTTTTAATTTTGAGTAAAAGATTAACAATTTACTCTAGGATGTAAAAGTGTATACTGAGAAATTCTATTCAATAACGAAACTTTTGGAAGAAGTCTATTGTGTTGATTCATCTCTTCTGATAAAGGACATCTTAATACTGAATTGTATCTTTTGTTAATATTTAATGTGAGTCAGGCAACACCAGTGTGAATTTGCATTCATAATTCCTTTCTGAAAAGATAATTTGACATGCCCTCCTTTTTCACTTTGCTATGTATTCAGCTTTAGTTGCAAAGATCATTTACTGTGCTAATGCCTTTCCCCTTCAAAACTGTGCTTGCCATGTCTCATGATGAATACCCATTTGTAAACAAAGTAGTGATGCATTATTATAGCTGAAGGGCATTGTTTTACCTGGATGTAAATTCATCATTTTTTAATGCATCGCAGCTTGATGCTTGATATCTCATCAAGCACTCTGAAAGCTTTGTTGACACAGATTGATGATTCAAATAATTAACTTAATAATGGCATCAGCAAGTGGAGGTTAGTGTTAACCAGAGAAAGAGCAGACCAAGTTCTTCTCTAGAGTGTGCCTAATAAAGTCAAAGGAGGTAGGTTTGGGAGGTATTTATTGGAAACAATTTATTTGATCCCCATTTTTTTTCATTTTCTGAGCTAATTTTAGGAGTCTAGCTATGCTGCATTAACTACTCTGTGGACAACAAATGGAAGCATGTTTTTTAAAGAGGTTATGTTCTGTTATACTTTATAAATAATTTTCCTTTCTCAGAGTAGTTTCAGAAAAGCTAATAATTTGTGAATATTTTGTTAGAGGTCAACTAGAGATAGCTACTTCTCAGCTGTTAACTACTACACCTCACCTGAGACATGGTGTATATATGGAGATATGGTAACTACCATGTACATACTTCTGGTTTGCTCTAATGTATAGTAAAATCTTTGTTCTCTGTTGTTTTTATAACTTGTCTAACTAGAAAAGCTTTCCTGTTCTAGCATTATCTATCTCAATCCATCTCTGTGTGGACCTAGGAATTCACAAATGAATATATGGCATGATTTAAATTCAGACTGAACAAGTAACAATTGTCTTAAGGAAGATCTTCTGCTGTAGATTTGATGGATTCTAGAAGACTGCAACCTCATTATTATATCCTTTGTTATCAATCTTTCTGATAACAACCTATCAGAAAACTCAGCACCTAACAGAATTCAAAGTAATAACTCTTAAATCTAGGGAACTTAGTTCTGTGATGGTTTAACAGGGGTCTAATGTCTTGTGCCAACTGATGTAATTGTACCTGGCAAACAGTGCAGGGGAACTGCCAGTTTCAAGCTGGAGACTGACAGATGAGTAGCTTTTCTTTCTGAAGTGAGCCAGGTGCTTGGAGTTAGATGTAAGGGGCTTAAGTATTGCCTTGAAGCTAAGCTGTTTCATCCTCTCTTTGATAGTAATAAATGAGAGAAATTCATGAGTCAGATGACTATAAAAGTAACCTGGATCCAAAGATGACACCTGCCACCATCTGTCTGCCTCTTTTTTCTTTTTTTTTTGAAGTTTTTGTCATTTTCTTGTAACATGGATAATTTCTACATCCTCATCACTCCCTTCCTCTAACAGATTTTTTTAAAGTCAGATTTGGAACAAATTCTTCAGATATTTCACAGCAGCTGATATGTCTTTAATGGTACAGTTAATGTTCCCATGTTAACACAAATCCTTTTCCACTTGTACATCTGGCACCACACAAAAAGCGTGAGTGCTTTAGCTAAGTAATCTTCCTACCTGTAAGGTATGACTACCCACAGACAACTGTTTATATTTTCCAGGTCTGTTGCATGCATCAATGACCTTGCAGTTGTAATTTACTTGCAGGAGCAACAAAACCTTGTATGTTAGATGTCAAGGTACTTTTCACTACCTTAGGAATACTGATTTTAGTACAGTTGTTAACAAATAAAAAAAACACTGGTACCATTTCTTGTATTAAGATGCTAGGTATGCTCAGTATAGGCTTGTTTTTGAGAGAAGCAAAAATCAGATTAAAGTAATTCTAAAGAAACAGACTGTTAGAAGTGATACAACATGCAAATGAAGATGATGATACTCCATATATAATGCATTTGTTTGCTTAAGCCTAATACATTAACAAAAAAGAACAAAAAAAAGCTGAGGAATGGAGGATGGTGACCAGTAAAGATCAGGGATAAAAGAAGAGGAACTACCACAGAGCTACATACAGCCAGATAAACTGGAGGTCCAATTGTGCTCCTAAAGTATGATAAGCTGTAGGGAAAACAAGAATGGATACACAAATTTGTATTTTAAATTCATTTTTCTGAAAAACTTTCATTTCTAAATTAAATTCTTTTCTACTGCTCATGACTTCTGAAAAGCAGTGAATCTAAGCTGAATCTGAAGAGGTAAATGGGAACAAATCTTTATCTTCTTTTATAATCCAAGAGTAAGGATTAATTCAAGAAAACAAGTTTGAACTTAAAAGAGAATATTTTTATGAAGGACATAATTAATGTGTTGAACTCCCCACCACAAGATTAACAATGATGTGATAGCAGCAGACACAAAAAAAGCATGTATTTAATGAATGCTGTTATGCTAGATAGAATATTAAAATATATTTTCATAGATGTAAAGCAATTAGAAAATTGCTAGTCATATCAGATGTTCTGACAAAGCAAAAAAAGCATGCAAGTGAAAATGAAGTAATACTATATCCCCTTTTTCAAACATCACTGTTATTACAACTGTTATGCAAAACAAATTGTGCACCACAGTTCAGAATCTGAGGACTTGAACTTTTATTGTGCACCTCTTAGTTAAGATCTCTCCCTCCCTTCAGCCCTATTCCTTTTCTAAGAAAAATGTGTACATCTTGGATTTCTTCCAGTCAGTTCTGCTGTGTATAGTAGTCGGGTGAAGATTTGTAAATAGTGAATGCATAAGATAAAGTGGTGTCTTTGGCAGGCAAAATTAATTTTGTGATGCATGGTCTGGAATACACAACTGTTCTAAACATCAAAAAGTATTTTCTTCAAACATTGCTCAAATTGAATTAATGAACAGAAGTAGAACAGCTAAATATTCTGTCCACTAGCTAAATAATTTTTTCCACTAGCATATGCACATGAACCTTTTCGTTTAGTTTGATGAAAATGCATAGTCCCTTTTAAAGAAGGATGTGTGCCCAGCCCTCAGCCAGCAGATTGGTGCAGCCCAAGCACTGCCAGTTGGGAGGGTATGTTTTACAGACTGGGCTGTAAAGAATCTCCTTTGTCCATGAGATTTGTGTAGAAAACTGTAGATCATCTTAAAATATCCTAAAGGTATGATGATATCAAAGCCACCACCAAAAAAAAAAAAAAAAAGAAATTTTCAATGTGGTAAAGTTCTTAAGTACAAGTATTCTAACATTGACAAAGAGATATCAGGCAATGTGAAAAGTTAGTTTCAAGCTCAGCTTAACTGAAAAATCTTTCTTTTGATTTTTTTTTTTTAATGCGTACAACCCCTGTGCAATTTGTTTAAACTCTGCTGGAGTATTTGATGTTGGCCACCATCAGTTCCTTTAGAATAATAGATAAATAGGGTTTGGCATACCAATTCTTCTGACAGACTAGCTTATTTTACTTCTGTAGCTTGCTGTTTTAAGATTAGTGCCACGTGTGATGATAAGCTTCTCAGTAGATGCTCATTAGGAAACCTCTCTTTTCTGTGAACAGAATCAAGAAAAGGAAGTACATGTAATGGTACATCTACTTCTAGGCTAACACAGTTAAGGACAAAGTTACTTCTTCATTTTAAGTGACTAGGTCTAAACAGAGCTAGATGTGTCACTCATAGATTACACATTATTTATGTAATAATTACAGGTTATTTCCATACTCAATGATTTTTATTATCACCAAAAATTGAAATTTTCAATCTAGGACTATACAGATGCAAAGCGCTATATTGTTTTATGCAATATATTGTTAAAAAATAGTTGGAATTAACTTTTAACAGGAAGTTGGAATTAAAATGTCTGCTACTAGTTTACACTGAGAAGACACCAGTAGTACAAAACATATTATGCCATTTTATAGACAGAGCTATAATGAAAACATTGCTAAAGCAATGAGAGTTGCCAGCTACTGATGAGATTCGGGAGAAATTCTTTAACAGATGTTTCCCACATCAAACAGATACTTATCCCTTGATTACCATGATCTTGAGAATTCATTACTTGATTCAATGATCAACATCTCTTCATCAGTCCCATAAAAAAAAAATCTTCCAATAGGTTTTTCCTTCCCCACAGCAGCTAATAAAATATATTATGGCTTTAAGTCCCTTATGGTGAAGTTGTATTACAGCATTGTTGTGTTCATGACATAATTAGGATCCTGTCAGCACATCAGTCATAAACTGATGAATACACATCTCATTTCCTTTGCCATTTAAAAACCTACTACCCTCACAGTGACTACTGACTACTGTACTAAAGGCTGACATGACCACGAGTACTTCTTTAAAATTTCAACTGCTGTCCTCCAGGATTATTTATTATTATTTACTGCAAACTTAGTTCAAAGAGCTTCCTTTGACAGCCAGAATTAGTTATTTTTAAATGTCCCAAACATACAATGCAATGAATAATATTCCATCTGGATAGCCTCTTCCTTTAGCTGGAAGTTTCATCATTAAACTTTGTTTAGACACCTATCAAGTAGAGATATCAAACCCTTTCTAGAATAGGTAGTCATCACCTAAAGAAAAAAGTAGCAGGTTATACCCTGCCTGCAATTAGCAAGAAAATAAGTTTTGAGATACTAAACAAGTCTGGAAATATGGAGGGTCAAATGAACACTGTGAACACAATACCCAGTTCTATTTGTTTCATCTTCTTTACTTTATAGAAATCTTCAAACCTAGGTCACACTAATAATATTTTTGTATCTATAACATATATACTTCATTCCTAAAAAAACTTGCTTGTCTCACAGAACATACATTGTGTATATAACACCACTGTACAGTGAAGTACACTCATTTTTACACACAAAATAGCTTGAAATGAGCTGCAGCAGACAATGAAAAGAAATTCTTGCCAAGGAAATGTGAGATGTCCCTTAATTTTTGACATTATTAGAAATGTTTAGAGTTATGTTGTAGCTTTTTTTCAAATTTTAAATCTCTTCAGTTTTCACTGTTTTTCATAAGGAAAACAGCACAGCTCAATTAAAGTTCTACTGCTTTTAATTTCCTTTAATATTTATCCTGTTAGTATGAATAATAACTCAGTATGAATAATAATCCCAAAAGGCTTGATTTTTTTTGCTATACATCCCATGCTTTAGTTTCTTATGAGTGGGATGAAAGTAACCAGCATCTCAGGCCAAGAAAAATGACTTCTTAAATAGAAAGAAAATCTTTATAATATGTATTTTTTAATTCAGTTAAAGTTTTTTGTTACTTTTCATAGGTGAGTCAGGAGTAATAATTCAATTGAAATCAAATTTTTCAGCATACATATGGCATAAAAAAACCAAACTCCTTGATTATCAATGAGTATTTCTTTATAGTAACCTCATTTAGTCTGGAACACAAGAGAGAGCAAATCATTGAATAACTGGATAATTCCAGCAAAACTGTTTTTTATAATTGTATCCTGGGCAACAATGAAATTGAACATCTGAACTTAGCCTAGCAGCTTAAAACCTATGCTTCAAAAAATATCACCTTGCCTACCCCTTCCACATAAATCATAGAGTGCCACCTTGCCTGTGCAGCCCTTACTTTCTCAACTGCTAGAAATTGCTGGCATCATTAACTCACTTCATATTATGCCATTTCTCTTTCTGCTGAAGCTGTCATCACCTCATTTTCTCCTGCATCCCCTGGTTTGACAGATGCACTTGCAGTAACACTTTTCTGGCTTTTGACTTATTCAGATTCTGCTATATTGCCAGCTTCCTCCTGAGAGCGCTGCTGGATCAGGAGCGTGCTTCCTACGCTTGCACATAGAACTGAAGCAGAGTTCTAAGCACCACAAGAGCTGCAGAATTGTGTCCAACAGTTAGGCTGCTTATTTCCAGCTTAACACATGCTGTGCAGATTTATCCATGATTTACAGAAACAACAGATTTTCCAAGGGAAATGCATATAGCCCACATTGCTGTGGTCTAGACATCTCTGTCTCATTGACAGGGAGAGGGAACGTGCCTTAGCTATACGCATTCCACACAGAACATTACACATGAAGTACATTCCCAGCTTCTGAAAAATAAAGCAGATTTTTATTCTGTGTTGTTTCTACGTGCCTGTTTTTTAGAGCTGGTGATTATATGTATTCTTTTGTGTACTTTACAAGACCTTATATAAAACTGGCATATAACAAATGAGTTTCAGTCTTCTTTCAAAAATAATTCTTAAACAGGAAACTATAGTGGTGATTGCAGCATGGATAGATTAATATGGAATCCTATAAAACCCCTAAAAAACTGCTGATACAACAGTCTTTCAGTAAGGAATTTAAGGAGACTTAATTAAGAAACACCCCACTGTTTCTAGAAAATCTTATAATCAAATAAGTTTTTTGACATTGTTAGACCATATGCAATTTTGTCTAAAAGCTACTCCTAAAAATATGAAGTAAATTAATCCACCTGAAAAATCTAAAAAAGTTGCTACCAGTATCAAGTTGGAGTGGCTGCAGAGGGGCCTGTCAAATTCCAGTCAGCTCCTTTCACTTTAATACTTTAGAAGTGGTCAAAAATTACTATACTGATAAAAGGTATACTGATATTGACAGGTAAATATATAGAGCACTGTAGTTTACTCTTTTGCTTGAAAGCCGAACCACAGTTTCTAGTACCCTACCTCCTCATCCCTTCTAAAAAGGAAACCCTGATGTAGTTGTTACTTCTCTGAAGCTGCTGAGTCTTTAATTGCATGTAAACAGTGTTTCAATGTGTGGCTCATACAAAAATATATGTAATTACAATCTGTAAAATAACCCAAACATGGCTACAGGCAAAGAGAAACTGTTTTCATAAATTGCTCTTATCTTCTTAATACTTGTCTTTGTTTATAATCTGCTCTTATTTCTAGTCTAGCTAGGATCCTAGAATTATTTCTATGCAATAACTGCCAATTCAATTAGCGGTCTGTTTACTCCCTCTTCCAGATCATTAATGAAGATGTTAAGTAAAACCAGTTCTAACACTAATCCCAGGGTGCCTTGGCAGACACTTCTCCTCACAACATAATTCATCATACCCTTTGTCTGGAGATTACTTGGATGATATAGCTGATGTAAAAGAATGCTGCCCACCTGTTTGGCTATGTTATCCACAGGGAACATATCACATCAATTACAAGAAAACTTCACTGATTTTATATCTGCTTCTTGCTGCAAGCCAGAAAATGAAGAGTATTGACAAGGTTCTAGAGAAGAGCTCTAAATTTTTTGGTTCCTGATACTTGAGAGACAGCAACCAGATCACTGGAAATGCTCTTCACAGAACAACATTTCTACTTTTTTGAAAAGAAGACTCACTAATTAACAGAGGTAGAGAGATGCAAACTCCCAGGTTAAAGAAAAAAAAAAAAACCACGAAAAACCAAAAAAACCCAAACCAAAACAACAACAACAAAAAAAAACCTAAGAGAAAGCAACTTTTTTAATGAAAGTGCTCCTAAACCAGAGCATATTAAGCTGAAAATCATCTTCCTTTGAATCTTTGATAGCAAATTCTATTTAGCTGAAGCTAAACTGTATTTAAATTACTTTCTACAGAGACTTCTACAGATGGAGAATTCTATGGATAATTTTCCATCCCAGATAATGATCTATATAATGTTGCTACTCACGTGGCATCACCAACAGTTTTTCAGTAGTTGAATCTGCTGGTGCATTTTTCCTTGCTGGCAAATCAACATACAGATGGTTAAAGCAAGGTCTTTTCCCCTTTGAAAAAATAAATTAAAAAATAAGGCATTTAGTGATCATTGTGAGTTTCAGCAGTTTTAACTCTATTTGTATAAGTAACCTCTATGGTTAGTGCTATATAATCTCTATAGTAGAAGCCATAGTGGAAGCTTCTCACTAGCACAAAAAGAGTCCAGGGGCTCCACATTTTAAAACAGCAGTCTGCTTAAACCCAAGATTACTGCAGGCAGTATTCTTACTGTGTAATTTCATTATTCAGATATTATTTATGGTATTTGTGGATATAAATCCTATAAATGTGTTTCTGAAGTCCAGTATGAGGCTTTGTTTTATTTTATGAAGTTTTTTCAGTTTTCTTCATCAGATTCTATTTAGTATTAGCCAACATTAACCTTTCTCTAGTTACTCCAGTGTCTACAACCTTTTACAGTGATGGCACTTTTATTCACTGATATATACAGCCTCTTTTATTTTTTTTTATTTTTCACTAGATCTGACTTAAAATGGGTGATACAACAGGTACAGTCCACAATTACATATCAACAATCCTCCTTTATGTGTGATGGGCTACACTTTAAATAAAAAAAATCTCACCATTATCACCATAAATCTGCATGAGGGAACTAAAGCCAAAGGCTGAAACACAGTAGAGAGAGTTCAAAATACCTGAAGGCAAAAGGAATAAATCATTCATAGTATTGCAATGTTGTAAACCCTTACACTGAAAAAGTGCATTCTAAAGAAAGGTTTTATCCTTTTTGAACTTTCTGGTACTCCTGTCAAACCTCTTCCTCCTCAAGTTCCATCAGGTTATATTCTGCTAGATAACCTTGTTGCTAAAGCAACCCCCAAAACATCAAAACTCACAAACTCACAAAACATCAGAAACATTTTTGCACAGAAGCTCTTACTGCTGTAGCAGTTTAATCAGCAACTGCTTTTGACAGTCCTCAGCTGTCCAACAGCTCTTAGATACAGTATTTCATTATCAGCAGAGGAAAAAAGAAATAAAGTCTGAGTTGGCAGCATGAGCACAATACGATTTAGAATTTGTTTGAGTAACAAAGAATTTCACACAGAATTCAAATCTACAGCAAGAGCAATCTGGTTGACGAAGAATGTAGATCTCAGACTCACAGGAAATAAGCAAATTGGAAGAAATCTCTGCTCAGCTAGTCCCACTCAAAGCAAGGCAATATTCAAAGTGAGATCAGGTTCCATAGAGTTTTACCCCAAGAGTACTCTCTTAGGGTGGAGATTTCACATGCACCCTGGACAACCTACTCCTGTTCTTAACCTCTTTTCATGTTTATTTATTTGTTTGTTTTAATCTAGAAAAATATTTCTGGTCCTGAATGTGTTGCATCGCCTCTTGCCCTTTTGCTGTGAGCCTCTGAGAAGAGCCTCTGCATCCTTAACAACTTTCCTTTTTCTTAAGCAGGTGAAGACAGAAATCAGAGAAGTGTAGAAAGCCCTGCCTCTCTCTTCTGCTAAGCAAACACTGCTCTCTCAGCGTCTTGCCATCCAGCTCCCAAACACATTGGTGGAGCTCGGCTGCACTTGCTTTAGTTCGTCAGCCTTCCTGTGTTGAGAAATCCAAAGCTACACACTGAAGTCCAGGTGTGTCTGTGTTATAACTAAGCAGAACCCATCCCTTGCCGTGATGTAACTGAGCAGAACCCACGGTTCCCGGTGACATGCCAAAGCCGGACCCACGGCTCCCGGGGAGCTGCAGCCGTGTCACAGCGCGGCAGCCCCGGGTGCCGTTCTCCCGCATGGCCACACGGGCGCGCTGCCGGCCCGCGCTCCCCGTGCCCGCGGGCCGCTCCGCCGCCGCACAAAGCCCCGGCCGCCACTTGTTGCGTGGGGTTATTCCACCCCAGGAGCTGGACTTTGAAAAAGAAGCATCCTCTCGCTTCTGTACTAGTCCAGGAGTCCAGGCTTCTTTGTTTCTGACTTTCCTCACGTCTAGAAAATACACTACATCTATTCACTCTGAAACCCAGCAAGTCATTTACCAATTCTCCTCCTTCACGCTCACATTTGTTTTCTTTTTTTGCTTCCTTCTAACCCCCTGAGGGATAAAAAAAAATATCTTGGCTGGCCCTTCTCTGCTTTCCTCACTTGAAAGCCAGGAATGAAATGAAAACCTCAGCTGCAGTAATGATATGCTGCCTCCTTCCAGCCAGGAGGAAAAATCTTTTTCAAATCTCCGCAAGGACAGGCAGAAATTCATAAAGAGCTAAAGCTTTTTACCCTACATCAAAACCTTCTCTAGTCTTTACCAAACTCAGCAAGATCTAGCCTTTCCTTCCAAATTGTTACCCTTGACTAAGGCTCAAGAATAAAGTAGTGATTGTAAGCCCTTTGGGACAGTCAGGAAGCTGGACATCACTTTTTGGTAAAATGAGTACTTTGGAAGACAAAAATAGAAATAAAGTTCATTAAATGGGCATTCACATAACTTTCATTAGCCAAATCGAGTTCTGTTTTCCATTCTTTCTTGTTGATAGGGTTGCAAGTAATAAATATATGTATGGAAGGCATCCAGTTTTGTTTAATTCATTTGCATTGTCTGAGGAGCAATGAATCATGTCAGAGATTTAAAGGGATTACTGATAGAGAAGAGTGTAACCTTTCTTCCAATACAACAGCTGTTCTGAAAAATTTCCATAATAACAGTTGCTTTTAATTATATAAAGAATTGCAAAACCTTTTTAGCTTCATATCAATAATGCAGCTTTGATTCAAAAGTTGCTAAAGAGATAATCCTCGGTCTTTTTTGTCATGGCCAGTTTGTGAATAGCAATGATTTAAAACCCAATGTCATCATTTTTTTTTCAAAGGAAGGAAAGAATAGTCTTTATTTCCTTGGAACCTGGACTGAAAATTTACAAGTGATGCTTGGAAAACATTCTTCCCATATGATGCCTTCAAGAAATGCTACTGATCCCTAAACAGACACATGTAAAATAAAAGTATTAGAAGTATGGTAAGATATGAGGAGAAAAAAATATTTTAAAATATCCAGTCAAACATTATTGATAAGAATAAATCATAAATCTCTATATCTAGAATTGGTGTGTTTTACTAAAGAAGGATTATTTTTAGTAATTTTCAGGGCCCTGCCAAGTCAGTAAAAATTGTATTTCTTTATCTTCCACTCTTTCTGCTTCTCTCTGTGATTAAGTACTGGCCTCTGACTGCTTAATGCTTATTCATTCCTCATTTTCTGGGCAGAACACTAGCTTGTGAAGATAATTAGAGACCCCTGCTATTCCTCCTAAGTCTTGAATTTTCAGACTAATTAAAATGGAGTGCTGCATATACACATGCAGCTGATAAAGGCTTATAGCAAGGTACTAAGAATCATACTATTTGTGTCACAAAAAAGAAAAAAAAAGTAAAAACTCATTGCATCTGCTAGGATGGAGCAACATTTTTGCTATGTCGTGGTCCTCTTTTGTGGTTTAAGAATAGTATCCTCCCCTTTAGTACCTACACTGAGACACTCCACTGTCATAGAAGCTATGGAAGCCATGGAAGCCACGGAAGCCACAGAAGCCACAGAAGCCACAGAAGCCATGTCACCCTGACCACTCCCTTTGGCTCAGGACCAGTGTTACCCAACTGCTCCCTCCAGGAGGGACTTGTACCACATTTACTGGAGCAGCAGGGGCCCCTCTCCCTGGGAGAGTCCTTTCCCCTACCCCTGGCAACAACCTGAGGTGGTATAGAATGACCTCTTGGTCCTAGCCATGCCCCCTCCCAGCTACTGCAAAAGGAACCAGAACATCCTTACTGTATTTTGCCCAGCCACTTATCACTTACTTGGTTCTGTTATTACAGCTTCATGAATCTTCTAATACTATCTGTGCTTTTGAATGAGTATTATCCTAATATCTCCCAATATGGCATTCAAGTATAACATTTAACAATGAAGAAAATATAGTAAATTCTTCATCAGGATCATATTCTCCTAACTTCTTTTATTTTTCCTTGTTAATCTTTAATGTAAAGCATGCAGCATAAGTGAATAAACCTCAGAGCAGTGCACATATAAATGCAATATAGGCAAGAAGGCTACAAAGAATTTTTCTGCCTCCCTCCAGGTACCAATTTTCTCCTTTAATCTCTTTTAGCATGTAGATAGCCTAGAAGCACTGCTGGACATTTATCTTAAAGATCTTCAAGACTTCACTGTTTGAATAAACTACTGCAAGCTCTAAATGTTTTCTTTTCTCCTCCAGACAGGTGTAGTAACTTTTATTTAATTTGGGATGAGCCAATATCCATCAACAAAACAAGGAAAACTACTGGCCCTGAACTGTGTCTCAAGATGCAGTAAAGTTATGAGCAGTGTTCATAAATTGCCAAGAAGGTTGTACTTATCCCACGAATATCTAGCTTCAGTAAGATCTGCTGTCCCCACCCTGAGGCAGTTGCACATTGCTGTCATATTGTTTCTTCAAATGAAGTTAAACTATGACTGCAAATTAGATTATGCCACTCTGAATGGGTAGAGGCATCTATGCTGACAGATTTGAGTATCTAAAAGCAGCAAGAGTATGTATCTGGGAAGTGAGTAAGAACCTTTAAGGAGTTACAGACTTGAGTAGAAACTTATAAAGTAACTTTTTTTCTTCTCAATTATTTTCCAAACATTTTATTTCTGAATTTAAGTAGCATCCAAGTCAATTCTACTCCAATACAAATCTATAATTTAAACATTGCAAAAGATCTTTTCTCCTTTGGATATAATATTTTGAGAAGAAATATTCAGGAAAGAAATTTGAAATGCATAATTTGTGTGCTACAGAGAGCATCTCTGAACAAATTCATATATTTTTTGATCTTTCTTTTTCTCCAGTTTTGCCCTCTAACACAAAAAACCCTCGCTTAACTAAACTCCCAGCTTCATATCATCGGTGAACTTGCTGTGGAGACATTCTAATCCTTCTGCCAAGTCTTTTCCTAGGAAGCTAACTTTGTGCTGTAGCCAATTTTCTCCACCTAGAATGTGCTCACAAATCAAGACTCGATACTATTTTGTCTATACCTCATACATAGGTGGAATTGTTTAACTACCTCTACATGTCTTGTTTTTGGTGTGTGCTCCAAGAGATTTAGTTTCTCATAATGATCACATGGTCAGCTTGAACAAAAACACAGTGAGGAGTGTAGTCTCACTTGGATCAGTCTCTGCAAGTCTTCTCCTGCTGGCTTAGAATTGTCACACAGGAAGGAATATATGCAGGTTCAAAGCATTGTATATGGTTTGAAGCAGCATATGGACTGTTGATCTCGTGTCACCAAAGGAACTGTCATTTTTACTAGTTTACTAGGTACTCTGATGGAGGAAGAAGAGGAATCTTTTGGTAAAACATTTCTCTTCAATAAAAAAAACCCTAAAAAGTAGATGGATACTGAATACTTAAGAATATAACTTATTAATAACACCATTAAAACATTAATAACACCATTAAAAGAGATTCACTTCCAACAAGCCAAAATTAAATTCATAATCTCACAAGTCCCTGTCACAATTAATGGCAAGATCATAGCCTTAGATCAAAATATGCTTCCAGAGGTAATTCTATTACAAAACATAAAGTTTGAGGTGGCTATGTTCAGAAATCATATGTTGAAAATTATATTTGGTAATTTCAGGCTAATGTAAATGATCAAATTAAATCTATCACCTTGGTCATAGTCATAGCTCTAGTGAAAAACAAAGCATGTTATGCAAAGAAAAAGCATTCTGATAAGAGGAACAGCTCAGAATGGTGTCTTTTCTAGTCTACTGCATACTTTCTCAGGAAAGCAATTTTCTCCACTTCCCAGGGGAAGGAGGCACCACTGATTGGATTGCTACAGCAGCTAAAAGAAGCTGCCACATTCTCTTTTTTGAAAAAAGAAAATAATTGCTTTGCTTGGATTTCTAACCAAAGGAACTGTTTCACTGCAATGAATACAGACTGCAGAGGCATCTAGGAAACTCCATTGGCACTTCCAGACAGTACCCGGCTCAGCATACAACTGAGTCATGTTCTCTGACACAACTCTCCCCTTACACTGCACAAGGAAAATAGGTGACTGCTGGAAGGTTGTCACCAGGATATCCAATAGAAGGAACTACTATTGTTTCCTGTGTGGCTAATGGAGTAAGAGACCTAATGAAGCCCCTGCTCTAAATCACTGTCTGGTGAGGTGTCTACCTATTGCCACTGATTACATAGAGAGTTCACAGTTTCCATTACCTTAGATATATAATATAGTTGATAGATCTTGATTATCACTGAATTTTAGTGCATATGAATAGCTTGCCTGTCTCTTTTTAATCTTAACTTCCTTCCTGTGTATTTAATCCTTAGGTCCGAGCAGCAGAAAAATTCAGAGAGATTATTTCCACTTTCCACCCCCACCCCCTCTCCCCACCAGCAAGGTCCAAGAAATTAATACAGTATGAAAGTCTCTTTGGAAAGCAGTATGATCTTCAGTGTTTGAAAGCAATCCATATCTAATTCCTGACTGAAAATGGCAAAATTACTCTGCTGAAAACTAACATGTCAAACTAGCCCACGTTGTCAAAGGTGTTGCATTTTTTATCTCTAGGTTAATCAAGGATTGTTACAGAGATAAAAAGCTATCTTTTCTGAAAGAGTGGTGTTTTATTTACAGCCCAGTCATTGACAGGTGAACCTGTCATACTCTTAATTGCTATGCAGGGAAATTCTGATAATATTGTGAACAATATTGAAAAAATAGTAATTTTTAAAAATATAATTGCATACATAATTAAGCAGTTTAGGGGTTTTTTGCATCCTATATCTGTCTAATTCTACAGCATGCCCTCTCTGGAAATTTCAAGCACAATATATAGCTCTATAAGTATTTTTCTTTCTTCTTTAGTATATGTATTGAAATGCTAAGAATATGCTTATCTGTGACCAGTTTTAATAGGTAGAAATTAGGACAGAACTCCTAAGTCTCAACTATCCCTTTTGCTTCCAAACCATTAATCCATTAATTACTCCATTTTGAAAACATACTCCATTTTCAGTGAGAATGGTATGGAAGTTTTAGTATGCAGCATTTTAGTATGGCTGCAACAATGAAATAAATGCAAGAAGCTCTCATACTAAAGCTGTTATTCCCAACTTGGTTAATAATTTTATACCAATACTTCACTGCAGTTCCCCAAGAATCTCCTTGATCTCTACCTTTACAATAACTGCAGCTGTAAAAACAAAGCTACAATAGTACGGGCTTCTTTTGTAAAGGAAAGCAGGACCTCTCCACCAATAAAAGAATCTAAACACTCAAGGTATTATTTATTTTCAGATAACTGACAAAAAATAATTTGACTATGTGTCCATATCAACTATGCATGACCCTGAAAAATCACTGGCAGACCAGGAATTTATAACCAGAACACATTCCCTGGACAGTGCAACTATTTGGATTAATTGCATTAAGAGACTTAATTTTGAAGGATTTGGGAATGTTTTTACAAGGTTTAGGAAGGATTTCATTGGGATTACATGATGAGCAATTTTGAGTGTGCTTAACTGTTCACATTAACTCTCCAGGCAGCCACGAAACAGATCAGTCATCCACTGATCATTAATTCTTATACAAGATTTTGTCATCATAAAGGGAATATCCTTGTAGTTCACTGTAAACTTCAACCAGCCAGTAGAAAAAAAAACTCCTATGGTTTAGCAAGGATCTCAGTGCTGATGTTCTTTGTACTGCTGGGTTTAAACAGAGTGTGCTTGTACTCTCCATATTTCTGTTATCTCGTGTTGCCTTATTTGATTTAAAATGATATTTAAGTTGGCCTATATTTAAATTGATCTCTATTTGCCATATGACAATATTCCTTGCCAACATCACCTTCAAAGCTCTAGTAATTGCAAATTTAACTTAGGCATTTAAACTGAGCACCAATGTCCTAAGATTAAGATATTAATTCAAGGGAGAAAATATGCATAAACTAAAAAGTTTTAGCAGTTGGATGTTGGTAGCTCTACTTGCACAAATTAGCCACATCAATACAATACAATCATTTGTAGGCCAAATGTCCTGTTACATCAACTGGGATAACAAGGCAGAGAATTAGGGCTTTTATATAAATTCTGGAAAACTAAATTTAAAAAAAGAATTATATCTTTTATCTTTTTATAATTTATCTTTTTATAATTCTGGAAAACCTAAAGTTTTAGAAAGAAATGGACTTTTCTGTGTTTAATTTTTTCTTAATAAGAAAAGTCAATTCTACTCCAATTACTGCAGTACCAAAATGTGAGTCCAATGCTGAGCACACTGTTCTGTTGTATGCTATTATCTGAAGGTAAATTTGGAAATGCACAAATAAACCAAGAAACTATGCCTGCAAACACCACTGGGAAAATAACAGAGGCAGCTGTGCATAGAGCTCCAAGAACACGGGACAAATTTATGAGCATATGTAGATTTATTTAATTTTTGTTTTTAAAATAGATTTTACCTTTCACTGCAGATAATTTGTCCTATTTGCTATATCAATTATTTTGCAGTAGAACAGTCTGATTTTGTTGATGCAAAGGCAGACAGGAAGTGAAAAAAATAGTCAAATGTTAAACTTATACTTGAGTGAGATTTACTTGCTTGTTTATTTTTTTGTAATTTGCACATTTAATTACCTGTGGGAGAGATTCTTGTCGACATTGGATTTTTTCAAAATCAAAATAAGGTGTGAACAAATTCTGATGGAATTATCTGCCAAGAAATGTTAAATTCTAATACAGAATTCTGGAATAAATTTAATGAAGTTTTTATTCTTTTATATTTAAAACTTGTCTTGTAGCCTGGGAACTTCAGTGTTGAAACTGAATGGCAGCAACTGAGATTTCCTGACTCAAGGAAATACTTCGACAAAAGCAGCTAAGACTATTCTATTTAGGATGCTGTAAAACACAAACAGCTGTATATTTCTCACTTGGCTACACTATTGGATCACTAAAAAATTTTATCAGCAATAATATTGCCCAACAACTGTTCTTCATTCAGCTGTTGTCATTTAGGTACTTTTACCAGTAAACTATCCCGATTTAGATTTCAGCACTGGTCATTTGCTTCAGAACACTCAGACTGGTATATTACAGTGCTATTACCTCTCTTCCCTTCGTTGCAGATATATTATTAAATGTTTTTATTATAGCAAGGAAAGTTCTGTATGTTTGTCACCACCAACCACTTTAATATGAATCTCACCAACAACAGATTGTGCATACCTGGAATTCAGCTTTTAGTGGAATAAAAGTGCATGCAAAAGGTGACTTAATGCAGAATGTCTTTTTAAAATTCATGTACGTAAGTGGAAAAATAGCTAGAGGACCTAGTTAATGATTGCTGTTGGAACTTCTGATTCATCTGTAGAATTAGACGTGGAATTGAAAACCCACTCTGGTGTAACACACTGCACAAACCATCTACTGAAAAATATCCAGCTATGAAATGAAATCCCATATTATGAACAACATTATATTTGACCGCCAAGTGACAGGAATTATTGTCTGTATTTTTAAGGTACTTTAAATATTAATATAGAAACCTGAGTTATGTATCAATCTAATTGTTTGAAAGAATGGTAAGGCAGAATTCTAGAGCAGCAGAAAAATCCCTTTAGCATGCCATTTTTAACATTGCTGATTTCTGACTTACGATCTTAATTCTCTGACTAAAAATTGCCTTTTTGTCTTGATATTAAAAGATCAGAGCAAAAATGCCACTGAGAAAAAAACCAAAAACTCCACAGGCATTTGCAACAAGGGTAGCACACCCTAGCTTCAGCAGAAAATGTGAATTATATTTTATTTCAACAACCATCATTTAGCCTGATTTATTCACTTCCCTCCATGTAAAAAACAAACAAACAAAAAACAAAACTAAAACCAAAAACAAACATACAAACAAAAAAACCCCCACCACTTTGATTGAACCCAGGTACAAAAGAGGATATGGACTGTGTACCTAAGAACTAACATTGAGAGCTTTTGACCAGTGTGAGTACTGCCTCACAAGCTGGGCATTGGGAAACGGTGTCTCATGTTCTACATTGCAATGCAAATTCTCTGTTTTCTTAGAGCTCGTAGAGTTTATTACGCCTGTTTGTACTTCAAATGTGGCGGGAAAAGGAGTGTTTTACTTCTGTAAACTTGAATTGACTGCAGAAGCCTATTAAATGCCGACTCCTAAAAAGCTGAAATTAATTTCTGATTGTGGATTAAGTCTTGAAAGAAGAGGCACTGCGCGCGTTTTAGACAATACCAGGGAACTATCAGGCTCCAGGGAGGAACCTAGGAGCAGCAGAAGCAGCCATTCAGAAGGCAATAAACAGGAACTACCGGGGCGGGGTCCGGCGCGGCCGTCAGGTGAGCGGGCGATTCGAAGGGCGGGCGGTGGCGGCGGCGCTCGCGG
>JBBMKD010000170.1:36965542-37016929 GCA_037834095.1 Argya squamiceps
GGACAGCGCGTGCGGGCCGCGCGGGGCGGCGGCGCGGTGAGGGCACGGGGACAGGGACGGGGTTAGAGCGGGAAGGGGCACGGCCCGGCCCGGCAACCGGGACAGGGCGGGGCAGCCGCCTCGGGCAGCAGGGGCCCAGCGATTTTGCTCGTGGGTGTCCGCGGTGATAAATGCCGCCAGGTGTGGGTGACAGCAAGTGAGCGGTCAGGAGTACCAGGACACGGGGCTGGCGGTCGGAGCTCCCAGCGGGGTGGTTGGTGTCCCCCGTGCCGCCGCTGCCGGCCGTGGGTGCTGGTGGGTGTCATCAGCGAATACTGTCTGGATTCTTCCTTTAAGTTGTGAAATACTCTTGTCAGCAGCATAATAGGTCTCGGCAGGTCAGATGTGGAAAGGCGATGCTGAAGCTGTGAGCAACAGGAGCTTTGAGGAGTAATGAGGGAAAGCTTTTAGAATCGCTCGTGTTCACTTAGGATAAATTTCAAATTCCGTGTTGCTTGAGGAAACGTTAAATACAAGGGAAATGATTGCAAATCTTACTTATTCATAATCTCCACAGTCCAGGCATGTCCTAGATGCTCTTTAAGGTTCCTTCCAAACCAAACCATGCTATGATTCTAATCGATGTGAAACATGAGAAAGGTACACCTTGACCTGCAGAAAGGAAGCTTTTACTTTGATAATTATTTTTAAAGCAATTTTAATTAGACCAGTTATTTGAATAACGAGTGTGACATTTGCTTTCAGTGTACACAGTGTGTAATTTCCCTACAAGTTTTTATCCTTTCATTGACAGCATAAAATAGTTCACTGGTATAAAGCTGCTGGGACTTGTGAGACCTTGTAGCAGGAGGAGAAATCAGGGTGTCAGTAAGCAGGCCTTGGCAGATGAGTGTGTAGGTACTGTCCTCTGGTTTGATTACAGAGGACAAGGTATCTTTTTTGCTCTTGCTAAGGTGTCTTTTTCTCCATGCCTCATTTTGCTCACCTTTAAGAGACTGTGTGTTGCTTGTGTCCCAATAAGTGTACTAGGTGCCTCCAGGCAGAAAGTTGGGGAATTTTTGCCCGTTTTCAGTGTGTATAAAGCAGCGTAGGAGTTTGTGATTAAGGCACAGTAAGATAGTAATTCAATGAAACAATTTAGGAAAGAATGTGGTTGAAAATACATCTTGTAGTTCACTGTAAACTTCAACCAGCCAGTAGAAAAAAAACTCCTGTGGTTTAGCAAGGATCTCAGTGATAGGTCTTAAGATTAGTCTTTATAGGTTAATATCTTTCAGATAGGTTAATATCTTTCAGGACAGATTTTTGAAGTAAGGAGTTCTGCTCCTAAGGTTTCAAAAAGAAATCTCACTCCCTCAAATAGATTTGTTTTCATCACTTTATGCAGTAAAAGTCATCTCAGGGCAGCCTCTATTCATTGGAAAATGACCAACCTAAGGCTCTTGGACTTTTCAGATTTCACAGGGGCTGCTCACCATGGCCAAAGACTTGGCTACTGCTGAAGATTACACTGTTTAGTAGAGTTTGTACTATGATGACTGTAAGGGTTTGCATGATACCAAAGAGGTATGAATTTAACTTCAAATATTTGAAAAGACAAGTTAGTTTTCCATCTCAGTCATTTCTTAATCTGGTTTATTTTAAACAAACCTGAACTACTTAAAGTTAAAATAAACTTTGTTGCACAGTAACAGACTCAAATACCTTTATTGGAAAGCCTGATCTATTTACATGGGAGCAAAATTTTGCTTTCCTCATATTTTGATAACAGGCAAGGTAAGTGATGTTATGCAAGAAATATTTTTACTTTTCTACTTGACAGAATAATAACCATAAAACTCTAAACGTATATCATTTCAAGGTAATAATACAGTGGGAGATTGCATAGGGAGTAGCTCTGAAATGTCACTAACTAGCAGAAGTCTGGCTGATTTGCCAGAGTTGCTTTAATCAGTATTTGGATTGGAGTGCTGTGATTGAAGCACGGATATGTGTATCTGCCTTGCAGTCAGGGCTGTGATGACAGTGAATGTTGGGGTGCTAGTCAGGAGGACCTTCACAGGCTGAGAAAAATGGGCTGGTAGAAAGTCAAGTTCAGCATTTGCAGGACTTGCAGAATCCTGCACTTGAAACAGAAGAGTGTCATGGGACAGCACAGTTCTGGCTGCTGCTCAGATGGGAAATGGCTCTGCATCAAACAAGCACCTAGGCTCCTGGTAAAGCTGACTCCATGTCACTGGCATGCCTTTCCAGGGAAGAGGGGCAGCCCCATGCTGGGCTTCGCAGGTTGAGGACAGTGATTCTTAGCTCTCTCTGATCAGCACTTGTAAGGCTGCATCTGAGTTTCCAGCTCCCCAGTAATAACAAGATAATAACGTACTTGAGTGAGTGCTCTGGTATGATTATCAGGGTGAAGCACATGGTGCTCAGGCAGAAGCTGATAGAACCGAGGTTTTATTGCTCTCCTCAGCTACCTGTAAGGAGAGTATGGAGGAGACAGAGCAAGGCTCCTGGTGGACATGCACAGTGGGTGAGAAGCAGCAGATGCAAGTGACAAAAGGAGAAATTCATGTTAGGTATTAGGAAAAGTTTTACACCACAACAACAGTCAAACCATGGAACAAGGGCCCAAAGAGACTGGAGTGTCCATCCCTTCCAGCATCCCTGGAATTTGTCTGGATAAGGCCCCGGGCTCCCTGTCCTAAGCGTACTCTGCTTCAGTCAGGTGTTTGGACCAGGTAACCTGTGGACATCCCTTATAATTTCAATGCATTTTCATGTGCTAAGCAAGAAAATGTGACTGCTTCAATCTCACATTTATCTTGTCCTCGAATAGTGTCCCACCTGCTGCTCACCTGCTTCTGAGATTAGACTTTAAACTAGTAGGAAGAGAGATATCTCTGTGGGCTCAGTGGAGGCTTTTCTGTAATACACAATGCACTATGCAAAATACTGAAAGCCTATTGTTAACATTTGAAGAAGAATATAGATGTGCAAATAGCAGAATTGACACTCTGACATGTTTTTAATATTCAAACTGTGCCTGTTTATTTTACACCAATCTGAAACTCTTATTATAAATTCATGACTCTAAGGAAGAGCCATAAAACTCCCTGATAAAAAAGATGTATTGTTTCTATTAGGAAAATATTGAGCTTATTATGATAGCATTAGCAATAGGGACTGCTTCCTAGGTTAATAGTCCCATTGTTTTTGGTAGAGTGCTTAAGGAGAAAATAGTTAATGTTGTCCAACTTGGAAAATTAGTTCATCCAGCTGCTTGCTGAATGTGTACTGGTGCTAGTAACTAAGCAGTATAAATTCTCTTTAATCTTTGTGTGTGTGTACTCATTTTTCAGACCACTGCAAGTAAAGAGAGAATCTCTGGTCATGATTTCCTTGTTGGACATGTTTACAGGGGTGTGGAGACATTGGGAAAGGAACTTTTTATCTATTTTGATCAGAAAGCTTTGAGGTAAGAAGTGAGAAAAAGGTTTCCAATGCATTCAGACTGAATGTATTTTGGGGGGGGTTATGTTGTTCTTGCTAATGGCACTTGCAGAGATTTGAAAGTGTTACAGAGAAACTCATCAGCTTCTCTTCAGTACAGGAGTACTGGATATAGTCACATGTTCAGATAATTTACTGCTTTACTCCAAGATTCCATGTAAAGGTATCTGAAAAGGATGATTATTTATTGACATACTTTGTTTCAAACAGGAAGTTGCTTTTTCTAGAGACAAAACAGTTACAGTACATGCAGTGCATTCAGATCCCTGCAATATTGTGTAGCACTAAATAATTCTAAAGTCTCACCTTTTTACTTTAAAACATAAATCATCAACTCCTTACTACTAGTTCTCATTGAATAACAGGTCCTAGGTTTAATTAGCATGACTTTTCTATTCATAATTCAAAAGATTTCTATTTTGCCCTATTTCAGGATACCAGAGTTAATGAAACACTTTAGAATTAAATTCCATAAATTTCTTAAAGCTTTTGAATGTAAATATGTAGAATGTAAATGTAGATGTTGATTTTTTTTTTCTAGTCATGGACTAAGAAGGCACTAGGATAGCTAATATATGTGATTCATAAAGTTCCTTTTAAACAGTGTACTGGAGCTTGGTAAATGAAACCATCAGCTATTAAATTGAATGAAAAATAATTTTCTGGAAGCATTTAGTGCATCACCATTTGTTAGCAAAATACAAGAGGTTGGTTTTAAAAGAAATTTGTCTAGGTTTAAAAATAAATTTGGCTGGTTAAGCCTGTGTAGTACTACTCATGGCACTTGAGAATTGAAAATGGCTATTGAAGATAAGTGCTTGAAACAACTATACCACCTGAACTGACTTGTAAGAAGAGTTTTGGAAAGACACAGGTTTTTAAGTACCTAATAACATTTTTTTTTTCAAATTTTAAAGAGTTAACTCTAAGAATATGCTTAATGACATGTTGTGTTAGCCCATCTGTAAATACTTAAAATGTCTGTCTTTCCTGAAAGGTAAGAAAGCTGGGCTTAAAGGAAATACAGACCTGATACTGCATTTCTTTGGTCATTTGTATAGTTTTATCAGTTAAATATTCTTGTAACTACCAAATAATCCACTTTTTCTGACACACAGTGTGTAGTAATAGCACATTCCCGCTATCTTATGATTTTTAGACCTTGACTGTATCAGATGAATTTGTAATAAATAAAATATATGAGATCATAGTCAGACTTGTTCTTTGCTCAAGCATAGCTCCTGGTAGAATATTTCTTAAAATGTAAGACCTCTTAAAGCATTACTAATCTGTAAAATGGATGCTTGGAAGAATCTGTTCTTCTACTTTGCCATCTGTGCATTTTTCAGTTTATTTCTTTTATTAATTTTTAATTGGCCTGCAGGTTTTGCCTTGGTTGTAGGCAAAGAAAATCAGAAAACAACATATGGCAAATACTAATTACTTTGTTTATGGTATTACTGGATGTAGCTGTGATGTGATAACAGTGGTGGCAATATGAGGACTAAATTCTTTCTTTTCATACCAGATGACTTCTGCCTGATTTAAGTGAAAATTTTCTGGTTAAGCAGCCTCATTTCTTTCAGCCTCCCTGAAGGTTTAAGACTCTATTTTGTAAGATCGCATGTCAAGTTAAAAAAAATTAAGTGCACCAGAAAATGGTGCTACTTAATGAGCAGGTTTGACTTCTGTATAATGAATTATGAAGACTACTTGAAAACAGCTATGTTTTGGAGAGATTTTTACTTGGGAAGTATTCTTTCTTCTCTGGGAACTGAGCACTCTGTAAGATAACAGTTTGTTGCTTTGTTAGTGGTGATGACTAGAACCGATGTACATATATACTGACTTGGTTAGGTAAGGTTCACAACTCTAAAAATAGACTGATATAATGCTTGGAAATGATAGTGAAGTTAAAATACCTATAAAAACTCTCTTTCTTTTTGAGGATTCACTTTGGTATGAATGGTTCCATGCACATTAATCCTGATGGAAGCAAAGACAGAAATGGAGCACAACCAATTTTGGAGATACAACTTACGGAGGATACTGTTTGTTTTTGGGATGTGACAGTAGAGTATAGGTAAAGCAGAATCTAACAAAACAGTTTATTTCTTTCTATAACTTTTTTTAAGGTAAACAAAAAATCACGTACAAATTGTTAAGTGCTTGGATTCTGTCAAGACAAAACTTTCTAAACATACCATATTTATTGGTATGGTAATTTAAGTTTGTTACTTGTTTATCAGAGTTTACATACAGTTAAAATAGTTCTATGCCATAGTGCCATTAGGTGATGACACTTGCCAGTTTCAAGACTGGGAATGAAAGTTGGATTTAATTCTAACCTTAGATTTGTACACTGAAACCCATTAGTCTGTTAATTTCTGTCCAAGTCTCATTTCTTAATAAGGGTAACAAACAACCTGTCACAATTACTGGTTTCAAGTTTTTGTGCTCCCAAGGTTGGGTTTGTGGGTTTTTTTTGTTTTTTTTGTATTTTGGAAGCAGATTTTTATAATTGTTCTAATTTATATTAAGCAGATGTTTATGGCCATTAGCACTATACTTCACACTGCTAAAAAAGACACCAGCGAGCTTGATTTTAAAGTGATTGAGGCTCTTAAGTGGAAACGGGCATGTAAATTCATGTAACATATATAAGCATACTTTAGATTACAAACCACAAAATCTCGTGTAAGCCAAGACTTCTTGTACTGTAATATTTTTTAAATTATTATGCTTATCCTAATAAAATATATCTTTGTATCTTTATCTTATTTAATATATTCATATATATTTTATAATTTTGTAACTACTATTAATAATCTACTACGACATATGTCTATTACATAATTATAATTAGCTCAGTTGGTTAGAGCATGGTGCTAATAATGCCAGGGTTGTGAGTTTGATCCCCTTTTGGGCCATCCACTCAAGAGCTGGACTTCATGATCCTTGTGGGATCCTTCTAACTCCAAATATTGTGTAATTCTTTGAAATATAATACTTATATATATTTTACATATATATGTATACATACACATAAATGTCATGTTGTAACTAGTGAACCATGTAACCATACAGTTAGGCATGTTTGAGCGTCCAGACACATGGGCTTTCCATCTTGAAAGTAGTTTCAAAGCAAGGAGCTTGCAGATATTTTTCAAGCTGATTGGAACAAAATGAGATGATTTCTTGTATGTTGGACTAGGTGCATGTTCCATGCATGTATTATCGACCTGTTTTTGGAAGAAGTGTTTAATGGAATTTCTGTACCACTTCCTGTCACTGGTATTTTCATGGTTTCTGTTATCTTCGCATAATGTTCTATTATAATTTGTTGTGTTGTTTTTAAAACCACACTGCTATATTAGAATATATTTAAAATAAAAATTAATCAGTGGATTTTTCTCTTCCAGAAATGCAGCTGAGTGTGAGCAGAAAGTGAGGATGATGGAAAGTTTGGATGTCTGTTCTCCAAAGTTTAGCTTCCAGAGAGCAGAACATGAGATTAAGCAGCAGAACACCCGTCTGTTGTGTGATGTGTTACTGGATCAAGCAGTATTACCTGGAGTGGGAAATATCATAAAAAATGAAGCACTGTTTGATAGTGGTCTTCATCCAGCTCTTAAGGTGGGTGAATGTCTCAAGTTGGTTTTTAAGGACACCAAAATGTTAAGAATTTGAATACATATTTATTTAATATTGTTCTATCTTTTTACCTTTGTTTTATCATCTGTAATTTCTTAAGTTGTTCTTAGACACTAAATTAATGTTTTATTATTGTAACAGGAGGTTTTTGTCATGGCACCCTTGGAGCCGATTAACTTTGATTTTCTAAGTCTGGCATCCTGTTATGCTACTATTAAACTGACAGTCCATAAATAAGGGAAAGTGGAAAGTTTACTATCCAAAATAGTTTATGTGGTAGAGTTGATCATTTTTGCAGCTGCTTCTTCCACTTTTTGTCCTGCTAGCTTGCATCAATTGTTTTTTCTACCACTGTTTATCATACTTTTTCTGTTTTAAGATCCTCAGGCATGTGTCTCCAAAATTTGGTTGAGAAGATGATATTTGCAAAACAGATTACACAGAATGTAAATGGAAGCTGGTGAAGATTAGTAACTGAAAAGTTTTTTAAACATATTTTGAAAATTGTTCATAGGATCAGTCTGGATTTAAATTTTATCTGTGATATGGCAGAAAAAAATAAAAATGTGATTTAAAATTTTGGGTTCTTAAGAAAAATATATTTGGTTGATGCATCTCTCTAATTGTGATATGTTTGACTTGCGCATTCTTCCTGACTGTCTCTCAGAGGAAAGAGCTTCAGATAACAGTTCATATGATCTATGAGAAAATTAGGAGGGATGTGGAACTTGCTAACTCTTATGTGACTCATGTGATCATGAACTCTTTGGTCAATATAGGGGAAAACAACTGGATTTTCTACCGTGTTTTACATGGTTGAGGTAAAGCACATTGTTTGATATGCAAGCAGTGAGTTTTTGTATGATAGAATGTGAACATGTACTGTTTTACTGAGATGATACCTATCATATGGAGTCAGGGAATTACCACAACATGGAGGAAAGCAAATCAACATCAAAGTGCACCTGCCTCATAGGTCTTTTTTTGCCACTGTCCCTTAGCATCATAATATTCTGAAAATTGTTCTTGTCTTTCTTACAGGTCTGCCAACTGACAGATGAGCATATACGTCACTTGGTGAAAATGACACGTGATTTTACCCTGCTTTTTTATAAGGTATTGGCACATACTTCTGGAAAACTTCCAAAATGTTACTCTGGCATGGTAGCTGTGTGTGATCATCTGGTGAATACAGTATGAAGATGCAACAAAGCAAATGTTTCCATGAATAGGAATGTTGGTTTGTGTGCCCTTTATTAATTGTGAATTGTCAGATGATGGAAAGGGAGGGGCAGTCAAGATTGTCAAAATATGCACAGCTTGGCCCAAAAGACTTTCACAGATGCTGCCTGAGGCCCAGTTCAGTTTTTCTGTACATGTGCTGTTCTGCCACTCTGAACATGTCAGAGTTGATGTAGGCTAAGCACAAAGTTACATGTAAGATAACATAAAGATTACTCTTCAAACCAGAGAACCAGAGATTGTCCCAGGGAATTATGAAGGTAGTTGATGTGGCTTCCTTTATAAAACTTGAAATAGCAATTACATTTATTGAGCTAAATAGTTTACAACTTCTAACAACTTTGTTTTCCTAACTGAAATAATGGTTTTGGTTGATAACCGGAAATAAGTTACAATTTCTCCCTACTGCTATAATTTCAGTAGGATTTAAATTCTTCCTATATAAACTCCATAATTCCTGGTGCTCTTTAACTTTCCACAATAGAAAAGGAGAGAATTTGACCTAATTCTTCTATGTTTTATTTCTTTAGGCTGCACACAAAGAAATGAACAGCAGTAATGACATTTTTGTCTGTTTCTCTTGATGCTCATGAAAGGCAAGGAGCTAGCACTGCTAAAAAGAATTTTTTTTGATAGGAGAGGGTGAGGGCTCCTAACATTCCTAAAATCATAAGGGCTAAAACTGTAATTTGTTTGATTTGTGTGATTTGTCTGCTTAAATGTCTTCCCTGAACTTGCTAAAGAATACTTTAGTTTGTTGGTACGGAAATGTTTTCATTTCTCCAAACTGCATAGTGAAGTCTGCCAGTAAAAAGACACTGTCTAGTTCTGCAACAACTATAATACTCAGAAATGTAAAGGCTTTTAGACTGATAACAAACAAACTTTCTGTTTAGCCAGTTTGAAAACTTCTGTAGTCCACACTTACCAAGTATTCACCATCAAGTGTTTTTAAGAGGGCTACCTGCTCCTTTCATCTTAAAGAGACATAATGAAAATATGTTAGAGGGATAGTGCTTGAAATTTTTTATAGACTGTTATAGATTATTTGCAGTCACTGTACTGTATCATTACAGATGCAAAGATGAGGAATCTTGTTTGTGTAAAAAGCTGCTGATTTTGTTTGGTTTTTGAATAACTGAATGGGAAAAAAACTACCCATAAGCAACTGACTGAAAATCTTGAGGAGGCAGCTGTGAATATTCATGCAAAAATATATTAGTAATTCCTTCTGACTGAAGTACTAGTTTATATTGGTGAAAGAATTCTCTTTCAGCAAGACTGATGAATAAGAGCACAGCAGAAGCAAGTATACTGTGCTCAAAGACACCTGTGCTTTGGGAGAACTCCAATGGTTTTCATACATTATGGAGCTAGAGCTACTGGACTCTTCCAGAGCTGTGCTGGTGTTGCTTGGTCAGCTGTGGTGTTTTTGGACTGAGCCCAAGGATTTGCAATTGTAGGGCAGAAACCTGTGTGACTCTGCAGAGTTGTTTGCATCTCTACTGGGCTCTTCCTGTTTGGATTTTTTTTTTTTTTTGCCACTTTTAGCTGTAGTGTGTCTATGCTGACTTCATGGGTGTTTTGTGAATTGTCTCATGAAATGTGTCTGCCAGCTGTCTAGAGGCTCTTCAGGTCACTGCCCTTGGGCTTGTACTATACTTAATTTAATATGGCTTTCTGCCAGAATCTGGGGAGCTCACCATAGTGCCAAATGGCTTTTCATGAGCCAGGTTGTCTGGCATGGCCAAGATCAAGATGAGTCTGAGCAACTTTACTGGACACTACCCAGCATTTACAGATTCTTGGGAATATTTCTGCATTGCACAGTTCTTTAGGTTTTGAGGAGGCTTATTAGCCCAGGTTGTAGCATCACGTCTGAGTTGTGCTGTTTTTGGCTCTTTTGGGAGTGAGAGAAAGTAGTGTTTGTTTTGTGGTCTGTGTTTGTTTTGTTTTCTGTGCTGCATTGATTGGAGCTCATTAGCTCTTTGAGAAGACTCCTCTTGCAGGTTCCAGGTCAAAGACAACTGCTGCCGAATAAGAGCTATCAGGTCCAGCTGAGCTCGGAGAGTTCCTAGCATGTATTTGTTGCACCTTGCTAGTATGCTTTTTTCCTTCTGTCTTTTATTTCATTATGTGGAGAGTTACAGACACTGTTATACTTCATTTGTCAATTCTTTAAATAAAATAATGTGAAATGCAGAGATAGCCTTTAATAGTCTCTTAAATATCTTCACCTAGTCATTGAGTTGACAGTCTATGTAGGATTTTTAATTTTCAGACTCACACAAAATTTATCCTGAGTGTCTCACAGGGATTTAAACACGTTCTGTTTTAGTGCCGCAAGACGGGGTCTCCGCTGTACAAACACTACAAGGTGTACAAGCGCCCAGCCTGCGGGCAGTGCAGCGGCAGCATCACCGTGTGCCGTTTGGGAGACCATAACAGGATGACTTACTTCTGCTCTCAATGTCAAAAGGCGGATCCCCAGCTTGTCACTCTTGGGTATGATGGTAACATCTTGACATTTTTAAGCACCTCGAAGTGCTGTTACAGTGAGAGGACACCCCCTTTGAAATAGAATACGATCTGCGTGCATTTTATAACTCAATTAACTATGCCAGAAAAAAACAAGAATGTCTTGCAAAAAAAGTTTTGGCTATCGATATTTAAAAATGGTTAGAAGCTTTGATTCTTTGCTAGTATTCTTTTCAAAAGTGTCATCTATTATGAAGTAGGTATTACTCTAATCAAATGTAGGAATTACAAAACAATTCAGAGTACTCAGATTTATTCACTGAAACTAAGTCACTGGAAAAGTTGCCCTTTGTTCTTGGTGTTATCAATATAAGGGGCGTAGATTTTTCCACACAACTGAGTTGAATACTATGAAGCAAGAATTTGTGTCTGTTGTTTTGCAGGGTAGCACCATCAGCCCTGGCATATCTAGATAGCTGTGCATCTGTGCAATTTTCTTCTGGATATAGAGCTATACTGAGGATAACTAAAACTTCGGTAGATTCAGAGTGCAGCCAATATTTTAGGGGCTTAGTATTTTTTCTTCCTCCGCACTGGATTTTAAAAGCTTTTGCTGTAGGTGTGCTACAGAGACACTTTCACTTCCACATAAACTGTGCTAGCAGCAGCTTTTCTCTTTTTATTTCAGGAAAGCAGAAAATGCATTTGATATCACAAGGGTCAAAAGGTAAAAGTTCCAAAAGCACCTTATTCAGACTTAGGCATCTGTTACTCTTGAAAATTTTCGTCTGAGGCTTCAGAATTTTGCCTTTATACTCTGTCAATCTAATATAAGATGCTGTTTCACTTTGCAGCTTTGCCTCATTAGTGTGTGTGGGTGTGTGTATATATATTTTTTTTTTAGATAAGATTTACAGAACGCACAAATCCCTCTCCTACCTCCAAGCTTCTTTCAAGACTCAGATGGCTGAAGGGATTTTGTTTAAAGCTTAAAAAATTGCCTCTGAGTACAGATCAAATATCAAAAGTTCCAGCATGGAAAATAAATATTTCACAAGCTGATAACCCAGATCTGCTGTATTTTCAGAGAAATATAATGAGAAATATTTTGCCAAAGTGTAGGAAGACAGCATTATTCTGTTGAGTCAGATAACTAGAAAAGGAAAAAATATCTTTCTGTTTTCTAGAACAAGTAGTGATTTAGATAAAAAATTAAAGAGTGCTGTATTAAGTGAAAAACATGGCAGTGGTAGCTATAAAATAAAAAGGCAGTTTCTTGTCTTGTCCTTATTCTAATGGTCATTTTTTTCTGTCCTACTGCTCTCTTTTCAATTATACAGTAACTGTTACAATGTAAAATTATGTATAGCTCAGGTAATTTATTTGCCATTCCAGACTTTTCATATTTGAAGACTGGAAGGGGCCCATGTGATTAGACTGACTCGCTGTAGTTTATGAACTGTGGAATTCAATCCAGTGGTTCTTGGGTCAAGTCAAGTAGCTTATGATTTTGCTCAACTGAAAAAAAAAAATACCCGTTATAAACTTAGCCCATCAAATTCAAATGTACCTTGAATTTTAAAAATAGACCTTTCCCCAGATATTTCCTAAATTGGGAAAGGGTGTGGGGGGGTAATGACAGGACAGATGAACCAGGAGAGCTACATGGAATTAAACTCCCAAACATGACACACTGAATATATTCAGTCTAGTAATGCATTTTTGATAACTGAGTAGAACAACTGATCAAATAATGTGAAAATACTTATTTTAACACTTACAGTTCAGCTGTTTCTTTTGCTAGCCACAGTATTTTGGTGAATGCTACTGTAATGTCTGTTCTACCTCTTAACAGCACAGACTCTTTGGTATGTCAGCAGTTCTCATTATCCTCCTCAGTTTTCCTGTGGAAGATGTGGTGGGTAGTGGATATCTCTCTACCATTATCTTAGAACTCTAGCCTGTTGCACAAAGTCATCATTATGGAAAAAGTATCAGGTCAAAGGAATGTCACAACAGTGCCCAACTACAACATTTGCATTGAAGTGCTTAAATTCTTAGGATTAATAAAAGTCAAAAAAGTGCACAATTCCACAAAAACTATGAAAAAAAACCCACCTGACAGCTTTTCAACCATAAATTGGACGATATCTTAGTACTTAAAAATATACATACATAACTAACTGAACAGGTAAGCTCGAATTATGTTTAACATGCTTGTCAGTGTTTGGATACAAGAGTAGTCCCTGGTAACAGGAAGCTGTAAAGGAGTAACTGTGATTCTAAATCAGTCTATCAACATAGGAGGTATTATAATTTACAGGAAAATATATAAAACTGAATATTTAGTGGTCTGGAGTAGTCTTGTATCACAAGTCACGGCTAGGTTCCTTAATTCTGAACAGGTTCCTACATTTTAAAAGGCTATCCAGGAAATGGTGACACATAAGAGACTGTCTAACTTTTAAGGCTTGCAGTGCTTTTGGATGTTATGTTAACAACATGGACTTATGGGTAGCATTTAAATGAGAACAAAAAAAAAATTATTTGCTAGACTCTGTGATTTTCTGCAGCTCATCTCCTAAACAGTTCTTCATCCAGTAATGCATTTGTTAGCAAGTGTTGTGTACAAGGGATGGGGGGAAAGCCCTGAAACGGTCTCCCTTTCTCATCAAGGTTTTTTTTTTTTTTTTCCCCTTCTTTTGCAGTACTTGTAAATGGTAGGGAATCTGAGAGACTGAGGCATTGTCCTGGGGAGTACATCAGTTAATAATTAACTGATTACTGTCAATTTCTTGTTTAAATATTTGTATTACTTCTGCAGCATCTGAAAAGATTTGCCCTTGAGGTAAAAAAAGAAAGATCAAACTTGAACAGTGACATGCTGTCCAAGCTGATAGGAGGCATAACACTGTGTATTGCTTGTTCTCTAGCCCATGCCTCCCTGCACACAGTGGTGTAAGGCAATTTATAGAGGGAACGCCACAAAACACTAACATCATTCTTTGTTTCACAGCAAACTGCCAGCTAGAAATAACCTAATTGGCTGGGCATATGGCAGGGGGTCATGTTCTAATGAACATGTAGCTCGGAAATCTGAAGAGGAGTGGACGTGTATGTGCTGCACCCTAATAAACAAGCCTTCTGCTGAAATTTGTGATGCCTGTTTGACTTCAAGACCTGAAGGTACTGAAGGGTTGTCTGGCATATGTATTGGGAAAGAGGGGACGCCTATGATTTTGATGTAGTTTTTAAGTAGAAGTGTCTTATTGTGAATCATATATATATATATATAGGTAGCTGACTTGAAGTCACATTTTGAGGAAATCTTACACAGACAATAAGGAAACTGTCTTGTCTTAAACCCTAAAAGTGCCATCTTCCAACTTGGTGTGCAGATGGGATTCTATAGATAGGTGTCTTCAGTGACCCTTTGTTTTTATTGGGGCAAGGAATGAGAAAAATCTCCATTTTTTCAACTCTCCTTAAAATCATTCAAAGTTTGCAGTGTAAGTCTGAATTAGAAATCATCAAGAGTCAGAAAATTAACTGTCGTTCTTTCATGTGAACAAAAGTGGTGTATTTTAGTGCCCTTCTCACAGAATCACAGAACGTGTAGCTTGGAAGAGACCTTCAAGATCATCAAGTCCAAGCCATGCCCTAACACCTCAACTAGACTATGGCCCCGAGTGCCACATCCAGTCTTTTTTTAAACACATCCACAGATGGTGACTCCACCTCCCTGGGCGGACCATTCCAGTACTTTATCATCCTTTCTGTAAAAGACTTTTTCCTAATACCCAGCCTATATTTCCCTTGGTGCAGCTCAAGACTGTGTCCTCCTGTTCTGTCAGTTGCTGCCTGGAGAAAGAGACCAACCCCCACCTGATGTTTCAGGAAGTTGTAGAGAGTGATGAGGTCACCTCTGAGTCTTCTCCAGGCTAAACCACCCCAGCTCCCTCAGTCGTTCCTCACAGGGTTTGTGCTCCAAGCCCCTCACCAGCCTCGTTGTCTCCTCTGGACGTGTTCAAGTGTCTCAATGTCCTTCCTAAACTGAGGGGACAGAACTGGACACAATACTCAAGGTGTGGCCTCACCAGTGCCCAGTACAGGGGAAGAATGACCTCCCTGCTCCTGCTGGCCACACTATTCCTGATCCAGGCTAGGATGCCATTGGCCTTGGCCACCAGGGCACACTGCTGGCTCATGTTCAGCTGCTGTCACCAGAACCCCCAGGTCCCCTTCTGCCTGGGGACTGTCCAGCCACACTGTCCCTAGCCTATAATGTTGCAGGGTCTGGGGTTACTTTTTTTCCCTCCAAGTTCAGAGTAAAAATGATTCTGAACTTCCTCCCTCAATTTGTTTGTCTCTTGCTGGAGCTTTTAATGCTACTATCTACATGAAATATTGCTCCATTGCTTAATCATTTTATGACTGGAGTGATGTGTGGAAAACCCTTATCTTGCACTAGCTACAGTTCATTTGCTCAGGTCAGGAATCAATAGAAGTATGTCTTCTTGCCTTATATGACATTTGTTGCCAACACAGGCTAATCTTGCATAATTCTGCCAAATCAGCGCCAGAAACCTGAACATTTTAATTTGTTCACAGAATAAGATTTACCAGCATTTATCCTGGAATTAATACTGTCAGCTGGCCTTTATAATAGATTATGCCATGTGCACAAACACTTTATTTTAAGCTTTGAAACAAAATCTTATTCCTTCTCCTGTACTTTTGAGTTTTACTTGTTTAGTTATGTCAGATACTGAAATCAGGTTTGGAATTTGAAGATGTCTTAGACTTGATGGAATACTGTTAGGAATTTCTTCTTTAAAAAATAAGACTTTATTTTTGCATAGGAGTGGTATTTGAGTTTTTATCTTTTTTTTTTCAAATATGGGTTTGCTTACCTCTTTTTTTAATCCTTAAGAGTCTTTCCCATCTCACTTGGTTCAGTGTTTGTTTTTATGTTGTTTCTAAAATTATCTACTGTCAGCAGAAATGTTTGAATTTTTGAGGGCAGAATACTTGGTCTGTAAAATTAGCTGCTGGCCCTACAGCTGAAATAATTCAGTCTGTAGACAGTTAATTATTTACTATTACATTGCAATTTCTATGCTGCTTTGCTAAGTACAAGGCCAAGCTTTCATTCTTTCTGAAGAAGTCTGAATGAAACCAGTTAGGTTTCACTGTGCAGGAATGGCAAAATGGAAAGAGCCTGGAAACAAGTAATGTTTCAAGTCAAATGTAGAGGTTCTTATTTTGTTTCTGAGAATACCTTTGGAGAGAGTGTGCCCTTGTGTATGTCTCATCTACCCATGTTCTCCTTAATTCTCTCTTCTTCCTATGGAATAGCCTGGATATAGTAGAAAAGGAAGGACTCTGTCCTTGAACGCTGTGGTTTCACAGCGACCTAAAAAGATTGCACATAGGGTGCCATTAAGTTCTTTTCATTCTTTTCTCAGGAAAGGGATTATCTATAGACTCCTTATGTGTTAAATTGGCATTATCAATTATTCCCATTCTTTTGAAATGATTATTGCCCACTCGGAGGGCCTCTGATTCTGTGAAGAAACTGGTTTATACCACAAAGCAAATGTCTGAACTGCTTTCTTCTGAAAGCCTCTTACAGTAAGTTTGGATGAACACAAAGTTTGGAAAGGATGGGAACTCTGAAAACACTACAGACCCCAAAATCTCAATATTCATTTCTGTGTCAATAGTAAAGTAATACTTTAAAAATAGATAATGTGACGCTGCTTGGAGGTACTATCCTCTGTGACTTCCCATTGCTGGGGTTGTTAAAGATTATTTTGAGAAATTTAAATACTTTAATCCTTGTGTTTGGGCCAGATTACGTTTTTTATGGTTAATTGTCCAATAGCTTTCATTTACTTAGTACTATTAACTGATCCTATTCAAGCAATAGTAATGTTACCTTGAAATATGTTTTAAATGACTCCAAGAATGCATGAGGGTTTTATTTATTGTAAGAAATTTTGTACTTTAATTTGTGACAGGTTTTGAGATGGTACTGTACTCTTTCATTCTCCACATGACAACTTATGAATACAGATCAGAAATATAATGTAGCAGTCTGTGCAGATGGATTATAGCTAATAATTTTTTTCTTAGTTCCAAAGATGGGGAGTTTTGAAGATTCTGCAGCCTTCAACACAAACTTAATGAAGTACCCTTGTAATGATTTCAGAAAACCAAGCACAGAAATAAAGATCAATAGGAAGACTGCATTTGGAACTACAACTCTTGTCTTAACAGATCTTGGAAACAAAACTGTTCTGAGAAATGATACCCAGGTATCTGGTGGACACTCTCAGTGTGTTGTTCCAAAAAGCAATGGTAAACAAATCCAAAGCAATGCCTGCCAGGCAGGGGGAAGCACAGACAAGGACTGCTCAACACACACAACTGCTCTGGCTTCGTCCTCCTGTCAGCAACCTGGCTCTTTCAAACACATACAGAAAAAACAGAAAACTGATCATGTACCTTTGGTTCACCCTCATAACATAGCAATCAGGTATGTATTCTAAAATGAAAGAGAGTCTTTATAATCCCATAAACCAACTTTATCCTTAAAGATTAATTGAATACTGTGCTGTTGGGCTCAGACAGTGTTGTCTTTGGATTTCTGCCAGAGATAACTTATTCTAGGCTAACTATAACTTAATTCAGATTTTAAAAGCACTGAATTACCTAGGCTGTCACTAGAAAAGTCCTGATTTTGACATCTAGCCAGTACTGCTGTAAGCTAAACAGCTGTTCATAGTTAGCTATTCCCATTGAATAGGCCAGTCTAGTTTTAATAGGTCAAGCACATTTCTACCTAAGGAGTTGTCTAATCTTAGCACTCTAGTTGCTATCTGCTTAGAGAGGTCCTGAAATCAGTGTGAAAGATTATAAAAGGAAGCTATGTGGATGAATATGTTCTAATTATTTTGTCAGTTACCAGGTTTCAGCATTCTTCCATGAGAGGAAGCTCTGTATAGTTACCCTGATGAGCTTCCCATCACTGCTTTTAACTTCCCATTCTGTATGTAACCACTTCAATGCTCTACCCATACTTCTGTTTACAGGGCCCTGTTCAGACACATCCATTGCCTAGTTAAGAGAAATGTGAGAATCTATGAGGGTTGTCACGGAAATCTTGGGCAGATAGTCACAACAGTAGTGGGAGTGCAAGGTAGATGTCACTTACAATGGTAAATTATGCAGGCTGAATGTGAAATATTGATGATATGCTACAAAAGTCTTGGTCATGTGTCTGTTCTGAAATACAGAAATTACTTCTTGCATTGTTGTAGCACTAGTTTTGAAACAATCTCGCTGACTAGCCAGGCTAGACTGAATGAATACAATTTCTCCTTGCACTCTCAGTACAGACTGAGGAACTGAGGCTGTAGGCAGGATAATTGAGCACACAGAGGACTGTAGACAAGAAATGGGATGGTATCAATCATGACAACAGGTTGTTGTAGGAAGTCATCAACTGAATTGCTTTTTTTGTAGTATTTTTTTAAACTACTAAACCAGCAAAAAAATCTCCTGGTTATTTTTATCTTCTTGTGTTTTAATGAGGTGTTGGAATAAAACTGCTGGTGTCTGCAGTACTGCAATCTTCCAGACATAGAAGACAACATAAAATTCTTAAGCTGATAACTTGACCAGAATGAAATAATATTTTCTTTTTTCACTTGAGGTTCCATTACTGCTTTTCTTCTCTATAAATATTTTGGAAAGATACATTTCAGAGTATTAATCTTTAATGTTGCTATTTTAAAATGGAACCTTGTGCATTGCAGATAGTCAGAAATTATCTCAATCGTGAGGAAGAAAGAAGCTTTATCCCATTCAGAGAATTCTCTTCCATCCCATCATCTGGATTACTTCTTGTCCAAATATGATTTGGAGCATTACTATAACTTTTTCGTAAAGAGGGTGGGACTCTTTTCTGTGAAGCATACAAATGCTTTCAGACTGGAGTAATTAGTGGTATTGGTCTTTTTCCCACTGAGAGCAGAATACATTTTTTGAACATGTCAGAATTTAAGGTGGGCAGTATAACATCAGTGGTAATATTTTGTTTCATACATGAATTTGAGTACTTCAAAATAATTTAAGACCTGGTGGGGAAACTGGTATAATACCTCAAGAAAGGCACACAGTTGTGTCTATTCACTACTTGCAATCATTCAGCTTTAAAGGCGCAATAGGGTGCATTGGAGAAGCAAGTCCTTTGTCTGTCACTGTGTGCAAAAGTACACTGGGTGAGCTATTGTGATGGTAGGAAAGAGTTCTTTGGCTGGTAATCCCTTTTAAATTACGCAGAAGTCATTTTGTAACCTGTCATTACAGCGCACCTCAAACTAACGTGACAGATGATACTCGCATGTTGGGCATGGGGCATCCTCGCTGCAGTAAACACAGCCGTCTCTGCAGCCTCAGAGTTGTGAGAAAGGATGGAGAGAACAAGGGAAGGCAGTTTTATTGCTGCCCTCTCCCCAGGGACACTCGGTGTGACTACTTTCAAGTATGTATAAGAGTTCATGACCTCTTTTTATATGCTTGTTCTTCCTGCAGCCTCCTTGGCCCAGTGACCTGCCAATCATATTATATACATATATATTACATTTAAAGTTTGACATAAATACTCTTGCACACTGAATTGAAACTAAGAGCATAATAGCTATGAACTTAACAGTTTTAGTTACTTCTCTTACTGCTGAGAAGCCACCTGCTTGTGCAAATGCTCTTAATCTACTTCTGAGTGATGTAAAACACATGTGTAAGAGAAATACTGGTTTGAGAGGACCTCTACAAGTTGTTCAGATCAGCTTCCTCCTGAAAGAAGGACTATAGCAAACTAGATCTAATTGTCAGCCATGTTATTGGCTAGCCAAAATCCTGATAGCTCTTAGGATGATGATGCTTCTGTAATCTGGCTGGGCAAACCCTCCTGCTGCTGCACTAATACCTAACATCACCTTCCTAGCTGCAATTGGTGGCCTCTGCTCCTTGCTGCAAATGTACATGTCTGAAAAGTGACCTGACAGTCATGACTACCAGGTAGTTAATAGATGAACTCAAGACAGTAATGACCATAATGCCTAAATTAGAAAAAAACCTATGTGTTAACATCATTTCAGGTTACACTAATCAAAGTGCTTGCAGTTGATGTTAAAGAAAAATCTAAAAAGTGTTCATAAAAGAGATAAAACTATCCTAAGTACTAGGAAGAATTTCTTCCATGGCATCCCCTGTAGATCTTTTTCTATTCTTCATTTTAAAATAAGGAATTCATAGCCATTACATATGCCTGAAACCTGTTTATTTGGCAGTGGGCCGACTTGGATTTTCCATTTTGTAACCATGGCAAGAGATGTGTTATGAAGACCGTGTTGAAGATTGGTCCCAATAATGGAAAGAACTTTTTTGTGTGCCCTCTTGGGAAGGAAAAACAGTGTGGCTTTTTCCAGTGGGCAGAAAATGGGCCCGGTATGCAGATTCTTCCATGATGCTCATGTTACAGTTACCTGTTCTTGAGGATGTCTTAAATGCACACAACATTTGTAGTAATTTCTGCTTTGTTCTTTTTCCCTGTTCACTCATTAACTAGTAAAAGAGCTCTAATGTAAAGAACAGGTCTAGAAAGAGTAATTTTACATAGTCCTATAAAAATTAAACACTGCTTGTGTGCTGTCTACAATTTTGAAATAAACATTTAGCTTGCAACATATTGTGCCATACTACTGTTTTCATAATAAAAAAAAGCACTTTTTCCTTTTTTTATGTATTGTTTTAAATAGTTTTAAGTTTTCATGTATTGTTTTAAATTTTCTTAAGTGTAAACATGTATTTAACAAAATGAATAAAAAGAATATACTTTATTAAATACATAAAAGCTTCGTGCTTTCTCAGAGTTTAAGATGAAACAGCAACGAACTGTACAATTCAAATGTTACTGTGGTTGATTGACATTGCTTAAATTTGGAAAACAAAGACAAAAAACTGCCCTAAAACAAATAACATGATTCTTCGGTTTTCTAAATTACGTATTCTAAATATCTTAATGTTTTCTTCTAGTTGCTACTGAACATTTCTTCCCCCAATCCATATGTAACAGATAATAAAATCATACCTTGAAGGTGGTTAAAACTCAGTTTTTGTTTGTTGGTTTTACCATTATTTGCTGAAGCAAGGGGTAATAACATATGCTAAGCTATCAAATCAGAAACAGAATTCTTCAAATCTCTAGAAAGTGTACTATAGATAGTAAGGAAAATGAGACTAATGAATAAATGGTCATAGCTTCATCTATCATTCAATTGTAATCAGTTTTTAATTGAAAATAATGGGAAATAGTGTTGCTTCCCAGCAAAATAAGTTGGTTGAAGCATGTTTAAAAGCACCTTTCTTGCAAATGGTTCTTTGGTCTGTGCAAATACTTGTGGTGTTTTGTTTTATGGGGAAGGACTACTTGATTTTCTTGAGAACACTGTATAACTTTAGTCCAGTTTAAATCTTCCATTCCATGATGCAAGGGAAACTGTAATTCTTTTCCTAAGCAGCACAAATTCAGAGGCTTTTTTTCTTCCTCTTTTCAGTAGCCTTTGATACCTTTGAAATCTTTGAAAACTTTCCTTATATGAAGGAAATCTTTTTAATCAGATTGTAGAAACTATAATCTTTATGTTGCTCAATAGCCTTTTTGCAAATAATTTATCTCTTTGATGAGGTACAGAATGCCACCTGAGAACAAAACAAGCTACATGGTGAAGACTGATTTTTCCATTGCCATCTCTTCCTATGATGCTTCTTGTTACGGTGATATGTTGCTGCTAGCTTGAGCTTATACATCTAAATCTTTAAAATTGCTGTCTAACAGGTTCTTCACTTGTATTTGTACAATTCATTAGGGTGATAAAATGTTTGATTATTTTTAAATTGTACATAGTTTTGGATGTCTGGCACAAGAATAAATCTTCAGTCGTTCAGTTAAAGTTGAAAAATAAAAAAGAAATACAACCATTTTTGATTACTTGCCTTCTACAAATGTTAAAATTTCTCTAAAGCTGGAAGTTAAATGACTTTTTCAAACTTTAACACATGAAAAATAACAGTTGGGCTCTTTCATCTTTTTTTTTTTTTTAGCCTAATAGCCAGACAAGCAGTTATCTGTTTAAATAAAATGCATTACAAGTTTTACAGAATTAAGTGCTTTTATTAGCTATTGCAATTACTTTACTTTTTCTGTTCTTGTATTTCTTGAATGTATTGTATAATTTTTAACAAAAGCCCCTGTTTTGAAGGGGTGGTATATTTGTGCCACCCTAATTTTGCTATAAATGCTAGTTGTGTAATGTCACAAGATAAGAAACGGCACACAGGGAAATCAAAAGGCAAGGACACCTTGAGTTTATCACAGTGAACTAGCATGTGAAGGAATCTCACGTGTTTACACTTGAAGTAGGAAACTAAACGAGACAGTGAATTCTAATTCACTAGAGGCCTCTGCAAACCTTACTGCTTTTGCCAACACTGCTTTTTAAAATTTTTTTTTGCTTTGGTTTTTTTTCCCTCAGAGAGGATGGCACTTTGTAGCTTGTTTAACAAGGTCTGGCTGATAGCTGGTTGTAACAAGTTTTGACCAAAAAAAGCTGGAAACAAAACTTTTCTTGAAATAGATACCCACTCAACTTTTCAAAGAGAAACTGCAACCAAAAACTAGATAAAAGTCCTGATTGTCAGCTTTTACTCTAATAGTTTACAAATGTGTTTTTATTTTTTCACATTGCTTCATCTATCACAGTGCAAGTGATGGAACACACTTCTTTCAGATTTGTATCTGGCGTACACATTTTAATGGCTTGTGTAGCACACAATCAACCATGAAGGCAAAAAAAAATAACAAGACCTAAGTTTAAAACAGGAACTGTTTTTCACAAAGATTTTCTGTAATTTATATTCCTAATGAAAGCAAATGTAAATCTTTTAGAAAATAAATGTGAAGCTTTTAGAAAAATACAGCCTTTTTTAAAGGACTTAGGGTTCTGACACAATGTTGTTACTTTGGCCTTTACCCAAACACAACCAAGAGAAATGGGATTATTACCAGTGCCTACAGGAGGCTGTTAGGAATGACAGGCTCGCATAAGCTCCTTTGACTGGATGATTTCTAAAATGAGGTGATGATAACAGTTCTGTAATATAAAGGAGACTTCCAGTAAAGCTGACTTCTAAGTACTCTTGTGTACACTTTTTAGAGAGCTTTTTTAGACATTAACACTACACAGTGATAGCATGACTCAATAGAAGCCTGTCTTTCACCTTAAGCTGAAAACACATTTTATATACCACAAAACTAACCTCAAAAAGCCCCTGAACTCAGCTGAGATGCTATACAAAACAGGTTTTAGAGGATCAAGTCAAGGTCACAGAAGTTTTGGAGTAAAAATTTTAAACTCAGAAAATACTAATGCCATATGCCATGATCAGTTTTTGCTTCATTGGTAGCACTTCCGTTACTATTGCAGTTTAATTAAGTCTAGGCAGAGGATACCCTTCATCCTGAAATTAATGTTTATTTTCCAATTTGTGCCATTCAGTTTAGAATCAACAGATTTTATGCCTGGTTTCATGCCTTTAAACCCTTATTTAAAATACTTATTTAACCAGGTATTTGTTAAGGACAGGCATGCCCTTTGATGGCAATGTAAATTCAGCAAATAGATGAATAGAATACTAGTCATTAATTCACTGAGGGACAACTAAATTTACACTGAAAATACCGACTCAAGTTTTGGGACATGATGACATCACGACTCTGACTTACTGACTTTTGCAATTATACAGCTATTCTGTATCCACCTTCCTATGTAAAAGGGTGTTAGTTCCCACTTGTTTTTCTGCAATGGAAACTTAAATAAGAGTCATTTAGCTTGATGATGGAAAGGGACTTTCAAAGAAGCAAAGGATGCCTTCCTTAATATCTGTATGAATGCTGATCATTAGTGGCTAAGCATCTTTCACATGAAATCAAAAGGTATTATAAAGTCTCTAACAGACCTCAGAGCAACTGTGAACATCTCTAGAAGATTTAAAATTCTTTTCAATGTCTCTTCCTGCACCTTTTTGCACGTTTTGCAATTCAGCTTGCTGATGACAGGCAGAATTCAGCATCCAGTGTAACTTAATATTCTGCACGTCTGCTTTTTATTTCTCTCATGCCTGAAAGGTTGTTTATTATGTCAAATTTTTACTTGAATATTCAAAACATACATTCAAAATTAATTTAGAAGTGTGTGGGAATGTGCTATAATTTATCTTAGTGGAACAACAAAATAAAATCCAATCTAAGGAGAGAACCCAACAAATTATTTTCTATATGAAAGCTTATTAAAAATGCATCAAGCACACTTGGGGGTGAGGAGAATTCAGAGTGTACACAGTATTGTCTAAACATAGTGCTTTAGTTAACTTACTGAATTGCCACTGCTGTCTAAAGTGTAGGTCTCTGCAGAGTTTGTATGCTTTATAATTTCGTATTATAAAATCAAGTTCAAACAACATGACTGTCTTTCAGCAATTAGCAATGTGATATGATCATACTATAAAAAGGTGCTAACACTACTCATCTTTTAATACTAAGGTTTTAGGTGAATCTTCTTAACAGAGAGATGGCAGAATAAAGAGAGACCTCTCAGCACTGAGCAGCAGAGCCTGACTTAAAGGTAGGATGAACTGTGTAGGTAGGAGCACGGAAGGGGAAAGTGAAGCTAGAGTTCCTCTGTCTGTTCCTCTGTCATTGGCAGGACAAAGCCCGTTTGACTAGTTCAACTACATACAGAGCTGAAATCTAAGACACCAAAAGCCTGTGTGGTCTTTCCCTCCAATCTGTATTATCTCCATCTGCATTTTAGATCATCCAACAATTTAACTGCAATCCAACTGCTCTGAGCTCAGATTAAACAGGCTTTAATCCCAGGTTTTGCGTAAATCCAACTGTAAATTTCACTAGACTAGAAAATTACTTACATGTAAGTGGTGCTGACTGTGCTTCAGGTGGATTCCAGACAGCTCCAAAAATACAGTACTCAAAGTGGACATTGCCATAGAAGCTTGAGCATCACACATGCCTCAGAGGTATTTTTTCACATACCCTTACATCTAGAAAGGATTAAGTAATAATCTACCCTCGACTTTTGTAGAAAAGGTGGATTTAGAATTTTTTTTCTGGCTGTTTACTTTAAACATAACTTCTTTTATTCTATCACAGTACTCATTACAACAGTGACAGTAATGAGTGGACGTGCAAAAAACCGCTTCATAATTCATCAGAGACTAGGACACTGCAGTATGGAAAAAACCACCTGAAATGGGGAAAACTTGGAAAGGCATTTTAAGCTTTATTCAAAAAACAATTCAGCACAACACAGGGATCACCAGCTCTGTTAACCACCCCCAGTTAAGTAAGCGCAATTTTGGCTTAAGACAACATTATTTCAAACCTAAGGCAATATCCATTAAGAACAACTAGGGAAAAAAAATAATGCATAACCTCTCATAAAAATAATTCAGACTACATTTCTTAAACTATAAAGAATTCTATACCAGCAAAACCCCAAAGGTTTTAATACAAAAGAAACAAAATCCAAGCATTTATTAATTTATTAAATATGTTCTAGAACTTCAGGAGGGTCTTAAACATAAAAATGAAAATTTTGAAATGTCTTTAGAAAAACACTCAAGTTACAAGAGTCGTATAAACAAGCTAAAATTTCAATTTCAATTTTAAATCTAGGCTACATTTGAAGAGAAACTTTGCAATATAAAAGTTAAACTCATTACCATAGCAATACTGCTGAGCCTATGGAAGTGAAAAATACATTTAACCAAAGTTCCACTCAAGGCAAAGATGGGGGGCTGTAGGGAAGTTTCTTAAGGATGGTTCTTTCACTTGAAGTGGTCTTGAATATAACAGTGTGACTTGCTTTGTCTATAACCAAGAAATAAAATTTAAGTCAATATGTGGCCATGTAGAAGATAAAAAGTAAAAAATGCACTCAACACCAGAATTCACAAAAAAGCTTAAAATCCATTTGTATGAACAAGAAATTAGAAAAACAATGCACTTGCTTTTTCTCTTTACCTTATACATAGAATATATAATTTATCCTTTGCTTCTCTGGCAGCTCATGTTAGTTGTACTGTATTTGCCACTTCTCAGCTTCTTTCCAAGGTTCAATCATCACGTAGTATTTCAATGCCATACAGTTTCACCTAGAAATCCATACAATGTCTCATGCTATACTTCACCAGAAAACCAGAATATACTTATTTTTAATCAGTCAAAAGTTATCTAATGGGACAAGGCTTTACAATACAAAATAAAAAACCTTCTATAAAAGCAGGCTTTCAGCAAATGCATTTCTAAAAAATGAAGTGACTTCAAGTAGACCAGAACAAATATATCTAATATTATCATATCCCATTCTTTTCCCATAAATTACTCAGGATTACTCTAAGTAATTTAAACTAGCCTCAGATGCTAAAAGTAGCAATAATGTTACACAAGAAGTTCACAATAAGGACAGGAGGTTTCAGAAAGTTACCTTTGAAACTTAAATCTTTGTGAGACATGGAACCATTAAAAAGGACTTAAAAGTCAAAACAGCCACTATCATATAAACACACTAGAAAATATGTTTTCCTTTCGCAGGGGAAATGCACTAAACAAGTAGTCTTGACATTAATTACTAATGTGTCATGGTGGGCAGTGGTGGTCAGAGTGCTGCAAACTTCCTATGGAAGCCTCCTTAGAAGGACGTCCTGAAGTCACGGGCTCATAGGACGTCCCAAAGGCACAGGCACATCCGCTGCCGCTGAGTGATTTTGAGCTCTTCAGTGACATCAGCTCTTTGGAGTGACGCTGAAGGAAGAGACGGAGCCTCCATATGGAGTTCCACAGGAGGCTTTATTCAGCTTCTCCTTCAGAGGAGGTCAGGGATAAAGAGCCAGGGAGTCAGAGGGAGCAGGGGTTTATATGGGAAAGGCAGGGAGCAGGGTAGAACATCAGGGCCAGTCATCTGAGGGCTCAGGGGTGGAGCAAGGGGGAAGGGCCAATGTGGTACAATGGATTAACACAGGAACAGCAAAGCACACTGGCACTCACACTTTTGCTCACCATACTTAAGAAGCTATCAGTGAGGGTTACTCTCTAAAGGGGAGTGTGGCACACTTGAGTCTAAGCTGTCCTCTCTTCAAGGGAGTATGGCTGACTTATAGTTTGGCCTATTAGGCTCCACACTAAAGGTTCTTGGATTCCTGCAGAGCCCAACCCTGACAAGGATCAAGTAATCAAAGCAAGGTATAACCATATGAAGTATCTCTCTGCAGCCTGACTTGGCATGTTTGGACACAGCAATGCAGAATGAGACATAAGCATAGAAAAAACTTTCACCATAAAACTACTCAGATATGCAGATATTACAGTACCTACAGAAGTTTTGACTATTTATATTTTGCTAATTATAATTTGTTCTGATAAACTAGAACAGGAATTATTTAGTTATCAATTGAAACAGGAGAAGAGCAGTTATGGGACAAAATAGAAGGTGGAATTCAAGTGAGGGGAATAAAACCCTGAAACTATAGTGCATATCAGGAGGTTCTCCACCCCCCTACCCCCAAAAAACCAACAACAACAAAAAAACCCAATCAAGCAAAAAAACAAAAAAACACCTGGCATGATTACTAACCTAAAACTTTATTTAGCAGATCTCAGGTGATGCTAGTTTGAATGTAATACATTAGGTACTGCTGAACTTGTTCCCTGATAAAAATTACCTGCTGCAATTCAAACTACTTTTGTTTCCTCCTCATTGCTCTACACAAAACTACATTTGGGGGCTACCTAGAACATATTACTTTCAAATTCAGTTTAAGGCCTTAGTCATTGCACATGGTGGATTAACTTAATTTAATTTACTGTTACACCAACAATGAAGCACGTGAAAAAAAGCACTTGAACTTTGTTCCTAAAATTTCTAGAAGCCAGATAAAACCTACTTTTCATATATCCATTTAGCTGTACCTGTTGTGAAGTCTTAAAAACTGATATGGTATGCAGGACTGACAGCTTTACTGGTAATAAATATTGGAAAAACACATTCTTGAGATAGCACTATTAATCATGTTACACTCTTCTATATTGTCAAAAATACTAGTCGTGTTAATTGCACTGCTTCAGGTGACAATCAGCTAGCAGGCTCTGCTGATTGAGACGAGCCTTTTAATGACAGTTTGGGTGATTATATTCACGCTATATTTAGAGCTTGTTTGGGCTGCTTGATTGAACAAATAACAGAAAAAAAACCCTTGTAACTGACGTTGGGATTGTTTCCTAGGAACATGAATGATTGGGGGACACACAAAATCTGCAGCTCTTGGATTCTGCTCTTCTAGTGGCAGAACTGCAGGCTCAGCCACCAACCGGCAGCAGGCTGCATCTGCTCACAATGAGTGAGTCAAGAACCAGCCATACTCACTGTTAAGTGCTAAAAGAGCACAACTACATAAACTTTGAAAATGAAAGGATACCCAACTGAAACCATGTATTTAAAATCAAGAGTATCTGTAATTACCTTGCTTTCTGAAAGCTGCTAAGTTAGAGAATACTGAACATATCCACTGAAAATATTGTTTCCTAGGTATTTCAAATAAAAGGATTTTGCATTGCAAACAAAGAGTGTTGCAGTGCATGATTGAGGTTTTCAAAGTTGTATCTGTATCTTGTTTTATTTCCTGTATTTAGTTTGCCCCTTCCACCCCTGTTCCCAAAATATCACCTGGTATCACCCTGTTCTGGACCCCACCCCCTTCCTTCCCTCATAGGCCCAGAGTGTCCTGCTCCCAGCCTAAGACCTGGTAAAAGAGGCACAGGGGCCCAAAGCTTACTGTTCTGGCAAGTGCTGTTCAAGCACATGGACTACACTGAATAAACACCTTCCCAAAACCATGTCAGAGCCCACTTCTTGACTCCAAGCCTTAACCACACTCAGCCAGCAGGACTGAGGAACTCACTAACTGTTTTAGTCGGTCTGGGAACAACTGCTTTAGCTGGTAAGCAGCCCCCATGCAAGAAACCAACAACGAAAGAGTAAGATCAAAAGAAATGATCTTCAATTGTTCTTTATGTCCATTCACATATAATTTTGCCACCATGATAAATACATTATAGTAATGGTAATTCTATAATTTCTTTGCAGGCCTGCCAGATGACCTTAGCTCTCTTCTCTGGTACAAAAGCAAGACAAGCTATTTGTCTGGGTCTGCTAGAACTACAATTTTTCTGGAAGTTTTGGAAGACTTCATAAAGGTGTGAGTTTGAGGCAGTCAAGATGCAGGAAAATATGTACTCGGATTGCAGAAGAAAATAAAAAAATTCCCACTTATTCCCTGCAATAAGAATGAATGAATGAATGCAGCTGTTTCTGTTATATCCTGAAACATAAATTTCATGCGCTTGGCCATATGATTAAGACAGATGGCAGTCACAATCTCTTACCTAAATCAGGTGTGCACTTTTCTCTTCAGGCTGTAACACTGCTTTTACCAGATAGCTCACCCTGAAGCATCATTTCCAAACACATGTTTCCATAACCCTATTAAGTAAGGATAAATAAACATTCATGGATGTAAGAAAGATTTACTGATCATTAATTAATTACTGGGATCACAATGATATCTGTTCTCCTGTGGACAGGCTGCTAACATTGCCAGAACATCATTACAAATACTGAAATTTGTTAACTGTAAATATCACACACAGGATGACAGACCTGAAACTGCAACTGCATAAAGAAAAGGGTTGTGCCTAGGCTGGTAGTCTCACATATTTGGTTTGAGAATAAAATTAACTCATTCCATGAGAAAAGAATTACAAGCCTAACTTGTAATTCTGAGGCATGAGATACATATACTGTTAGTCATTCACTATGAAGTCATAACATTACTGCAGACAGACACTTGTTAAAATGAAAATGTCATAAATGGGAAGTTAAAGAACCACACTGACAACAAATTCTTACTGTCAGAATTTTACCAGAAAGTTGCCTTAATGCTTTATTAGTGAACTACTCATAAACTTGGTCTGTTTTCTGAGCTCCGCTGGTATTCAAGGAATGCTTACCACATACTATCTGTTGGGAGGAAAGGGTTAAAACCAGAAAATGTGGTGAGGAGGAGGGAATAGTTTTGCTCAAGGTGACCTTGCAGCTGGGACTGCTAAAAATGTCAGTGTGGGAAAAAATATGTCCATTTATTATGTCTAGTGTGGTTTATCCTCTGCCTGGTTTAAGTGGAATTCTTGTAAACATAACACACTCTCACAGAGATGCAAAAAGCCTTTTGTAGTACTGAGGCAGGCAGAGACCCTCCTGGTGCCTAGTAGGATGAGCTAAGCCCAAGGAGCTTGTGTCCCTGTCTTGTGAACAAGGTAATTAAATAAATCTACTCTGTATTTTAGCTGTGGCTTGGTGATTGCCTTGGTTACCTGTATGTGTTGATTCACACGTTACCTAACCAGCACTGACAGGAACAGACATGGGTCAGGATGCGCATCCTTGTGGAGTCTTCCATCTTCCTAAAGAAGCAGATCTTCACATGCTATCTTCCTCATCACCTCATATTTCTTACTGGAACTGTTTCACCTAGTATAAATGAATTGCTATTTATTAAAAGAAAATGAGGAGAAAAAGATTCTTTGGCCTCAGTGTTCTAGGATAATTAGGCAGGTTATTATTTGAACATGGATTTTCATGTTCCACATATAATAGCAGTCATTAGAAGAAATGCAACAAGCCACAGATGCACAAACTCCCTGCCTGATGAGCAGCACTCAGTGTGCCAGCAGGTCCATCCAACAAGGCCGTGGGGTTGAGCTTGAGGGCCTGTTATGTCACTAGCAAGTGGGAGCTTCTGGTTTTATGCAACCTCACTAATAAAATCCCATACAAATGTGGGATACTTACAAAGATAGAAAGCAGCAGCTGCTACGAAGTACTGAGGTCTTCATAAAGCTAAAAATGTTGGATTCCGGTGTATAGGTCTCTTTTGGAATTTCCCAGGAAAAGTCAACTTTTCCCTTTTTGGAGCACTCTAAACGAATACTGAGACTAAAGGCTTCAGTAGTACTGTATTGTCCAGGGATTTTGTTATTTGCTGTGAGAATTACTTTATATGCTGTGAGAAATACTTTAGAGGCACTTACATGAGATAGTCTATTGGATGGACCACACTGCCTCAACTTCCAGTATGCATTTGAAGTTCTTCCCAAATGCCAAGCCTGGAAAAATCATAAGTACAAAGCAGAACGTAAGTTCTGTTAAGTTCAACACTGATAGGCATATTATGAATTGCTGCCTGACCAAAGTGCAAAAATGATAATTATAAATGACAGTTGGAATATTTATCTGGCATTAGCATTTACATTTCTCATAGTGAGGCACTACATTATTGTTATAAAAGTACAACTTTATGCAAGATCAAACTTCTATTCTCAAGTCTGAAAGAGTCTTGATTTTTCAAATTAAGTTACAGGGTTATGACTCTATTCTTGAGTGTGCCTGCAGATGTTATCTTAGCTCCACTGAGCATATTGGTGATTGTCTCTTCCCTAAAACTCTTTGTGATTCAGTAACCAGACATCCCTGTGACAGAACTCCCCAAGAATCCAATCTCATAGTCTGTCCAAACACAGCGGTGTTAACACAAAGCACATCTCACAGAGACTTTCAATTAAATAGCCAGTCAAGGAGACTGAATTCATAGTGCTCACATTTTCATAAAGCATTGTAGTAGCAGCAGCTGTTCTGAAGTTGCAAAGCCTCCTCAGTCAGCAGAAATTCAAATTCACATTTTAACAAAGAGAAGGTGATCCGAAAGTTATATGGGGATTCTGTACTTTCCATCCTAAAAATGGGAAACCTATGGTAGATAATTAAGTATTTACATGACAGAAGAGAGAATAGGGGAACCATTACAATAGCCTGTTGATAAAAAATAAAAGAGTAAAAGAATACTGGATGCCAATCCTGATTTTTCATATCTTTTACTGAATTTTTTTTGGAGGAAAAACAGTAGATGGGCCTCTAGCCTGAGGGTTGAATCATGAAACCTGTAGAGAGACAGGCACCTTACTTCAACCTGCAGGCAAATTTAGAAGAGTCTTCTTTTGCCAAACTAAGACTGTGCTGTCACCAGCTGGATGATTTCCAAGGCTCCTCAGTGCCCTACTGCATATTCCTGCACCCTACCTTTTGTTGATGTTAGCTACTCTGTGGCCCTAAAGTAAAACAGAACAGCTTGCTTACATTCTTAAAAAGAAAAAGATTACTTGCTTTTAGCCAGACAGCAAGCTGATCCATTTTGTGGAGCTGCACAATTACCAGAACCAACTACATAACTGAAGAGAACATGAACTTCAGGATGTGAGTAGTATCACCCCTTTTGAGCAGCAAAATCCTTCTTTAGCTGAATCCATCCTTGAGAGATGGACAAAATATAACCTTGTCTTCAGCCCTTCATTATTAATTGTTAATTGTTATTAACACTTAATTGTTCCTTGTCCAGTACAGTTACTTTTGGTGGATTTTATTAGCACTGCTGTACCTATGATTCCTGGAGCTCAAATGCTTGCAGGAATGATGATGGTATGATGTACACACCTGATGCATGCTCCCCCAGCAAGCCCCGCAGCCTTTCCTTGCAGCTCTTAGATGGGAAGTTATGAACCCCATAGCAGAGGCAATGGAATGGGGTGCAGGCAACTGCTCTTCAAATGCAAAGTGCAGAGGGAGGTCAGAGGTTAAACTGTTGGACCTGGAACGAAGCATGCACGAGTCTGCCAGTCCCAGTACAGGAACAGTAACCTCCAGCAAAGAGACACAGCAGGCAGGGAGAAGTAGCCCTGCAGAAATCAGTTAAAGGCTGGTAACACCCTTAAACTCATGGCAAAGTGATATTACCCCTAAAGACCCATTTTTGGAGCTAATAATTCCACTAAGCACTAACAAAAACTGTCATAACTCTAGCTGAGAAGTGAGATCACAGTGAGATTCTTTCATGTTGGCAGATTTGTAAGAATGGGTACAGATGGAATGTCAACAGCTACAGTTCATTAACACTGCAGCTACTCCAATGTAATTTATTTTCTATTCTAACATACAAATTAGTCTTCATTAACAACCAGATTAGCAAAACACACTTGACTGCATATGAATTAAACTTGTTTATAATACCTTTCACATCCACCCTTTTAAACTATAATATTTTGCTACATGTTACTGTAAATCCTTCAGAAAAAACCCACATAGTTAAAGAAATGATTACAAAAGGAAAGTAGGAAACTGTCAGTTCTACATTGCTACCCAATGCTCAGGAAAAATGCCGCAGACAAAAATATTAATTTATGGGAAGTTTCAGTTCCTTTGTACTTCTCTATGTATCAGCCTGCCAACCTAACCACAAATCTCACAGATGAAGCATGATAATTTGTCTTGGAATTTTTCTTGTAACAATGTCTATCCAGAAGTAGCATTAAGCTAGCAGTGCAACCGTTTTTATTTTCAAAAAGCCTGTCATACTGTATTTAATAAATAATCACATATGCCATCAAGCATCTACTTATGAACAATAAGCATTCATGATCTCACTGAGTATAATTCTAAACCATTACTGCTGCAATACTGTAATCTACTGCTTCAGTAATTATGCCACCTTTAAAAGGTCATGTCATATAGAACTGAATCCTCCCTGCCAAATACTACATGAAAAAATTATACAACACAGTGTACATCATGGAGGAAGTACACTTCCAAAAGAAAATGAAGCAACAGTTAAACCTGGATGGGTATACCCAGAATGTGTCAAGAAAGCTGTTATGACAGGTCTGCTGACAGCAAAGAAAGCAAAATTAACATAAAGAAAACATTTATAAATGGACAAATGACAGATTTGAAGAAAATATAAAGTACCATTAATGGCAGAACAGGAAAAACACCACTGGGATTCTTCCAATTATAGGGCAAAAAGCCTTTCTCCTGTTTGGGAGTGTTAGGTATATAAAAATCTTTCTATACTTGTATTGGAAAAATAACAAGTTTGGGTCTTCCCATCCATACATAAGAATATTCAAAATAAACAAGGCCACAGGATTTCTCGCTAAATTGAGTTTCTTATTTCTCCAGATCTTTAAATGATAAATGTTTAGAAATCAGAAATATAAAATGCAACACAACTTTGCAACTACATTCAAGTGGCAAAGTCCACTGCTTTCTATATAATTACAGAACACCAGCAATCAAAATCATAACATAGCAACAAACAGAATTAGGGTCAAAATGTATTTCAGAGTCTGTCTGGCAAGTATGCAAAGGGTGAAAATATGAAACTTCCTGTCCATCTAACACATGACAGATTATTTTCACTGCAGAGCACCAAAATCACCATTCCTAACTGATAAAACCTCCTGGCATTTACAGTACAATTGCTTTTGTAAAGCTCTACCTGGAGAAAGTATAATCAAAACTTCTTGTAAAGCTTTTTCCCTATCTTATTAGGAAAAAGAAAAAAAGTCACAAGTAGCAGGGATTTCCTGAAATGGCACCCTTTGAAGTTGCTATTGCTTTTATTTCACAGACCACCATCTGTCACTGCAAAGGTATGAGCTAATCACACCAAGAGAGCACTGCACCAGCAGATGTATTTACTTGCATTGATTCCAAATGCCAGGGGAAAAACACAGCTAAGGTTGTTAAATGCACAAACATAAATGCTTGCCTCTGACTCAGCAGCTTAACAACAATATTAGTCACGAAATCAAGATTCAGTCATTTCTGCTCCATGAACGTTTCAGTTTTTGCTATAAATTTAATGGAATTTATGTGGAGGAATGAACAGACTCTCCTGTGAAAACATCTGTATTTCAGTGCTTAATATATAACCTACCTGCTTGTTATTAGAGCTAAAGTAAATTTAACTGTACAACTGTTTCTTCATGCACAGAGACTATAGATAATAGCACAGAAATCCTGCACACAATTCCGTGTTTCAAAACAAGAATGAACAGCACTGTTAATGAGTTACAACAGTCACGTGATGAACTAAAACAACAAATGATAACAGATTCACTTCAGTTTATACAGTATTGTAGATTCCATCTAAAAATCAATCTTGAATTTTTTAGAACTCTGAATTATTCCTGACTGAGGCAGTTACAAATGAAAGAATGTGTTTCAGTGGTAACCTACAAATGGTGAAATGACAGGAAAGCATTCTTCAGTAAGTGCATACAAAACATTGGCAGGGTACACAGACCGCTTTATTAGGAACAATTTGATGCCACACAAAAACAAGAGCATAGTTCACTTTTATTCAGACCGTTGAGCAGAGATTCTTTTTCTGTCTTTAGAAACAGAAAAAAAATGGCTATAAAGAAGCTAATGAACTTAAAAATCCACAGAGCTTTACAGACAAATGCATTCAATTGCACCACTAAATCGCAAATTCTCCTATTCTGTGTCGTAAAAGTAGGACAGTTAAAACTGAAATCGAAAACAGTAAAATACTTTTTTGCAACCCCAGCACAAATTGTTACAGTTTTTGCATACTTTTGGCAGGAGTTCGAACTTGATATTTATCTTTCCTAAGAGTCTGTGTGTCTGCTAAGCATAACAAAATGCCATTAACAACCTTTAAAGAAATTTTAAGACAAAATATCAAACGTTATTTTTCTAATTCTGAATTCTGTCCATAACATCAGAATGGTACATTCTTAATATTATGATTTAATATATTGCCAAATTAATGATGTATCAAAATAATTTACACAAACTAACCCTTTAATTTACAACTAATGCATCAACACAAAGCAATCCACATTATCAAACTTCATGTATTAGTGCCTATGTCTCATGAAGACAAGCAATTTTCATAGAATAATAGAATCAGTAAGGTTGGAAAAGATCTCCAGGATCACCAAGTCCAACCTCTCATCACCATGCCAACAAAACCATAACGCAAAGTGCCATGTCTAGTCTTTTACGGAACACTTTCAGAGATAGTGACTCCACCATCTCCCTGGGCAGCCCACGCCTATGCTTGACTACCCCTCCAGTGAAGAAACTCCTCCTGATATCCAACCTGAACTTCCCTTGGCACAGGTTGAGGCCATTTTCCCTTGTCCTGTCACTGGAACTCTGGGTAAAGAGGCTGCCTCCCACCTCAGTACAGCCTCCCTTCAGGCAGTTGTAAGAGAGCAATAGCATCTCTCCTGAGCCTCCTTTTCTCCAGGCTAAACAACCCCACTCTCTCAGCTGCTCCTAGAATTTACTCTCTAGACACTTCAACAGCTCCATTGCTCTTCTCTGGACTCACTCCAGCCCCTCAACATCCCTTGTGTTGTGAGGGGCCCAGAAGGGGACACAGTACTCAAAGTGTACTTTCACCAGTGACGAATACAGAGATACAACCCCTGCCCTGCTCCTGCTGGCCACACTATTGCTGATTCAGGCCAGGATGCCACTGGCCTTCTTGGCCACCTGGGCACAACTGCCTCATGTTCAGATGCTGTCAAGCAGCACATGTAAGCTGACTATGTAGGAAGTTATCACTGTAATGCTGACATGAGGGTACACTGTTATAGGGCACTCATAACCTTTACTGGCATAGACTAGTACATAGTGATATAGTACAGTAATAGTATAGTATAGTATAGTATAGTATAGTGTGATATAAGCACTCTAGAAAGCAAGCTATGGATGTTCCCAAATCTCTTTCAGAAATGAATCCTAGAAGATTCAGCTGCAGCAATTTGAGACACCACTCAGCTCCAGTACTGAACCTTCTATGTTCATAATCTACAATGCAACCTTCAAAGTAGCAATCACTAGGATTTTCTTGATCTATTTGCACTTGACTGCTCGAGTTATCTGAAGACAAGAGCAGCCATGGCAGGACTCTAGGTAGCACAGGTAGAAAACTTAAGCCATTACAGATGTATTCAGTAGGAGCTTCTCTGACAAAAGCTTTCTGTGGCTTGCAGTGAATACTGTTACAACATGCTCTGAGGATGCAGTGACAGAAGTGAATAAATCACTTTGTTGATGAAGTTCAACAGCAGGCCATTAAAGGTAGACGTTCTAGTTTGAATGGTTTATTTCCAGCTTTTAAAAATACCGATTTGAAACAGAAAACAACAATCAATGTAGGACACACTACACAAGCACCTAAACAACCTTACTAATACATTAAGGTGTGCTTTTATTACCCAATGATTTTATTTAAGTAGACAGAGAGTAATTAAAATGACAAGATATACTCTTTTTACTCACTCCCCTCTTTTGCAATTTCCTAGCTCAAGTTTAGCAAAGATTCCATCAAATGATCAGCAAGCCACCAGTTTAAGAGAATGATCAAACACATCTTCAAATACCTGTGGAATAATCCTCATGATGCTAAAGTTCTATTACAAATAAATCCTGGTGTCTCTTGACACAGAAAGTGAGAAAACACAAAGCTGTAGGTAACTGTCACACTCTAGGCATCCAACTGCTCCTTTGCAGAGGTTAATGTGCTGTAGGACAGGGTGAGTGCACAGCGTATCGCTGAGAAGGAAATCACCATGATTATGGTTCATAACTTAACTTCCACTACATAAAAACAGGTGACAGGATGATTTCCAATTGTCTTCACATCCAGTCAGTCAACCATAATTCCTTGAAGGTTTGTACTACCAGGGATGCTTGCATGTACTCTATTCAAATGTATTCTCAGCTGTTCTGGAACAAGTTAAACTGGTCCCTAAGGACTTCTTATCTCTTCATTAAAGCTTTGAAATAGTCTCCACTAGTCCTCAAGTCCCTTTCCTTGCATGTCAGCATTTTCATGCAATTTTCTTTCAAGAAAAAAGAAAACCTGCACTAAATCTTAGAAAAGCAATTAAATATTCATAAGTTTTATGTGCAGAGTCATAGTTCCACTTCCAGCCCATTATTCCAGATGTCTGACAAATATATTTTTAAATGGCAAGGCAAAGGGCCTGTTCAGCTGGTTACTATTCATCACTTCCAGCTACTCAATTCTTAGGAAAGCAAGCAGACCATAATAGCCATTAAATGCTAGAAACAACCATTTTAAGAAGTAATAACTGGTGGAACTTGGCACTGTCCTCTTCTAAGTTGAGATGCTAATATGACAAAAGTAATTAAATGCAGTCCACTACATGCTCAGTTGGTTGACCTAGCAAAGGGCTTGAAACCATGAAGTGAAACTGAGTGAATCCTGGAATTTTATTACATGCAGCACCTAGGAAAAAAAGAAAAAAAATTCCAATTTGCTACATTTGGGATTAGTGTCTCTGTCATTGTATTTTACCATCTAAAAATCCAGTTACTAATTCTACTACAGTGGTATAATTATTCTTTCACAATCTGTTTAACCCAAGACATCTTGAAAGTATTCAATTTTAAAGTTAAAATACAGTACTGCTGTAGTGCAATTAATGCCCTTATACTACAATTCAAAACAGTAACACAAGTCAGGAAAATCTCTCTCTCTTTCAATCCTGATTAATTTAATGAGTTCCTTCCACACTAATCTCTTAAACACAGAACTATAGGAAGTAAGAGATCAAAGAATACGCAAAGCAGTCTAACTAAATAATCCACATTGATTAGCAAATTGTACTTCCTACTGATCTAAGAGTTCACTAATGAGATGCCTGGCACAATGACTACTCTTAGATCACTTTGAAGCTATGCTTAACAGTCATACTTTCCCTCCCTTATGCCATATCTAGGGAAGGCAAAGCAGTCTTTTTTTTTAGGCCTTCAAATGAATCATATACAGCCCAGGAAAACATATGAAGTTTGTAAATATTTTTGAGTTTTGCTAAGACTTCCATAAATTTTGTGAAAGTCTAAGACATCAAAACGCACAATTAAATTATCTCCAGTCTGCACTAGGACACAGCTGCCCTGCTAACCAGCATTCCATACTGTGAATGGCCAGTACTGCTGCAGTCTTCAAAGAATAATTAAAGGCTTCTTTAAAATCTACGTTCAGTTTTGTACATCTGTGGCCCAGTTAGGGTCTGCAAAACAAAATACATACCATAACTTCCAGTTGTATTGGCACAAATGATTGCACCAAAGAACTTTGGAGCGTACTTCTGGATTCTGGAAATAACTTTCTGACAGGCTACTGTTGGGTCTGTTCCCATCCTCATATATTCCACAGCTTGATAACTAAAAAAAAGCCAACCCCATACCCAGAAAATTAGCCATATTCAGGTTATATAATTTAAAATACCACAGAAGAGACCCTGGTTTCTTTCAATAATGGAAACATATCATAAATAATTTTTAGGCCAACTTCATATTGGCAATTATTACTCAAATTCTACATAAAAAACAAATAAAAACATTGTGAATGAATTAAAAACAAGACTAAAAGGGACTTCAAGATGACATCTAAACCATGTATCATTCTATGGCAGGCCAAGCCAGGAGAGAACTGTGATCATTTGCAGTAGAAGAGGCTAAGCAAAAGATCAGTTGAAGAACTGCAAGGAGCAGTGGCTTAGAAGACTTAGAGGCTTCTGTTTTTCATTACATGACTGAGTTTGACATTAGAAGTAATTTCTAGTTGTCATAAAGGCTAATCTCAAGATAATTTTTTGAGGAAAACTCAGTATTGCATTACTGATAAATTATTGAGTTCAGTGAGCATTAAAAAGATCTTTCAGAAAAAAAATTAGGTTTCTGAAAACATCAAAATTGACACATTTTCTTTATTTTAAGAATATGAAGGTACCATGATCAGGACTTTAAGCCACTTTCAAACTTTTTGCAAAGTGATTAAAAACCCCTTGTTTTATGAGTAATCATAATGAATATCCTTTGTATCTAAAAGATTTGCTTGAGATGAACCAGTTGCATTTCCAAAATGTTCTGAAGTAAAAAATTACTCATGTTGCCATTTTCTTCCAGAACCTCAAGATTAAATGATAACTCATGGCACAACTTACAAGCAAACAACTTTTCATCACTTTGATGAAAGATGAATATACCAAGACCAAGTCATTACACTAAGACATCTACAGATTGCATTAATTACAGATGTTATCAAAGTACCACAGAAAAGACCAACTCTTGCATTTTGAGACTCCCTATTATCTTTGATTTATTCTAACAATCCAATAGGTTCAAGTTATCAAAATATAAATCTGTATATAAATATATCTGAATATAAAGCTGTATTTCACAGGGGTCTCTTCACTAAGCAGAAACTCAACAAGAAGTTACCATCCCAAGGAAGGCATAGAGAAAATATTAGCAATTTTGCCCTTTATTTGACACTTCCTTCACTTCTGGGAGGTTAATTCTTGTATTTGTTTTCATGTAGGAGTATCTAAATATCATGGAATTAGTAAAAATCTTTATCTATAAGGAACCAGCAATTAACCACCTAGTCTGGTGGTTAACCCACTAGTGCCAACATGAAACGTTTTAAGCATTACAGACAAAAACTTCAGGCAGCTTAAGTGCAATCTAAGCTTTTACTGACTAACCTTATAGCAGAAATCAACTCACTACTCATCTTGGTATCTTGTATGACAAGATAGACAATTCATGAAGTTGTCAACTGTCTTGTATTTGAAAGACCAACTCCAAACAGCTTGAAATTCACTGATAACATCTGTAAACATGCAACAGCTAGCAGGCTTTCTTGGCTGCCAGAGCTTCAGAAAAGTTGTCTGAGCAATATGAAGGCCACTTCTATACTATCCTTCAAGCATCAGTGCCCATTATGTTCAGCATGGACTTCCATAATTGATTCCTGCTGAGACTGAAGAGCGCCATATCTTACACAGTTTATGCAACCACGGTGACAACACTAAAACACCTCTTTCAGTTTCAAATTACACACAATTGCAAAGGATTGCTGCAGTGGTACCTCCTGAGTGAGCCTGAGACCCACACCTCATCCTTTCTACAATTTATGATACTTTCCCACACAACAAAATGCTTTGGAGAAGAAAGCTGATCAGTTCTACTAAGAAGTTTATAGGTTGGAATATTACTGCTGCCTGTTTACTCACAGCTTGGCAGTATTAAGGGATCTGTCATCAAGATATTTAAGTCTCTTCTTTTAAAGACAGATCATAAGGGTAACTCGGTTCTGGTACTGCTCCTTCCCCCTCCACTCCTTCCTTTACTCCCACTTCAGCAGCCACTAAGACCATATTTTACTCAATTTCTTCATTTGCTGAGTGCACATTTTGCTGGAGAAATCTAGCAGTGTGCCCTCAGCACAAACCTGGGTAAGAAGCGCATCATGATGTCGCCATCCCCAGTGGCGGCAGCTCCTCCAGCTGTACTATCCGCGTAGGATCCCGCTCCAGCTATCGGAGAATCTCCGACACGGCTGTAGTGAACAACAGAAAATAAAAACCAAACTTTGTCAGCCTTACTGCCTTCAGCTGACTTAGCATTAAACCCACAGGAGAACAGAACAGGTAAAGAAGTCAATCCACTGCAGTCAAAGTCTTGTCTTAAAACTACCTGTATAAGTGAACTGTGATAACCTGACTGACCTGAGGCTTAACCCACCTCCAGTGCATAACTGCCTGTTATGGTACTGACTAGAGTTAAGCCACTGAGGTTTAGCCTGTGGGCAACACTAGGCAGCTGGGGACATTAGTATGTTCAATAACTTGTTGCTAAATCCAGACATTGTCTGACTTAGTTGACAGACAATAATCCTAACTGTGTAGAAAAAGTATCTCAAAGACAAAACACAAACCTGAGGGTCTGTTTTTATGTACATTTCTTAGGAGACAGTGTGCCTCTCCAAAATGCTTATTTGTCTCTGGTGCCTTGCCTTACAAGTTGTCTCACAACTGTGCCAGTTGTTTGTGTCTCTATATGGTGAATTAAGCAAGCTGAAAAACAAGAATTCTCTCAAATAAACACATGTAGTCTTGCAACTGAAACAGTTTCTCAATATCAGGATTTATGGCAAGTGCACGAAAAAAAGCAAAGCCATTTTGTGATCTAAAGGTTAACATTTTAAACCCCAATTGTGGTAGATAAGGACAGGCGCTCGGAAGATCTCGGGTTGTAACGGAAAGAGGTATAGGGCCCTCTTCCCCCATCATCCCCTGTGGTATCTTATCACCCCCTCTGGTATGCGACCCTCCCTAACTCCAGTAATTTTCCATTCCTTCACTAACCAGTTAGACCTAACCATCCCCCTGTGACGTAGTGAAGCCCCCTGACTGACTAACCCCACGAAGTAGGGCAATAAACGCCATTTGCCGTCCACCACATTGGTGTCAGCATGTCTCTTGGCCCGAGTGGCCCGGGTGGGGCTGGGCTGCCGTGCCGGCTCTCAGAACCAGGTCGTCACGCCTTCCCTAGAAGGCAACACCCAATGTCAAGTTTAACACAGGAAACAAGGTGGGGGAAAAATCAGAGATTTTGTAAAATCAGAGATACTAACCCTGGAATTTTGTGGATTGCACCATTAGTAGATGTCCCAGAAGCAACGGTTCCACTCACACCAATTACAACCATACCTATAATTTTCAACAGGGACAAAACATATTTAGGAACACTAGTAACATATTTATTTAGTTGGCACTACTCTTATCATACAGAACCACAATGCCCAGACTATTCAAATTACTGATATGCTGAAATACAAGAGTTGTACTCTTTAGGAAAACAAGTTCTTTTTAAAAGATATTTGAAATTTTTTACGATCTATTACAAGAACTTAAAAAGGAGTGTGAAATAGTGAGTGCCACAGTGTTTAGATCTATGTGTTACTGCTGCCCATGCAGCCACTGCCTCCTGATACACACCTTTGTTAACCAGTAGAGAACAAGTACCTGGTGGCCCCACATCAAGCACCAATACCACAAGAACAACAAAATTTAAAAATTATAAATAGTACTTGAAGAAAATGTTAAAGCATGAAGCTTAGACTTGGCAGAAGATGACATACTGGCTACTAAAGTAACTAGAATTACATGACAGAAAACCAAATGTAGAGATGAGCCTACCCCTTGTTAATTTTGTGCTGTAAGAAAGCCACTGCCTCATACTAATGAAGTTTAGATTGTCACTTGGAATTGGGTTTGGGATCAGTTGCTTCTCCATAGAACAAGACTTTACCTCCACAGAGCAGGAGAGGGCATGAATTGCTGCTAGCATAAAACTCCAGTACAAACTAAGAGCCAAGAAGCAGAATTTGATGAGCTGAATTCTGTTTCTCTGACCTCACTAAGCAGTATTTTCTTCTCACAGAAAAGTTTCCTGACCAGCGGGAGCTGAAAACATAGAGGCACAGACCCAATGGCCTCTGCAAAAAGACTGGAAGGACATCAGTTCGTATCAATGTCCTAAATGCATGCTGACTGAAGACTCTTCTCAAAATGTGCTTCTCACAGAGATATTTCATATGTAAAACAATGGGGTGGGAAAACGTGAAATATTAATACAAAATACCATCATTTACTAAAACAGCTTAGGACTACTTCATCATAGATCAATTCTTGAATTGTATTTAGCAAATTCCTCTCTCCTGACACTCCACAATGTCTAAGTTTTCCAGCACTTACTGAATTACCCAAGTAAGTAAACTAGCTATCAACTTAAGAAATTGGTAGGTCGCCTGACTTTATTGGTAGGTCGTAGACTATTAATTGATTATTAGTAGAATTAACTAGAAAAAAAGAAGGACGATTCACACTTGAAACAACTTGTTAATTCTTGGTACTGTAAAGACCATCAGACAAAAAGTTCTGGATTGCTGAACTGAGAAAAATCCAAACTATACCAAAAAGTGCAAGTTTCAAGACTACAAAGTATAAAGATATGAAAGACACGAATCTGTAAATGCTCTAGTCCTTTGTCTGATCTGCTCATTAATCACCTTATAGGCTTAGCAATTAACAGTCCTCAATCAGTAAACTCTTAGAAGTCTTTGAGACTACTTACTGCTAACCTATTTTAAGGTTAGTTTCTGTAGAAATTTACTGATATAGAAAGAAGCCAGAATAGAAGAAAAATGAAAGCAAACTTTATTTTATAAGCTTAAGGAATGTGACAAACACTGCTTCTAGTTGGAAAGAGGACTAACGGTACACTCATTTCTTCTATCACTGCAAGGTCTTTTAAGTTGGTCTGACAGCACACCATAATCAAGATAATTATTCATAACTTAGTCAGTTTTCTAAGCATCCACAGCTGCCCAAGCAATTATACCAAGGTATCTGTGGGAAAAGTAGCAGGGCAATGAACAAGAGATAATGGCAAAAAATGAAGCAAGAGTCTGTACAGCCACTGAACTGGAAAAAAACCAAAAACAAATCCTACTTTTAGGCACTCCATCCTACTATATAACTAACAGAATCTTGAAACTATTATAAACAGGAAATAATTCCTATATGAAATACTATTCTTTAAATAAGTATGATTTAATCATTAGAGGAATGAGAAAAAAAAGATCAGCATCAGAGTTCCCAAAAGTTATTACCTATAGTATCATGGTTATGAACACTTTGTGACCTGGTCTGTTCTTCTTTATGAGTTACTTCTTCACGCCGTTTATATGGTCCACAGGATGTTGAAGAGTCTGGCACCACGTTCTGTAATTAGTTTGTGATTTGCATGAATAATATAACATATTCAATACAGGTAAATTAAAAAAATACTCCGATCAATGTCTATAATCTACCATAAAGGCCTAGTACTTAAACCACACAGATGTACTGAGATCTCACAAATTGTTCTGCATAATGTTTCTGGTATTATACAGTAAAAAAATTTTCCTCAAAAAGTTACATTACATTGTTCAAATTAAAGACTCTCCTTTGCTGAATTGACTGGTCCAAAAACACCCAAACCACTGTACAAACATGTAGAAATCTGTAACACCCAAAACAACAACAACAACAACAAAATCCTCATTCAAACAACAAGCGAATCTCACCACAACTGGCAAGTTTAATGGACATCTGCACTAACCTGATGTATTCATAGGTCTCCATAAAGCCTCTCAACCAACTATTTAAAGACCTTAATTACTACTCTAAGGTTTTCTTTCAGGAATTTATGCATGCATCAAAAAATACATGCACTGATTAGTTTATTTTGATAAGTCCCGTCCCAGTTAAGAACTAGAAAATAACTCCCACACCAAAACACTACTGCAGCAAGGTCAAAAGCAGCAGGATCTAAGAAATAATAACTAGACACATACACTCCCAAGTCTACTTAGTAATATCAAGTTTTTTCTCTCTAATAAGCAAAACTTCTTTTTCTTCACATGTAAAGTGTAAGTTCAATATAAGCTGAAAGGAAGAGGCAATGCTGCACCACTGATTTTCTAAGTACCCCCTTCACTGACATCACTGCACTGTACCTTCCAGTAGTTTGGCTGACAGCTTTGATTAAGCCACTCTGAATACAGCGAAAGGGATTTCTGGGTAGTTAGATCTTCATATGGAAACCCCATTCTTACAGCAAACAGGGAGGCTTGGAAAGCAAGAACAAAACAAAAAAGAAACATTGATTTATTCACAGTTTAATGGGTTTTATGATGATGCATTCAGGTTATTTTTTTTAGAAATCAAGAAATTGTACATGAGAAATATATCTTCAGGGAGCAGCATCAGCCGTTAGAGTGATGCACAACTGCAGTAGCCAACTCTTGCTTTACAGGCAGTGATATAAAAGTTTTTCCATTGAAAGAGAAACAAATTCAGCTCTGTTAATCAACTAGACACAACTAAGAGTGTGGAGCAAGAATGGCCTAGGCTCTGTGGGTCACAGAAATAAGTAAGTCATATTTTCCTTAAAAAGCAACTTTTTATCAAATATAAATAACACAGCAGCACAACATTTGCCATTAAAACTCTGATACTTGAAGAAAGCAATTTACCAGCTTACATCACATTCCTTGCAGCCTTAAAAGTGACTGCTTGTTTTGAAAATTAATACAGCACATGGCAAGAGAGCAAAAGAAATACCAACACAAGCAATGAAAGAATGCTACACTTCTAAGAATGACTTGTCATTAGGCACAGGGAAAAAAGATCAACTCTTCTTTCATCTTTTAGCTGTAGATACCTTTGATATTACCCAGTAACAGACACCGTTGCTATGTTCAGATGCTTGAATTTATATTATCAATCCTTGGTAATAACATCACTATAACACACAGCTGAACAAACTTATCCAGCCCAATAATTAAGAGAAGCCTTCCATCATTTCTGGACTGTTTTTCTATGTTTTTCTTAAAAACTGACACAAGTATCAGCACTCAGAGGAAAAGAAAACTGACAGCTCCAATTAAATAAATATTTTCCCACTTACAGAACAGGTAGGCAGAATTTTGGGGGGTTTTGCTTGTTTTTTTGTAAGATGAAATTGTGCTTGTGCATGTTTGTCAGGAATTCTTTCCTAATTTTTGAAACGTTGTTTCTATTCTGGGAAGTAGAGTTCCTAATTTAGCATCCTCAATAAAAAATGCCTGCAGAGATTACATGCATTTATCCAAAAAGATTTTACTGTTCTAACTATCTTTTCTGTAATGTAAGTATTTCTATTTAGAAAATAAACTCTTTGTTCTCTCACATGCCAGTTTGAAGGTTCAAATGGATTTTCTTTTTATTCACCCTCATCTGGTGAAAACCAGAGTTTCTCTTATCCAAGTTCCAACTTCCACAAAAAATACATTTCTTCAAAATAAATAGTCTTTCTCAATTTCTCCACTGCTTTCATTAATTCATTAACATTAAACACCATCTCCAATTTTTTACTCAGATAAATCTTCAGCTTTCACATCTTTCTTTTGCCATTACTGCTTGACATTTTCTTCTGAGCAAGCTATCACTAGCAGTAAGGACTCAGCATAACAAACTTGTCTACATGCCTCCATTAGGCAAAGAGCTACCTTCTTATGCTGGAAGATGTATTTTAAATCAGCACTTTAATCCTTCTGTTTCTTCATTTTCCTTATCTTTTCTGCTCATTCTCCTGATAAAAATTTAAAAATACTATGATAACTAGCAATGAGGGGGCAAGTGAGTATTAGGAGTATTTTTCTCTCTCCACTATTTAACACCTGACAGATTTCTTTTTCTCCACCATAGGCAAAATCTCTTAGAAAAGCCACGCATAATCATGGTCAATTGCCTCAAATGAAATAGAACCCACAGGTTTCTCTGCTCACACCTTCAGTCAAATTGTATCCTCACCTCCCAAAACTGTTCCATTTTATGCCATTAAAAATTGTTCATTCACTTACTTCTGTACGTGCTAATTCCTTCAAGAATATTTTATCTTTTCTTATCAATTTCAAAGCACTTGAATCACCATTAATCTCAGATGTCATTTTCCATACTTATCTCTTTATTTCTTTCTGAGCAGGTACAGACTCAGAGCAGGCTTCTTAAAAAGCCAAGGAACCTGTTCACCACTCCCATACCTCTTTCTGAAACTGGTACTATTCTACCAACAGCAGCCTGTATCTAAAAAGCTCAACTAAGTCTCCAATTTGCTATTGCTCTTTTGTTGTGCGTGGAAGTACAGCTTCTATGAGCTTTTTTACATTTAAATTCTCACTAATACTTTTAAAATATGAAATAAACTAATCATACTCAATATATACCAAAATATTAGAATTTAACTCTAATGTCTATTCATTCTGCCATTCATTAGAAAAAGTTACTTCATAGTTTTAAATGCAACATTTACATCTAACAGTTTCTATAGTGTCATTTAATAATCAGTATCATCTTTGCTAACCTGGATATCAGTGATACATATTAGCAAAACCTTAGGATTACAAGTCAATATTTGCAGTTAAGCTGATGGAAAAAACCCTATTTTTCCTTCTAAAAATAATCCGATTTCATAGACACGAATGAAAGAATAAACACTTTTGAACTATTTGAGTAGATTGCTTTGATTGTCAAGGAATTCTTTCATCTATATTACCAAGATGAAAACATGGCAATTTTATTAGAAAGTGTTTTGAATTGAGGGTTTGACTTGGAAACAGTTAAAGGAGTAATTACCTGACTCTCCCACTAGTAAGGTATGCTTAGTGTATTCAATGACCTTGCGTGCTACACCAATTGCATTTTTCACACGCCTGAGATCCGCAACAGCCCCAACTTCCATGGTGTTGCTGGAAATAAGGAATATTTAAAACTTATTAAAACTAGAAGAATAATTGCACTTTTTTACTACACAAAATTTGTTCTCATCTAAATCAAAAAGCTTGCTTCTTTAACATAATGCTTTAATTGTTCAATGCTACAGACAGATGTCAGCACATTAGTAGGAAAAGACTTCCTACATATATTGTTTCCTTTCACAGGCATGGAGATGTTGCTCAAAAAACAATACTTTCATTCACAATAATATTTTCAGCAGAGTAACTATTTTGTTACATAAACTCCTAACATAAATCATACACTTGCAACTACCTTTTAATCAGGACAGCTTTAAACAGGAAATAAATTATTGAAGACAATTGCTCTGAAAGTGAAATATTTATGGACTGAATGTAAAGGGAAAGCTAACAATGCTAGAAACCATCTGTTTCAACTGCTATACCTAGAACTGGATTAATGCTCTACAAGCGAAGAGTCATTTCCTACTCATCAACAATGAGGTATTTTATCTTGTTCCACAAGTCAGCTTGTCCCATACTCAGCCCTGCAGCAACAAGATCCTGTAATGACCTTTAAGAGTGCTAAACATGGCAGGAGTGAGAAACAAGCTAATGGAAGTTCGCTTTTGCTGGGTATTATATGAATTTGTATTATATTATTAATTATATTGTTGATTAAATATTATTATGTCAATATTGAGATAGCAATACGTGTTGTGGAGTGACTGATATTGTTGCAGTAGCCTAGTTGCGAGGTTGGTTTTCGTGAGGATGGCTTTTTTGTGTTGTGGTGTAGGTTTGTGAGTTGGACAGACTGTTGCTGGCCAAACCTTTGAGACACAACCTTAAAAGGAGCAGAACTTCATCCAATGATGGCCCTGAGGACCACAGTGACAAAACTCGTGTTGGCACTGAGGACAGTGACATGGACCAAGACTATGTAAAATCAAAATAAATATGCATCAAGGTGATGCAGCACCATGGGTATAAAAGATGGACATATAAAACTTCGTGGACGTGCCTCTGGCATTTGGCCACGCTCCCAGCCCTGTCCCTTTTGCTTTGTGAACTTTTTTATTGATCTCAATAAAACCTTTATAACTCATTCGCACTCGGGGTCTGAGTTGTTTATAACAGCAGGGATCATTCTTTTCTCCATAGTTTCCTTACCCATCCATAATCATTGCGTCCAGAGTTGTTTCTCCACTTTCATCTGGGCTTCCTCCGTATCCCACGCTCCCATCGCACTGATCGATCTCACACTGACCACAGCCTCTCTCGACCGCATCCAGCTCTGAACCTCCCGACTCTAATACTCTCCAAGCTGTAATCAACACAAATAATTAAATGTCACTAGGGAAAACAGTTTCCACTGCTGCCTAAAGATGGACATGATGCAGGTGCACTATGTAAGTGGATAAAACCCAGTAAACTATAAATTACAAAGCCAAAACATAAACACAAATATAACCAAAAGAATGTAAAGCATCACTTTTCTAAATATTCTTTTTCTTGCCTATCTGGTTAGTGTTTCTGACTGAGAAACAGAGCTTTTCTTCTGACTGACATATTATTTATTAACAATTACCAGAAGTTCTCTATATCAAATAGCCTTCTCTGCCCAGAACCAATCATTACTTTATCACCACTTGTTTAAAGCTTTCTTCTGGGAGAAGAAAGAAGGAAAAAAATTTTTTTCAACTCAAAAAAGAAAAAAAGGCCAAAAAAAATGCTGCCCTCAAAAGCTTCACATGAGAATATTAAGTGTCCAACTGCAGAATAAAAAGGTATAAACCTACATTAGTAGACACATAAGCACAAAAGTGAGAATGGAAAATTATATATAAGAAATTAAGTCTTCACATCCTCCTGTTCAGCCCTTGGTCTCTTACTCTTCACGATCTAGATCATGGTGCAGCTTTGTAAAACATTACAGACATGTCAAATGACATGACTTGAATACATTGAGCCTGAAGGCATTGCACATAGGAGATTTCACAAGGATGGACCTCAGGCAAGAAGTGCTTGACCTTGCTGCCACTGACAATCACAGTCCTGCCTACTCCTATTTGTGCTGGCTTCTGGTGCTCTGCCACCTGACAGACCCAGCACAGGGGAGGCAGCACATGCACTCAGGCCAGCTCTTTTTGCCAAAGCAAACCACCTCAAGAAGCCTCATGATCACAGATGCTGCATGCCAACTACATGAAATTGCCTGCACCACGGAACAAATAAGACTTAATACCATGCATCCAACTCCACATATGCCTGCCTCTATTACAAACTTCAGTGTGAGGAGTATTCTCTAATTCCTATTACTTTTATTGCTGTGAGTAGTCTTAGCACAGGCTTTCAGAAGCTGCAAAGGAAGGGCCTTGCAATTTTCATGAGTGTATTTAATTTCTGACAATTACAAGGCTTTATTGGTAACCCGTTTCACAAGCAAGTATTCTGTAGTAAGAGGTTATTTACAACTCAGCTGCAAAAAGATAACCTGCAAGTCTTTTAAAATTACTATTTACAGCTAACGTATGCAGGAAAGCCTTCGACTGTCAATAACACATCACAAAACAAGAGGGTTTCAAAGAAAGAATGTAACTACCTAATTCTTTAGGGGGCAAGAAGGAATCTCAGAAAAACCCACAACCCTTTAAAAAACACTGCACGAGAGTGGAAACCACATTATTAGCAAAAGTTTGTCTTTGATATAGCTTTTCCGCAGTTCATAACTAGCCTCTTTAGTTTTTGTGGGTTTTGGTAGGGTTTTTTTAGCGTTATTTCCCAACGTGGTAAGTGAAAACATCTGCTTGCCGGTTTCCAGCGGCAGAGAGAAGAAAGGGCAAGCTCCGGGGCTCTGCCCTTCCCACAGGAAGGGTAACCCTTTCCACGCCGGCCGAGGCACCTCCCCGCCGGCAGTGCTGGCTCTGAGCCGTGACGAGGCAGTGCGGAAAGCAGAGCCCGGGCCCTCCGCAGCCAGCGCCGTCTGACAGTCCGCTCCTTCTGGCCGCACAGCAGCCTAATCTCGCCTCAGAGACTCATTTTTCCTTAAGCAGCACTAACACCCAGGTCCGCCCGGCGGCCCCGCAGCAGGACGGCGCTCCCGAAAGGCACCGAGCGGCGCGACATAACACCGCCCCACCCGCCCCGCTCCGGGCCCCCGCCGGGACACCTGTCTCTGCGGCCGTCCTGAACGCCCAGGTGTTGATGACTAGAGGCAGAGCGGCAGCTGAG
>JBBMKD010000170.1:37017057-37128628 GCA_037834095.1 Argya squamiceps
GCGCGCACGGCCCGGCTGTGGCTGCGCTGCCGGCGGGCGCTGGGAGTGTGGCCGGGCCCGGCGCTGTCCGCGGCCCGGTGTCGGGCTCTGCAGTCCTGGAAGCGTTGTCGTGGCAGGGAAAAGCTAAATCTCCAGCATAGGCCGAGGCCCACACCCACAAATACAATTTGTATTTCACAGAATCATAGAATGGTTTGGGTAGGAAGGGACCTTAAAAATCACCTAGTTCCAACCTCCCTGCTTGTAGGCAAGGACACCTTCCAGGAAACCTCATTGTGCAGAGACCCGTCCAACCTGGTCTTTAACTTCCAGGAATGAGGTACGCACAGCTTCCCTGAGCAGCCTGTTCCAGTTCTTCACCACCCTCACAGTAATGAATTCTTTTGTAATGTGTAATCTAAGCCTACTCCGTTTCAGTTTGAATCCATCCCCTTTTCTTGTCACTACGTGCTTCTAAATAGTCTTGCCTCATCTTTCCAGTAAGTTCCCTTCAGGTGCTGGAAAGCTGCGATTAGGTTACCCTGGAGCCTTTTCTTTTCCAGGCAGAACAACTCCAATTATCTCAGCTTTTCCTCATAGGAGAGGTGCTTCATCCTTCTGACCAACCTGGTGTGGCCGTACTCCAACAGGTCGATCTCCTTCCTGTGTTGGGGTCGCAGAGAGTTGGATGCAGTACTTGAGGTGGGATCTCACCAGAGCAGATTAGAGGGGCAGAATCAACTCCCTCGACCTGCTGGCCATGCTGCTTTTGATGCAGCTTTTTTACTGTATGGGTATGTGTTACAGCCAGCCTGCTTGTGCAGGGCCCCTACCTGCTGATGAAATTGCCAGTGGTGCTGGAGTGCATGAGCTGAGCTGTGGTGGTGTTGGGGAGGCTGTGCAGCAGCAGGGCTGCAGGGTGGGAGCAATCTCCCCCTGAGCTCATGAGATCCACTTGCAGCACCTTCATGTGCTACCTTGCTAACATGGATGTCTTTGTCAAAAGTGCCTTATGGCACAGAGACATTTCTGTAGGGTGTGTTCTGGGACCTCCTACAGCCAGATAGTGTAGAAAAAATTTATGAAGAGCCTTGCTTTACAGTAATCATAAAACGTATAACAAGTAATTTCTTAATTCTGCCCCTGCCATTCAAGCTTTTCATGATAAACAATTAGCAATAGTTTAAAGCCATTTGACCCATTGCTGTAGCACTCTAACAGTTTCCAGGTCCGAAAGCTTACCTTCTGTAAGTGCAATTCACTGGCTTGTGTTCAGGGCTCATTAGGTTCAAGGAGCTGCTGATCATCAACCAGTTATTATATCTGAACAACATGAAAAAAAATTACTTGCTTCTATGTGGATATAGCATCTTTTTTTTTTTTTGTAAATACTCTTTTGCCTTGTCCTCATTACTCCTTTTCAATATATAATGGGCCAAACTCAATTACACTTTAGCAACGATGTTGTTGGTCTTGTATTTGTACTGAGAGGGGATACTTGGACCTCATGTGTGACCTGAGCTTTGTAGGCATATATAAACTGTGAGTGCATCCAAGCTGGTTTAAGAAGCCCAAAGCAATGTTATTTTTATTCTAACAAAACGTTCCACAGCCTTTGGAATTAAATCATTGCCACAAAAGAAATGTATTATCCTTTATAACAGAAGTTGCAAAATAATAAAAAACAGTATTGGGTTTGACTTCAGTGATAGTATGACCTTGGTTTCAGCCATTAACTGAAAGCAAAACTACAAGTAATCTAGAAAAACTTTTACTCAAGTAAATACTGTTAGATTATTTATTTCTGCTATTACTGTTCTTATTTTTGTCATGTATTTCTGTGTAAAGCTGTTAGGCAAGGGAGATAGGCCAAAACACAGATCCAAATTAATATTAGCTGAAGGGAGATAGAGCAAAATATTTTCAGGAAATAAATTTAGTAATAAGTGAAAAGAAAAATATAATCTAACACATTCATGAAGTGTATACATTCATGATATTTTTCAAATACAGTTTTATTTTTTTGGGGATAAAATGGACCGTTATGAAAGCGAACCACTTTAATATGGGTGTCATTCAAGTAAAAGTATTGACTGTGATGGTTTCATCTGCATGCTGAGCCTGCACAGCTGTGGAGAGAATGTTTTGTGTGACTTGAAACAGCATAACTTTTTGCTTTGAGGCTCATGCAGAAATTCAGTTGGTTTCATTTCTGTGGCAGGCTTTCTAACTGGCACTCAAATGTGAATGACTTCCTGCTAGAAATAAATGCAATCTTGAATCCATGTTTTACTATATACAGTGCTATTTAATAGCATTTTATATTTTTATACTGTGTGTAAACAAACAAAGCAAACACTACTTTCAGATACACTGTATAAAACCAACAGCAAAGTCAATAAAATTCTCTTTCTACATGCTGAAAGCTGAGGAGAATTTGAGCAGTATCTGTCCAAAACAACTCAGCAAGTCTCTTCTGCTACATCCATGGGCTCTTGATTTATGTTCCATCTCTCACATAAAGTATTTTGAAGTTGGTCTTGGGATTTAAAAATTCTTTGTATTTTCTTAAAAATTACCTGTTATTTTATATCAGTCCTTCTTACATCAGCAGTGGAAATGCTTCTTCATCTGTTTGTCCCCTGTACTTACTGTTATGTTAAGCAACCATAGCTAAGATAAATGGTGATGCTAATAAGCTTTTGTCTCTGCTGCTAAAAAGCAAATCAATATTTCTACAAGGAGATTTTTTGTTCAAATGTATAATATTGGAAGAATATTCTAGAGAAAGGCTTGTATGCACAAGGGATTACTGAGAAGATCTACAGCAGACAACACTGACTGGATGGCACTGAGTAATTAATGAAAAACACGGGAGGAAATTCACCTCTTTCACTGAGAGGGTCTGTTCCTACAGTGGCCAAATTCTGACCTCAATTATATCTGTGTGACCTAATCTAGCACCATCTGTTAAAAAAATGCATGTCTAGCTCCTTTTTGCTGTCTCAAATTTTCTGTAAGTGTGCTTTGAAATCTAATTAATTTTATAGTTACATAGTTATATAATTTGTTTATATTTTTATCTTCATTTTAGTTACATTTTCTAATAGTAATGTAAACACATGAAAAACGAATATGACAATAATTTCCTTAATAAAAGTAATCAAGTTTGATTACCACTTGCTAATTAAAATGTATTTTTAAATAACTGTGTGGTGGTTTTCTCTTCAGAGGGATTTGTAGAAGCACTGTACTCCTGGGTTTTAAAATTCTTTTTTTTTTCTCTCTCTCTTCCAATCCTTTTTTTTTTTGGTTTATAATACATATGTTGACTCATTCACTGAGCTTGTTTTGTACTGGCTTCCATGTCTCCTACTTAAGTTCAGCCATGTAAAGCTTGCTAGAGTATCACATCCCCATAATGTTTGGTGTAAACTGAAACTTCAGTTCAACTATTGTAAAACTTTGAAGACAGGTTTTAAGAATGCATCTGAGAAGTAGTAAAGAGCAAGTTCCTACTCCATGATGTCTGAACTGGCTATATTCACAGCACTGCAATATTTCTTAACCACTGAAGAAATGTGCAAATCAGGTCAAGGTTGTTTTGAGAATCAGTTTCAGTAATGTACCAGCCATTCAATTAATGTCCTTTGGAAGTTCCACTGAAATCTGATACCAGTCGGAGGGGTTATTAAGTGCGAAATGAGTCTTTTTTGACTTCAGACTGACAAACTAGAATCTTGAACAAAAATCCTCTTGGTAACATTTTACTAGCTGTATTTTAAGATAAGAGGGCTGAGATACAAAGCAGAGAAATACAACCAACCTTATGACCTACTACTACATTTTTAAGTTCATTTTTGTACCAGAAATTGATCTTCTCTACTGATTAAATCATAAGATATAATGTCTAGAGGCAAGAGGGAAGCCAATAATTAAGCAGCAGGTGTGAGTATGAATTTACTTACTTTGTGAGGCTTTAGTCTGGTTATACGAGTATAATAATCTCAACCTTTTCTGATCACACAAGTGAATCACCACAGAATGTAAAGGGGACTATATAGGTTAGAACAAAAGCAGAATTTTGCTTCAGATTTTGTGGTTTTATTTTAAATAAATGTTACTCAAATTCTAGAAGCTTTTATTTGAGAGAAAGGAGTTGTTTCATGCATTTGCTATCATCTTTGATTTCCACTTTTGGAATAATGTTATAACTTAGACTCATAACATATCCTACATAAATATCAATAAAATATATGTCTTCCTAGTTTTCTTCTCTGCAGGATTCTGATTTTATAATTACTTTTTAGACTTGAAAGGAGAGGCTACATTGTTTTTGTAGCATAAATATGAATTCAGATTTGAATAAGTAATAGTTAAATTGACCTTTCAGACCGTTACTGCTATTTGACCCCACTGGCTTTATTGGAAAAGTATCTGGTAAAAGATTACTCTCTTGGCAGCAGCAGCACTTTTTAAGCTACAAGGCACGTAGGGCTCTTGCCTGGAGCTCTGTGCTGTGCAGGGACCTGGCCATATGAGAAAAAAGGGATGCATATCTAACCTACTGACCTGCAACTCACTTGGTCTCTAATAACACGTGTAACGGTGTGTGAGACACCATTTCTGAATTCATTAATTACAATAGTCTCTCGTCATCGTTACATTGTCTTGACTTTCATGAAAACATTAACAAACACCTTTACAGAAAAAAAAACCCCTTAAAATATTAAACCGAAATATCACTAAAATTGCTAAATTTAGTCAAGACTAGCATCTTCATTGTCTGATAATTTTTCCAATATTTGGTACTCTTTATTTAGAAGAAATCTAGATTTGCATCAAACTTTAACAACCTTGTCCGTCACTATAGCAATAAGATCACTTAGGCTTTACTTAAAGGGGCTGTAAGACATGATTAAGAGGTGGATATATTATACTGAAACTATGGTGTTACCATAGACTTCCATTCAAACAGGACTTGGTTTTGAGCTGCTGTGGTACCAAACACCTCTTTTGTGACTTGATAAAAATGATCAAGCTTTTAAATGGAATTAATGCTGTTTGGATTTGGGGTGTAAGGAGAATTTGCCAGAATTTTCACTTAAAATATGTATGTGTATAAACATTACACATTTCTTATTAAGGTGAATTATGTTACCAGCTTTTCCTCTATTTATCTAAACATATTTGATGTGTTGTATGTTCTACCGTGTGCTCTTTTGTTCATGTCTGTGAGGGACAGCTGTGTAGCTTGGAGGAATATCTGTTGAGCTGGCTCTAGCTGACTGTATTTCACCTGGAGATTCAAATTAATAATCACAAGCAATACAAATATAGGGGTGTCTAATATTCTGCTGGAACTACTCTATGAGCTTATTTACATGAAGTCTATGTTGAGACTAGCACATGTATTTTTGCTTGGATTAACCTTTGTACTGACAATTAATTCACCAGAAAATACCCAGGATTTTCGTGCTTATGATGCTTTACATAACAGCACTAATCTATCATATATGATTCTCCTGTCAGCAGAATTACCAGAGATGTAGTATGGGAAGATGTAGTTTATATTTGCAAATATTATTTGTACCATATGACATTTCAAATATATTACAGTTTGCAGTACAGTCATGGACGAAGCCTATATCCACAAAATTATTTTAAGCTGCTGACTCATGCTTTGGTTGGTTCCTGAGCTACAAGCTATGTGGAAAGTACAGAAACAATAGGAAGAAGAACCCAAATCCCTTTGTAAGTGTGGCCCAGCCTATGACTAGTTTCTGAAAAACTGACTTCAATCAAAGATATTATGAAATATTATGAATTATGATATTATGAAATATAGATCTTTGAAATATTATCCCCTGAACAGACAGAAGTGAGCTAATGGATTCTTAGGGACATGGTTCAGTGGTGGACTTGGCAGTGCTGGGTTAGTGGCTGGACTTGGTGATCTTAAGCGTCTTTTTCATCCTAAATAATTCTGTGTTCCTGCTAGTCTAAACAGAACACCCTGAACTTGAATAGAGGACAGGCTGACACACTGTCTCTAGATCTGCATCTTCTATATTTGAGAGATGTGCAGAACAATCTGAGCCTATGTCTCTTTCACGTCAGTTATATCCATGCATAAGTATATTTAGAGGACTCTATCTCCTGGCATGCACCAGTGCCTGCATAGCTACAGAGCATCTCTAGGGAAGACAGATGAAAACTTGAGATTTAATGTGGCTGTGAGATTCACTAAGGAAGAGCAGCACACATTAGAGAAGAGAGAGGATGAAACAGCTATCTAGAATGAGGTATGGAAGACACAAGTACTGCCACCCTGCTTCTTAAGAGCCTAGTATTCTTCATTTCTACATATCAAAGTCACATTAAATAAACTTGCTTGAAATATTTTTCTCTTCTATTGCACCTTTCTTTTCTATGTCTATTTTAAAAATTAGGCTCTCAGTGCAAAAAATGTGCCTGAAGATATTTTGTGTACCATTAAAGAATTGCATACATATAATAATAATAATAGTAATAACACATAACTAACAGATAAAGCATAGTTTCTTCAGAAAACAAAAACATATGACAGCTAATATGTTTTTGAAAATGTACCCATTTAATGTATTTTCATCAAGCCACAAATTACCGCATGTATGACAGCAGGGAGGAGAAGTGTGGAATCCTGAGGTATTGCCCTTGCCCTATGCTATAACAAATTGAACAAAATGTGGCTGATTTTTTCCATATAATTAATTTTGTTAATTTAAGTTTTGATTTAATCCATAAGTGGTGCATTATTTAATTAAATTTTGTCCAGAAGCCTTATCCCAGCAAGTATTACTTCAGATGAAACTACTTACAGACTTTGAGAGAAAATTTATTTAACAATCTCTTCTAACATTTGTTAATTTCAGTAATCCTTGTATTGGAATCATGATCATGTCTAAATGTTGTACTACCTGGTTTCTACTTAAATGAGTAAAACTATTCTGGGGACAAAGATGGTTGTTGTCATATGAGTGCCACCACTTTTCTAACTCAGTTTCTAAAATTGCGTATTATGTTGTATTAATTGTTATTACCAGAATTTGCTCTGATCAAATATGTGTTCTAGTAGTGTATCATTCCCTATCAGTATGAATTTTGTTGACTATACTCAGAAAGAAAAGTAGAGGATTGGGGACTGTGGTATTTTTTAATACCAGAAATACTCCAGTGCTTTGTTAAAAATGTCTCCATCAAGGCATGATAGGAATAGGCTGTTCTGTCAGATGTTTATTGAAAACAAAGGCTTCACCCCATTTAAAAAATGACTGGTGTCATTTCAATTTATGATGTTTATTGTCTCAGCAGTTTCAGTTTTCTTTATTGTACATTTTCAAAGTTAAACTGTTACTATTTTTATCACTGCAGTTTCTCTAAAGATGTGTGGACTGCTATACTGTTGTATATTCTGTGTCTTTTGATATGTTCTGTGACATATCTATTAAATATGTATGGTAAATCTGTAAAATACATAGAGACTAAGTCTGTACAGTAAATTGATAAAAATCTGGAATATTAATCAGACATGAAATGGATCAAATAATGTGTAGTGAGTCTGCAGTTTTAGAAGTCTGACATTTTTCCCCTGCAATTAATTTTTGTTTGTTAAGAGATATGCCAACAAAAGTGTCATCTTTGACTGGTGTTTATTCCCAGAGCTTTACAGCCTTTAGTTATAAGCAATCCTCTGCTTGTGTTTAAAGAACTTACATTCATTATCTTTGCACATATTTGGCTTTGAAGTAGCAAATATAGACTCCTGCTAGTCTACAGATAGTATGAAATTATGATTCCGTCTACAGTCTGTAAGAACTAGCAGATGAAAGGGCATTTTATTTGAGTGTCTCACTCATAAAACCAGGTTTCTGTCAAGGAGAAAAACAGATTACAGACCAATCCATGTAATAAACGTAATACCCAGAAGCTGAAAAATGTGTCTAAAATTTATAATAAAATTCTCTTGGAAACCACATGGGACATGGAACTTCCTCTCCATTTGGCATTTTAAGATATGTATGGACTTTCAAGCAGCATTTTTCATTATTTTACTTGAGAAACAGAAGCAGCATCTTATTCCATTCAATGTATGTATTTGACTGCGTTCTGATTATTTTATAAAAAGAAGGAATTAATCCAGATTGGAAGATATGCCTCTGAAAATGACTCTTGATCAGCAAATGGCTTAGTACTTATTATTTGTACCATGTGCATGGCTGGATCAGCTGCCTTTGGCTCTATTGTCATTTACTGCTTAGAGGACAATTAAGATTGTAAATATATACATGCATACAGACAAACAGGTTTTGAGGACAAAACATTATAAATTGTATCTTATCCTTTAATTGCTCCGTGATGCCTGTATAGATCCACATTAAATGAGGATGTAATTGCAAGGAACTTCTTCCATTTCCAGCTGCTAGTGAAGCATGCTTTGCTTTTTTACTACTCCAGTAATGTGAAATCCTAATTTCCTAATCCTCAGCAGTACTAGAAAAAACATCTGGGCTCACATACAGGCCACCAGTAATTTACACTTGTTTCATGTTTATTAGACATTGTATTTTTGTATGGATGTATCCTTCTGTATAGACATAGTTACAAAGTATGCCAACAGCTCTTTCTCTGTAACAATGCAGAGTTTTCCAAACAGGTGATCTCTGTCATGTAAGTAATTTTGTCATCTTTTGCTTAGGAACTGAATGTTTCCTGCTAGAAAAAATAATGACAAACTGGTCCTTGAACTTCTCAAGTCATGACCTTGCCTGCTTAGTGGAGAGTGCTGGTGAAGGAGATGGTTTCTGAAACAAGTCTGTTGGCAGTTGGGGTGATGAAGTACATTCAAAAATTTTCAATACAACATTGCCTTATACCTTCATAATTTCTGACTAACACATTTTCATGTAGTCTCCTCTTGTCCGGCATTGCTATGTCCCAGTGTAAGTTCTGAAACGGCCTTGAGCATGACATAAAAACTCATATGGTGACTGTCAAGATATCGCTTGCAATTTGTCAGTCCAGGAGCTTTACCACAGATTTTTTATCCCTGCAGTCTATTTTAGAAATCATGGAAAATCTTCTGGTAGGCCAGCTTGTTGGCAGCAGAGTCCAAGTAAAGAGCATAGTCTGATGAGCACTTTGTTTTCAAGCAGAATTTGAACTGCTTCATCACTCTTAACAAATCAGATTTTTAATGTTACCTAGGCATAGGTGGTTTGATGGCAATCATGGCAGACTACACCACATAAAGGTTTCCCTACTTCCGTGATACTGGTGGCAGTGCACAACTATTTTACGGGGTAAAACTGATGTCCATCAATTATGCATATGTGCATAGTGATCAGGCAGGGCAATGCACACGTGCACAAACACACACAGGCACGAGGATTGACATGGTCAGTGAACACCTGATTATATGCCACATGACTATCAAAAGGGAGATATAGATGACTATTTTTAAGGCTATCTGTATCATAAAACTGCTGCTGTATACTAAATTTTTTTAAAGTTGGATTTCTGAATTTATTCACTAGGTGGCAGTGTAGTATGTCATTTGTCCAAAATTTACAGCAGAGTGGAACTAATCAGAAATAACTGCACTACATAAATATTTTACACTGGATTGCAATAAAGAAATGTTCATTAATTCCTAGTCTATTTTTTAAAAAATATGCTCCAAAAATGTGTACTTTATTTACAATGTAAGTAGAAAATACATGAGGTTGTTGTAGATTGCAAAGCCCTAAGAGTCACATGGACCCGGTGGACCCCATCATCTCTAGTACTTAGTTTGGAAGTGCCAAGGCAGGGGTGGAGTATGGTGTAAACAGGAGCACGTGTAGCTCAGTTACCTCAGGGGAAAGAGTTAATTTCAGTCAGTGAGAGAAACCTGATTACAGACAGGAATTAGAAATATTTTATTAGAATGAGTTGCTGAAGTATATCTGCTCCGATCATATCGGAGCTGTAAGCATCAATGTGAAAACTGATTCACAGCAGAAGAAAAATGTGTACAGCTTTGTCTATGCCTTGGGTTTCTCTCTTGTAATACTGATGCTTTAGAAAATGCCCAGAGGAATCTCAAAGATGTGGGATATAGAGGTAGTAGTTGCACCAACCTAGCGACACTGGTAAGAGCTGTCTCCTGGAGACCTGTGGCAGAATGAGATCTGCACTGTGGGGCCAGAAGAGGACACTGCAGAGCTGGAAACCACCCTTAGGATCAGTTGCAATCCCTCTTTTAAGAGTCACTGTGCATGGAGCAGATAGGCTGCCTGGGGCTCCTGCTCCATAGGAGCATCAGATAGCCTATGGGACTGCCTGTGCAACAGATAGGCTTCACTTCAATATTAAATCTTCCTTTTATAAACATAAATGTGAAGAGTTAAAATAAAAAACCATTCTATTTTATAGAACCAAATTGTTAATTTTCTCATTTGTCTTGTGAATTAATGAATATTTTACATCAGTCAGATTCAATCTTTGTTGGTTTTCAGAATGCCCTCATGCAAGGCTGTTTGCTTTGTTTTCTGTGGGTGGCTTTTGCTTTCTCCACTTTCATTATGTGGCTTGACCAGTTAATTTTTTGTCTTTTAAGCTGTCTGTACTTTTGACTCGTAAAATTGGCAAAGTTTATATTTAGAAGGTTTTGCTGCCATGATGCTTTATAACCCTGATAGTGTAGTCTGTCTGACCCAGAAATATTTTGTCCTGAGCACTTTCTTCTGAGTCAAATTGTCTCAATTATACCTCCATTCATTTGATGGATTGTATTCCTGCTGTAATTCTCAAATAGACAGTAATTATTTAGGACATTTAATTATTTTTGGATTAGGCCTGTCATATATCTCAGCATTTCCAGTGCTTTTGATTTGTATATTTTATGGGACCAACTAAGAAATTATTTGTTGTTAAAACGCATGTTGCAAATTCATGAAAATTTAGAATTTATTCTATATTTTAGATTTCTTTTTGCTGTCCATATTAAAAGTAAATAAATTCCCAAAATATTAGAAGTCTTTTGCAACCAAAAGTGGCTCTCATTTTGGGGACAGTGAGACCCAACCCCACCAGAACATTATAAACCCTGCTAAAATCTTTCTTTGTCATTCTATTTTAATAAGGAAGTCCACTGGCAATATAATGCAGCAGAAATTTAAAAGCTAGGTATGTTTTGAATTGTTAGGGTATAACTGATGATTTGACTTAAATGATTTTTTCTCCCTATTGTCCCTTGTTTTTGATTATATTACTGTACCTGCTGTTAAGTTTATTGTTTGTTTTCATCTTCCTTTGCATTTCTTCTGTATGTGGGCAAAGTGGAGACACCAAACTATGCTGTGACACTGTTGCAGTGCATGATTAAGCCTTTCAGAGTTTTATATGTATTTTATTTATATCATGTTGGTATGTCCCTTCCCGAATCCTCTCACGCATCCCCAGACCCCTATGGTATCTCCCAGAGGGGAGCCCCTTGTCAATCACCCTGGAAACTTGAAGAGAGATCATTTCTCATTTGACCAGGTGCTCAGGCACCTGCCCCTTTCCATTGTTCTGCCAAGTCTCCCCTTCTAGAACACCCAACCCCTTCCCATCCATTGGCCCAAATTCTCCTGTTGCCTCAGGCTGTGTCCTGGGGTACGTAAGGGAGAAGGACAGGTCAGCCCGCGCTTTTTGCGTGTGGAGCTGCATCAATAAACACCCTTCAACCCATGGCAGAAGCCCGCTCGTCATTCCAAAGCCTCATCCACACTTCCAGCTAGCAGATCTGAGGGACACACATGGACTATTGCGGTTGGTCTTGCACAGAGACCTCTACTGTAAGCAGCCACAGCCGGTAAGCTGCTCCCAGGGAGAAACCACCGCATGACATGATCCATCGTTACTGCATTGTGAGGCTTGCAACTCTTGTTTCTCTTGAAAGCTCACTTTGTGAATCAAGCCATCAAGAAAGAATCTTAGATTTCAGGTAGAAAAAAATACAAAGTTTTATCTTCCTAGTAGGTGACAAATTTTGATCATATGACTTGAAAGGCTTTTAAAGACAGTTGGCTAAAGATAAATATAAAATCATTACGGTGTGTAAGAAAAACCTTCTGTTTTGGGCTCGGGGTGATTGCTGAATCCCGGACATTCAGGAGACAGACAAAAGAGATTTTAAGCAAAGGAAAAGCATTCAAAAATACTAGCAGACAAAATTATCATGTGCATTGTTGATTTCAATGAAGCTGACTTTCCAAGTTGCAGCTAAGAAACATCTGCCTTTTGGTTATAATAGAATTAATGTTCTGCTTGAACATAATGTATGCCCCAAAGAAAGGCTAGCACACCTAGGATATAGAAGCCAATAGTGTTTACACTCTGAATCCTGAGGAATGAAACTGGTCAGAGGTTTCTTGCAGGAATCACAGGGCTTTTGAGCATTGATAAAAATTCTTGGTGAAGTATGGAAATGGTAATAGCAAAGAATAGCAACTGCTTGGTTTTTTAACTGTTCAAATCTGTATTTATTGAGCTGAGCAGAACTGCTGTTACCTTTAACCAGCTTTATAACTTTACAGAATGAATGAATTAGGATGGAAAAAAACCCAAACCCTGACTTATGTTAAAGATACAGAAAATAAAGGAAAGCTACAAAATTAACAGTTTTGACTTTATTTTTACTAGTTCTGTTAGAGGAACATATGTTATGCTAGATCTGACAGCCCAAGAAGGGTGCGGCTCCTGTAGTACCCCCAGGTCCAACAAGTAACAAGTCTGAAAATGTTTTCCCTGTATCCACAAGCACATGGAGCACCTGGATATACCACCCACCTCTGTATATACAGGGCCTGCCACTCAAAATTTTTATTTTAGTGGCAAACTTGAAGTGGTATTACGTAGCATATTGGATTTTCTGGTACATACCCCAGTAATGTAGGTACAGAACTGTTGAGTTTTTTAAAATAGCAGAGAGGACTTTCACTCTTCTGAATACTTAAGAAAGCATGGCCCAATATGCTTGCAAGAAATTCTGAGCAGAGGTCCCAAGGGGGCAAATCTTGAGGACTCTAATCTGTTTTCATTTGGGCTTGACTCTGATAAAAGTTGTACTTGCTCCTGTGTGGGTTTTGCCTGAACAAGCACTGTGCAAGACTTACAATGCCAAGACTTAGCCCGCAAAAATTATTAGCTCAGGTCACAGTCTAGGCTTTCGTATATAATTTATCTGTCACTTACTTATGTTATAAAAGTGCAGAGGTGATAAAGAAGTCATCTCTCAGGTCATATAGCAGTTTAAACTGCTGTGTCTCTGATGAAGCATTGTAGACAAGAGGGGATAATAAGATCCAGGGGAAGATAGAAGAGTAGAAGTAAAAAGCTTGCACAGCTATTGAAAAGAAGACTTACATTATTTTGCTACAGACTCCATAGGAGCATCTGATCCCCATTTCTTATGAAGTGTAGTTCTGACTGCCCCAAAATTGCTTTAAACATGAAAAAGATGAGACCACTGTGCTTAATAATGCTGTTAACACAATGTCTGAAGTTTTGTCCCTTCTCTGTACTGCACATAAATACTGCTTGGTCTTCATCTGTGCAAAATATAGAGGTAAACTTTAATTGAGGGCTTTTCTTTGGGGATCATGTGCATTCAGGGGGAACAAAACTCCTATTATCAACTGAGAAATATAACACGTTTGAGAGCGTTGTGGCATAGAGATACTGAAACGTTAATTCAAGCTTCTGTGACATCGTCTGGATTACTGTAATTCCCTGCCTGCAGGTCTCACTCAGCCCTCCTTTCACAAAATAAGAACTTATACAATAATGTAACCACTGAGATTTCAGGCATATACAATACCTGGTCATCATATGTCTCTGTACTGATATCTCAGTGCTGCCTGCCATTAGGTACTGGATCGATTTGAAGATCCTGGTGATGTGTTTTAAAACACCACATGTATCCAAATGAGTTTTTGCTTCCCTATTGTCCAGGTCCAATTTTGCTGAAGTGTAAAAATGTTGTGCTTTCATTTGTTCAGAGAATTACGAACCACTGTGTCCCATACCTTCTTCTTGCAGCTGTGGAATGCACTTTGTCAGAACAGATTTGGAATGTCAGTCTTGTCATTGACTTAAGGTCAAGACTGTGGTGGGTTGCTTAACTTTTCTTTCTTTTATCAGCATTTCTTAACCAGCATCTATTCATATTTAATAGAACATTCTAGGGTTTCCTTTTCTTAAAACTTTTTCAAAATTGAAGCATTTTTACCAGAGGACTTTTCAAGTGCTGGTAGGTGTTGGCATTTCTGATGTTTTGAGAGGCACAAGAAAATTTTTAATACAAGGAAACTTTAAAAAGTAGCTAAAGTGTTTCTAATGTAGATGTTCTTTGTCAGAGGGATGCACCTACTTTACCTACACTTTTTGTATATCCCAGGTAGGACATGAAAGACTTTAATTAAAACCTTTAGAAAGATCTTAGTTATGCATTTGTGCTCTTCCTTCCTTCTATATTTCAGAATAGGATAAAAACCAATTTTCTTATATTGATTGTGTACTTCACACAATTGCCTACAGAATATGCTGTGCAAACAAGACCTTTTTATCTAAAACAGCTTATAAAATCAGTTTTCCTTTGAAAACTATTACACAGATTTATTGGCTGCTATAGTTTCATCTTTTTAATATGCCCATATTTACCTCTTTTGGCCATTACATGTTGCTCATAGTAGACACTGACTACAATTTGAAACATAATGTTCCTAAGCATGATTGGTAAGCAGGAGTTGTGGAAAATATCATCCCAGGGGAAGGGAAGGGATTTCTGTTGAAATGAGTTCATATTGGCAGATTGACACCTAAATAACCTTTTGGATTGACCCCTAAGTATTTTATCATTCCATCATCCTTGCTCATATCAGGATACTGTGTATTTTTCTGTAAATTACTTTTCTGTCATTTTATAACACTTAGCTTTCAATACAGGTATTCTATTAGATGCATATATAACATTTCTTTCAAAGCCAGGATACCTTTTTTTAGCCCAGCCTCTAGTTTCTTCTTGTCAGTTGCCATTTTGATGATTGGGACAGGATAAAAAGTGTTATCCTCCAACATAGCATGTATCATCTACAGTAGATGAAGAAAAGCTGAGTATTAAACTTCTGCACAAGTTCAGTATACTGGTAGCAGACTTGCTAAATTTTCCAAGTGTTGCAGCTTCCAAGTATAAAGTGCTTAGTTTCTCAGTTAAGAAACAAGAGTGTTGTAAAATGCTAGGCCATGTGTTATGTCCCAAAAGACTAACGAGGTCATGCTTCTATGGAAGATTTTTTATGACAAAAAAAATATCCTTATCATAATTATAGACTTAAAGGTTTTCTGCGTTGTGGATTTTTGTGCTTTACATCTCCAGTGGTATTAAGCAGGGTTGGATTTCACAAGGTGTTAGGTCCTGATGTCATTTGGAGACATTTTATTGCTCATAGTCCTGTTCAATCTTAAGTGGTTTGTGAAATGTTCTATTCCACATAAAGTGTACTGATATTCTTGTTTGACCCTGAGTGTAAGGGAGGATGTATCATCTTCCTTGCTGTGCTTGTTCATTTCTGCACTTCTACGGTTTAATTATCTCCAGCAGTTAAACCTTTCTGTGTTTGCCCCTGTGTCTGTATTCAAGGCCAAATTCAGACGTGGTGTGTGTTACTCAGAGCAATTCAAAAGGTCCCTTTAGATTCTGCCAGATCTATTTATACCACCTCTATCAAGGTATAACATAATCTGCAATTTACATACCAAGGAATTGCAAGAGCATTTCAATTTAAATAACAGACACTCTTCTTTCATTTACACCTACTCATGAGCCCTTATTATGAAAGCTGTAGTGAGTTGGATTGACACCTGATGAACAAAGGGCAATTGTTTTCAATGGAAAAGAAAAATAGTGCTCCAGTAGTTTTTTGAAGCATCTTTTCACTCTTATCATCATGATTTCCATTTTCCTGAGTTTGGTGAACACTTCCAGTGTTTTATCCAGTGAATTGATATTGATCCCTGCAAGTCAGTGTTTTGCAGCTGTGTGGAGGAAAAGAAAAATGTACTCTCTTTTCTTTTTACTCTTGTAGTTGCCTGAATATATTTATGTCCAGTTGTTTTGTGAATTTTGAATGGTTTTTTGACTATCTCTAGTTTAGTTGGTTCCATGTTTTTGTCCTGCTAGTTTGCTTTGCTTGATGTAATGCTATGGTGAATGCAGAAATATCCCTGGTGAGGGTGACTCTGGGAGTCTGGGAGTTAATGTATGTGGACATCCAACAAGTTTAGCCAGCTTGTTAGAATCATGACCTGGATTTTACTTTGTATTTTAGAGGTAGGATAAAACCTATCAAAATTTCTTTTAAGTCTTTGTGTGCTAAACACCTTTCATACTTCTTTTCAGATAAGATATAATTGCAATGGGAGGGAGTATTTAGAAGAGCCTTGTGTTGGGCTGCATTACCTATGTTTTTTGCCAGTCGGTCTAAGTAAATATCCCTTCTGAGAAGCGAAGTATGAAGCAGTAGGTTTACAGGCTGAAGAAGATAGAGGGGATGGAGAAAGGAAGAGGAAACTCAGATGATGTTATTTCCCCTAGTCAACAGCTGGAAATCAGTACTAATAGTACATTCCATGTGCTCCTCACCTCCCAGACTATATGTGTGTGTTTGAACAGCTGTTTAAAGGGCAAGACCATCTGGCATTAGATCCTGTCAATTAGAGAGGAAAGGATTTTCACTTATTTCTCTCAGCTTTGTGGACTTCTGTCCTTCTTGCTGTATGTTATACCACTTCTCATCTGAAGATTAGGTGTATTAGAAAAATATTAGCGATCACAAATGTTGTCCTACTCAAACTGTATGTTAACTGGAGTTGTTCTTCTGATATTTGACTTAGCAATTTTCAGCTCTGTTCAGCTGACTCTGTTCTCTCACCTGAGAACAGATCTGTATTACAGCTGCTGAGAATATTAAGGCTTCTCAGTAATGCAGGTAGGCTCTGGCTAACCAAAACATTTTGTTCCCATTTGTGGATTTGAGTGTGTCTATAAAAGAAAAAAATTATCATTTTCTTTAGAATCCTTTATGCAGCTTCAAACTGTCCATTTATCTCAAAAATTTTAAAGTCTCCTTTTGGTACTTTATCTTTTTGAAATAAATATCTTAGTATTTTATTTTTTTTCCTGAAAGAACACAATCTTTGTATCATATTGGTGTTTCATGTCAGAAACTTGCATCCTGGATTTGAATGACATCCTTTGGCTTCTCTGCTAGCTCTCTGAGTTTTTAGATAGCTGTTAGCACTCTACATGCCCTCTATTATGCAAAACTGAAAATTAAATATTCCTGTGAAATACTCCATGAAAAGCCCTAATCGTAACAAAGATCCTCTGGAAAAGCTGCATATTCTTTTCATACTTTACACTGGATGCTGAGGCAAAGGCAAAATCTCAAACATCTGTATTTCAGATGTTAAAAACAACTGCATTTTTTGCAAGTTCAGGCAAGCCTGAGATACTGATGAGTTTTTTCCCCACATCTCCTTGTCTTACTATGTTGATTGAATAGGCTTGCACTGACTGACCATCCTGCTGCCTTGAACTGTGTATCGTCTGAGTTTATTAAATGTATGGTTTCATATGCCACAAGAAAGGAAGAAAGAAGGTGAATGCCTGATTAGTTCTTTGGTCATGTAGAAATAGATTTCTTGTGCAGAAATAGGGTTTGAATGTGACTCAAAATACATACTGTCTTTTTAAATCACTCTGAGACCAGATTTACATCCTGCAGGGTGTCTTTTGCAGTATGCCAAACAAACTCATTGCCTGTTAGTTTTGAAGGGAGCTAAAACTACTTATTACCATGCAGGATCAGGTCCTTTATGTTTAGAAATAATAACAAAAAGTGTGCCTTGCCTTCAGGGAATGCCTTAAAAAATGAAAGGGGTAAACTCACCATGAAGCTACTTTATGCTCCTAATGACTGTGTAAAAAAGTTTCGCAGGGATAAAAGGAAAATGAAGTAAATACAGCAGTGCCCCACCACATTTCAAAGCCAATATCAAATCATCCATAAAATTCTGTGAAAACAATATCCCCCTAATCCACAAATGAAAGAGCTGAGATTATCTGTTGAAAAAAAAAATGAATAGAACTGTGCTTATTTGGATGATAAGCATTAAAGATTTTCTCCAATCATTAAGGGTTGAGGGTTTGCTATACTCTTGGAACTAAACATTTTAAATAACTTCCCACTTTCCAGACTACTGAATCTTTGAAAAGTTAATTTTTTGTTATCTCCAAATACAGAAAGCTTAGCACAACAATGGCAGTTCAAAGTCTCCCAGGTAAAGAGCCTTCAAAGAGTAATTCGCAATACAAATTCATAAAAGTCAACAGTTTAGACTACTCAATTGCTTTTAAGATTTTCATCAAATACATCTCAGCAGTTGAATCTTGCCACTGATGCCTCCCAACTGAGTTAAAGTCAGAAAACACTGACAATGTTACCTTTCTTTTTCTGTGGGTTTTAGGCAGTGAAAGATAGCAATTGAACTTTGCCTCAATTTACTTAGTATCTGATCTTTATAGATCTGACTGAAAATAAATGCACATTACATTTCATGCTATTATAGAAGTTTTAAAATAATAATTAATAGCCAGTGAATTGTTGAAATCACAGTATATAAATGTCTGCTCTGTGCAATTAAAATTCTTTTAAATATAGATAAATGCTCCCAAAGTTCTTTCTGATTTAATAGAGATATCTATTTTAAGATCAAGTTTATTTTAGAAGACATTTAGCATTTTGGGGAACATTCTAGGCTTTCCAAAAAAGGTGCATAATCTCCTCATCACTGTGACAATAGTGTGATTTTTCCATAAAGTGTAGAACAAATTTTCCTTTAAATGGTACAGAATTGCAGCCCACTTTTACTACTTCAGTGTGCATTATTCTGGCAGAATGAGAAATTAACTGTATTATCAGAGAAGTGAAGTTTACTGCTCTGTCTGAACTTCCTTTTCTGTCTGTTGGACAAGATTTTCAAAATAGAAGTTAGTGAGACAACTTCAAGAATTTTTTTTTGTTCATTTGAAAAGTTAAAATATTATTTAATACTGATGCTTATTTCTCATCCCCATGGGAGTGATGTGATTGCTGTGTTAATAATTTTGTGCTGTGTTAAAAACTGTATCCAAATATATTCATACATATGTATGCCTGTATCTGCTCTTTGCATGTATACATGTGACTGGTGAAACTTATAACTGTCAGAAATAAAAGGTTCTGCATTAATTTAAGTCCTTCTTTATTTTTTTTTCAACATTTTCTGGTACTATGCTTTCAAACATATCCAAACAGCTCAATAATTTGTACAACAGTGTAATCTGCTGCTGCTGTGAGATGCTTAGACTTGCTGAGTAACTTGTATGTCTATGCCTTAGAATATCAATGTAATAATATGTATTAATTTAAATAGCTGCAGGGTGGTCATGAAATGAAAATAAGATAGCTTTATTTTCATTTCTGTTTACAAAAGACAAAAAAATATGAGACTTTATCCAAGCCTTTGAATCCCATGGTTATAGAAAATTACAGTATGAGATTTTCTCATGAACTCTTGTTTTCTCTCTCTCTTTCCATCAGAAAAAGAAACCACCACAAAATCTTTAAAATACTACTTTTTAAAAAAAATCACAATTCCTTCTGGGTGAGTCAGATATATAATGTTATCATTAACATCAGTCATGATGTTCAACTTGAGTTCAGGTCATCTTTTGTTTAGTCTTTTGGAGAGAACACATTTTCTGTGTGACTCCATAATCCACAGCAAAAGTGATGCAATGATGCAGAGGGGATCATTTACATTGAGCTTTCTTCTACTTGTAGAAATGGCAATGAAAGTTTCTTTTCAGGTGTGATTCTTCCTAACACATTTTTAAATGATTAATGTTCCAGGGGTACCTTGGTGAATTGACTGGAAAAAGCTGATTTCCTCACTGGGTAAAATATAGAGTATAATTACTATTTTGTGGTTATTGTTGGTTTCTTTGGTTAGTTGTGGTTTGGTTTTTTTTTTTTTTTTGTGGAGGGGGATTAGTGTGTTGATATAAAGCATTCTCATTATTTTGCTTTGCTGGCCACCCTGGCATCCACTTTCCTGCTGCAATAAACCTTTCTCTTACTGGCTTATTGCAGTTCCTTTGTCAAGTGAAACCTGTAGCTGCTGCTTCATCTCTTAACAATATTCCAGCCAGATCCTGATGACTTTCATTGCTCAAACATTTCATCATAGGATTTTTACTAGAAAAAATCATAGCTCCTTGCAGTTACATAATTCAACCAGTCTACGGGTTAAATAACAGTATCTTTAATATTAGAACCTGAATAATTCACCAACCAAAAGTCCAACCCTACAAAAACACTGAAATGAATCTTTGCCACTTGTACAGTTGGACCTGTAAAACTTATCAGAGTATTTGCATTAGTGTGGACAAAGCAAGATCCAGAGCTGGTCATTAAAAGATAGAAATCATAGAAAGATAGAAAAGATTGAAATCATAATGAAATCACTTGAGGTTTGAGTGAAAGAAAGATGTAGAAATAAATAAATAAATATAAGATTTCAATTAGGGTTTCAGCAGTCAGGAGTGAAAAGAACAATGTGCTAGGATATACAAGGGATTTGCTCTCAGGGGTTCGTGCTGAACTTATATAACACTATAGTAATGAAAAGCTGTATGTTAGAACATGAACTGACTTCCTGCCAGTCAAAATATTTCCTTTAGCTATCACTGCAAATAAAAGAGGAATTTGGTCTTCATATAGGTTGTATTAAAATTCTTATCAGAAGGTATCTATGCAAAGTCAAAACCAATATTGTTTTAGGATTTTTCTTTTTTTTTTCTTTTTCTTTTTTTTTTTTTTTTTTTTCTTTTTTTTTTTTTCCCTGGAATTTTCCCCTCTCCCAGTCCCATCCCTTTAGTCACAGTATACACCCCACATATCAGAGAATCACAGAGTCGCAGAATGGGTCAGGTTGGAAGGGACCACAGGGAGTCATCAGGTTCCACCTCCCTGCTCAAGCAGGATCATACTAGAACACATTGCGCAGGGCTGTGTCCAAATCATTCTTGAATATTGCCAATGAGAGAGACTCCACAACCTCTCTGGACAATCTGTTCCAGTCACAATCCATTCTGGTCACTTACACCATAGAGAAGTTCTTCCTCCTGTTCAGGTGGAACTTCCTGTGCATCAGTGTCTGCCTGTTGCCTTCTCGTAATGGTTGGCACCACCAAGCAGAGCCTGGCTCCATCATCTTGGCGTCCTTCATTTCAGATACTGACAGATATTGATGAAGTTTCCTCTCAGTCATTTCTTCTCAAGGCTGAAGAGGCACACCCTTTCCCTCTAAGAGAGATACTCCAGTTCCCTAATCTTTATTCCCCTTAGCAGAAAGTGCTCCAGGAGCTCCATGTCTCTCTTGTACTTAAGGAGCCCAGAACTGGATGCAACATTCCAGATGTGGCCTCAGTAGGGCTGAGTAAGGGGTGGGATCATGTCCCCCAACTCGATTTGACTTGACCTGTGGCTTTATCAGTCTGATAAAGAACCAGAGTGTTTAATACTCTAAAACAAAAAGGGAAATTTTTCAGAATTGCTTTATTATTTTAGTGCTTGATGGAATTTTCTTGGAAAACAGAAGTTCTACTGGGCCCTCCTCTGAACCATTGGGTGTGCAGATACTTTGTAAATATGCTGCTTTCTGAAGCTGATGTCCAAAACTGATTCAGGAATAAATGTACCACTAGAAAGTGTTGGAAAAATAAATCTATTGCACTGTAAATGGGGAAGGCAACAAGGCATAATAAGATGCTCTGAATTCAAATAGAAACTGGATTAAGCACATGAGAGGGAAAGAAAAACCCAAACCCAATCCCTTCTTTATGCAATTTCACTGCAGCCCTCCTGGCTTTTCCTATCAATGGTAAAAACCTTCTCTTTCCTAAGGCTGTTATTTAGGACAAATCGATCTCTATTATTCCACACAATTACCTCTGAACATACCTGGTCTTTTTGACTCCGTTTATGAGATTCATGTCTCTCAGACAATTGCTCCATTTATTCTGAGTACTTCTTCCTTCCCCACTTCCTCAAAGCCTTGTCTCATGCTAGCTCTGCCTCCACTCCAGCTATCTGCCTCCTTATTTCTCTGGACCACTGGCTAGCCAAGAAAGAAGAGAAAGGAAGCCAATTATGTCTTCTTTAGCCACAACTACAAAATAAGCTCCACCTACATGAAAAGACACAATGGTGCTCTCTGATGGCATATAAGTTTTCTGTGCTGCTTCAAAACAGAAAAAAAATGTCTAACATTCAGAATTCAGAATGCTATTTTGCCATCCTATGGATTTGAAACAATGTGTGGAGTCTGGCATTAATTACAAATTGAGATATCATAACAATAAATGATGTGTACAGGACTTAGATTTCCAGACTTGCCTTAGAAAACCCCAGGTAAAACTTGTGTGTTTAACACGCACTCTTTTATACTTTTAAATGTAAGTGCATACCCCATCTATGTAGATGCTATTTTTCTTGGAAATCTATTATTTTCCAGCTGCCACAACTTTGTTGCTATTCTAGATAGTGCGAATAAACAATGCATTTGGAGATACTTGGTGCTCTTGTCCTTGAGAGCCGAACGTTTTGCATGTTCTACTCAAATGCATCCTTCTAAGCCTGACAAGGTCATGCACATTGTACAGAGACCCAAAACAAGGAATGCAAGATTATCAGTAGACAGTTTTAAAGTATAGGAGAGTAATTTCTTTATCCTGAATACCATTGTCACTTGCAATTAATTTTAACTCTGACCTCAGAAGAGTATGTATCTCATACTTTGCAAATGAAAAGCTAAATCCAGCAGCAAGTGGGAGATGTTTTTTCTACTATTATATTCTCTACTAAATTGTATTATGTTATATTGGATTCTGAGTTTTCTAAATACTGTATTTTACAGAAGCTAGATAGATTAGAATGTTAAAGTAACACTTTAACATTACTGTTCCTTATTACTTTGCTTTCATCACCATAAAAACTTTGTGCTTTTTGTGTACCTGTTAAAAACTGTAGATAAGTTACTTTGTGTGGTTCTTCAGAATTCATCTTTCTAATATCTTCTTTCTCCGAGTCCTTTGATTGGAAATGATTTTCCTTACTATATACTATATACTAAAGTAAGGACTACACTTTTCTCCTAAATTCCCCCTTTTAAATATCTCTACCTTCCTCAACAATTGTGCTCATTGAAGAGTTCTCTCAATTGTCAATTTCTTGAAGGCCAAAAACTAATAAACCGGCCATTTTTATGTTTTCAGGTGAACTGAAATCCTTATGTGCATCTGGCTCTTCTGTATTCACTTACAACCTTCAGAATATTCTCCATCTATTGCATTAAGGGCAGATGGACACATTTTTCTCTTCTGCCACCTGGTAAGCAAAGGTTAGAGTTCAACTTGTCCCAAATCAGCTTATCCTTCTACAGGGTAGTCAAAGCCCACTTACAAACACTCTAACGCAGTTTTACATTTTTGCCTCCCACCAGCATTCAAACCTGGGTAAATGTCTTTCTCTGTCAAAGCAGCAGTGGGAGGTGAAAATGAAAGTCTTTTTTTTCTTTCCCTGAGAAATTGGACTGTAAAAAGCTGTCAGTTTAAAAATGACATAGTGGCACAGCATTTCTATAAGGTGGCTCCTTTCATTTTTGACTCCTGCTGTCTCTCTGACAGTTGAAGTTGCAGCAGGAGGTAAAAACTAAAATGAGCACTACTGGCATTTGCCCTCGAGCACAAAATTAATAATGGAAGAAACAGGGTGACATCCAAAACCACCTCATATCAGATGTCAGCCAATGAGGTTTCAACACTCACATAGTACAGTGACCACAATGATGCCCATTATTCCAAATATGATCTTATTCTCTATTACTTTCCCAGTGCTGGATCTATTTTCTCCATTTTAGATTTGATTCCCTGCTTTGGGGGTTATAGAATAATTTAAATTCTATTAAGTCGTATGCTATGACTTTATAAGTTTTCCCCCTCTGCAGTGTAACTCTGGTCAAAATTTTATGGGTGTTGTCTTTTCTTGAGCTTTATATCTCTCAACCTTCCTACATGAATGTTTCACTTCTAAATCACTGTTTAAATTATCCTACTATGTCCTATCCTTAAATATGAATGAAACTCACAATGTATTAAATGGATAGCTTTTAGTCTAAAGAGCCACAGGATAAAAAAGCTGAGATGGTTTTTGTTCTTGTAAACTCAAGAGCTGAAGATTTTCTGCCAAAATGAGGAAAAAAATCACTATTAGGTGGCTGAGAGACGGGGGGCCCAAAATTCTTCCAGCAGGGCAAGGGTCTTTTCTCTCTCTTGAAAGACTCAGTGGTATGTCCAAGTTTTACCAAAATTATTATAGGTAGGCACAAAAAGTCTGTTAGAAACAGAGTACAAGCCTTGTTCTTTCTTTCTGCCACATTTCAACCATTTTCTGATTTTAGCACCATTTTGGTGGTATTTAGTATCTTGCTTTTGACTATTCAGAACAGGTAATATTTCAGGGTTCACATACTGGGCTACTGCAGTCTTACACCACACCTGCTATTCAGTTCTTCTGCCGAGCTTACCTTTGAGCCTAACTAGTGTTGTATGTAGCATATCAGTAAAGTTTTACAGTCTTATGTATCGTATGAATTTGCTGCTGCCTTCTCAGTCCCACCTTTGCTATTGCTTTTATTGGCATACACTTTTGTTTTGCAGAGATGAAGGAGGAAAACTCTCAGCAAACCAGTGATGTAGATAATTCTCAAGTGCTGACAAATACACAAAATAAGCACATTGTAAAAGAAAGCATTTTATTTCTTCATGTGCTATTGCTTTCAGGCTTTACAGCAGTCATCTAGCTCAGAGCTGAAGACATCTTTTATCTTTTATAGGAAAATAAGAGTGACTCAAAGGCTTCAGCTGAACCCATTGATCTCATTGATTTCAACATGTGTTAATGACAAAGAATTTGGACTGGATAAACACTTGTAGTTTGTTGCAATTACAATTAGTAATGCCTTCCTCAATTTCTAGAAAATCTTGCACTGTATATTTTAACTCCTTGTGCAATTTAACTTTCATTCTTGTCGTCTGATTTTTTCCTTGAGTCTCATTTGCAGACTTTATTCTATAATCTTCCTTTAGGAAACTTAATTCTATAATCCTTCTTTAGGATTTATTTTTTGATTCTCAGTAATTTTTGTGCTTGCTTGCTTATCAGTTTAGTTTTCTCTAAAAGTTCATTCATTGTAGGGAGAAGCCACACAGTGTTTGGGCATACATTTATATTCCATTTTCAGTTCTCCCCACTGTAGCTCCCCACTGTACTCTATGGCTCTATCCCATCCACCTGTCCTCATGTTTTCCATGTGCCTCCAGGATTTATTCTGATTTGTTATAGTCTGTGTCCACCTATATATGTCCACAGTCCTACTTTCAAGTATAAATTGTTTATGATTATTACTCCTTAGCTCCTCCTCCACCTTTGCTCTACATCCTTAAGCATATCTCTGCTTTTCAAAGTACAACACTGCTTTCTCCCCTCCCCAGTTTCTTCTTTCCTGGTTTGTGTGAGTTGTATTACTATTTTTATGTTTTATCCCAGTTAGTTTTCCCGGATTTTGCCTTCTGTTTAATGTTGTCCACTTCAGGAACTGGGTAGCTACTTGACATCTTAATTGCCAGTAGGGATTTTGCTTTTTAACAACCCATGTTTTTAAAATATGGTACATGTATTAAAAACACTTATTTTATATTGCCTTATCTTTTTACTTGTCCATTGTCTTCCTTTTTCCAAACTGAATTTCAGGCCATGATTTTGCATACAGATATAATCCTTTTTCTGTCTTGTAACATTGTTCACTTGAATTACTCATTTCAGATCTCAATTTGCATCCATCAGCAGCAAAAAAAGTAGGACTACCATCTTAGATCAAATTATTGTAGCTCTGTTTATATATTTTCCTTTATCTTGATGTTGAACTTGGGTAAAAAAATCTGATTTTGATCTCTTTCATTATGTACAAGTGCTCCTTGCTTTTTTTGCTTTTGTTTAAACTGGTAATTAACCACACAATATTTCTGTCTTCTGTTAAATTTTAAATTAATCCACTACCTAAATATTCCCTTTTCATATGTACATCCATAGTTCCAAGTTTTGAAAACTATGCAGTTCTTTTGCACATGTCTTAAAGTGTTCATCCTCTGGACTTATTCCAATGTAGCAGTTTGCTTCTGTAGAAGTAGGAGGTGTTTGCAAAGTTTCTGCTGTCAGCTTTCACAGAGTTTGTAGAAATATTTTATCATTATGTAAAGGAAATAATTTCCCTGAATTCAGTGTAAAAGAAACAGGCTAATTAGAAAAGATTTATCATTTTCCTTTTTTACTCACCTCAACTTCTTTTTTCTTTATTAGTCCACCATTCATGTGTACAGGGCTCTATCCTCTTCTTTTCTATTTTTAATTATTTTAGTATTATTTCATATTACATGATAGGCATGTGGAATGCAGTGAGGGGGATTATCCCATGTAAGCTCTGATGGATGATAATGCAGCTGAGCCTTTTTAGACCATGTATTGTCAGGGTTCTGCTGATAACAAATCTACTTTTTTCCCTTGTTCTGTAGGGTTGGCTTCTAGAACGTTTTTTTTTTCTTTTTTATTGTATGACATAGCGAAGGGAAATAATGTGATGCAAAGGTAGCTGGGAGTTGATCTTCTCTCTGTGGTTCTAAGTCTGTGGTTTTTTGAACACCATCTGTGCCTTTTCCCAATTGGTGTGTTGCTGGTAGACACAACAGTTCCTTGTGGATAGGAGACTTGATGGGATGGTGTTCCTCTCTTCTCACTGTGGTGCTCTAAAGGGCAGAGAAGGCTGCTGTCCATCGGGAACCTGCCCATCTCCTCAAACTGCAGAGCTCTTCGACCTGCATAATCCTGTTTGGATGGATGGGCACCTTGTTCTCAAGAGAAAATAGAGAGGACCTCAGTGAAAGATGAGATAAACTCCACCAAGAATCAAGAGAGATGTTTAGTTCACAGCTCTCCTAAGTGCAGAACATCTGTGGAGGAAACTGACTCTCTTCCTCTTGGAGCTATCTGTTTCCCTGACAACACTGCAGAAATACAGAAACAATGAAACCAGCTGGTTGATTATTTCTCTGGAAAAGGAGCTCAAATTCAATGAGTTATGCTTCAGAGTCTGACAACCCAATACCCAGTTTACAGGATAGGAAACAGAACTGGTGCTCATCAGCAGTGAAATATACTGATTTAATGTAATTGGATTTTAATGTGCACCCCACATTACTTTTCCCTGTTGTACCTTTTTTGCTTGCCAGTAACTCATGTACACACTTTAAAAATCCCTAATGTACAGTTATGCCAGATCCCTTAACAGGCCTGAAAAGCAAACAGCAGGGCAGTAATGCCATTTGTAGCAAATGATCGATTAGCTGAGGTTTTCCCCGAGTGATTAATAACTCTGGAGTCTGAAATGCCTGTCCAACAAGACTTTAAAAAGAATGTCTCCCCTGAATATCTGGAAAACTGAAGTACCTAGAATAATTTCTGAAGGTATTTTTGAAAAGTTCTGCCCAATTCTCATGTTAAGTATACAAAATACACTGTGAATCCCTGTTTTGCTTTTAATGAGGATCTGTAACATAGAATAAACATCTGTTAGCTGAGAAGACAGCTGACAGCAGCAGTTTCTTGGAAACAACCATATTTACAATAAAGGTTAAATGGCTTGTAAATTATATTTTTTTTGTATAAATGTATCTATGGATACATTTTAGGTTACTGTATTCTAAAAAAAAAAAAAAATTAACATGTAAGACTTCTGTGGGGAGAATAATGGACTATGGCACATCATAAAAACTGATGCCCTGGCAGTTCTCCCTTACATGAGTTCGCTGCCATGCTTCTTGAACTGTCCTGTTGAGTAATGGGCCTGGGTAGGTTAAGTGTTACTCATAATTCTGAGTATACCCAGATACTGGTCTTAAATGTTACTATTGACAGACTGTTTCAAAGTTACCATCACAAAACCCCAAATACTTGGTAATGTTCCATTACCAATCCCATGGTTTCAGATCATTGTTATTCCTGGTTGATAACACATTTTCAGAGGTATATTTAAATTAACACCCATTGAGCATAATTACTATGTCATAAACTTTCATAGGTATGTGTGCTTTAATGTGGTGCTGTATGAAATGAATTGTATTTTCAAGTACAGACTTTCTTACATATGTTTATGTAAGGATGTTGAAAAGTTATGGGATGATAACATCTAAAATAAGTGTTGGAGTTTTTTACATAGTAGGTTGTTTTTTACTTAGGAAAGGATGAAAGGGTAGTTAGTAGTTTAAAAAAATATGACAAAGATATTTCCAAACTTTAAAAAAGTTGCACTACATTTGGACCTACTGAATCAGTCACTTTGCAGGTTCAGGGCATCAATGTATTCACACTGAAAGAAGTGGATCTTATGAAGTGGCTGTTACACTTCACCTTAAGAGAGATGCACTACCAACATGTAATTGTTGGCAATTACAATACATGTATTTGGAAGGCAACTCTTGTACTTCCTAGTGCTGCTAAAGGAATATTTCCAAATAAACCTCACATTGAACTGAACAGCCATAGTAATCCCATTCTTGAGGACCTTGTGAGAACACTTCTGTTTTCCTCTCTTGAATGGCACTTTTTTTGACCTTTGTTGCAAATGGAAGGCAAAGTTTCTTTTCTTTGTAGGTTTTATGATTTCATCTCATAGACTTTCTCTTCGTTCTTTCCACTCTTTTAATTTTGAAGTTTGGAAGTTTTTGTTTTGTTTTGGGTTTGTTTGTTTGTTTGTTTGTTTTCCCTTCAAACTCTACAATGCTAAAGTCCTTGGCGATAATTTAAGCACCCTGCCACTAGTTTCAATTTTAACACCTTGTCACAAAACTCCATAGATTTCTTAGGCAAGGTGGAGCTCTTAAGCACAAGAAGTACTTACCTGGTGAAGTCACAAGTGTTAGATGTGACAAAGCTCTGTCAGACCATCTTTCATCTTGGTTCCTGAAGGCAGCATAGGCTGGTGCCCTGGCTCTCCCTGTGCTCAACAGACTGCTCACCTCCATCTGTGAGACTGAAATATGCTTCAGGAAAGGGATGGCCACAGGAAGAAAAGTCACCACTGAAGGAGCTATATTTGACAGATTTTCTAATACGTGTTAAAGCAATATCATTTCAGCTGCTGGTTATTGTTACTGAGAAGAGAAGGGACGAAGTAGAAAAGCAAAAGTGTGCAACAAGAAGAGCATTATGAGATGCTCCACAGTGAGGGCTGACTGTGTCTCTATCCCCTTTTCTCCTGAAAATGCTGAATCTAGAGTAAGGCCCAGGACTTGGGAGGGATTCATATTGTGTGATTTCTCATTCCCTGCCAGCAGCTGGAGAGAGCTGCAGTTATCTGAAAGCTTCAGGTATCAGGAGTCAGCTTCTGAGGTGAATGCTTTGAGATCCTGATATCTAGGATTTAAACTCTGAATAAGCCTTTGAAGACACTCTGCTGTCAAAACCCCACAGTGCAGAATAAAATCTGCAGCAGAGTGGCTGTATTCACCCAGCCAAGCCATGGCAAGGGCAGCTATGATGGAACAAGCCACTATGCACACAGCAGCTGTGTTTGAGGTGGTGAGAGCTAGGATGAAATGAGACACAAAAGTGACCACGCTTTGGTTCTAGCTGATGCCTGAAGAAATTGGAAACTTCAGATCTGGTACTGAGCAAGCTGGACAATCAATGACTGCCCTGAGCAGTCCTTCATCCTTTCTGCTCAGGTTCTGTAACTTTGTTTTGTGATTTCAAGAGGTCTTTTTCCCTTTTCACATTAAAAAAAAAAAGGTGGTATAGACACTACAGTTCTGCAGAGCTTTGGTGTCTTTGGATATATTGAGGTTGCTGTGCAAGTCTGTCATGGGCTACATAAAACAAAAAGTAAGTCATCATATACAATTCAGCTGGTGGTAGGTGGATTCTCTGTAGATTCTGTGAGGCAATATTGGAAAAGAGACTACCTGTTAATATTCCTGATAGTGGAACTGAAAGAAATTATTTCAAGAACAATGGCCTAGTAATTACTTTTTTGTTATATTGTTAAATGTAGCATATACTTTAGATCAATGATTTCTGTCATGATGTAGGAGTTGGTGAAACTCTATGGCTTGTGCAAATAAAGGAGGCTGAGGTAACTAGATGAGGATTATGGTCCATTCTGACCTTATAATTTATGCACTTAGGAAACCTCTTTTCCAGTCTGAGAGATAAAAATCTGTATTTTTAAAAAGAAACTGCAAGGTTGTGTATGCCATTCTGAAAACATTTTGTCATTTTTAATTTTCTCCCTGTTAGATGGCTGATTGTAATTCCATGACAATTTCTGCTTTGTTACTATTAATGTTAAGAGTCTGATTTGGTGTATTAGATACATTGGTCTATTATGTTTTATAAATAGCTGTATGCCTGTCAAACCCCGAGTGTAACAGACAAAGCTACACTCAGAGAAAAGAATAAAAGTAAAGAAAGTAAAGTGAAGAAAAAAATCATGTCCTTTCTTTTGTTATTCCTGGTAGCATTGATGGGTATTTTGGAGACGCAGAAACCTAAAATAGACCTTCTTTACAGATTGTGCTGCCCAATTTTTTGCTTGATTCCCAAGCACCTTGATTCAGTAGGCTTTCTTCCATTTATTCATTGCTCTTTGTGTCAGCCCCATACTACATTATATGACTGCCAGCTAGTTAAAGTTGGGGTACACTCTGGTCCAAGGGAACAGTGAAGTGTTCAAATAGGTCTTACAAATGGGCCCAAACAAAGGAAAAAAAGTAAAATCTTGCTTCAGTGAATGAGGGTAGCAAGACTGCCTCACTTTTGGGGGTTAGTACCTAGCAGTTTATAAATTCACTTGCATCAGCCAAGTATAGCACAAAATACACTGCACAGAAGAGCAGCTATTATGTACAGTAGCCACTTCACTGATTGCAATCAATGTCACAAATTAGAGTGAGTTCCTGGCTTGAGATATGTCAGAGCTAAACTTTGTGTCATGAGTCATGCTGTCTGGACATCCAGCTTTGAGGTACTGTCTCACTCTCTGGAATTTTCAATTTATGTCTTTTGTGTTATTGCCACTGGATCTGTGCTCCTTTTAGTAAGTATGAACTGCTCAAAGATGCATTCAAATGGCATTAAATTTTAAAGAGAAGCTCCCATCATGGATTCTATAACTTATATTGAAATATATCTTTTTCTTTCAGCATCAGAATTTCTGTTTAGAAATGGCAGATTTTTGTCATTATTATCTAGGATTTTGTTCTGAAATTTTAACATTTCCTTGTGCTTTTCTCTTGTTGCCTTATTCCTTTCTCAAATGCCTGATAATGGCTTTTTCTTTCAAGTCAAATGTTGTCCTAATATTCATACTCTGAACACCCATTCTGCTGCATCCACCTGATTAAATCCAGTTGCAAAAACAATGTTTTGCACACTACTCCACTTAAAGTTTTTATATTTTGCCAGGTGGGACTTCAGCATACATGAGGACAAACACATCTCTCTCGGCAACAAAGAAGTATGATGTAATTAGAAGCAGTCTATACAGGGAGATTAGTAGGGAGCTGGTTTTTTGTACCTTGCAGCAATGCACTTTTTCAGTGGATTAAGAGCATCCACAGCCATAGCATTAATTAGGAGTACCTGGTACACAGTGATTTCATGCTTCAGCCAACCTGATTCTCAGCATTTTGTGGAGGAGACACAGGACATTGCTTACTGGGGAACAATTAAAGGAGTGGCAACTAAACCTTCCCATCAACAGGCAACAAAGGGAAATTAAGCACAATTACTGCTATGAATGAAAGGGTCAGCACTTCAGTGCTGGATTAACTGTTACTGGAGTAAGTGAAGATTGGAGACATAAGTAAATTATGTAATTCATTCCCTAATAATTTATGAATTGTTAGGTGTGGGTTTGTCTGCGCTGCAGCTAAGTTGTTTTAGCACGATTGTTTTAGCTTTTCTCCCAGAGTCACTTCTTCCACTTTTAAGGATGTTTAGAGTAGTGCATAACAAAGTTTCCTTCGCATCTTCTACCATTCTTTTTTTGTTAGATTAGTTTACCAAGAACTGTAGTCAATATAATGAGAAGATACAATCATAATGTGGCTCCTATGAGGTGGATTTACCCAGTCATCAACAATATTTCCAGCTTGAATGCTGTGTTAGGAAATCAGAGACCACACCAGGAAAAATATTTCACAATGGGAGCAGTGGCCAAGAAGAAGCAACTATTTAAATAAGGAAAAGGTGTGCCTCAATTCAAAGGGAAATCACAGTTTTATACAAAAAAGATGGGAAAGTGTGGTGAAAAGGAAAAACATTTCTAATTTATTTTCTGATGACAGATGAAAGCAATGTTATATGATATAAGACCATAAAGATAGCATGACTTTATACTCCCAGTGGAGCTCATAGACAGTTCTGTGCTTTAAAATATGCAGCCTGGGTCTGCCCATCTTATTTCTGACTGCAGTGGGATAGCTTTGTTTTCTTTTGTATTACCATTTTACTTTGCTTTCCCTTTTTGGTTCAGTCACTTGTATTTAAATTATTGCCAAAAGATATTCTGGCATAAAATCTCCATTTATTTAGTTTGGGCAGGCATAATCATTTCTATAAAAAGTCTCAGGAATACAAGTCCCACTTTTATTTTGATCTTTGCCTCATTCTTTCTGCTTAATATTGTTGTGTACATACATATATATATATATATATGATTTTTTTCTGATCCATTTAGTGAATAAAGTGAACATTCTCTTGTATCAGAGGAACATTTCTGACTTATAGAAATGTGAAATTAGAAGAATCTAGGTAAATACAGCATGTAAATATAATGAATAGTACTGCAATGAGTTAGTGAATATCTTTATGTCTTTTAGATCTCTATCAAGAAAATTACACACTGAGGTCACGACTGAAATGTTCACAAACGCAGAATCTGTAGTGCTCATAGTTTTTTTAATAGCTGGTTCAGATCTCAGCTATGTGTTTGGTTTAAACACACAATGGGATTTATTTAAAGGGACATAATCCACTTGAAAATAACACTGCTGTCTAAAAAATTCTTTCTGAGTGTAATTGTAAGTAACAACTAAGGCTGTTATAAATGAAAAAAAGGTAATGAAATAAAGCTCTACTTTTTTGATTGGTTTACTTTTTGTGCTTGCCAATTCTGTGTAATAATTCTAATATCTACCTTTTGCGCAGTAATTTTCATCAGTAGGCCACAGTAGTTTAACTAAAATATGGTCCATTTTGCTATATGTATAGATCGTTTCACTACTTCTTCCAACCTCAGTCAATTTCTTCCTGTCTAAAAGTCTTTTATAAACATCAGCTCAGAATCAATAAAAGATCCAAAGTATGTGTAATGTCAGATCTACTATTTCAAAAAAGATCACTATCAGCTGGGTTTAATTAGCCACATTATAAAGAAAAGGTTGAAAATATCTTTCAGATTGTAAAATTGGAACAAGAAGTTGATCATTAATATATTAATAATTTAAAATCTGTCTCAGATTTTGGATGTTCTAAAGTTATTTTCTGAATTCCATTAAACTCATTTAGCCTTGTATTAGATATTCAAGAAGAGAATGCCACAAAATATTACCAAAATTATCATATGCTTATTAGAAATGAATAGTCTGGGCATCCTTTATGCTCATAAAGATGATGCCTAGAAGCAAAGTCTTTTCTTTCCTTATTTCATGAAAACCAACATTTTCTCTCTTCTTTATCATCATATTTCCTAATTTAGAATCTTGAGTTCTTGATTGTTGGCTGTTATTGAGTTCATAACCTTGTCTTTCTAACAGCAGTGAGAAAGTACTTTGACTCTTGAATGTGAAGTTTGTGAAGAGTGTTGCCTTAGTTGGAAGAATGTATGTTAGGTGCCTCTGAGCTGCTCAAGTGGTGAAATAAATATGTGGAACAATGTTTGGTACCTTTTGCTTTTCAAAAGACCTTAGATCTCATAACTGTACCCTCTTAAAAGCTTTTGCCATACACTCAGCAGCATGTTCTGCTTTTTTGTTAGATTCATCTTTTGGCCTACTTTTCAAACTATATTTTAACTGGGACTCAAACTCTTTTCCCTTTCCTACTATTTGCTGAGGCTAGCAATCCCATGCTGAGTAAATAATCTATAGTCCATGGTCTACTATCCTATCTGCCTTGTTATCCTGGCTCCAAACCCCAAAATGTTGGATATCTAGCTGGTAAGTATTCCCAGGAAGGCTTCCTAATGACCTTCCCCACTGGTTACTATCATCATTGCTTATACACGGATAGAACTATCTTGTAATACACTGACTATATTTGGAAAAATTAATTGGGAGTTCTTATGGTGTTTTTGTTAGGAAAAGTGACATTTTTGAAATTAAGAAAAATATCCCAATTCATGTCTTTCATTAGGTATAACAAAACATTGCTAGAGAAAATATATTCCTAGATCTAATGGTGCTTCATTCTGTTGCAATAAAAGCAGCTTGAGATCCAAATGAATCAGCAGAAGAGATTGTTGCAGTAATTTGGCTGCCCTGCCATTTAAAAAGTATTTTTGACTGCATTTATTAAATATTTAATATATACTTAAACATTGTGCAAGCATAGAATTACTTATTAAATTATAGCATGTAATAAAAAAGGTTTATGCATACATTAAAAATCAAGATGATGAAAATAACTCTAGGATTGATAAAATTTTATTTCATGTCAGCTGGGAAACCTACATATAAACTTTACACCTTATCAATCTTATTGCAAAACATTGTAAACTCTTGAAAGAAAGAGCCTTTATCTGTACTAACTAGAAGAGTTTATGATTTGGCCACTAAGGGTTTAACAAAATGTCTTTCTTCAAGTACAAGCATGGGCAGTGCAATTCTTTTAGTATACTGTTTTGTCTTTGGATAAATGCAAAATCAACAAGACCCTTAATATGGAGAAGAACATGTAAAAAACCAGATTGTTTTGCATTGCTGGCTGTCCACACATGCAAGTGCAGACAATGTCTTTCCATCTGTATGTCTTTGAAACTGAGCCTTCCAAAATGAGTGCACACTTATGTCTAGGTCAGTCATAAGGCAGGAGCTTAGGTGTGACTTTAATTATGCACAGGATTCAAGTGTGGTTTCTGGCTCTTTTGAAAAATTCATATTTTTTTTACTCCTCTGAAAAGAAATATTTCATCAGCTTCTATTGTCATTTATCAGTTTGCTCTTTCATGGGAGCCAGGAGGATAAACAGAAGTAAAAAAGATCTTTTATACTCAAATTGTCTAACTAGTTACACTGCCAACTATGCAACTGTGGCAAGTAATAGATTGATTTTACCTGAGAGTTATGAATTCCGTGTTTAAAACCAGAAACTGTGATAGATGAAAAACCTAAGGAAAAGTAAACATCTCAGTATAATTTGCTGAAATGAATCCCGCAAGGTCTACTCTGGTACACTGGCAGGAGTTTCCTGAGTGCCAGAACTAAGGCTGAAGTGGCACACTGAGGTGCCATCAAGCATGCTCCACTTGTAATGTGGATGCTGTTTCCTACAGTAATGAGCTTTTCACATGTGTGATGGACGCTGCAACTCTAGTAATGACAAAACCACAATGTGTATATGTGGTTGTAGAATAACTACATCATTGCAAATTAGATGACTGCCCTTCCCTCTTTGCACTGCCTTGTTCCACAATTTGAGAACTCCTTGTCTCATGGGGGAGAATGGCAAAAAGTCCTGACCACACCAACATCTATCTGTCTTTGACTCTTTCAGACATGCATCCTTTATGGAAATACAAGAAAGGAACAAGAACCAAACCACTAGTAAAGCTGGAGGGACTTTGTTCAAGACTCTTGTGGTAAGAAATCATTAATCCTCATATACAGGAAAGCCGATCAGGATATGACCATAACCTTGACCTTACCTGGGAGAACTGCAGTGCAGAGGACAATACACGAGGCTCAGCAATCAGCTCAGTCAGAGTAGACCTATAAAATAAATGTTATAATCAATAGGGAAACATGTCCTTGTGAAATTCTTTTTTTGTAATGCTGGACTGAAATGAACTGCAATTATTTTGGCAGAATGTTGAGAGCAATCCTTTCAAAGAAATGATTTGCTGAATATGATGAGATTTTTTAAGAGAGCTCTTCAGATTTTTTTTTAATTCCTGAAAAGACACACTGAAGCAAATGAATAATTGGCAGAACATGGAATATGTAACATGCTGTGTGAAAACTGTATTCTTTCAAATCATCACTTGTCAGAAATTAATTCCTGTGCTAGGGGCCTTACTATAGAGAATGTAATGACTTCAATCTAACTGGGTTAACTTGGGTTCTCTGTGCTGTGTAGCTGAGGAGAAAGGGCACATTTTAAGTTATTCAATTGCTCAGATGAGCTTTCATTTGTTCTGATTTAAGTATTCTTAAGTAGCTGTCATGTTCTAAGGTTGTAAATATGATTTGAGGTACTGTGTGTTTTCAGGGCTAGTCTCCAAATTATCAACTTTTAGACTCTTGTCTAAGAATTCAAGGAACTCAGAATGATAACTTAAGGAAATGACTAACCTCTTCTGGAAAAACAACGTATGAGATAAATAAAAATAGCTATATACTATTAAAGTAATTGCCAAATTGTAATAATGCATAGTGGAATGTTTTCAGCCAGTTTGTTCTTAATAGAAATTATGCCTGATCACAGCCTTCTAAGAGCTGCTGCAAAACTTATTCTTTTAAACTGACAAAACTGATTTCCAAACTAAGTTCTCTTATAAAAGAGTTGGTGTTGCAGATGAGAAAAAAACTCAGGGTATGAAGGCTCTATTGCCTTGCAGTTGCTGAACTCAAAAGGCAGATGAAATTCTACAGGTCAGGGTAGTATCAATTCACAGACTCTTTACATGGGATTTTGTTACCTCACTAGGTTAGAGATATCAGAAAATCTGCTTTTCTCTCAGAGTCTTCATTCTTTGGTTTTGCTTCACAGAGGTTTTTATTTTCATCCCTGAATACAAAGCCCAGATAAGGACTTTTATTTTTTTCCCAGAGATTGTTTTTCATCTGGCAGAATATTGATTCCAATTTATGATTTCTGATCCTCAAAAGAGGGGGTATGACTTTACTGCTATTTTTATATGTCTGAAGTGGGCAGCATCAGCAGATACCAAACTTGGACAAACATATATTTGGAAAACAGAATTGTGTGCAATTTTTTTTCCCTCAAATATATTGTAAATAGAAGAAAAAAAAATCTCTGAGAAATAAGTAAATTGTCTGTTTGATCTCATTGCTTTGTAGAGATATTTTGATAATTTCAAGTTTGGTGTTAATATGCACTTTTGTGTTCAGCCCTGTACTTACTCTTGCAAAGCCTTTCATAATATTTAATCATTTTTTGTGTATAAGATGCACTTTTATCCTAGATGTTATCATGACTACCTTTAATATTGATGAGAATTTTCAAAGCAGTAAAATAATAGTTCTGTACAAGATTTTCATTGTATTTAGATAAAAATAAAAATAATTTTATATCTGAAAGAACTATAACTACATATTTGATGCTATTCATTTGATAACCACAAAAGCCTAATGTAAGAAAAAAAAATAATGTTTAGTAAGATTCACTAACAATTCAAAATGTGAGACTGCAACTAAATGACATCTTTCAATAAGATAGTTTTGATCCACAAAGAAGGAAAGAAAAATTTAATCTTTTACCTCAAAGTGCCATTCTTTTACATTCACCATTTAGTATTCATGTATCTAGCTTCAGGGTCATCCATTTAAAAAGGTTTTCCTAGCATATCTTCTGATAGGCAAACCTTTAAATTTTCAAGAGATGACTAGGGGAAGTATTACAGCATTATATTTTCCTACTTTATTTTCTTGATTTCTAGGGTGCAAATTCCTCCAAGATTTTCCTTTATCTTACTGTTCAGAAAATGATGTACCTATGTGGAGTATGTGTGTTCCTATGCATGGAGAAAGTTTGGCAACAGGACAGCAGGAAGTGGGGATTGCAAATTTTCTAGTTTTAGAACTGGGGTATGAACTTTCCTATGTTTGACCTGGATGTAATACACATGAAAGAAAGTTCTGTGGGAGTTCTGTTGGCATCAGTGTGTACAAGCTGTCAGTGTTTTCAGAGTTATAAAAAACAAATCAGTATAATAAATCAAAAAGCAGTGGCTGGTGAATGGTGACAGTGAATAATGTGTGGATATTTTGATTAATAGAATCTCAGTCTATGTACACATGCTCTTACACACACTCGTGCACTTTTCAGGCATGAGAAATGTTTTCCCATCTTTGCTCTCAGCCTGAACCATTGTGCTTATGTTATACAGTCATCTATTTTTATGCTCTCATCTATGGAGTTCATGAATGTTATGAATATGGGTAATAAAGTGAGAACTCCTTGTTTTAAGATAACACTTGATGAGGGGTTTTAGCTGTTACTGATTGCATCTATCATGCAGATGAAGATGTCCATTATAAATGCAGATAATCAGATCTTGTGTATCTTCTACACATTAAAGCAGTTTAGAATCCATCTTTTTTTATAAAACTTTTTAACAGCTGGGAGTTATAATAAGTATGGTGGCCAATGTATGATCAGATAATTTAATGCATTTAGTTAATAGTGAGATTCATTAAACTTAGTTTAACAGTTAAAGAAGCTATTGTATTTTCTGTGAGGAAGCTGACTGTAAAGACCAATGAAATGTTAATTGCTTTCAACAAAAGGTGGGCAACTTTAGAGATATTGTTTGTAAAATTCATAGGTTGACATAAAGACACTTTACAGGACAGAAAAGAAAGGGATAATAGTAGAAGTAGTAGTAGCAGTAGTGATACTACTACTACTACTACTAAGAATAATAATAATTAGACTATAGAAAACAAATGAGGCAGAGTGCAGTTGCTCACCACTTGCCAACAAATGGCCAGACAGTTCTTGAGTAGTGGTCTCCAGACAGCTTTCTTTTGAATTTTGTGTCACAGATGCAAAGAACAAGAAGGGCTTCTACGGGTAAGTACACCAAAAAGGAACACCAAAGAAGGTGTACCCCTCCTGATAAATAATGCTGTTAACAGGTAACAATGGATAAGGAGAAGAAGGCTGAGGTACTCAACAACTTTTTTGCCTCAGTCTTTAATGGCAACCTCTCTTCCCACACCTGTTGAATGGATGGACAGCAGGATGGGGCCTGGAGGAGCAAAGTGCTTCCTAAGTAAAGATCAGGTTTGTGACCACCTGAGGAATCTGAACATACGTAACTCTGTGGGACCTGATGAAATTCATCCCAGAGTCCTGAGGGAATTGGCTGATGTAGTTGCTAAGGCAATCTTCAAGACATGAAAAGTCAGGTGAAGTCCTAGGTGACTGGAAAAAGAGAAAAATTCTACCTATCTTTAAAAAGATAAAAAGAAGGACCCTGGGAACCAGTGATCTCTCAGAATCATCTCTGTGCCTGGAGGAATCATTGAACAGATCCTCCTAGAAGCTCTGCTAAGGCACATGGAGACAGGGAGGTGATTTGAAACAGCCATCACAGCTTCACCAAGGGCAAGTCCTGCCTGACCAACCAAGTGGTGCTCTATAACTGGGTAACTTCATCACTGGTCAAGGGAAAGGCCACAGCTGTCATTGATCTGGATTTCTGTAAAGCCTTTGACAGCCCCTCTAAACTGGAGAGATGGATCCCAAGGTTGTACTGTTAGGTGGATATGGAATTGTTTGGATGGTTGCATCTAGAAGGTAGTGGTCAATGGCTCAAATATCAATGGACGTTAGGGACAAGTGTTGTCCCTCAGGGGTCTGTGCTGGGACCAGTACTAGTCAATATCTTCATTAATGACATAGACAAAGGGATTCAGTGCACCCTCACCAAATTTACAGATGACACCATGTTGAGTGGTGCTGTTGACACACCTGAAGGACACAGTGCCATCCAGAGGGACCTGGACAAGCTCCAGAAGTGGGCCCATGGGAATCTCATGAGGTTTAACAAGACTAAATGGAAGCTGCTGCTCCTGGGTTGGGACAACCATTGGTATCAAAACAGGCTGGGAGATGAAGGGATTTAGGGCAGCCCTGCTGAGAAGGCCTTAGGGATGCTGTGGTTGAGAGGCTGGACGTAAGAGGGAAAATGTATCCTGCTTGAAATGCAATACCAATTGTATTAGTAGAATTCAATTCAGAAGACCTGAAATTTTGTGTTGTGATAAGCTCTTCATCATATAAACTTTAAAGCACTATCAGTCATTTGGTAGTAAAAGGATGACAAAACATGACTCAGCTGGATGACTGTTCCCAGTGCAACCTATGTGAGGTAATCAGCAACCTAAAGAGACAGATGTGAATTCAGACAATCACTCAGGTCTCTACAAACAAACCACCTGTCGAGGAAATCCATAATGGAGTCTGTAATTCTGGTTTGGCATTTTTTTTTCTTTTTTATCTATTTCTCTCCTTGTGCTGCATAAGGTGAAATTCATGTCATGCCATAATTTTGTTGTCATGTGATAACCCCACCATCAATTTAGTGGTTCCTTCTAAGTTTCTTGCTTTGTCAGTCTTTATGAAGAAATTAACATTCTTTTTTCCAGTAAGCAGGGATGAAGCTTACAGAATTTGTGCCCTCCTCAGAAGGCATAGAACTTGCCTGGCAAGAAAGGACATGTGTTTCACATTGGCACATGGGAGAGCCAAGCAAGTGCAATGTCAGTGCAGTTAAATGCAGATAGTTTGTGGTCGTTTGTTCACAATATCAATTTGTTAGAGTAAAATTAATTTGCAATTCTGTGCATTTCCTCTCTGTTCAGATAAGGCTTACCCTAATCTACAGTTACACCATATCCTGCTGTATTCATAGCTCCCATTCATACAGAGCCTGTTAACTTAATTCACACCAATTTGCACGAGAACAACAGGCAATCCTATGTCTTCAGAATCACCAGAGCTGTGCTGAATTTTAAGGTAGAGGTTATTCATAGTCCTTGCTCCTATGTGAGAAGGAAAAACTCCCTGCTCTATTCAAGGTGCCTTTAAAAATACATTTTGAAAAAATCACATTTGCTTCTGTCAAGACTTGTTGATATAGGCATTAAAGAGTGAACACAAGTCAAGACCAACAGAAAACAAGCTTCAGCTCTTTTCCACACAGTATTCCACTGAAGAGTCAGGTCAGGATAAAATTAAAGTCATTCACCAAAAGAGTGTGGTGTGATGTCATTTTCCATGGTGCTCAGTGCTGTAAAAGCAAAGAGTAAAAACCAAAAAGCAAAAGTTGCACCAGAAGTCCCATGAAGTAACTAATCTACTTCCGATATGAACAACAGTACTGTGAATTTCCACAAATAAATTCTACTGAAACAGAGAAATACAGCAGTAGAATCTCCTCATCAAGTTAGGAAAAGGAATAAAAGTTCAACTAAGACTAGTGATCTGAGACCATTTTTGTCATGATGAAGAAAAAGAAGCTGTTTTATGTTGTGGTAAAACCAATTTTTTTTCTGTTTGGCTTTTAATTAGCCGTCCCTAATTGAAGTCATTAGTATCGATTTCATTCATAAAGGAAAAATATAAAATCTGTCTCCTTTATTTCAGAAAGACAGCAAAATCCAGGATAACTTTATTCCAAAAATAACCTAAAGATGGCACAATAAGCACACGTTGCTCTCTGGTTTGTTTAAGGTCATTCTGTAAAATGAGAGAATTTTTTGCTAAAATATGACTCCTTTGGAAGAGCTCTTTAAAAAATAGAAGGAAAAGAGAAATTTAAACCTTTTAAAGCACAGCCTATCAATAAAATTATTTTACAAGTGGAACACAGACTGTTAATTTCATGCTGCCTAAAAGATTAATAAAAACAGGTGGGCAGACGGGGACTCATCATGGCTGGGTGTTATTGACAAAAATAAGTTTAATTTATGTTCCTTAGTTTTTATTGATACGTTTCTTTTGTAATTGCAAAACAACTGATAACCTCGTCTGTTATCTCCAGCATAATGTATAATCTACACTTAAATGCCAACTTTTATGAGGCCTGTTTTGACTTTGGGAAAGGCAAGATTACTCACATAATCTCTATTTTATTAAAAAGTAAGAAATATTATGGGACATTTTTATTAGAAAAAGAAAATAGTGTCAAGTTCTATTAGTGAATAGATCTGTATTATATATGAATTAACCATAAGTGCACTCTCCACAACATACACGGGCATCCTGAAAATCTGGAGTTTATAAAACATAGAAGCAATTTCACAGATGTGCTGTAGCTAAGGGTGATTCAGCTTGCTATATCCAAGTATATATACTATGCTTGGATTTTCAAAATGCGTTTAACAAAGGCCATGTGCAGAATGCTTGTATGGAATCAAAGTTGTCCCTATGGCAAGAAGGAGCAGTCCCTTTGTGAATTGCCACCTGAAAGACACAGAAATAAGAGGGTGGGACTAAATGAGCTGTTCTACAGTGGTAGAAGGTTATCAGTGGAGACCCACAGAAGCCTTTACTAGCACCTCAGCTATTTCACAGGTCCAATCACAATGAAGAAAGGAGAAGGGAGTTGGTAAAATTTACTGTGAAGACTACAATATGTGAGGCCGTAAAAAAGAAAGGCAGCAACAGTGAGCTGCAGAGGGCTCCCACTGTTTTAAGTGACTGAACAGTGTAAGAATAGTTGAAGTCATGTATGGGTAATTATATTCAATGTGATTTATGTGGGGAAAACCAAGTATTACTATATGTTTGCAGTTATGTTATGGTTTACAATAGCTGTTACCACCCAGAAAGGAGGTAGAGTCAATACTGCAATGGTGTACCAATATTGCAAAACGCTGATTTTTACCAAAATATTCATTGGAAGCTGATAACAAGCAAGACTGGGGCTGTATACACAAAGGATAAAGGCACCTGAAAGAAGAGGGACTATCCTGAAAACAAACTTGGCATATTCAAAACGTTTTCTCAGTTGCCATCTACTGTGGCCATTAGTGACTTCCCAGGAGGTGAAGTAACTAACTTCAGTAATACAAATATCAAATGTCTAGTTAAAACAGTTTTATTTTGTCTCCCTTCACAGCCAGTGTAGATATCCATGCTCTTCCAGAGGGGGATTCATTCCACCCTGAAGAGATATCTAAGAGAGATGAATTGAAATGCTCATCTTTCCATAAACTGTGTTGGCATACTGTAACTTATCACTGCAGTAAGCATCTAACAATTATGCAGCTACAAGCAGAGTGTTGCTGTTGTTCTTCTTGTGCTGTAATAATTTCATTGACTGATTTATAGCGGTGGGGTCTCAAAGTAACATTGCCTCATACCTGATTGTGTTAGAGGATGAGGGAAGGAAGAGGAGAGCATGGGAACTTTTTCGGTTGAGTTCCTCTCTGATGCCAGCATACTGCAGGCTCTTGACAGCAATGAGCAGTGCCTAAGTGCCTTTCTGCTGCTTGCTCCCAAACAGGGCATTCTCAGTGGAGTCTCTTTTAATCTCACCTCTAGGAGCTTTTTCTCTTTGTGTAAATATTCATGGGACCACTGACTGAAATCCAGGTTTCCCAGGAGAACGTAGTACCCACAAGAGTCTCAAATCCTTCTCACTCTTCAGTCTCATATTCTTTTCTGTATTTTAAATGTAATGAAATGGTTTCAGAAAGAGAAGTTGAGGGATTTCTTAACAGGATATCTTGTCTCAGAAAAAGGAAAATGTGGATCCTCATTCTCACCCATGTCACTGATCTCCCTGGTCATTGCAGAAGAATTGGGCTAAATAAACTTTTGAAATCTCTTAGAACTCAAACCATTCTATGATTCTATTTCAATATATGTTTTTTATAGCCTATATGAATGCTGTAACCTTCAGTCATTGGATGGTAGTGTACTGCACTTACATCTAAATTTTTGTGAGAACAATTTCTTAGGACATTTGATCCAAGAATGATTCCTGGCAGTGGAAAGTAAATGGGAGAAAAGTTTTTATTCAACTGGATTTTTTTAGACCTTGTCCTCCTTCCTTAGCTGCTACACATTTAATGTGAACAGGTAGGAGCAGCTCTCTTTCCAGTGTGAAAGTTCTGATAAGCCCCTTTCCATAGGGCTAATTCTCTCTCTGCTTTATACTTTTCTGTACCTGGCTGAGAACTCTCCCAGACAAGTAAGCATTTGAAAAAAATTCAAAAGATTCTGTGAGGGGAGGGGGCCCAGGCTGTAGATATAGTGCCCCTCTGTGTTCCCTTACAACAGTTCTGCAGGTCAGATTTATCCCTGGCAAGGATTTTTAGGGCTTTGGGATGGTTATTGTAGTTTTTGGGTATAAACACAGACATGAGTCAACATCCCTGAAGGTGGTTAAGAGACATGTAGTTGTAGCACTGAGGGGGGACATGGTTTAGTGGTGGATTTGGCAGTACTAAATTAGTATTTAGACTCAGTGGTCTTACAGGTCTTTTCTAGCCTAAATGATTCTATGATTCTATACCAACAGCAAAGCTCAGGCAAGGACAAAAGTTTTGGCTAAAGTGCAGCTCCTGAACAAAGGAGGGAGAGCCAAGCTCTTCTTTGTTTCCAACAAAAGCTTGATAGTTTTTCCTTTTTCAGTTCTATTATTTTACCATCTCCACATTTCTCTATCCCACTGCCAGGATTTCTTCTGTTCCTCTGAAGGTGACTGAGGTACAGCTATCTGATTTTCATGGAAAAAACTGACTACAACTGCCCATATGGACAATTAGGGTGCTCCAGCTGTGTGTGGGGTGTAATTTCCAGCTGCGGGGTGGCAGTAAACAGCTGGGGGTGGTAATTTCTCAAACTGCTCCAGACACATTCACAACATATGCCTATTTCCTAAGGATTTTCAGTAAACTAACTGTATTTGTTAGCAGTATTTAAAACATTTCTTATTTCAAATGTACAAAGTAAAAGCCAATACTGCAAATTTTGAGGTAACTTAATCTTACTGTAAGCAAAATTGCCAAGTATTTAAAGACAACAGCTGTGGCTACTCTGCTTGAAAAAAATTCTACTACCATCTGGGAAAAGAGAAAACAAAATATTATGAAAATTTATACAGATCTATGGTGTGCTTCCTGAATCCACTTAACCTCTGCCACTCAATTTTCCTAATCAACCAAGTCTGTTAATAGTGGTGTTAAGATTTACGATATAGACTGTGTGCAGGGCAAGTCTGGCAGAAGTGAAGCTCCTCTGAAAATTTTCCTGAGAATTACTGTGTGCACTTATAAAATTTTCACCATCCAGAATTAATGGATTTACTAGACATATTCGGATTTAAACCTCTATAGGCTAATTTTGTGGCCTGTTCATTTATGGATATACTTCCTCTAGAAAAAAAAAGGTAATATACAGAATATAATCATAATATAATGCACATAACAGACTGCCTCTTACAGTAATTGTATGTAGGATGCTATGAAGCTGATATCCTGCTACTAAGATATAAATAGCAAGTCCTAGTCAGCTGTGGAAACTGATTGCTGTGCTGTTCTGCACACCTGTGGGTACACAGGATTCAGCGTGCCAGAGGATGAGAATGGCAGCATGCAAATATGTAAGGCATTTAGTGGTGGCACTTCTGCCATGATGAAATTGCTTATGGCATGTAGGGCAACTAGTAATGCTAAGTATCTGTGAAATAAGGCCCCTGAATTACAATCCTAAATATAGCGTTTGTGATTTGCTTCAGGCTTTTAAATTTTACTATTTTGACTTAGTTGCTGGAACAACCATAGTTTATAATTTCTGGTGCAGTGTTCAGCCAACTTATAAGAGTTCATGCAAAGACTTGTTTCAGGAATTCTAATAGACCCCAAACTGTCATACACGTGCACTGTATAATAGACAGCAGTATTATTATCAAGAATTCTCAAGAGAAATCACAGTTATGTTGCCTGCTTTCACTGTCTAAAGTTTTTATATAGTTAAGAAAAAGATTTACTTGTGACTTCAGAAAACTCTGGTTCTTTTGAACCAAGCGTCAGTTGTAATGATTTTACATGTTGTGTAAATGATGATAAAATATATGTATACCATATGAGAAAATTGATTTGATTGATAACTTCAGCAGGGTAATATTCAAAAAGGTATAACAACCAATGCTTTCAAAATACCATCTTTTGCTGGTTCTTTTATTGTTTCAAAATATTTTTGAAATGGAACAGTAATAACGATAATAATAATAATTTGTGTGTATGTTTCAATTCTGAATCTAAGAGCACATGCTTTAATAAATTAAGCCTCACAGGAACTCTGTAATTTAAGAATATTTTTATCCATGTTTGACAGATGGAGAAACAGAGGTACAGCAAATTATAAATGCATTTGCAAAAGTGTGATTGGGCTGTACAGAAGAGAATATGAATACAGAATCGAGGGTACTCCAGAACAATGAAGAATTTTCAAGAATAAGAGGTGTGTTCTTTTGAAAATGTGGTCCTACACAGGATGTGCAGGCTGACAGCCTGAACTGGCATTGTCAACATGGCACAGCACTGCTCTTTGAAATATATTGATCTGACTTTGCTAGTTAGAGGATCTCACTGCTGCTGCTCTTTCCCTGTTATAGATCAGCATTCTGAAACCCCTGTCAACAGCAGATCGATAATTTGATACTTCACCATAAACTAGTCCCCATACTTGAATTCATGTAAGGTGGTGTTTTTCAAGGTTATGAATTGTCCACATGGTGCCAATAACACTACAAACATGCACTGAGCAAGTGACAACTGCTTATCTGCAGCTAGTGATTTTAATACAGAGTGAGCTGTTTCTGACTCAATTTTTTGGGATACCAGCACTGGAAATGGAAGCAGCTTCTGTTTTGTGCAAGGCAACTTATGCACACCAGCTGACACTTTGGGCAACACTCAGGTGCAACTGAAAAACATCTTGTGTACTGCTGAAGACATGGCTGGGACCGCCTGCTCTGTTCAAGGTCAAGTGAATATTGACAGCTGTGATGCCCTGTGAGTTTCCTGGGTCTGTGCAGACATGCTGTGTGTCCCAGTAGACAGAGATTCTACTCAGTTTCATGTTCCAGATCTGAGCCAGCTTAATGACTCTTGGAATTTATTTGGAAGAGGTGAACCATCAACACCAGGGCAGAATTAAGTACTATGACAACTTCCTTCTAAGAATCCTGGTGTCAGCCTTCAAGGCAGATCAGAAGACAAATAACCTTTTTGGCACCAGAGGTACTCTCCTTGACTGTTTGCAGTTATAAGGAAAGCATTCCATTCTTTCTGTTCTTTCTTAATACAGAACCAGGACATCATGTAAAAGCTCAAATAGTAGAACATTCATCATCAACAAATCACTAAAATGTCTCTTTAATCTTTGATAAAGTATTAATTACCATCCAGATGAGACAGATAGATAGAAATGATCAAATTCAACAGCACTTGTCACTTAGCACTTTTCTTATTCTTGAAATTTGAACTTCTAATTTTAATGCATATGTAGAAATGAATAAGCTTTGGTTTATCAGAAATCCAGAGTTATTTATTGCAATTATTCTGCAAATGATTAAAGACATAATTTTAAAAACCTACTATAAATTATTTAGATTTATTTGAATACTAATTTTTTTCTTAAGGTTTCACTGCAATAAGCAGAGGCAAAAGTGCTGTAAATAAATTCCCCTTCACACTTTACATGCAAATTTCAATCATAACATAGGAAGAGTTCTACATTTATTTTACATAAGGGTTACATGTTTTATATAGGGGTATATATATGATATACATTATACATTAATCAATTATGAATTTTTGTGGTACAAATATATTTATGGGTAGAGATTCTTTATGTTCTTATTGGACATATTTTTGCTCAGGGTTACTGTTTTGTTTCTTTTGTTTTCTAACACTGGAAACTAACAATTTCTTGGAAAAAGGTAACTAAATCTCATTGATCCAACTGACCTTAATTAACTCTAATCTGTCTGAAACTAAGAGAAACAACCGTGGTGACATTTCTTAAAGATACAAATAATAGCTCAGAAATTTGAGCATAGTATGTTTATCATGTTTAAAAAATACAATTTAATAATTATTCTTGCATAAAGTCATGTGAATTAATTTTTAATTTTACGATGTGCTTTTTTTGAACCCAGGTAATAGAGGAAATTTTCATTTTTATGTTTGGACTTTCTGGAATGTTTATGAAAGGTATACACCTGAATCCTCTCTGATTGATGGGAAAAGATGTAGATGGTAGAAAGAAAAGCAATGTTTTCTATTCACTTCCTCCTTACTCAGTTGAGAGGTGTCAGGGCTGTGATTTATCGTGATCTCAGTTCAGCTGGCTGGGGCTTTGCCAAATAAGGTACTGCAGCGAGAACAGCACTACAGTCAACCTCCTCCCCCACATTGCTGGAGTTGTTCTTCCCTCTTCATTTCCCACATGCAAGGGTTTAAAAGTAGGAAATATAAGCTGGTTTCCCTACCTTTATGCTGTTCAAGGAACCCCTGCTCTGAGAAACTCTTAGCTGCTTGTTTAAAACATTGTTAAGTGATCATTGCGCTGCGGGAGTTTAAACACATTTAAGTAGGTGTGAGGTTTGCCATTGTTTTCATTTAAAAAATATTTAGGCTATTGATTGGGTGGATTGGCTCTTGTCTATTTCCTTATTTAGAAGACCTCTTTGAGTTTCCATGATGTGAGGGGTTCTTTTCCCTATATAAGTGTAGAAAAAAATAAAGGGACATCAATTATGTGAGAAGCAGGATTATGAAGAATGCAAATAATAAGAAAATGAAGTCTAACCATGGGAAACACAGTATTTATAGTGACATTAGTTAAAATGCCTGATGTTTTCAAGGCAATATATTGGAGTAAATTTCTTTGCAATCAAGTGAGAAATATAGTTTTAGGCCTACCTTGCCATGTCCAGAGTGCAGAGTTAGAGAAATGTAGCTTTCAATTTCTTTTTCTCTTTGCTTTTCTGCACCATCTGGTTGATCAATATATTAAACCAATAAGCTACTAACCACCTTTTCCATTGCTTTTCAAAATGCGTTCCTTTGTCATTAAGATCCCACACTTGAGAGAAACCTTTTTTCATTATTTGACTTTTTAGTCTTCCTTCGAAACAGAATTACAAAGCTTTCAGCTGAGTTTTTGGAAACTGCTTTTGTGTCAGCAAACTGATAAATTTTTCTTTTCTGCTTTTGAAATGGCATACTCTCATACTTGAATTTCTTGGAAGGTTTATTCACCATCAGGACATCTTCCTCCTTGAGTGTTCCTAATTTTTTCAGGTTTCCCAGTACCCTTCACCTTACAACTTTAGTAATTTCCAACTAATTTGTCTTTGCTACTCATTCTTCATGTCTGGTTTATCTACAAATTCTTTCCATCCAGAGCAGTGCTGAAGACTCAATCATTTTTGTTTGCTGATTCAGCTAAAAATTTTCCAAACTTCTTCAATTGTCTTCCTTGCTGTGAACTCTTTGGAAAATTGCATTCTCTATCATCTCATCCTTCCTCAAGCCCCTACCTAGAGCTTCATTCAGATCATTACTGTTGAAACTTAACCCACTGTTGTCATACTACTTTTTTACTTTCCATTTTCGCTATTATAATGTATTTTATTTTTTGTGGTTTTTGTTTTGTTGTCAAGAATTTAAGAAAATTGGTCCCTGCTAACCTGGCTTTGCCTTCCACAGTCATCTTGTTTCCATTCTGTTCCTCTCTACCAGTGGTCCTTCCATTTTTTTCTATTTCCTTTTGTACTTTTAAATTATTTCCTAATTCCCTTGATTTGGAACATTCTTCTTTATCTCAAATGTATGGTGTCTAGCTTTCTGCTTTAAATTACTCAGAGTGTGCTGGTATTTGATTTGGCATACATTGCTTTTACTGTGGTTCTTTCACAGATCACAGCCATGAAGTATCTGGTTCAGTAAAGGCAAAAATAAAGAGTTTATTTCATTCTCTAATGAGCAGACTAATTTTTGGAACACAGATTCTTCTCTAGTTCATCTTGTATTCCCTGTATTCTGAATATAGCAGGTAGGAATTGTTATACTCATCTCCAATGGACTTAACACTGGCAGGTTTGGACAAGCACATGACAATAACTTTCATTTCACAAAGAATGAGTATTGAAAGAACAGGATAAGAGAGGAAAATAATGTTCATATGTATCCTTGAACACAACAGTGGCTTCTTACAACATGTATTTGTATATGGGTTTTATCCTAGAAGAAAATGTAGTGTGAAAATAAGCTGAGACCCTTAGCACTAGAGGTCACCAAACACAACAATTTCAAGGGGTATCTAAACAGTGCTTTTTTATTTTCTTTTTAAACTGAACACTTCATTTACATTACCACAGTTAAAACCCTCAAGAGACAGCAGTAGGTGAGAAGCCATCTGCTCCTGTGTATAAATGGGGAAGGTATCAACAGTGAAACTGCTCAGCTGAGACCATCCCTCATGATGCAGGAGCCTCTGCCTCACTGATGAGTGATAAATAGAACAAGGAAAGGATATATTGTTTTGTTTCACTTTTACTCCAACTTGCCTTTATAATCTGGGCATGATAAAAGGAAATAAGTTCGTTTTCAGACAAGTAGGTGATTATACCCTTGTGAGACAGAATGAGTTGGAAAACTTAAATTACCTTAGAAAAAAATAAGCTTTAATTCAGAGACCAAGCAACAGGTTAAATTGCAGAGAAAAGGTCAGATATTAATGCGGAATGATTACTTGAATCTTAACAGATGTATCTTTTTCAGAGACCTTCTGTCTTTGTGGAAAATGTTTCAAAAGACTTGACTTAACAGTAGAAAAATACCCCAACTTAACAAAGGGACAAATGTAACAAAGTTCTTAGCCAAGAGACAAAAAGAAATGAAAGAACTTTTGGCTATCCGGCTTTGGATCTGTTGTAAAAACTAATATATTGTTAGTTATGATTGATTTAAATAGCTTTCCCTAAATATTTTGATGGCTTTATGGTGCTGTCTTTCACATCTATAGTACGACATTCCCACAAGAAAAAATGGATTCATCATAAGAAAAGATGGAGAACAAAAGATGGAGAAGAAATTGAATAGGGAGATGTTTGGATTACTCTTTTGGGAGAAGAAGGATACAGACAAAAGGGTCATCCTTCACCAGGAATATATTGCCCTGCACAGTATGTAGTGGGGCTTAAGACTCCCACTTTATGCTATTAGCCTGACACCAGCAAGAACCTGTGAATTTCATCTAATGTCCTGGTCCTTCCTGCTGCTGGTCCACACAGGAACTGAATTATTAGTGCTGTCAGCCAGTCTTTCAGCTCAAGTAACACAAAGCTTTCTCATCCTGATATAAATTCTTGTTGCTCTCAGTTTCCTACCATGTTATAGAACTAGATTTTTTTAACAGAAATTTTGCATAATTTCAAAAAACCTTCCTTATAGGGATTTTATTAGAATCAAGAAGGAAAATAATTTAATAGTCAGGGAATTTCAGAATTTGCTTTACTTTTTAAATCATACTCTTGCATTTTGCAAATGGACTATGCTGTGGGCTTTAATTGTATAGTATATGTATGTTTTTAATAAAGGATCTATGTCATTGTACAAGAGGAAAGAAATATGCACTAAGGTAGACTTTTGTCTACAGTTGCTAAATTAGTAGAACTTCTTGACCTTAATTTCTTTGCTCTCCAGGTCTCTATAATCTTGTAGGAGTGTTGTGAACAGTGGTTAATTAATATTTTTAATTGTTTATGTACTGTGGTGACGAGCATGAGAGAAACTTATGAGGAAATTAACAATTCTGTCTTGAGAGAAAGGTTTGACTTGTGTGCAGTAAATAAGGCCTTGGGTCACAGACTGAAAAATGGGGAGTAGTTGATCATTATGTGAACATTCTATGCACTGAGCAAAGCAGAAGTCTTGTGAAAGAGAAAAATGGTCACGTAATTAGATTTTGCCAAAAAGCTTATGTGCAAAGAGGATGAACAAATAATAAAAGATGGACAGAAAAATTAAAGATGGACATTTCTTAACATTTAAAGCTTTCTTCAATAGTCTTATGGTATGCTTTCAACATAATTTGGATTTTTATGTGTGTATTTGCCTTCTGCGTGTAGGCAAAACACATTTTCCATGGCTTTGAAATACTAAACTGTTGAAAGCTGACATGATAAATCTTGAATGAACATTCAGTCTTAAATCTGTTCTATCTGGCTTTTCCAAGGAAAATTTTAACAATAAATAATAAGATGAAAAACACATTGGGTCTTTCAAAGTAGTTTACTCCCTTTTCCTTCAGCCTGTTTCCTTCAGCACTTCGTAGCTCTTGGATTAATTTATTATTCTGAAAATGCCAATTTAAAAAGAACTGTTACCCATGCAAATTACTCCTCCAGTAAACTGTTAGGTGTGCTCACAAAACAAAAATCTGAACAAGAAGATAGGCCTCATTTCTATCAGATGATAAAATAATAACATGTAGTCACACCCCTATTTGTGATATGAGCTTAACAAATTTCTGTAGGTTGCTTTTTTTGGACAAAGGATTGATCCTTTGAAATACTTACTGGCTTCTCTGTCAGTAGGTCTAGGGGAGATATTACCAGATAACATCTTTGCAAGTGTGGTGAAGGAATGAATGAAAGTTTTTGAGCTTTTATTTTACAATGGACATTTTAAAGGGACTTGAAAGATGGAGAGTTGTGAAGTATTTTCTTGGATTTTAAATTGAAACTCAAATTCTGTAATATATATCTTTGTCAAAGAGATGTGTAGTCAGTTTTTAGATTAAAAGAAAAAGATGCCACTAAAATTTGTGATGCCACTAATACATAGGTAAAGAATTGAAACTAAAGAATAGATTATTTTCATATATTTTTAAATGCTAACTAAACAATAGAAGATGCTTTATATGCTAGATAAGATGAGATGCTTATCATAAAAACTTGTTGGATTTGTGGCAATTTTGGTGTACATTTCGTCATTAATTGTCAGTCAGAGTTTCCACTTATAAATTTTAAACACACACACACATTTAGTTGGTTACTGCAAAGAAGAACTAAAGTGGTGGTGGTTGTTTCTGCTGTTGTTGTTGTTGAAGAGTCATGTCAAAGTAAAGCAAAAGACTGAGCCATAGTAAAGGGATTGTCTGTAGTAGTTCAGACATCAAAATCTGTTTTGGAAAATAATAGAGCTTATCCTATCCTTCCTATCAATATATTCACTTAGTTTTTATGACTTATGCACTTGTAATTGATATTACTCATTTAGCAATATATTTAAATATCTTCACTATAGTTTTTTTCCCCATGTATATACTCAGAAAAATTACTTCTCAGTCTTTCAATGTAAAATTGTCCTACTAATCTTACCCATGATTTGGCAATTGGCTTCATTACATAGCATTTCATGGAACTATAGGGTTTCTTCTTTACTCATAATATTTTCTTTGAAAAACAGAAAATAAATTTTTATGCTTTGTGATTTGGAAATATGATCTATCTTAGAAAATGGAGCTATTTTCTTCCCAGGGAATTTAACAGATTATATGGAGCAGAAGACTGTATCTTTACTAATGCTTTCAACTGTGTTTCAAGACCAGATCTGAATGTGTGGGGACTTCTGTCACATATTATTACTGGGGAACAATTGGATTTTCTAGATTATTTTGGCAGTAACTGTAACAATGGCTATATTTCTTTTGATGTTTCTTCCCAGATAGTTTATTTTTATCTTGACATTTTGCCCATCCTGTGAATCTCATCATGGGAAAGAAACAGCAGTTTGTCTCAGAGCAGTTCAATTTCAATCTCTAGGTGACAAGTTGATATTTCTTTCCTCTTGAAGAAGCTTTTAATATGATGTGTTAAATGTCAAGGAAACTCTTCAATATATATTGAACTTTACTAACCTTATTTCTCTTAATATTAATGACATATTGACAGCATCTTTTGAAAAATGAACACTTCTCACAGATGTCAGGATTCTGCACTCACATTATTCCTACAGGAATCCCACATTCCAGTTGTTATTGTTCAGAACTGTAGTAACTTTTAGTTTCCCAAGGCTTTTACAGACTTTTAAAAATGCATTTCATGAGTTTTGCTTCATTATTGGGTGATGACAGTGGCAATTTAATAGATTAGAGATTATAAGCTGGTTAGTAATTTTGTAAATTAGGTTTGAATGATAACTTTAATTTGGGATCTGAAGTTTCTGAAGCTAGTTCTCCTAAACTCATTTATTGATCTTATAAATCTAGGTGACTAAGTGAAGGTGTCTCATAAGGGCTATTACCCATGAGAACAAAATGTAATTTTTGTCCAGGAAAACAGCGAATATCCATATTGGAGTCAAGGTCTCAATTCATGATGAGCAGTGCTGAAGGTCCACAGGAGAAAACAGTTCTATGGAGATATTCAAAAAGGAGAATCAATAATTTTTTGAACAAATCTCACAAAGTGCACCCTAAAATGGAGGTTCACTGAGCTGCCTAAACATTGGTACCTGGAGCTATCTGCAGTGCTGCAGGCTGCGATGCCTCTAGGAGGTGCAAGATCTGACAGAGGGAGACCTTCTGCAGCTCCATCTGACTTGTGGGAAGGGTGCCCATGGATATCTGCAGGAGTACCAACTGCCTGTGTCTAAACAGATGAGGTGAATGCCCAAGGACAGCTGCATGTTTCTCTGGGCTCCAAATGCTGTGCCCTCCACTGAGTGCGATGAGATTTCAATCCCTTAGCTCACATGTTGCTGTCTGTACATCCACACTTTGTCTTGTATACATCTCAGACTTAGTCCTGATGCTTCCTTCTAAACCAGATCCTATACAGCTTCTTCCAGCTTCTCATACTCTGTTTGTTGTACATTAATACATATTAGTGTATTCTTCCAGACATTAAAAAAAACCTGCCCAATATCATTCTATTTGAAAAAAATTCACCTGAGTGTGTATTTAGAAGAAGTTCTACTTTGAACACATTAAATACAGTTTAAGGATTTTGTTGCAGTGAGAGCTTTTGCATTGACCATCTCTCATTGAAGGAAAAGTGTAATTATTGAACTTGAATTCTGCTGAACAGTTTTTGTGCACATCTTACTTTCTCTTTAATAACAGATAATATGATGTTAAATACAGTTTATGTCCAATACAGTTAAACATATAATCTGTATTACTAGGAAGTATAATTTAATACAGTTGTGGCGATATAAATATATTTGTGAGACTCAAACTACACTGAAATGCAAACAACTGCAAATGATTCGGTATGGTTTTTTTCTTGTAATTAAGAAAATTCTGAGCTACAGACCCACGGATATATTAATTTAGTTTCAGTCATTAGCATGTTTTTTAATAATTTGTTTAATATACAAGAAGAAAAATCATTAGAATAGAAAAACTTTTTTCATTCCCATGAAAAGTTTGATACGATATAAACATATTAAACCCGTCTATGAAGAAGCAGTGCCTGCTCCTATTTATAGTGTGTTGTACTTGTGTTTAGAAGGGAAAGGATTAGCATAAGCATCAAACAGTGTGCAAGAGCCATTTGTTTATTTACCTATTTATTGTGAACAATTCAAAAAGATCTATCCTGTCTCTTGGAGTGTTTATGAATATTTAAAGTTTAACATAAGGATAAATATTCTTAGTGGAAAAAGTCATGATTGCCCAAGGCCACAGCATTCTATCAGTAGCACAGATAGTTGCTTAGATCTTAAACCCCATAGCATAAAAAGTAATGTTGAGTAATCAGATGTCTCAGGCTTCCCTCTGAGAAAACCCCAATAAACTATTTATCACTATTATTCACAGTTGCTATTGCAAGAAAGTAAAAGGAAATACATGTTTTTGGAAAGTATACATTCATGCATGAGGAAAGATATGTCAGGGATGATGACAAGGGCCTTGCACTCCAAGGGCTGGACTTCCAGCCTGAAGAATGTTCAGAATAAGCTGCAAGGTATCTGTGCTGTATCTGGGCTGGAAGAGCTGGAAGCACGTCTCAGTTCTTGTGGCTGCTCATCACTGTCCTGCCTCTGCTGATCTCGGGACATGCTGCAGAGTGCATATGATGAATAAATTACATATAGCCTCAGAGTCCTGCCTGCACTGTGCATGAGAGGAAGGAAACATGATTGTTCAGCGCTGCCTCCTGGAAACTGTCAATGTTACCACCAGTCCTGCAGTTGGGGATGTCACCTCTCGTAGACACTGCCACTCACTACCACTATCACTGCTACTACAGCTGCCACACTGCTTTGCACATAAAAAATGACAGTTTTAGTTCTCTGAGAATATTTCAGATTTCTGGAGGGTGTTGTATACCTCTACGGTGAAACAAAATAAGGAAAGATGGGAGAACACCGATATCCCACCAGCACAGTACAAAGACAAGGCTGGAGTGCTTCATCTGCAGAATTCAATGTTTGGGATCAACCGGAATTGAAGTGTCAGTCTGTTATCAGTTCTCAAACTCATCTCAGCTACTCTAGCTGTAAGGTGGAGCAACTCTAAAAGAATTCACAAAAGATAGTCTGGATTTATATGAGTACATCTGAGCACAGTGTTTTGCTCTTTTTTTGCATACAAGCAAATTAGTTGCCTCAGCTTTCCAGAAAAAAAGGCTTCACTTAATGGCAATGCAACACAATTGTTTGTGTTTTTTGCTGGAGATTTTTGTTTGTTTTGTTTGCATTGCACTGTCCTATAAGTATTGAGAAAACAATATGCGGCTATTTATAATCTTGCAAACTGGATCAACTGTTCTTTTTCTAGGTGCTCCATTTAATGTGAGAATGATGGAGAAGTCAGCATTGTTAATTTTAGTAAAATTAACATTGTAACATTATTTCAATGTTTTACAGTAACTTTTTATGATGACCCAGGGGCACCTCTGTTTGTACTCAAGTGTCTTGATCACAGTTTTGTTACAGTAGAATCACTTGGCCTTATTCTTGCTTTTTTTTTTTTTTTAATAGCCTGAACTCAAACTGTTTTGTAGCTGCCCTGTGATACAAATAGATGCACTCTTGGGGCACTGATTAAAATTTGTATGTTTTAGAAATATATTCCTAAAATCATGTTGCCACAGGACTAGGTCTGAATTATCAGTATCTGTGCTATTTTCACATCAAAGTGCAAACAGGAAATATTCTGAAGCACAGATAACTTATAGTCTTCTTAAAACATTATTTGTGCATACTAATTAGTTGTAACCATGGGAAGCAGTATTAACAGTATACTTTTCATTTTAAACCAGGCTCTCTTGTGCTCCACTTGATTAATTGTCACAGACTGTAATTTTATCATAGTTAAAACTGATTCAAGCCCATTTCCCTGTAGTAATACATATATTTTTTTTGGTTTGGAGAAATTAATATTCCTCAAAATCTAATTAATTATCTCCAAAGAATTAGTTGCATGGAGGATGTTAGAGTTTTATAGCAATTATGCATTGTATGTAACTCATTAAAAGGTCCATTTTCATTACTGGATTTAGTGATGAGGTGACAGGCGTAACCACTCCAACTGGCCAGGCAAAATACAGAGTGAGACTGGGAAATCCTTCATTCTAACGCCATCAGTGTAGCCAGGTTATTTCTCCATCATGAAATTTTTAGAAAGAAAATTGCTCTGAAATTAGCAGTAAGGTCTTCTGAAGGATGCCTGTTGTCTGACAAAAATTGTGGTATATTCCTTCCATTCAGAGAAGGATGCATCTGATGGGGTTCTGAGGGGTTGGATGCTGCTACATTTCCTTCTCACTTAGTAGTATCACCATCAATCATCACTTGATTTGAATCATCCTGAACCACAAGATACAATTCAGTGTGGGAGAGAGTGGGCAGCTTTCACTGGTGGGATGTAGAGCAGTGAGATACCAAGCACCAGTTCTTCTCCACACCTGTGTCAATTGCTCCTCTGATAATGGGAGAAATTAGAAGCACCATTCTTTTATCTTTCTTTCGAGCAATATTTTGCATAAAAGTTTGGCTCAGAAATTGATCTTTAGTTCTGTTACACTGGAAGTGGCTGTGCATAACAAACTTTAATATGTTTAATTTGTCTGAGGCATCATTAAAGCCCACCAGGCTAGCTGTGCACAAGGTAGCATAATTCATGGCAGACAGGAGATCCATTCATTATTTCTGCCATAATTACAGCAAGAGCATTATTGATAAATCAAACAGAAGTAATAATTCTTTTTAAAAAATGAAGTTTCTGTGGTTTTATAATAAAACAGGAAGATACTGTATGTAAAATCAATCTTCCCAATCACACATTTATTGGGATTTTTGAGATGCAGAACAAAAACATTCTCACCTTTTCCTTGTGTTTCATGTATATATTTCATCTCAGGCAATATTAATATATAAAGAGTCACACACTGAAGCTCAAAATATGCAAACTATGCATTTTGTCTCTTTCATTCCCACCTGCACATTCCCCAATAAATCAGTGATAATAATATCTTAGGTCCTAATACAGCAAAACACTTAAGAACATACTTAACCTTAAACACATGAGTAGTCTCATTATAATCAGCAAGATTCCTCAGGCTTAATATTCCTTAAATATTAAGCTCATATTTAAGTGCTTTGTTGAATCATATCCAAAATGAAATAGTATAAACTAAGGTGTTTTCTGCATTGAAATACAAGTACAAATACAGGGCATTAACACTGTGGCTTACCCTGATGAAAAAAACTCACTCCTGGAAGTGTGAATTACAAGAACACTATTAATTCAACCTCATGGGGCTTTAGTATAGCAATGCATGCTCTATAGATGGGATTTTCAAGGCTGAATGTATTTAGAAGTGCTAAGCACAGGCAAATGGAAGAGTAGTTATCCTGGCAATCACTCATGATTACTGCCTTCACTACGATTGCTAACGTATCCAATTATACCTGTCTATTTTTAGCATGGCCTCAGTATTTTCTATGTTTTAAACCCCAAAGAGTGTGATTCCACCCAGCAAGTAATATCATAGCACTATTTGTACTATGAGTCTGTGGCAGTGTTTTTGTTTAACATGACAACACAAATACTAAATAATAACAGTCTTTTATCTCATACTGGAAGGAGATTATCTGGAAGACCTAATCAGGTTTTGATTTTTTGTTTAACGCACCTTTACCTTCAGGTTCACAGAGAGGTGTGAAAATTTCTTCCAAATGCTAAGAAATAAATGCAAACATTTTTTTTAAATCCTCAAATAAAATAAGCAATTTTTGCTTTTTATATTTAAAAAGAAGCATCGAATGTACAATCTATTTCTGAATACAAGTTATCCCAACAGCAATCTCACTGGAGTTTTAATATTTTACAAGTGTGATCTAAGGCTAATTTGTATCTGCATATAAAATGAAGGCAATTAAAGAAGGAAAGAGGAAGGAGAATCTGATATATTCTCGCTCCTATTATTCTTGATTAATTTGGATAACTTTAAAGGACTAATTATTTTTTCCTACTAGCATATTTGAGGTAGCATTTCCTTCTTCTGGGAATACTCAGTTGTACTTTAATTCTACTTTAACCTAACTAGTAATTTCAGAGTTTGTATACTTCTCATCATCATGTAAAATGTTTTCTCTCAGGATGGTGATTTTGAGCTATGTTATGGTTATTTTTGAAACAAGTTACCTGGTATTGAAACAGAAGCATCAGTACTGAACTGAATAGTTGTCAGCTGTCAAAAGCCTGTAGTATGGAAATGCTATTGCTAAAATTTTAATCTGATTCATCGTTACGTAGAAAATGAACTAAAATGCTACTAATGGCCGAGTTAATGAAAGCTTCATGAACTCCTCATGAGACTGCTCTAATGCTGATGGTATCTCAAAGCTCAAGAGCTTTGGGGTTTTTTTTGGTTTTCTTTTTCCCTCAGACCAGAAATGAATTAACTGCTCTGTGCCCAAACACATGCCATTGTAGGACGTGGCTTTTGTATTTGAAATTTTTACTTGGACTTGCCATTTCATTATCTAAAGTCAGAAAATGCCTAAGCTTATACACATAAACACACCCCTACCCCCATCTCTAAGCTTCTGCTTAGTTGGTGTGAAGCCAACACAAGTTCATGTGGACCTGAGAGAACAAAAAAAAAATCAAGACTGTAAATAACACCTCTCATAATACAGCTATGTAAAGTCAAGAAGACACTGCAGCACTCATAGTAATATACTTTTTTCCTCTTCATTGAGAGATATAATAACTACTTGCCTTCTTTTTCCATACATATAATACTGAATTAAAGTTAGGATGCATGGACAACTTAATGCTGACGATCTAGAAAAGACAATTAAGCAAAAATATGGTTGCAGAGTTAGCTTTGCATTAGTTTAAGGTGATACTGAAGATTTTTAAGCAAAAACCTTCATCCATGTTCCCAGAACATGTCTGAACAAAACTATAAAGGAGCAATTGCATTCCACTTACTATCTGTGAGCTACAAGGAGCAGCTGTTTCAGAGAACAATAAGATAATCTGCTTGTTGGCAACATTTTTTTTAAAGTTTCCAATAGTTTTGTATGGCTGAAATATAAGGGTTTACTTCTCTCTTGCTTATTTTTAAGTAGTTTCTGACTTATGATTTTTCTTTGTCTGTTCCTACATATTTCTAAATTCATGGTTTCAAGTATATTTTGTAGCAATAAATCTCATAGGATTTTTTTTCTTTTTCCTCAGAATTTTTTTCTCTTATTGTTTACCACATTTTGTAATCATGAAAAATATCCCGCTCCAACTTTTGTCCAGAATATTCTGCATATTCCCCTTATTTTCCTGGGTGTTTTCCTTCTCGGCAAATTAGCATGTCCAGGTCTTCCTGGTCCCCCTTTAGATAAGAATTTTACAAAGACCATAATTATTTTTGTTGGGACCACTAAGACCTCTGCTGTGTTTCCAGCAGCATTAGTGTAAATGACTGGATTTAAGCAGCACTTATGTAGTCTCGGAAATTGATCTAGAGCCTGTTTAAAGTCACTGAAGACATTCCAGTTGACAGCAGTTTGTATGAGACCCTTATAAGATAGTAAATGCAAGAAAAAGTCAAAAGAACATTTACTAAAAAAAATATTTTAAAAATTACTTGAGGGAGTTTTTGTTTAGTGTAGCATTTGTTGTCCAGTCATGTGTTCTGAAATTTGATTAATCATTTATTAATTTTTGCCAAGTAGCACACGCTATTAATTTCCATTCTTCAATTGTTTTAAAAATATTCAGTGTTCATTTTATCTATTGTTCAGTCACAATGTGTTTGTTGTTGGATGCATATCACACTTTCTTCTCATGGAATGAACACCTAAAAATTAGTAATTGGAACATGAATGATGAACCAAGGACAAGGAATGGAATTCCACTACAAATAAGAGACTCTTGAGACATGCAAATAGGTGTTTGCCTATGAGTGGTAACACCAGCATTTCTGAGTGAATAATATTATAATGTCACAGAGACAGGACAGGTGAAGACTGAATCATGAGGGAAAAATATTTTTTAATATTTGACTCTGGGATCTAGATAAATATACATATGCATTTCTTTGTATTATATCTAGTATATCATAGAATCATAGCATGGGTTGTGTTCAAAAGGACCTTAAAGCTCATTTATTTCCAACCACCCTGCCATGGGCAGGAACACCTTCCAGCTGTCCAGATTGCACCTTCCAATGGTACCATCCAACCTGGCCATGAGCACTTCTGCATCCACAGCTTCCCTGGGCAACCTGTTTCAGTGTTCACAGTGCTGAAAATGTTACACACATGTATGTGTGTCTGAGTGTAGGGAAGAGGTTTAAAAATATATGAATTATATAATGAATTTTAAGTGTATAATTATTTATATAGTAACATCTGTCTAAGTGTATGTACAGATTTAGCTGAAGTCAAGGGCCCTGTTTACATTCATTCTAGGGCAGTGCTTCAGCTTTTATAATGGAAACCCTCTGTTGTGGTGTGGTGTTTCCTCCCTTGAATGGTCTGCTTCATTTGTCTAATTTCCTCTAGAACTCCGGATGTATGAAATAGGGTATCAGGGTGCTTTCAGTGGAAATGACCAAGCACTTCAATCTGTTAACTTGTCCAGACAGAAAGATCATATTGAAACTTACAAATATGTTCAGAGCTGAATCAAAATGATCACACTGATGTACAAAAGAAGTTTGAAAATATCACAGTGTCCCAAGTCCAAATAACATTATATATTCCCAGAAATGTTAAGCTGAGCTCTAATAAAAGGATGAAAGTTAGATTTTAGATCAAGCAGAAGGAAAGATGGAAAATAAATATTTTAAGGTCCTTGAAGGAGTACAAATATAGAAATTCAAGGAAATAATTTATGTAACATTCAGAGTCTAGAATATGAATCTGTCATCTTGTAGACAAAGCTGAAGAACATGGTATTTCAATTTGATGTCAAAATAGCAGCTGAGTTTTTAAACCTGCATCAGCAGGAATGTGAAGGATTGAAGGATTGAAATTAATTGTTTGAATAATACTAGTCTCTTTTCCCTAAGGAGTAAAGTTTTTTTGTATATCACTTATGAAACAGTACAGTACATCTAACTGCATTTAAACATTAACATTAATTGCTAATGGTTTCCTTTTACAGATTCTAAATGGTGGATTTATTGAATCATCCTAAATTTGGTCCTTCAGGAGGGTGTAAGAATAAGCTTGCCTGTCCTTTGGAGCGAACTGCAAATCAGCAATTTTAGTGCTGCCTAAGATTGTTTGTTGTGGTGGTTTTTTTTTTTTTGTTTCATTGAGTTTTGTTTTTTTTTTTAATTACTAACATATATCAAGTTTATGTTAATTATATGAAAACATTATATAGCATTTAAGGAAGTTTAAGTAATTAACCTAGTTCCAAACTGCTAAATGCTAGAAGACTTACCACATTAAAGTAGGTGTAAAAATATATGGAACACTTGGTTTTTCTGGTATTCAGCTTTTCTATGATACTAAGTTAGTGGTTTTCCTAAATATGTTAATCAACTTTCTTCAAATATCATCTTCTTTCTTCTATATCATCTTCTTTTTTCTATATCTTCTTTTTTCTGTATCTTTTTCATGGCTATTGATTTCTTTTCCATCTTTGTGCAATTATCTAAAAAGTCACCTTTACTAAATTGGAAATGTCACTTGAATTTGTTTATGTTTCATTAGATGTACTATACAAAGCATTTATTTTTTTGAATCTGGATGATGACTTTATAAAACTTTATTCAGAACAAAACAATAAGAAAAAGTATTTTCTGCGAGAGTCAAAATGACCAGGTGGCCAGTTATCCTGAAACAATCAGTGGAAAATGACTTAGCTTACCACTCACCAACACAATCCCAGGAGCACTGACTATTGGTGATGATTGAGAAAATATTTTATTTTGAAATATCTTTACTGTTATCTAATGCTCTACAACGTATTAACTTACAGGCACCTTTAAATTAATGAAATTACTTTATTTTTTAATCAAGTACACTCTAGTTATAGAAGAAAGCTATATAGAGCTTCTTTATTTCAGAACATATTTCAAATTTATAACCAGGAAGTTACAGTGTGTATGGCCTCAATAGATCTAATGAAAGGCTACACAGCTCCACAATTTGACAATTCTGAGATATTCTCATGTTGAGTTGTGGAAGAAAAGGCAAATGAATCCAAAAAATCATTCTAGGTGTTGCAGAAATACATGAATCAAATTGTATTTTTCTTTTTCTGAAAATGTATGTGTGCAGTGAATTTTAATGAAAGCATTCCAAAAAAAGATGCATAACTGCCAGCTTAGAAGTCTAGTTAAAAAAAAAAGCATAGAAATTTACAATGCAAGTATTTTGTATTTCATTTTAAGAAGAGATAGTGAATAAAACAAGATTAACACAAACTACCAACCTGCCAGTGAATGCTTTAAATAAGAAGTGTGTCTAGATTCTGCATTGCAAAACTACTTGAATAAAAATGTAAAAGTCATGACATATCACTTTTTCCTATAATGTAAAAACATTATTTTTTCCTTAATTGGTTCCTTTGAAAAATCTGTGGTCTTGCTCAAAAAGAGGCTTTTGTTTGGTTTTAATGAGTAGGTGTGTCTCTGGATGGTCCTGTATTGACAACTCTGAAGACCTTTTATCTACAGAACCATGCACCTGGGCAGTGACATTGCTTGTATTGCCAAGGTGCCATGCTTATACCTTCATCTCAAATAATGACAGGTTTGTTCTTCCTCCTTGCCTGGTCTCTTTTTTTCACTCCCTGTCACGAGAGAAGCGCAGCATATCCCAATTAGTATCAGATGTGGCAGCGGCATTTGTGAGCCAGCTATGTTTGGCCTTTGGGAAGTGAGCTGAGTGCTCCATGCTCCTCACTGGAGACACAGGGGCACCTTTTTGATAGCAACACCAGTTGCTCACTTTTTTCCTGTTTGACCTGGGTGAAGTCTGAGCCAGAAATGTGGTGTTCAGAGTACTTGTGTTCCACTGCACATCTATCAATCCTTTTGGAAAGAGGTTGGAAGACAATTTAAGGAAAAGGTGGCATATTTTTTGTTACCTTCATGTAACGGCATGAGGTTGAATTTTAACAAAAAAATGAAACAGGTTCAAAAAATTTCTTTTTGACAGGTAAGATTCCTGTCAACAGAAATACAAAATTTATTGCAAAGGTATGCTGCACCTCCTTCCTGACTTAAGAAGCATTTTGATATAGATGATTTCTATCTGCTTATTACATAACTAAACCAAGCATGGTTGCTCTAGGTATTCCAGAAAGGACACTGTAGTAAGCTCTACTGAGTCATTTGGTCAAAATCCAAACTTTGCAGTTTTAGCTCTCAACAGACCTTAAAATTTAATCTTAAACATTCAAGGCATAGTGTTTGCATCATCCTGGTTACTGTTAGATGGAATGAAAAATGATGATTCTGCAAAAAATCATTTAATTTAATTTGCATATGAAGACCTCCAAATGCATTTTAATTAACATTATATTCCTACTTACTGACAAATTGGTTTTAGTCCATGCATTTTTTAGGAATACCATTTAAGTCTAGAGTATACAGTAAAGTTTCGTACTACAACTCATAATATTTTTTTTCAATGGCAGAAGAGTGGGAATACCTGTGTCAGGACTGATTGCAATCAAGGCATGGAGAATAAAGTTTAGGTTCCCTCTGGCTGCCCTGTGAACACTCAGAGAAGAAAGAATACAAAAAGTGTTCTTATGGGCAAAGTTCCCATCCTGCTCTGGTCATGTACTCACATGTAAAGAACTCGAGAGGAGTAGCCACTGATTTTACCCCATCTCTGATAGCTACTAAATGAGTGTAAGAAAGAGCAGATGGAAAGTGTCAGGAATCCCCTTCCTCTGAGGAAGAAAGATAATTCTCAGGAGACACAACTCATTTTCCACAGTTATCAGTGCCTCCAAATCTGCTCTGTCCTTAGATAAAAATGGTCATAACCTGCAGTCTTCCTAAATGTTGATAGTATACTAAATATTTTCACCACAAATTTTATGCTATGATCTCGAAGTCCCTGCTCTCTCATTCTCTGAGATTTTTGAGCTGGTAAAAGGGAATAAAATACTACTTTTGCCACTTGTCTCAGAGGAGAAAGGAAAAAAAGTTGTCAGAGCAGATGAGTGGGAAAAGTGTTTTAGGACTGAATGGTTGTTCTAGGTATCATTTTAAAATATTTTTCCTCCAGTAACAATGGCAGCTTAAATAGAACCTTATCTACTTTACCTCTAGTCTTTCTATCCTTTTCCTACTTTTTTTCCCTCAGCTGTGCCAAAATTTGTTCATTGGATTGCATTGAGAACAGAATGCAGTAAGTGGTCTAGGTTAAAGATACTCTTGCAGGAGGAACAACAGCAGGTTTCTAAAATCCATTCACAAAAGGGTTTACAAATTGTACAGTTAATGTCCTAGTGGGAATCAGTTTCCAAGAATGAGCTGGGGAATAAAACTCACATAAGTGACTCAGCTACAAAGAAAAAGATTCATGGTATTATGGAGTCCATGTGTGTGTGTTACTGAAGATGCAAAGACTTTAGCATGTGCTTTCAGTTTTGTGAAGCCAAAGTATCTTGTCAGTCTCCTAAATTTCAGTTTTAGATTTCCCTCCATGTTCATTTTCTTTCTTTCCTCCGTACTTGACCATGGATTATTCATTCAGGAAGATGAATATGCAAAAAAGGAAATGAAAAAAGATTTAAACTTATTCAGTTGTTCAGATCTCTATTACAAGCTTAAATTACATGCCTGTAGTACTTAACTGAAGGCTAGATATCTATGTAGAGGACATGGGCATGCAAGAAAGGGTTTATAGCTTTCTTTCTAGTTTTTCAAAGTGCCTTTGAAGTAGATTGACCACAGACTATGTAGACCAAAAAAAACCCCAATAGATCTTGTTTAACTTGTGCTGTATGCAGGAAAATCTCTCTGTAAACAGTAGCTGCTAATAGTAATGGAAAATGCTTCTAATCCCAATACTGACAAGGTAAGAAATAGGAATGAGTTCTCATTTACATTATTTATAACACATGTGAGCAAAGTTCTTCTCATTAACTGTTGTTGAAATGGCCACCAAAATGTAATCATAGACCTTAAAGTCAAGCTAAATTGTCAGGGTTTATATCTACTTTCTGTGAAAGGCCAAATATGTAAAAATGATACAGATATAGAAACTCTCAACCATGACTGTATTAAATGTATTCTAAGGCAGATGATGTTAAAATATAGGGGGAGTATTGGTCAATTTTTTTTTCTCCTTTCCTCTTTGTTTGCTTACAGCCTTTGATAGAGTCTGAATAATAAGAGAGAATGGACCCCAAGACTGCAGCACCCATAAGATATATTATGTACATATTTTTTTTACATTTATTTAATAAAAAATGAAAATATTTCAAATCATAACACAAAATGCTTAATATCCAGTTTTCAGAGGGAACCAACTTACTTTGAATAATTTAAAAATATATATGGAAATTGTCAGTATTCTTAGAAAGGGAGAAATAAGAGGAGGCAAAAGAGCAGAGGTTTCAATACTTCATAGGAAAGCTTTTTGATAAAAAATTCTCCATCTGAATGGAAGATTTTAAGGAGCTTGTATTTAGTCCTGTGGCAACTCAACTTTTAGGGTTCTGTAGGAATTAATATCTACCATTCCTTGTATTTCTTAATTGATATCGTTGCATGGATTTATGCTTTTGATACTATTTAGTTTGACACTGCTTACACTATGTTGTCCTGAGCTGGAATTCAGAAGAGACCAATGCAGATGTGGGAAAGACAGTTGTGGGTTGCAGATGCTATATTCCTGACTCTACATTCCAGGATTCACTTCTTGTATTCTAAATGTCATAAATTTCATAGATATCCTCAAATGATTATGTCTTCTACTATGCTGAAAGGTGACATATATTAAGAAGCAGAGCACACTGGTGGGTTAGAGCCATCTGTGCAGATTCCAATACTAGGATGTGTGAGGGCAACTTCTGTATCATTGTTGGTTACCTATTGCCATTACTGTGCATACAAGCATTTTTGAGCAGCAGAGGCCATGGTGATATACTGGCTGAACATTAAGATGTTGAACCTCATTGTGGGAGTCCAGTAGATAACTATTTTAATAAGAATAATCCCCTTCCAGGAATATTTCGTAGAGTTGTGCCCTTAGTGATGGGGGTTATCTGCCCTACATCTGTTCTGAGTGCTAATTCTGACACAAACTATTTCTGTAGATCACTAAAGTCATTTCTCTTTCCTAAAGAAAAGTTTCTGCATTGTTCATCCTATTCCATGCTCTCTGTGCTATCCTGTCATAAATAATCTTAAGCTCCTCATGGTAGGTCTAATATGTTTAAAGGCTTCCAAACCCCACTGTTTAAAGGCTTCCAAAACCCACTATTCTAACATCTTTCATAATGAAACTGTAGGACCTGGCAGTATTCATTCCTGTTGAAACCTGGACGGCTTCATTTGAACTAGAGGAAAGCTTTTGAAAAAAATGGCAACCCATGTTGAATAAAAGCCTTTCCACAATTCTTAGAAACCTAATCATTAATTACGTTCAGATGTTATCCGCTTTCTAGGTTGAAATTGTCTGGTTTCAGTTTCTAGCCATTGAAGTGTGTTAACCCACATCTGCTCCAGCGAGGTGCTCTGTTCTCTGTGTATCCACATACAGGTTGTGATCAACTCACCTCTTTGCTTCTCTTTGAGATAAATACACTTAGCACTTGGAGACTTTTGGTCTGTACATATTTTTCATCCTCCAGTGATTCTCTGCTCCTTTGGTAACTCCTTTTCAACATTTTTCTTGATCTGAGGATATAAGACTTGACATGACAGCAATCATACTTGTGTTAGGTAGGTGTGCTCTTATTTGGTATTCACCTACTTTTACATCTAAAAGGTTGTGCTATTCTATTGGATGGAGCATCATATTAAAAGCTCACATGCAGCCTATTAGTTGCTGTAGCTCTTTAATCTTTTAGAGTCACTATCTGACAGAACAGACTATAGTAGCATGGAGGATTTTTGCCATGTCTGATTTTACATTTGGCCTTGTTGAAATGAACTAAAAGTTGAAATAAAATTTTCATGCCTCCAGAATATCATCATATCCAGGGCCCTGCCTTCCAGGAGACTAATAATGATGTTAAGTAGCAGAGAACAAAGAATATATACCAAGAAAAATGTCTAGAAAGGCAACTGAAAATAAGCTGCTTAGCAAAAATTTCCTGCCCTTAGTGACATTCTGAGACATGAATTTCATGATTGTTTCATAGCATTTTAGTTGTCTAATTGAGACCTCCAGTAGCAGCCAGTCCATCACCTTGCTGACCCCTATACATTGCAGTAACATTGTGGTCTTTCACACAGTTGCTACATTGACATTTTACAAACTGTATGCCTAGGTGTTTGATGCTATATCCAAAAGCATATAATTCACTTTCACTTTAGAATTCATTTCTGCTAGCTCAAAGCAAGGTTTATTTTGCGTGGAAATGGCTCCTGAAACAAGTTACATGAGTGTTAAAACAAAAAAATTGCAAATAGCAGACCTGGGAGGCAGAGGAGGTACCAGTGTGCTGTTCCAGAAGGTTCAGTTGCAGAACTAGACTTACTCCAACTAAAAAATAAGCATTTTTCTCTTGAGCAGCCTACTCTTTCTCTGATTTATCTTAATGGTGATCTACAATCACCTGTGTTCTTGAAAGCAGAGTACAGATTATGTAGCTAGCATCTGCTACCTCTGTCTGCTGCATTCATTTTTCAGCTCAAGTGTTCAAAGTAATATTTTCATTTCATAATAGATTAAATCCAAGAAACAGCAATAATTTCCTCCAGTAAACCGTGACTGATGTCAAAGAAGGATGCTACTTTTGGAAATTTCAGTGTATTTTGTCCTCATGTTGTGTTCTTAGTTATTATACACTGAGAGAGGAAAAATGCGATGTGAACTATTATCAGAAAGATGCTCCAAGGATAATGTTCAGGTTGAGTGGGAATCATCTGACAAAGGACATGACACTGACCATTTCTTTCCTCCTGTGACAATGCTGTCAAGAACTTGATGTGATTTTTAGGGATGGTGCTGAGCAGAACCAGGAACTGGACTTGATGATGCTTGTGGGGTCCCTTCTAACTCAAAATATTCCATGATTCTGTGTTTGGTGAGAGAGAAGGCTAAGGAGTGATTCAGAGCAGAAAAGGCAAATGGAGGGAATTCAAAAATAAAAGAAAATTGCCTGCTGCAGCCTTTAGTCTGCACAAAACAATGATGGCTTAGCTAATGTTTCTCTGAATATAGACACATTTTTATCCAGTCATTTTGGTAATCATGGCTAGACAACTCTTTCTGCTCATGATGATTATTGATGAATGACTATCTGCTGATAGAGTCCATTCCTAACATCACCACAGACTTCTATAAAGCCACGTCACACGAGAAATCAAAATGAATGCAGAAGGAACAGAGACAAATCCAGAAGACATCGGACACTTACTGGAAAACATGCCTTTTCTGATGCTTTCTAAGCTCTAGTCTTATAGAAACGGCAGCTAAAATAGCTCTTTATCATTGCACCATATCCAGAGAGAAATAGGAGGTTTTCTGAGCTTTAGAATCATGAAAACAGAGTTCTGTCAGGTAAAGGAAAAGCCTGTAATTGAGTATATTATCATATATACAAAATTGTTAAAGACCTGTGTTTTTCTCCCCTTTGTCATTCTTAGTACTGTTTTCATGGTATGTCTGTGTCATAGAATTCACCAAGGTGTATGGTACCTTTGTGCTTGCGAGGAGTCTGAGTGGGGGGCTCTGTCCCTTTTGTAGTTAGCTTCTTACCTTTTTATCTTTGGGTACTGGTTTGTTGAGAAGTCTGAGACAAAACTTTCATGTACTGTATGCCTTGCTGCCTGCTAAATTGCAAGATATTTCATGTTTTCTGAACAAAAGGTGCTTCTGATCATTCACACTGAGCAATATTGACTGGTCAGTATCTGAACCAGGACAAGTGGTAAGTAGGATGCTCAGAAAAACCAAGGGAGATATTGGAGAAGGTATTAAATTAATGATTTCTGAAGGCAAATAGGACATTAGGAAAAAGACTGGATATAGTAGATAGAGAGCGAAAATAAAGACAAGTGTTTCATGGGGTTACTTACTGTGTGCATGGTATATGCAGTATATATTTCAATGTTACATGTTTAATTCTAGTATGACCAGCATGTCTTCTGTTGGAAACAGATCTGTGATGTGTGCTCATGTCCTTCGGTTGGACAACACTCAAATGAAGGAGAGTATACAAGTCCAACTGTAAACTGATGTAGCTGTCAGTATGCTGGCTTTGAATCTCCTGGTGGAAGAAACTGGAGTTCTGCAGAGTGGTCTAAGCCTGGGGCCTTAGCCTCAAAACTATCACTGCCTATGTGACTACATGAGTGTAGGTACAGTAAGGCTTGTTAGACCATGTCTCCTCAGAATCTGTGAGAATGAGATTTCTTTTCTCCAATTATGGCATTAAAGCACAGAGGATTTTCTGTCCTTGAACAAGTTATTATGAAGTGTCCTTATCATCTCCATGGCTAGTCCTCAGTGAGCAATGAGAGGTGTTTTGTGTGGAAGTTTTCCTTCTTTCCAGAAATGCCTGAGAGAAATCAATGCTGTGACCTGTTTTGTTGTATACATTCAGTAGTTTATTATTGTTTCTTTGAAGACTAATTGTGATTATTGGTCTTTAGTTTTTTTTCCCAGCTGTATATTTTTTTCCCGGGAGGTCGTACAGGCCTCTTTCTGGCAGAAGACAGAACAGAGTATTTTTTGCCCTTTCTTAAAATTCATAGTATGCTTTGCTAGACAGGATAAATGTTTCATCTAATTATTTTATCTTTTTTTTTTTTAAGCATTTGCTTTTTCGGAGTTGCTGCTAGTCAGACTGCTGGTCTGCCTACACTTCAGAAGGAATTTTTATTTCATGAAGTAGAAAACAGTAGCATAGCATCACTGGAGGAATGGAGGGAATATGCTAAAACCACAGAACTGTAACTAGCATTAGTTTAGAAGGTAACATCAGGATCAAATCCTCTGGAACTAACCTGCAGCAGAAAAAGGGTCAGATTTTGTAACCTAAGGAGGAATGTTGCCTATCCGTGGAGAGAGTCTCAGATTGATGGTTGAATACACAGCTTGCTGATGAATGGAGAGAAGTAAAGCTGTAGATTGGGCTGAATAGAGTTTGTTTTTACTGTTGCCTTGGGTTTCTCATTTCTTCAGCATATAATGTTTCCCCCTGTTTATCATATGGAAATGATCTAGTGAGATTGGCTGTTTACCAAGCTGCAGTTTCTCTTTTTGGTTTGATTTTGCAATAGTTTTTTTATCTGAGCCTGTTGTTACCTCTTTGGACTGTCAGAATATGGCTTTTAGGGGTATTTTCCCAGGTGCCAGATTTTTTCCCATCAAAGTAGTCTCTTTCCAGGGTTCAGTGCCTTTCCTCCACACAATGTGGTGGGGGTTTTTCTTGTTTGTTTTGGTTTTTGTTTGTTTGTTTGTTTGTTTTAAAATGTGCTTCCCCATTGATGCTGTCTGTACCTTCTGCCTGTTGTGGGAAACATCTAGCTAACCCTTCGAGAGGGCCTCCCATGCTCAACAATTAGCTGTGAGTTGAAGTTTGGGGCTAGCATGTGTCTGAACTCCTTAACAAAGAGGGACAAAGACCAAGTATGCCACAGATTAGCATTGCACAGGTATCCTGATATTTTTAAACCACAGTGAAGATGTACATTTGAACCTTGCCTCTGTCAGGCTTTCCAATATGCTTTCGTGCTGCTGCTGCTGCTGCTGCTGCTGCTGAGTGCCTTTCCCACAGCTGCATTTGCTGAACTCACATGACAACAGGGCTCTGATCCTTTGCAAGGTAATGGTGTACTGAGGCAGATCTTTATGTATGGTGAGGCAAGGACCATCCAAATTGTGCTGGCTGAAAGGAATGATTATCCAGCTGTCTATGAACCCACAGATGGCTTCCAGGGTGTTGGAGCTCAGAGAATAAGCCCTACAAACAGCAAATAGAAACTCGGCAATTGTAAAATGACACTGGAGAGGAAAATAAATTTAATGTGGTGGTCTCAGCTATACTTCCACTGTAAAAGAAATGGATTAAAAACTGCCTTAAGGAAAAACTTGGCTTGCTCCATAGAAACCCTTGAGACATCCTGGGCTCAAAAGCCATGTAACATGTTTGTAAGAGTTTTGTATGAGTTTTATTTTGTACAAAAATTTGGTAAAGGGATTTTAGAATAGAAGCTGGGTAAGAGGTTAACTATCAATGGCAAACCTGTTAGGATATAGACAGCAAGTAAGCAATGCATCCTGGATCTGAAAATTCAAAATTCTTTTGTCAGATTAATTCATGTTTGAAGGAAATATATTTTCACATAAAAGAAAAATTGAGCCCTTCTTTTTAAAATGCTCTTTGAAAAGAGCTAAAAAATTAAGATAATGATCTAAATTATATCCTTCTAAAGTTCAAATTCAGTAGGAGTATGTTTGGTTTTTTGTTTCAGAGGGAGAGATCAGGGAGGCCCTGTGGATCAATATAATCAATGTGAATAATTAATCCATTTAGCATACCAACCACAGGGTCTCCGAACACAAGCTGCTTATAATTCAGCAGCTACGATGACTTGGCTTGTCTTGGAATGTGTTTAGAAACAGCAGTGTAGATTCTGTAGATTCATTTTGCACAGGAGGCACGGGCATTGTACATATGCCTGACATAAGGGAGCAAGGCTGAACCCTTTTATTCCCTAAAAAAGAATTCGAAACTTCATGTATTTATTCTTTGAACAAATATTTCACTTACCCAATAGACCACCCTCCTATTTTATTCAGTTTTTTCTTGGAAATAAATCCTTGATAGTGCAAAGCATGCAAGATATATGGGGGATGGAGGGCCCTGGAGGAGGATCATACATCTGAGAATAATAATATTCTCAATCTGATAATGCTTCAGAATTCAGTGATACTGGTGTGGCCATGGGATTCCCTCCTCTCCCCTTTACCTGCTTAAGCATTAACCACTAGTGATGGCTGTGGTGGATACATCTGGCTTACAGATAACAGCACCATAGATGGAGGGTCTTGAATCTTGCCCAACAGCTAAGGGCCATAAGTCTTCTTCAACATGTAAGGGCTAGCTGAGCATTCACCATTCCAAAACACAGCTGGTATGCAAATATGTCTCTTAGTTAATTATCTCACTCCATATATATAGCATAAAGCCAAGGGCCCACTGAGCATTCCAGCTTGGCAGCAGATGCACACCAGGATCTCCCCCTGAGCAAGGATGACTCCCAAAGTTGCTTCTTAAGTCTGAGAGGTTCTTTGCTACAATAGATTCTTGGTAAGTGATTGATAGTGTGCTTAATTTTAAAATCTTAGCTAAGTGATATAAAGGATTGATTGTACACATACAATCCTTTAAACATAAACCATTGACCAAGCCTGGGACTAAGTCTGAATCCAGCAGCACAAGACTCCCTTCTGAGAATTTTTAGACCACAAAGAGGTCCTTTCTGAACCTCATGAATCACCTGGCAGTTTTGCCTGAACCTGTTCCCTATGCAGTAATCAAGTGTACCTTACCATCGGATTTTGTTGAACTGCTGTCACATTTACTGTCAAACTTTGTTGAATCACTGGTTTATATCAATAAACATAATGCTACTTTTCTAGTACAAATGAAGTGCATCACCCCATCCATGACAACTTTGTGGGGTACTAGGGAACAATGATATATAATTTTGGTGGGACTTACACTACTTTGCATGGCATGAGGTGAATAGACATGTAAAAGGATTTTAAAATAAAGAATTACTGAGTAATTGCATGGAGAAGAACACATTAAAGTCCTTTAAATAGTAGGAAAACATGACAGAACAAGACTTAATATTACGTGCTACTGCATTTGTGTCTGAATAGTCTCTGACACTCATGTCCTTCCCAGCATAGGACTAATGCTTTATATCTAAACCACTTGAAGCCAAGAGCAATAATACTATGTATAAATCACCTGGTATTTGGATTAAAGCAAGTCTTGTCCTAACTCTATGTCTCACATTTCTATTTGTGGACTGATTTATGTCTTCTTGAATGCCCTCTTTAATGACTTGTTTTCCTTTCCTCATCTTTCCTTTCCTCTCCAAAATCTTCCTCCCTGCTTTGAAGCATTATGTAATTCTTGTAAGAGCTCTGAGATGACAGAACACATAATCCCACAGAAATAGGGATTGCTATTGATACAGGTGATTGATTAATAAATCTTTTTGTAATTTTCTTATTTGCTTTACCATGTACCTGTCTAAATGATCTGTTGTTCTAAGGACATATTTGTATAGTTCAAATTAATACTCATAAATAAAATCCCTTGCTTATGTTCAAAATTATTTGTCCTTGTAATGTCAAATGGTTGTATATGTTTTAAGTTTCACTTTTAGGGCTCTTGTTATTGTACAAGAAGTTGAGAACTTCAACCTTTGACAACCATATTTATGTCTTTTATGCTTCAAAGGAAAGCCTAAGGATGGCTCAGGGGCATCTCAAGAAAATACTTCACCATTCTTATAACTTTTTAAAAATTAAAATAAAGTTCTCTTGATATGTCAAACCAGTGTTTTTTGGTTTAGGGAGGAAAAAAAGAATTCTTAAACCATGGGTCTGAGCCTTTGGGACCAGGCAATGAGGCCTTTTCAGGCCTTTCCTCTGTTCTGTGTATCTGTAATAAGCTACTTAATATTCCTCTATGTGTTTAAAGGAGAAAGCTTTGTTCTCTTGTCTATCTATTTTCAAGTAAGTTACATAGAGCTTTCAGGAATAGCATCTTTCTGCTTTGTGTCAAAGTCTCTGTGGGTGAAGGCTTTCTAAAGAACAGTTATTACTGAAGCATCTTATAATGATGTTAGAACAAAAGGCAGCTTCTTCATTTCCTATTATTAGTTAGGCCTACATTACAATATTTTCTGCTTCCTTATTGCCAGGAGTTCAGACTCACAATCATGCTTGTATGTGTCTACAGTGATGTCTCTCCATCCCACCACAGTCAAAAAACCTGCCATTATCTTTTCCTTCTCAATTAAGAAATGCAACCAAAGAAACCTGAAACTTGAACTCTAAAATGAGCATGGGACCTCTTTTCTCCATCACTGTCTCATAAGTGAAAAAAAAAAAATCAAAAGAATCATGCGCTGTGACAAAATTTCTTTAAGGTAGGGCAGGCAGATCTGATGTTTCTGTCGTTTTCATTTGCTTCTGTCACCTGTCTTCCTGGGGCTCCATCTGTCTCTTAAAAAGCAAACTGTTCTACCTGTCAATTTTCATGAGGAAACACAAACACATCAGAAAATAAGCTTTAAAACTTGCTTGCCTGTGATTTGTTCATTTTCACACTAGACTTGAGCTACACCTTGTTACTTTCTATACAATCTTTTTTTCCATTCAGCTTGGGATTAAAAAAATACATATTTGTTTTGGGTTTGAGTGTCACTACATACCCCGCGGTGCTGTAAATATGAAAGTTAAGTAAGAGAAACTCAGGATTCTGCACAAAAATAATGATAGCTGAGCCTCCAAAGTCCCAGTTTCTGTGTTTAATATGAACTTCTGCCACCCTGGTCTCCTGGAGGGAGGGAAGTAGTTTTAAAAGCATCAGTTTACATACTTCTAAGTACAGAATTGTTTGCTTACTTTGCTATAATTATGTCAGCACTTCCACTGCCAACTTTTTATTTTCATAGATATAATCTTTGATTCTAGAAGTTATTCTGATGGAACCTTTTAAATTAATGCTGATCCATACACTGCTGTGCTGCAAGCTGAAGGTATTACACAGGAGCCAAGAAAGAAGGAAAGGAAGCACTTCTTAATACTGTATGCTATCAATTGCTGTTCCTATGATTAAAAGAAACAGAACCCCAAAATCACAAATACCTTGCACAAAGGCAGCTCCTTCTCTGTAGCTGTAGGAGTGCCAGGTGTGGCGCACATGCTTAACCTTTGGAGAGCAGAGCTTACACATGTCCCAGTGCAGGTAATTCTGTCTCCACATTTACAGCACATAATTTGTGCATCATGGATAATTTTAATCATTCTTCATGCAAAGGAAGGTGTTTGTCATTCACCTGCATTTACTGCAGCCTTTTCTAAAATTTTGAACCCCAGTAAATTGTATGTCATTTCCTCTGGGCCCTCTCTCTGCACTCCCTGACCCTCACTGCTCTGGGCAGCCTCCTTTGCCAGCCTGCCTTTCCCCCAGATGAAGTCGGATAGGAGGGAAGGTTCAGAAAGTAGTGTCAACAGTTTCTCTGTGTAAGGAGCCTGAATCTGGATCTGCACTTCTCCCTGAGTCCTGAGAAAGAACACATTAGTCCAGGATACTGAGTATTTCTTTGGCATTTCTTGAATGTGGGAGCCGAAGCCCTACTGAGATGGAAATGCCATGTGTGTCTGGTGCAGTGTAGTAAATCACCTGTGCTGGTTATGGTCCATTTAATGGGAAAAAAGAAAAGAAAAAAATTTAAAAAAACCAAATAACTCAGACCTTTAACATGTATTATCATTGGGGTATGAATTTACTCTCTACACAGTTTTTGCTCTGAATTCCAGCCAAGCCTAAACTGCCAAAGAATTACAATATTAAATAACAAATACAAATGGACCAATTAGTCCATGAAAGGGTGATCAAGAGAGGCAATGAAAGGGTGTCGCAGAGTTTATGTGCCTTTTGTGTGGCTAAATAGACAGATTTCCAGCTACAGAGAATATAACTTAGGGCAGGGAGCTAAGAGATCCCAGCTCACAGATTCTCTCCATGCCAAGCAATATCTCCAGTGTTTCAAGGCAAAGGTACATTGTGGGAAAGGTGAACAGAATGGTTTCCTGGGATGTGTTTTCCCAAGCTTACAGGTGAGAAGGGGAAAAAGCAGGGATGTTTTGTAGGAGGTTAAAAAAAAAGAAAAGGCAACACTAATAACAGACAAGGATAGGTACCTATCCTTGAGATAATTACCAAAATAGCTATTTAGAATGAAAGAAAAGGCAGAGAAGAAACAAGTGCTTTAGATTCAAATTGATCCTTCTACTGATCAGAGTAATACTCCAGTAAGCCAAGGAGTCAGGAAAATGGACTTTAAAACCTGGGGATTTTTCTTAAGGTAAAACATGAAGAAGACAATTTCCTGAAATGCTGAAAATTTCAGTAAAAATGAAATATTTGCTTGTTCATCCAGAAAAAGTGCCAGGTGCATTTCTAAATTTAAATGTTAAAAAACTCCCAAACAGCCCTTTTATCTGGCTTAGTAATAACCCTTTTCAGCTTTTTTTACTCAAAATGCCCATTTTATAAGACTGTAATTATACTGATTTTGGTTACCAAAAGCACCAAAGGAGGTGTTTTTTGTTATTCATCTTTATTTAAAAAAGATATTTAAGTAAATATTTTCTTTTTCCTGAAAATAAGGCAGGTAACTTTCTTACATAGTATAAATTTCTAATGTAACATGTATTTCTAACATAATACATAATAAGGCCATTATAACTTAATCTGGGTTTATAATATATATCACTATGTATTTACACTGATGAAATTCAAACTAATCAGAAATTTACAAAGGAATTATCAATACATTTATAAAGAATCGTCATAATTTAACAATATGACCCTGGAATCAGGAATTAATTCATAGTATCAACAATGTTAGTCACGTTATATAGTTTAAATAAAAAAACAATCTGTACATTTGGCATTTGTTTATAATTCTGAATGGATCTAATGTTTATGTTCATGTAGTTGGTAAAAAAAATCAGAAATAAAATCCAGGTGACAGGCTTTCATACATAAATTAGAATTTTAACTGTCTTGCTCTCATAACCTCAATATTAAATTTCTATAAATATATGCAATATCAATTCAGCGGCTGCATACACTTAAATGACAAATTTAGTAACAATATTTACAGTAAGACTGAACAGCAAGCAGTTCAGGAGCTCAGTGAATGTGAGTTGTTCTATATTCCTTTTCAATATCTAAACACAGTACTCTTCACTAAAATATTAGTCAAGACCCACATATCCACTAGTATAGCATACAGTATATAATGATTAGCAAAGGAATTTTGACAAGGGAAACATTTTTGTACTCTCTGTGAAAATGTGAGGTAATTTCATTCCACTACAGTTTTGACAGAAAAGATACAAAACCTTTGCAAATCCTTTGCATTAAATACTGTAGGAGTCATATTTGCAGGAAATTGTCAAATATTTATTAAAAAATAGGTGGTTTTCTGTTCATGAGGGATACCTTAATATGACAGCCTGTCAGAGAGCTATTGTAATGACGATTGCAGTAAGATTGTGTACGTTTTGGTTAACACTGGTATGGTCTCAAAAAAGGAGAGAAGAAGTATCTGGTCATATAGTTTAACATGGCAGGCTATTTATTATCTGTACTAATTGAACAAAAAAAAAAAAGAGTGAGAACTGGTAATGGGCTGAAAATCTGTGTTTTAGATATATTTTCATTTTAGACCTAATTAAGTTTGTGATCTTCAACTGTGTTTTGGTGTCCCATTGATTGAAATCGTGGACCAATACTTTTTCACTATATGGGAACTCAGGGATCTGAACTGGATGTAATTTTTATATACACTTATGCTAAAATTGCTTACAGATTTCTACTTTCCTGAATGTTTAGAAGAAAAAAGATTAATCGCAGCTCTTGTTTTGTTCTTTTAAACTTCCATCCACCCTGCTCAAAAGATGATGTTTCCTGGGTGCTTTTTAAAGTCTAACTGCAATTCCCTTTATCTGATTCGTTTAAGCAGAAGACTTCAGTCTTACTCACACTTATTTTTTTTTCCACCACTGCTTTAGGCAACTAAAGGTCATTATTTTCTTGTTAAAAAACCCAAAAGTCTTTTAGCTTTTTTTAGCTCCTCCTGAGAAAATTTTGGCATATCCCTTGGTTTTAATGAATTGACTGATTGGTCCCAAGCTTCAGTTACTACTTCTGAGTTTAACAATGCACTTGTACTGGAATGCAAAATATTTTCTGACATTTGATTTTCCTGTGCTGGTACCAATTATTTTTATTGCATCTATTGCCTGCTAAAAGAATATTCAATGTGATTCTGGCTGTGATACATTGACAAAGATCAGACAGGCATTTAGGGAAAATAACAGAAAGCTTTAGCTACTACAGTTATTCCTTGGGGATGCCATTAAAATGATTGATCACAAAGCACAGCCAGACCTCAGCAAAAATTTTTGGTGGATTCTACACGAGGTCTTTGTTGTATTCAACACACATGCACCAGAGCTACCTTCTAAAGGACCCTGTGGACTGAACATGGCCATACCCACTGCTCCACAAAGAGTTTCCACCTTCCACAGTGTGCAGTGGAATCTACTCCCAGCACAGGGCAGCTTGCTGGGATTTCTTGCCCTCTCCTCTTTTGCAAAAGTGTGGTGAGGCACAGGCAAGAAAATAGAAAGGGTGGACATGAGGAGATTCCAGAGGTTTGGTTTAGAGGTAGGTAGGCTAGCTATTTAGAGTCTGCACACCCTTGTGTAGGGTGGTGAAAGATACCATTTTTCAGGAAAGAATAATTAGAATTAACTGCATTATAAAATAAAGAAGTATAAGGGAATCATTACATCTTTTGGAATCAGTATGACAAAAGTGACATTCATATACAAATGTGCACAATTGAAGAGCTGATTATGTATTTTTATTACACTAGTAGCTGTTATATACAGCTAATTCAAAGATATAAGCAGAAACAAAATCTCCTGGTCAATTCATTGAGGTGAAAAATCCTAATGACTACAAAAAATCCACAGGCTGGATCATGAATTATGAAACTGACAATGAATGAAAATATTTCCAGTATCAAAAAAAATCCAAAACTTGCAATTGTTTTTGTTTATGTGTTTATCTTTAATTCCTCGTTGTTGTTAACTATTGTTAACATTGAGTACTTGAGGATATAATGGGATCTTTCTACACACAGCAATTATTTCATTCTTTTTTATTTTGAAGTTGACATAAAAACAATGAATTAACAAAGGTGAAAGTAGCTGGACTCATAAAATGCTTGAGTTTTTACAGCAGTGAGATTGATTGCATAGGATTTTTAAAAAATATGTACTTTGAAGGTGATAGTGTCTTTCAAAATAAGTTTATAACTGATATCTGTGGGGAATCTAGTTGAGAAATCTGTCTTTTATTATTCATTATATGAGTTGAAGATTACTATAAAAATCTGAAGTAAAAAGGGAAGTAGGGTTCTTTTCTATGGATTTCAAATAAATTGTTCTGATTTTGCTTTGTGAGTGCAATGAATATAATGTATTTATTACTTAATAGAGTATGAGGAGGTAGACAGGATTCCAGATAGATCTCGGAAAAGAAAATCATTCCTATTATGTATTTCATATAATGGCAGTGAACCTTACACATCATTTATGACAGTAAGGTATTGACTCAGATTCATTTAAGGATTTGTAGCATAGTATTTATTTTCTGAATTCACTCTCTTCAGTCTGGGGTTCTTCATGTTTCGTAAATAGTTATAAGGAGACAAAGTATTGTTCCATCATTTATTGTGCCTTATCATAATTCCCTTTGATTGAAATGCTTTAAAAAACCAGCAAATACAGCATAGGACAGAGGAGCTTGTTAAAAGCAAATGAAAGATTATGATGTTGGCTCATGATTTCTAGGGGAAACATAATTTAGAGGTGGAAAGACACCTCATCTCTGAGTATTGGTGGTAGCAGGACTCTCAGAAGTCGTGTAAATTTAGTTAAATGTGAAATTCCATTTCAGAAGATAGCCTTTGTAAAAAACACCATCTTTGCTTCTCTGTGTATTATTCTATGGATCTACATTCAGTATTAAGACCCTTGACACCAAAAATTTCCTGATATTTTGATTTCTGTCAGGATTTCTCCAGGGCATGTAAATATATGCTTCTGGGCACGCCCACAAGCGTATACATTTTGTCACCTTTGAGCTGAAGCCTAAACCCTGTTGGAAATTAGTGTAGAAATTTTTGTGTCCATTTCATGTTTATGTTCCAGTTGTGTAGGCACACATGGAACATGTTTATTGCAGTAGAAAATGAAAAGTTTAAGTAAAGGAAGTGATTTTTTTCTTCCTATCTTTTGATAAAGAAGCATCCTTCTTCCCCATCCTCTACTATACCAATTAGTATTCTGGTCAAAGATGGGAGAGATGTGATTTTGCTTCCATCATGAGTCTAAAGAAATAACACAGTGAATTCACCAGAAAACAATGTTTTAATATGGGGAAATCTTTCAGTTTTTCTTTTCAGGACACATTCTGTGTAAAAATGGTTGAACATTCATTGCGCCAAAGCAGGAGACAGACATAGCAAACAAACAAGCAAGTGAAGTTATGGCTTAGTGTTTCTAGATTTGGCTCCAATTAATACATGATATAAGCTACACAAGCAAGAAGCTCCAACCACTGTCTTGTTATTCCTTTATCCCTAAACTATGCAGAGCAGTAAGCTTGACTGCTACGCAGTTGAATAAAATAATTTCTGGTTGAATTCTTTGAGAAAGAGATTGGGTGCATAGCTCCAGGAGGAGAGATTATGCAGTCCTTTCTTTTTCCTTCTACAGTCTGGGATAGGCAGAAATTTATCTTTGGCAATCCATCTTGGTTACTATGGGATCCTCCCTGGCTCTTGGGCTTCCTCTTTCTTGACAAAGATTCCCCATAGACAGGAAGATTCCAAAATCCTAGCAGATCCCATCTTCACCTTAACATTGCCATGAAGCACTCCTTTGGATGGGAGTACTAATTGCTGCTTTATTCCCACCCTTTTTCTTTCTTGCCCTGTACTGATACATCATACTCCTAACACTTTGCAATTATACTCACTAGGTAACAGAGAAGCAATGTCAGTCATATGATCTAAGAGTTCAGCACTGTATGTCCCAGATCAGTGATGAATTTACATCCAGTCTTGTTGGACACTTTCTTACCCCTGGATACTAAAGAGAGTATTTACATGTGGCAAAAATGGAATTAAGTGCTTCTCTGTTGATCTGATTTCCATGGGATTTTCCATGATATAATACATTTATGTCTGAACTACTTGGAGAACAAGGGCTGAAGTACTTGTCTCATGTTTGAGCATACACAAGCTTTGGAAGACTATTAATTCCCAATTTTCTTAAAATGCAGCTCTAATTGGTTGCCCACATCTCTGCTATTAAAAATAGCATGCCAGAGTCACATTTGGTGAAAACCAGTAATTCAGCTTTAATACAGATAGGAACTTGGCAAACTGGATGAATAAGTGGTTGATAAAAGGCAGATTTACACTGATTACAACCAGATTATGTTTTTTTATTAGGAGATAATTTGTAAAAAAGATGCAAGATGACAAGGCAGATGTGCAGTGTTTTTTGAGTAATCATTTGTCAGAATTGACCTTTCCTTGGAAATACCTAAAATTATTAGTTGACTTGGGAAAGAATCACATCAGGAAAGAAAAATTGTGCCTGTCAAATGAGGGTAGCAAAGACTGTAGCAAAGACTTCAGACCTGCAAAGGTCCTTCTGACTGTCATTGCAGTTGGAAATGCACACAGGACTAAGAACTCCAAGAAACTTTTCTGAGTCAGTGTTGTAGTGACATAAGTGGAAGATTTCTTTCCTGCATGCTCCAAGTAAGACACTCAAGTGTAAAATATCTTAGATGCAGTCCTGGAGGGGATATGAAGCATTCACAGATGATACAAAACTGGGAGGAGCTGTTGACTCCCTCAAGGGCAAGAAGGCCCTGCAGAGGGTCCTCAACAAATCAGAGGGTGGATAATCTCCAACCGCATGGCGTTTAACAAGGGCAAGTGCTGGATTCTACACCTGAGATGAGGCAACCTGAAGGTACGTAGAGACTGGGGAATGAAATGTTGGAAATAAGTGTCAAGGAAAGGGACCTGAGGGTCCTGATTGATGGAAAGTTGAACCTGAGTCAGCAATACCTTGGTAGCCAGGAGAGCCTCCCGTTTCCTGGGGTGCATCAGGCACAGCATCACAGCCAGGCAAGAGAGGGGATTGTCCTGCTCTGCTCTGCACTGGGGTGGCCACACCAGTTGCTGGGGGCTGTTTTGGGTGCCACAATATAAGAAAGACCTCAAACTTTTAGAGAGTGTTCAAAGGAAGAGAAGCTCTATGAGGAGTGGCTGAGACCACTTTGTTTCTCTTCTCTGTGGTGTCAGTGACAGAACACAAGGGAATGGCCTGAAGTTGTGTCAGGGCAGGTTTAGGCTGGATACTAGGAAAAGATTCTTCACCGAGAGGGTGGTTGGGCACTGGAACAGGCTCCCAGGAGAGTGGTCAGAGCACCAAGCCTGACAGAGTTCAAAAAACATTTGGACAATACATTGTGTGACTCTTGGGAATGGTCCTGTGATGGGTTATGAATTTGACTGGATGATCCTCGTGGACCCCTTAAAACTCAGCATATTCTGTTATTCAGGTTTTGCACTATAGCACAGGATCCATATTTTGAAAATCTGTAGTCTGTATCTTTAACTGTATGAATTTGATTCACAGACAAATAGAAATGAATGGTTAGAAATAATCGGTTAGAAGGAGATGAATTTGATATAGCAGTAATAATATTTCATCTACAAAAAGTGAGGGCAAATTTATTAGTATGTATAAATAACTGAAACTGAGTTTACATTAAATAAGATTCTCTTCAAATGCAAAGTTATCTAAATTCAATTATCAGCAAGGATTGATAATAATGAATAATTAAAGCAATTACAAAAGGATCAAGAATGCAAATTATAAACCTAAGTGAGCACTAGCAAAACAGACAAAAAGAAAGAGGAATGTTTTAGTTAATGAAAAAAATCTATAAAGCTAAAAAAGGGAAAAAAAATACAATTTAAATGAAAACATCCAAGGGGCAAAAGTCTATGTTTACAATCAATCCTTTATACTACTTTGCTAAGATTTTAAAATATTTATACTTTATATACTGGTTCTGCATTGATTTACTATTATGAATCTGATTAAAAGCTTTGATATGTAGAAGGTATTGCACCCAACATGAGATAATTCTGGAGGTAAATAAATCACCCGGATTTTAGTGATTGCCTACAGACTATTTTTTATGTCCTGATTTCTTGCAGTGCAAATGAGCAAGGGAAAGTGCCAATCAGTGTACACATGTATATACATAAATATGTATGTCTAAATAACAAATTGATTCAAGATCAGAAGAGTGTGACCAGCTGTGACTAGCAAAAAAAAAAAAGGAGACAGAGACAATGGGAATTAAAAGGGGAAATTCTTTTAAAAAGTTTATATATATGAACATTATATAATTATGGTGAAAAAGAGGACAGCTTTTTTTATATGCCTATGCTTGTTTCAGGGACCAATAATGACAGCAACTACAAATAAAGAAAATACTAGAGGGTTTTAACCTAAAATTAAATAAGGAAACAACTTTTATAAATCGAAAGATTCATAAGGAAAAGAAACAAACAAAAGATATCAGAATAAAATCCATAGCTGGTATTTCTGATATTAATATAAATCAAGTTTTATAGTGTATTAGATACAAAATCAATCTTAAATTTGATGTGAGCAGTTTAATAGGTGAAGATGGTAAAATTGTTAGGAGTGTTTTGTAAAATGCAGAAGAGAGCAATAAATATTTCTTTCTTTGCTTGGAAGAATAGGGATAATACAGTAATATAAAATGCTTTCTGGTCCATTATTAACTGGAAAGAATAAAATTAACTAAAGGCCAACCTTTTACAGTCTCCCAGATTGCAGCAGCACAGAGTCCAGGTATATCTGTGGCCTAGAAGTGAAAACTAATAATATAAATTGAAAACTGGCTGCAGTGTAGGCTGCAAAAGTTTGAGAACTGCACTGCTGTTCAAAGAAGGCAGGTGGAAAACTGGGCTGCCTGGTCTAACTGGCAACATGCAAAAAGTGATATAAGATTTGATTTTTGAATGTAAGAATGAAACTATGTTTATACAGTAATCAAGAAGGGACATGATTTTATGGAAATTGGGGCCTATCAAACACATCTGAGTCTAAGTCTTACAGTTATGTGTGTTTTCTAGATAAATTACGTATAAAAACACTGAGGTTTCTGTTGTACAGGAAAAGCTGCAGGAGAAAGCAATGAAACACGTGCACAAACAAGGCTGAAAGATGAGTAAAAATACAGATAAAATTAGAAAGCATATTTTTAGTGGTGATAACAGTTGACTCCTTGAACAAGATGAATGGATTATTTATTTTGGTGTGGAGCAGAACCAGATGATTTTATGTCTTTTCTGAAAAGATACCTCACCCAAGCAAGACTCAGACTGAATGGCAATTTAACTAGATGGATTGAATGGCCTCCAGCTCTAAGAAGTCAGAACACCAGTCTATTCTAGTTGCCAACTGTTGAATGTGCCAATACATTACTTATTTTTCCATTTTACAGCATTACTCTTGTGGCAAAATTGAACCTTTAGCTTCAAAATATTGAATCTCAACCCCAAAATTTTTATAAAATTTGTAAACAGCATATCTTTTGAAAAAGATATTGGGAAAAGAATTCAAAATAGCAGTGGAATAAAAATCAGAGAAAATGTCCTAAAAAGTCAGTACAAGATCAGTTATTTGAAGTACCAAAAAAAAAAAAAAAAAAGTTCTAGTAAAATAAAAATCATGCAGTGTGTTGGGCCTGAAGCCCACTTTATTGCTAAGAACAGCCCTGCAAAAAATTAATGTGCTGTGTAATGGCCATAACTGTATTAACAGCTACAAGGTGAGCTAAAAATATCTCTTATCTTTGAATTGCTTTGCAACATGGGAGATGTCACCTTGAGGGTAGAAAGAAAACAGCTATTTATTCCAGAAGAGCAGGAAATAAGTCTTGGCTGCAGCTATGCCAAGTGAGCATTTCCCAATTAAGCACAGTACAGTTGAGGTGGAAGGGCTTTGAATAGCTCTGTTGCCAAGAACTCCTAACGGCCTTGTTCACTTCTATTCTTAATGGTTTGCCAAAGTGAATATCTGCTCTCAAGTGGTTGGCATGTGTAACTAATGATGATTTATAGGGTCAGGCTCAAGAGCAGCAGTGGAAACCCAGTACAGTAATATACACAGCAATACCTTCTTGCCCTACATTAAGTGCCAACAGCCCTCAACCTCAGAAGGATTTTTCTCCCTTCAAATGTATGTATTCACATCTCTAAAAGAGTCACTGCTGGCTACCAGTTGTGCACCCCTTGGATTGAAATGGAGATAGCTGAGAGGAAGCTGCCATTGCTACTGAAAGTGGCACTGGTTATGGTTAGAAAGAAATACCAGAGAATTCCTCAACACTGGAGCACGGAACTGTCTAAGTATTACAGCAAGTAGAAAAAAAGTGTCCCTCATAGGTTGGCCAATTCACTTTGATCTCTATTAGCTAATTTTTTTTTTTTTTAGTCACAGTTTTTTGTGTTTTTCTATTTTCTGGTATTTTAGAATAACAGAGATGTCTCCTCATTGAAGTGACAGGTAATGAGTCGGACGATGGCACTGAAGCTAAAATACTTTTGTGGTACATATACATTTGGCTGGCTGTGCTTGAATTAAGTTTTAATAAAAAGTAAATTTAGAAATAGTTTTCCTTTGGGTATTATCACCAGTTGGAGTGAGATAATTAAATTAAATTACCATGGACTCCCTTAAGGAAACTGCACTTTCCTTTCAATCACCCTTAGATACCATGACTTTATAACAAAGCAATTATTACAGCATCTAAAAATGGATTTATTTCTATATAGCATTTTCAATAAAATATTTCAAGTCACATTTAAATTAATAGCAAGAAAATATATCAGAAGAACTTGCATTTGGGAAAGCATATTTCTGCTATGTCTGTATCTGCTTTGGCAATCTGAGGTTTAATTTAGAGAAATCTTTATGTAAGAAGCAATTTGCTCAAGGTGATGTTTTCTTGTTCAGATACATAGGGGCTTTACCCATTTTCTGAAGGCTTATATTACTTACTGCAATGGTCTAATAAGCTAATGACCTTGCCATAATCTTCCTCATTGAAATTTGGCATTTATATTTGTATGGTTAAATAAAACATGTAATGAGGGAAAACTCAAAATAGGACTGATTATAATTCAAAGAAACTTGTCATAGATTTTATCATCTTTACTGACAATGAGAACCCATGTGTAATGATGATGTCAACTACAATCTGAGTTAATTTGATTTCCTTTTATATTAGGCTTGATCATTCGGAACTATTGTAACAAAATGAAATAACAGTGCTACATATTTCAGAATGACAGATCAGAAATGTAGCTGCACTTGGTTATGTTATCAAACCATCACGTTGACTGTTATAACAATTAAGGAATTCCTCAGTAGTATATAAGTGCCTGAAATAGAATTTAGGCAATAATAACATAATACTGAAATTATATGGCACCCTTGGGCAGCAATGTAAACGTCTGGTCCTTTCAGTTAACTTGACTTTTTAACATCCTATATTTTGTAACGTTAAAACATGTTTTTTAAAAAAGTATTGATAGGTTTCCAAGCAAGGCTTATTAAAAACACTGGATAAGGTCTTTGAAGCATGTTCCATTCAGCTGTTTGTTTTTAAATTAGTGTGTGCTGTGCAAACAGCTGGTGAGTGGGTGCACGGCACAAGGAGAGGGAATTAGGTAAGTGGAGGGTACTGAACCTGAGAAACTCATCCAGCTCTACCAAGGGATGGTGGATAACAAGATAAAATGTTTTGGCGTTGTCCACACTGTGAATCATGCTCAACACATTTTGAAAGGTTCTGACAAGTTTTCAGGAAATTTTTGCTTTCTCTTGGGATTTTAGTGTGCAGGGTACTGTACCATGTAAGTATAATTCTGCTATTACTAGTAACAGGTCTCAGTCTTTGTAATGACTTTGCAAGCTTTTACAGATGGGTTTGTGAGACTGTGTCAAAATTTTCTTTCCCTTGGTTGGAGTTTTGAGGCTTGGTTTGTTTAACTGGAACAGCCATTTTTCTAATGGCGTAGCGTGTAGGCTTGTTTTGTTTTACTTTAGATTTTTTCGTTTTAATTATTTTGGTAGCAGTCATGGCTTCTTATGTTTTGGAGACTGAATTATTTAGGGATGGAATTTAATGATAGAGTGTAGGGTAACAGGAGAACGGGATAGCAGCAGAGGTTGTGAAAGTGAAGTTCCCTGCAGGATGCAATGTGCAGGAAGGAGATTGTGAGAGAGTAAGGTAGACACCTTCACAGAATATTCTGAATTGGAATGGATCCACAAGGACCATCAAGTCCAACTCTTAAGTGAATGGCCTACAACTTACAACCTTGGCATTATTAGTACCATGCTCTAAATGAGATAGTCTCAGAGTTTACGATTCCAGTATTCTGTAAACTTATCACCAGGAGACAGTTAAAGAATTGTGGGTATGGAAATTGAGGAAAATTAGTTTTAGGGTAAAAAACATAAACCAAAATTATCTAAGTGTCTGGAGTCTCCCTCACTGGAAATATTCAAGAACCATCTTGACACAATCCTGCACCATGTGCTTTGGGATGACCCTGATCCAGCAGGGAGGTTGGACCAGATAACCCACAGTGGTCCCTTCCAACATGGCCCATTCTGTGACTCTGTGATTCTGTGACTGACATACACTAACTGTGGAAGTAGTCAGAGAAGCCTCTGCTTCCATACTTACTATGGATAGAGTAGCTATACTTTCAGAATACATGTATTAGTGATTATTAAGACAAGTGCTGTAACAGTGATTTTTTTCTGTGCTTTGATTTGACCTAATTATTTTTATTAGTTAAGATGTCTATAATTTTTGCCATTACACTTAAGGTGTGTTTTCTTTTTGCTCATTACGAGATTTTGAGAATAACTTTATGTGTGCGTGGCATGATGTAGAATTCTTTGAGTAGCAATAGGTATTTGTTATATATTTACATAAAAGTTCTGAGGTTCACATTAAAGTCTAATGCTCTTAGGTACAACATTGGTGCTAGAATTAAGTTCCTGCAGACACATATGTGCTGTACTCTAGCACATGGGTCAGCTAAGTCTATTATCTTTTACTCAAAATGAAAGCATAAAAGTAGTTTTAAAATGAGGCTGTTTTCCTTCTTACATCTCCTTGCACTCATACATTGTTCGTAACATCTAATGTCAAGAACCATGGGAGTTTAAATGAATGATAAGTGGTATAGAAAAGCTGAAAGAGTCCCACCTGTCTGGAGATGTTTTTGTGAAAAGAATCTGTTGATAAACAAGATCCTCAGTAAGGGATACCACAGACTTTTTCCAAAAAAGGTGCTTATCTAAAAAAAAAAAAAAAAAGGATTTTGTTATATGTAACTTAATGATCATATATTTCTCTCTTCTTCTTATGCTTGCCTGAAATCAGTCAGTGGTCTAAAAAGCTACTGCAGTGTAACACAAAGACACACAGACATATAAATATATGTATGTAAATGTGTGCAAGTAACATCTTCAAACAAGCCTTATTTCCCTAAGAAACTCATTGTTCCTAGTTAAAATTAGCAAAATTAGTCAACTTGCCACAAGAGACACAAGTGTAAAAGTTTTAATAAGTCTCTGCTATTTGGCTTATCAGTACAAAGGGTTTTTTGTGCAACCAAATATGGCATGCATTTAGGGAAGAATGGAGCTCAAATAATCACACCCCAAGTGCATCAAGTGTTGAGAGCAATTTATATTTTCAAGCAATTATATAATGTCTCTCCTTTGCAGTAGAACTCCTTAAGCCAGTAAGTGAGTAGGACTCATATGATTAGTCATGCAGGAACACTGTATGAGTTCATGCATGTAACCCCATCAAAAAGGTAACATAGAGAAGACTACATGATTTTCTGTGTTTGGCCACCCTTTTCTAATTTTCTCCTTTTATTGATAAACAGTTTACAACTGTATCTTTACTAAGATTTTCTCTCAAGGTTTCATATCTTGGTCATTACCCTTCCTACTTTATTTTTATTGGTATATATCATCCTGTCTAGTATCTGTGCCCAGAATCTTTATTTACAAGTGGCAAGTATTTTATTTGTATTCCTTCCCTCAGGGGAGGAATAACTTGATTCTCTTACTGCTGCTTCTGTAACCATAATATTTTCCTTTTCCCACAAATTTGCTCAAACTCAGAAGCCTCCTACTAAGTTCAAGCATGTTCTGATACATGTCCAGAGCTTAAATACTTCTGTGTGTATTGGAGCAATATGCAAATTTGAAATGTCATTTCTGTTTCAAAATTAAAATTTTCATTCACAAGAAGATCTCATGGTTGTGTGGACAACTTTTGTGAACTGAACTGTGGTTGTGCCTAAATCTGAAAAGAGACTGCAAAAGAGACATACATATACGTGTGTATAGGTCTATTTCCTGTGCCCTTAATTTATATGTATTGAGGAACAGGGAAAAATGAGAGCACCAGGAATCTCCAAAGTTCTGGTGACTCAAATGTCCTAAATCCTCATAGATTTTAAAATTGCTAAAAAGAGACTGAAGTCTGCCTGCTCTATCCCAAAGAGAGAATTGAACCTGGTGTGTAGCAAGGTATGCAAACAAATGCTTGTAAAGCTCAGGTGAAGGAGAAGCAGACAACCACAGCTGCTTGTACAAAACACACCACACAGAGAAAAAGGGTGAGGTGCCACCTCAGGGGTTCTTAAAGGCTAGAAACTCCCAATGAAGCCTTCTGTTCACTTAATCAAATAGAGACCTCTGTTTCACCCTCCCAAGGCAATGTGAAGGATAAGCTGTTCTGAAGAGCTAGAAGAGGAAGGGTATTCCTAAAGAGCCTTTATCATTTTCTTTCTCCCGAAACTCAGAAGTTATCTTTTCTGTGGTGAAGCTGTGGAAGGAAAGCATGACTTCTTTTTCTAACTGTGTATCTACATTTCTGATTATTGCACAAGCTTCTAAAAATTCCTGTGATAAATATACCATGACAGTAGATGACTGTCACTGACAGGTCTACAATAAATTCTTTTTAAATGGACTATAAGCAGTTAACTCTTGAAAAAATGCTATCAGCTGTAGTTAATTTTTAAGAGCTGCTTATATGCAAAGGTACATTTATTTAATAAATTGGTCTGTCCACCAGTGATTTGCATTTATGCATAGCTCTATGCTGTAGTATATATCTATATAAATAAAACAAAAGTGATGCGTAATTATAAATAAGCACTTTCAGACTTTTAAAGTCTTCCCATAGTTGCCTTAAAACTTTTTTGTTAGTGTGTGTTCTGCTTTGGGACTACTCTTAGTTGAATCTCTGTGATGATATTCTGTTTCCAGTCTCGTTATTACCATATACTTTGTGTAATAAACTGAAACAATTTATCAGTCCATAAACTAAAATTATTTAAAATTAATTAATTTGTTCTGCTTCTTAGTATTTTCTCAACAGCATTTGCATTAATTTTACACAGCTTTTAAATCACACAAGAGCCCATGCTTAAATTTGCAATGCATACAAAAGCAATGAGTGAGTGTCACATTCCTTCAATCTCTGTTACATATTTTAATAAGACTAGGAAGCAGTTTTGTGTCAGGGTCCTGAACTTTCTCCTCCCAAACAAATTGTACATTTTGGAAGTATCATTTGATTTCAGTGCCCTGAATCTAGTTTCCCCTGATACTCAAGCTGATGATTTCCATTCAGTCTGTGGCTGTGCAATATTATATCCATATCCGTAAAGTTTAAGAACTCCTGCCTACATTGTGGTAGAATATACAGGCCCTGAGTTAGATGAGGGGCTCATGATCCAGGTACACCCAATGGCTCTTTCTAGAAAATGGCAATCAAAAGCCAAAGGCTCAGCCCATGGCCTTACCCAGACAAAAGCAGTAAGGAACAAAATGAATTATTATTTCAGTTTATGATGACAGAAATTAAACACAGAAAATTTCACTGTTTCAATAAACCACTAAGTTAGGCAGACATTTAGATAATCACTTGATCTAATTCCTATTCAGTAAACTTATATGTGTGTTCTTGACATCTAAATGAATTAAGCCATTCACAAGGTCTAATGTTTTCAGAATTCTGCTCTTTTCAATAGTAAACTCTTCCATATATAAAGAAAGAAATATGAGTGAGTTTAGTGTATACTTACAACTGCACAGCTAAGCTTGACCTCAAATGGTTTGTTTGTGATCCATACATGAGACATGAAATGAAATAGATTTCTATGTTCGCTAATCTATCTTTACCATAAAAAAAATCTATTGATGAATTTACATGTGTGAACTCATAATTTAGTCAAATTCATGTGTGAAAACTCTCTCTTTTGTATTGAAAAGTAATATTGTAAGAAGAAAGGGTCCTGTAGAGCCTGAAATCATGATACTAAAGTATGTCTGTAATTTAATGTCTTCTGAGGAACAGAAATATATCTTTATTTAATATGGAGGCATCATATTTACAATTTTACATTTGTTTATGAATCCAGCTATGATTTTTGGTATATGAAGCCATTTTGGCTGCCATTAACTGATTTGCACATTATTAGTTTTAGAAGTGCAGCTCTTTTGGGTTCTCAGGTGCCCTCCCATCTATGGTATCTCTTCTATTAAGATTTTTGCATGTCCTCTTCATTCCATTCCTCAACACTGGGGTGGCATTGTGTGCCCTCCTTGCTCTTAGTGTGCTATTGAATTTGGCCAATACTTTTCCCCTCTTTCTGCCTATCTTCTGCAAAATTCTAAAACACATAATTCTCCTGAGCCTGGAGCTCTCAACCGCTTTGTGTAGCTCTAATTGTCTAATTACCTGTTCAGTGCACAATGGGGAAGGATTTTAATATTTTCCTTTCTCCACTTGGTTTCTGTCTCCTTTTCACCTTTCTTTTTCTTTTTCCCTTTTTTTTCCCCAGTCACATTAACCATCTCAGTTTCCAACTCTAGAATGTACCACTGATTCCCTTTGTTAGTTTGCTTTCCATAACTGAGTAAGTAGAAGTTTTTATATGTTTTATTTATATAGTTTTATTTCTATTATTAGCTGATTTGCCACAAATGTCCTTACTAATTTTCTACAGTCTTTAATGCCTTCTTATACACTAATCATTAATTTCTTTCCCTGGGATTTTAAGTTTTCAATAAAACTATCTTTTTCTCTAAACGCTCTTTGCTCTGTGTTATTTATGCCCATACTCTGCCTTATACCTGCTGTATTTTCACCAAGTAGCACTATTATGCATGCATCATTTGTCCTTACCAAATGTATCTTGCAGCTATCAGGTTGTCTTAAGGAAGTTTTGTTTTTATTTTGATTACAAGCACTGCAATATTGCCTTCTTTGGCAGATTATCTTTTACCTTTATGTCTTCAAACATATCCTCTGTGCCATATCAAAAGAACCACTGTGTTATTTATATGCAGAGTTGAATGTGAACACTGGTATTACACGTGTGCATCTGCCTGTTCTTCCAATCTCATTACCACAATGAACTCCAAGTCTTCCCTAGGAAATAAAACTTACCCTTTTCTTACCAGCATTTTGTCTTTTATGTACTTTTATTTGCTCAGTCAAATAGTCTTCTTGCCCTTTCTTTTTAGAGGAATTATAATGGGTTTCTGTAATTACAATAGTTTGCAATTTGAAGCATCTACAATCTTACTCCATAAAAAATTAAACTAATGTAGGTTTCGTCTGATCCCAATAACCAATAGTGGTAAGTAGAACTAATCAAAATACATACAGTTAGCAAAATATATGACTTCTGTTTGCATTACATATTTATGCCAGATGATATTTAGTGATATAAATGGTGTGATAACCTTCGATAAAGTTGCTTCACAATTAACTGAAACTTGCTCCCATATTGCAAAATATCTTGGTGCCAAGGAGAGAGGTACTGACCTACACTCCTCTGTTTTCTTGGGAAATGCTATTCTAATGTCTGCAACCTGCTCAAGGTGAACCTTAGCAGGGAGGCTGGACTAGGTGATCTATAGAGGTCCCTTCCAACCTCAAACATTCTGTGGTCTTGTATGAATCTGTGAAAAGATACTTTACATTATGTTTGCTATGAAGTCCCATCTAATAAGAAAAGAAAAAAGCTATATGAAGATGCAGAAGTTCTGTGCTCAAAAAGCTGCGGTATTTCAAAGAGCATTAAAGGCATATGTAGATATTAATATCATTCTTTGACATTATTTAGCTGAAGATCACTACATGAGTTTCTCATGTGAACATCGTTATTAATTCCAATAGATGCTCTGTATTACTGCTTCATATTTCTGCTGAATTTATTTTATACTGTGTCTAGGAGTTTTATTCCATTTCTAACCATTAAGGTTTTCTGCAGTATTATTTCAAAATAATTTTTGCTGAACGTTCAGAACGCTGAGTTTCAACAGTATTTTCTCTTTTTTTTTCTTTTTGCAGGTGCAGTTTCACAAAATGTGAAACAAGTGCAATAAAAATACTTAATAAAAGGGCACATAATTTTACATTTTCTGAAAAACAATTTAAGAAAAAAAATTAACGTAAGAAATCACCAGGCCCATTTTTCTCAAAATGCAGGAGATACAGAGGGGGTTTTTTTCCTTCTCTGTGTAGGAATGTACCTTAGGAAATGATTAATTGTTTATTTACTCTCTTCAGCATTATTTCTTAGACTAACCAGTAGTGGCAATCATTCCTTACTGCTTTCCAAATGAAGCATAAAATCCTGTCACTTTGGGGACATAGATTCAGTGTTTTGACTCTGAAACTGTATTGTTTCCATTTCACCCCTTGCAAAGGATATATGCCTTCATTGCTGATGCTTTCTTTGGTGTGCATTGCTGTTCACACACCACTTTTTTATGTCTCTCATATATTCCTAGCAGTAGTATTTTCCTCCCCTTCCCCTACTTCTGCCTTTCTCTCCCTTTTTTTAAAAAAGGGATAATCTTAATATGCTGACAATCCTGGTTTTAACACCCTGTGTAAAATAAAATTTCTCTTAAGGATGTCAGTTTTGTGCCATGTTTTGACATCTCACTGTCTGATTTAAAGCTAGTTGAAGATTTTAATTCCTTTTCTATGAAGCCTTTCATGTTATTTAAGCTATTTTATACATTTTCATTTTCTTTTGGACATATTTGCTAGTCTTTAAGAATGGGAAAATTTGTTCTATTACTTTTTAGATTTTATGTGTCCCTAGTTGCAGTAAAGTATAAACAACCAAACAACTTTTAAGATGTTAACTGCTATTTCAAAGATGTTCCTTTTGGTGTTGAGCTCATAATGGTAGGACTCACCTTGCTTGTAGAAATGTTCCCTGATGTAGCAGACCTAGCACAGCACAGATGGTGGAATGAGGGGAACAGAGAGTAATCTCAAGAGACACTAGAGATGTCCATAAAGTGCAATGCGCTGCTGTGAAGAAATCCCAGAGCTCTGAATTAGATGGTTTTGGATCTGGAAACATAATGTCATGTATAAGGTAATTGAGAACCCAGGCTTGGCAATACTGGATATCCTGTGGATATATTAGTTCTCTTGGCACTAATTCAGTCATCATTAGCAGAGCAGTGCTATGAAACATCTGTTCTTAATTTCCTATTCCTTTCTAATCTATGGGATTAATGCTGTATGCTTGAAGGACTGCCGACCAGGCTATATTCCATATTAATTGGGAGGGTAATCTATATTTGTGCAAGTGGGTGTGTTTTTTAAGAGTACAAATGAAATTTATGGCAAACACATTTTCCTCCATGAAAAACTGCCAGCTATAGCTGACATGCCACTGTCCCACTGCAGCACCTTCTTGAAGCTGCTGGACAAGCCAAAAGCCAAATCTTCACCTGCAGGAGTTGTTCTTTGACTTGTTGGAGCTTGGCACAGCATCCAAGGCTGCCATCCAAAGTTTTCTTCTAGGGACCAGTCATGCCCACACAACCACACTTGTTCAGACAAACTTTTGTTTTTGTTTGCTTTTACACAATCACCATTACTAAATTCCTGGAGCTGGAGAGCAGCTGGCAACACTGCTGTAGAGCAGGGTGCAATGGAGTAATTGTAAATCCATTGCCCAAGTTATTCTCTACTTCTTTCCACAAGTTGCAGAAAAGGTCGCAGTGTCTCTAAATGTAAATGATTATTAGTTAAGCATCTGCCAGATGATTTGTGTAAGTAAGTATGTTTTAGCCTGTGGCTCTGCAGAAAACACACTACACCCTTTTCTCATACAGTGTGCAATCAATTAAATAAGCTAATAATGTGGATTTGTGTTCAAATATTTTCAAAACAATGGGATATTCATTTGTACAAGCATGTAATGACATTTTGATTATATTTGGTAATATTTTGACTAGAATTTATTTTCAGTGAACATGGGCAAGAGTTGGATACCAGAAATAAGGTATTCTTTTAAGCATTCTTTTCACTATATTAGAGTTAATGATTCCTGTATGTATATGTTCTGAAATAATAATTTTCAGAATTGAAAAGTGAAGTGTCTTCATTGCATGCTGGAGGAGGGCCTACCCTATAAACTCTTCAGTTGCTTTCTGTGAGATCATCCATCTGCTTCAGACAGAAGGTGTCAGAAACAATTACTATGCTGCAGCAAAATGTTTCCTTTACTACTCCAGATTTATATTTGTTACAGCTAATCATAAAAAGAAATGTGCAGGAGGTAAATCAAATAAAGAGGGATTCAGAGGAAATAAGTATTTTAAATTGTGGGGTAATATTGTGAAGATGACATTTAGGTTGTATGTGTTTGTGGGTGCCCAAGTATTGTAAACCATTACAATTTATAAACACAATAACTGGACAGGTTATAAAAGCATAGCAATATTTTTCTTTCATGGTTCTCGTGACATGAGAAAAACACTTCATATTCACTATCAAAGTCTATAGTGTCATCCACCCTTACTTTTATAAAACATGTTTCTGTGCAGAGCAAAGGTACGTAATTTAGTTTATGTTCTCTCTTACACTATTTTTTTCAGTTTATGAAGAAATAGAGCTTCTTAAGTCATAGATAAGCAAAAGAAATGACATATCTTAACATATCCTTGGCTTCAGATTCAGTGGCACAAATGCTGCCATTTGTAGAGTAATGTCTTTGGGCTCAATTGCTGACTGAAGGGGCAAAACTGACATTTTCTGGATGCTGTTATGTCATAGGTATAGAACAAACCAAAGGGAGAATTTTACTTTACATACTTTTATGCCCTCATGTGTTCACCTTTTAAAACACAAACCAGATGAAAATGTACTGTGAATATTAGTCTCTGAAATTTTGGCAGTTTGTACCACTCAAAGTAGCAGATTATAATGATACTTTAAAAAATGAATAAATCTAACTGTCTGCTTTGATTAAACAGAATAACTCTTGCTGACCAACAGTTTAGTAACAAAAGCTGTGCTCTTGGTAACAACAGCCTCCCATATTGCAACATATATATATATTTGGCATTGCTCAAAATTATATTTAATACAGGAAACTGTGAAGCTGAGTTGGTCTATATGATACATAGGAAAATGATGCTGTTTTCCAACAATGTTCAGTACTTCAAACTGGTTGTGTACAATCCTCTATGTCATCGAAGTTTTGTTTCTCAGAATGTCACTTTTCCTTAGTGATTTATTTGCCCTTTCTGTCTCCCTCCTTCTCTTTCCATCTTTTTTGAGTTAATATCTAAAACCAATTTTAGTTTCTGATAGGATAAATCATCATAGAATTTTTAAAGGTAGTCTCCCTCTCAGGATGATTCCTTTAGAAATAGTCATATTTCGAAGCCAGGGATCCCTTAAAATATGGGAATCTGGAAAGAGCAAACGCAGATACAACCAATATGGTCAACATACATTCACTGCTTTATTCCATCTAAAATGGCAGATTGTATACACATCAGTATAGTTTACAATTACAAATGTTTTTCCATTGGTATGCAGCATAAAGAAAAATGCAAACAGAATTGTTTATCTTATTCTTAAGGTGGCTAAAGCGTTCACACAACAGCAATGCCTATAAAAATCACTATCCTAAGATGATACCTTAACGGAATTTCTAACAACTCCACATGCTATTTCTAACTGCGCCACAGACTTCACAGGCCTGGATCTGGGGCCCAGGCTGGGGTAGCTCAAACTTTTATCCAAAAATAAATCATGGATTCGCTCTCTGAGAAATTCTGCTACAATATTTTGAACTTCTTTTCTTTTCTTTTCTTCATGTAACCTCAAGTAAATCATCAAGATCTAGTAGAAGTAGATGACTAACTGACAGGTGGAAAAGATGAATCTGACCAGCAGTCAGAGGTTCTCAAATATTTTAAGCATGGCTTCTGCATCTGTTTGGTCAAGTTCCAGATCTGTTTCAGTAAATTTAGAAGAAGTCAGTTGTATCCTTACTTATCTGTATCAGAAGTATTTTGAAGCTCTCTGCTGAAGTAGTACACACTGAACTTTAAGGTTGTTTTTTCCTTAGTGTCTTTATTCACCTCTTCAATCATTTGGTCTTCCTAAGATGTCTAGAGATCTATTCTGAGACTCCATTTTCAAGATGGATGTTGTTATCTGGGAAATACATCATTTGTACATTTAGGAGACAGCTAAATAGCATCCATAGTTCAGCCTATATGCACAAAAGTCCAGGGATTCCTAGCATGGTTGAAATTCAGGTGTAGAATCCTTTCTCTTTCCCTTGATGCCTATAATAATTCCTGAACAACTTTTGTCATGACAATGTAAGCATTTCAAGATGCTGTTAGGTTTCCATTATTGCCGTCTCTAAGGAAAGTAAGGCACACTTTGAGTCTTTGTGGGTTTCATGAAAATGAGTAATTACAAAAGGCTGCATCAAAATTATCTTGGCAGATGTCAACACCAACATTGTTGATACATTAAAAAGCCTCTTCTAAGTGGGATGCAATTATCCAGTAGTCAAGGAAGACATTGTTTTTAATGTTAAGTAAATGATTTAAGACTTGAAAAGCTTGTAGCTATGTGGCAGGGGTATCTTGCCATTACTCCTTAGACATATCTCTGATGCAAAATTCTGCATGAGGTGGGTTTTTTTTGCAAAAGTTCATTATGGAATTTTATTAATATTAAAGAAAAGGTGAAAGATAGGCATTCTATCACCCTGTCAATAATATTTAGAAATACAATGGAAACAACATATAGAAGAACAAACCTTTGTAACATAAGTATTTATTTTGATGGAACATGCATTTAAGGCAATTTTGGAAGATGGATTCAGAATTCTTCTGCCTTTTTTGGTGCGTCCCATTTATCTCAAGAAAGAAAATCCCTTTTTTGTTTCCCAGTTAGAGATGCATTAACTTAAAATCCTTTGAAGTTGAGCTTCATAGGACAAAGTATGAAAAATTGTGCATTCATCCTAATACATCCTGGACGATTTTGTCCATAAATCGTGATTACAATTCTCGTAGGACTTGAGGTTTACTTAGGCTTACAATATATCTTGATTCCTCTATGATGAGGCTTTTTTATGTCTTTTCACACCCTTGACTGGCACTCTACCTATGTAAAATACCAAAGCTGGAAAGCTGATCTTTTTTTTTTAATCCAAGCTTTAAGAACCAGAGCTCCAACAGTTATTATTTTTTTAAAATATGTATATGATTTACTTAAATCGTGTATGTTGACCATTATTAACATTACCACAGGGGTATAAGGTCAGACTTGTCTGACATTGTTTATTCTTATAAACAATGCAGTCAGTGAGTGTAATCTGCTCTTAGCCTATTTTTGCTCTTAGCCTATTTTGGTCAGAGTGATGTAAAATGAGCATTGTAGCTGTAGCATAATTTCAGCTACCAGAGATATCTCTTGCAGAGATCAGCACACAGTGTGTCACAAATTTTTTGGTGCCAAGATGGGAACAGACATGGGTCATGAGGCAGGTGAATTGGCAAGCCTGTGTGGAATCCCACTCAGCATGTGTCTGCAATGCAAGTAGCTTCCTCTCATGAACAAGAACATCAACTAATTAGATACTCTATCACAAAATCACCCCCCAAATGTTATTTCTGGATGTCTTAATATCCCAATGTCATCATGTCAGAAGCCATGGCAACAACACCACTAGACATATGGGAGGTTTATCAGTGGTGTTGAGTGAAATTTAGGAGCTTTGGAGGAGTTAACTAAAAATAATTGCTTGTAGTCTAAACACATACTTAAAATGCTGTGTTTGATGTCTGCCATGATAAAAGGACAGACTGCATATGTTGTTTCTGGCCAGTATATGTATGAACTAGATGTGGATTAGAGATGGGAGACAAGTAAGTACAAAATACTTCTATTCTTTGATTTCAGAGGTGAGGATTCTTTTTGAAAAGAGAATGCTGATAACTTTTCTGTGCTTGTCTTCCAAAGCATTTGTATCTTATGGACCAAAACAATTTTGCACTCAAATTTGGCTGTTATGATTATGTGGCTATATAATAATTATGGTTAGAAAATACAATGTGAATTACTTAGTGCTACTTTAGTCAGTAGTTTTCAAAAGGCAATTTTGAGGATATAAAATGAAAGAAATCAGACAGATCAAATTAGACTGATCTAATTTTAGATTCAATCAACTGCAGTCAGAGATAGAGGTGAACAAATGTCTTTGATGTCTAAAGTAAGATTAAATTGATGTGCACACATTATATTCAGCATTGAAAAGTCCCTGAATAACTCAAAGAAAATTATCAGAATCAATTAAAAGAAGTACAAATTTAGTAGAACAAATTTCATAGACATGTATGTACAATTATAAAAATCAATATAACCTATCTGAAGTGCGTCAATGTGAAGGGGAAATTTGCTTATTGCAGGTTTTGAAGGTGTTGGCAAATGTCTGTAAAAGTGATCTTGCTGATAAAGCATGCTGGACTTCTAAGCTTGTAAAAATATCCCTCACCAAAAACTTTTAAGGAACTTAGGCAGTGACTTCAGGAGTTTCCCCACGTGGGTTAATCATTTAAACTGACTAGTCAAATAGTTTTAAAAATTGACCAGGTGATAGGAATATCCATTTCTGGCAAGGAAGGAGACCACAGTAAAGTTTTGCAAGATGTCAGTATTGGAATCTGTGCTGTTCAAAACAGTCACAGTGACCTGGGAAAGGAAGATGAGCAGTGAGATGGGAATATATGCTGATGATACAAAATTATTCAAGCAGTGACAGTGAGAGAACACAATAATAAGGAGAACACTATGAAGATGAGTGACTAGGTAACAAAATGACATATTAAATCCATTGGAGGTAAATAGAAAGTGATATTCTTGGGGGAAAAACCCACCTTAATTTCAGATAGAAAATGATGAAGTTTGAGATGCCTGTTACCACTCAAGCTTGAGATCTTGTGGTAATATTAGAAAGTCTCATGGTAATATCAGTTCTATACTGAATAAGAGTAAAAAATGTATTCAACATTAATTATTGAAAAATAAATAGGAAAATAAATGAAAGATCCTTATTTTCATCCTGCCCATATGATGAATATTGCAGTTTATAATGGTCTCCACTTCTCAGATTATCATAATCAAGCATCATGAAATACAGATAATGAAAAATCATATATACGGAGCAAAAATTCTGAGATGCACTCCACCAATGTCACAAGCAATGTATCTTCTGCCTCATTCCATTGATCAAATTCCTCTCAACTCTTCTAATACTCTAAAGTATAGTACAGTATAAATAGTGACTTATTTCTACATGGCAGTATGCTAACTGTTGATACATTCAATTTCTTCCTTGCAGTTATGAAGAGCTTTGCCATAGCTCTTGGGTTAAAGAATTTGATTCTGCGTTTCAATAAAATATTGAACATATTTGCTTTCTTTGACCGAGATTCTATATTCTTCACAAAACTGCAACATTTGCTTTTTGGGCAAAGATCAGATATCATTAATTAACTTATATTAATTACACACTGGCTCCTCTAGGAAATTTAGCATCTGTGTTCATCCTTTCTGTGTCACTACAGATAAGAGTGAAGCAATAGAGTCTTTCTCTGTGTCTATAGAGTTGAAATGGATTGAATTCTCATCTAAATTCTATCTACATAATAGTCAAATTACCTTATTAAATATTATTGTGTTTGCAGAAATTGTACAAACAACAGATATTCTGAATAACGTCTCAGCAAATAGTTGAACAGAGCTATCAGAAGCAGAAACAGAGTGAAAAACCACCTGAGAGCTCCACAGAAAGCAGAGTGGCCCCAAGGTGGGGGATAGATTAACCACACCCCTGTGTGTACTTGCTTTTCACTGGCCTGATGCATCTGTAAATCTGCTCTTCAAGCAAACAGTAATAATAACAAAAAAACCCTTATTCCTAATAACTTGCATTTTCACGCAGCTAGGGATAGCATATACTAGCATGCATTCTCAACTACTTTTTAATTTTGTAGGGAGGGAAAAGAGTTCTAAAGCAGGAAATGTATGGATAATATAAAAAAGTAAAACTTTACAAGAATTTTGCAATTACTTCCATTGTAAGGATTCAAGGCTTCCAAATTAAACTTAATTTACCCTTACAAGAATTCTAATAATTTTAAAATCAGAAGTGTGAGATTAAAGTCAACACACAGTCTTAATTTGGTCCAGAAGTAATACCTAGTGAGAAAAAAATTATCTATATAATAAAAAAATATGCCATTAAAACCCAGCTAAATCTAATCTGGAGTTTCAAACTTTAAAATGTATTTTTCATAACCGTATGGTTATTGCCTCATGTCACTATAAAGCTGAGATAAGGTTATTGCATGTAGTGTCTTAATATATATTTTATCTGGGAGTTATATGCATAATTCATATTTATTAAAATAGTTTATTAATATGACCAAGGTGAGTCAGTTGACCCTGAAAATCAGCATTTTAGGCTTTCTAACTGAAGCTAATAGGACAGTTCATCTAGTGCACTTAATGCAGGCAGTGTTACATAGATCAGAGTTAGTACATCAAGTATGCACTGGGATTTTCCCTCTTCCTCTTACAGTTTGTCTTTCTCTACAATTGCAGACCTGGTGCAGATAATAAGGCTGAAACAGGAAAGGGAAGCCTTCCATGGCAAGACATAACTTACTGTTGAGAAATATAATTGGCTTCTGTAATTTTCAATATTTATATTTTTACATGTAAATAACTTTGGAAAACTTCCTGATTTCTCATTGAAGTTGAGAGTTTTCCATTGAAAGTCTATTGATATGGATAAGACACATTTTACATTATATTGAAAGAACAAGATTACATATTCTTGAGTGTAGTTCTGTAGATCTGTGACCAAATTCTTTGTCTACTGCTAAAAGAAAACCTATGGAGCGAAAAATTAAGCCAGGAAGTTGCAAAATAGATACTCATTTAATGAATATTCAGTGTTCCTCCCATATGAGCCAGTGCAGCTTATTCAGTGTGAGAGCACATTTTGAGACAGATGAAGCTCTGAAAAACCTGTCATCATCCACCTTAGGCCAACTCACAGAGATGATTCTCCTTTCCATTAAAACTTCTTGTTTCTTACTTGCTCTTTTGTTTCTGAACTTTGGAGGGCATCCTAGAGTTCAGAGTTGATATTAATCTAATCTTGGCATTATTATGAGGATAGAATATTTGACTGCTCTCATTCATAATTAATGACAAAGGTGTCCAAGAGGGCACTATGCTTAATTAATGATTCCTGTACTTTGAAGGCAAAGAAACTACCTTTGAAAGGAAATGAGGCATCAAAACTTCTAAAACCTGCTGTTGATAAACCAGTAAGGTTAGCTAGAAAATTGTTAAATGCTGGATGCACAGCTAAGTGGGGAGAGTTATGAATAGGCTCTGGCTTGTGACCTCCACTGACTGACCAGATCTGACACTGGCAATACCCCTGACTCCATGCTGTAGATGGCTTTGTGAGGCTGCTCAGCTACTCTTTTCCCTTTTCCCATATGAATCCAGACTTTCAGTCTCTGGAATCCCAATAAATACCATAGGAAGAGTGGAAAACTTAACTGACATTTTAAAAAATAAGAAGGATGTTGACAAGTTCAAGTCCAGAGGAGTGACATGAAGATGAGGACTGCAGCACATGTCCAATGCAAACAGGCTGAGAGATTTGGGCCTGTTCACCTTGGAAGAGAGACAACTCCAGAGATACCCTATAGCAGCCCTCCAGCAGCTGAGAAGGGCCAACAAGAGAGCTGGAGTGGGACTTTAGACAAAGGTGGGCAGGGATATGTCATGGGGGAATGGCTTTAAAATGGAGGAGAGGAGGTTTAGAATAGATACTAGACATTCTAGATATTCTTTACTGTAGGGCTGTGAAGCACTGGAACAGATTGCTTGGAGAAAATGTGGATGCCGCAGTCTTGGAAGTGGTCAAGGCTGGGTTGGGTGGAGCTGTGAGCAACCTGATCTAGTGAATGGCATTCCTGGGAATGTCTGGTCTAGTTGGAAATAGCTGATATTTAAGGTCCCTTCTAACCCATAACCCATTCTGTGGTTCTATGATTCCATGAAAATGAGCAACAAGATCTCATTGTTTTCCCAACTGGTGAAAGATGCAGCTGCTCATGAGAGAATAAAATCCAGAAAAGACAATGGAGAAGGTAATTAGGATTAGTTACCAGTAACTATATAAAGTAAAAAGAAGACATATTTGATCTACACTAATAGGTTTTGCTTTCCCAGCTAGTTCGGTTATTTTCCATCTACTTTACGATGCAATGAGGCCAATAAAGCCCTAGCAGAGCTGTACATATACCAAGACTTGACACTTTAGCATATATTGCTCATTGAAATAAGAGATACTAGCAAAACCACTTTTTTGCAAATATAGTAAAAATCAGTAAGAGAGTTTTAGTGGCAGAGCTCTGGCAGTAAAATTAAATCAGCTAAACACTTTAATGCCAACAAGTTTAGGTACAGAGAATCCACCAGAAAAAATATATAGACAAGAAGTTAGGGTTTGGGGAAGAGGCAAGAGAATCAGAAAAGTAGTATAGATTGTTGTAAATGGTCTTTATTGTCGGTTTGTTTTGTTTTTTTTCTTCACAGTAGGTCTTTCTTCTACTTAGAATGGTATGTAGCCCTGGAACTAACAGAAAAACTATATGTTTAAAAACTAAAACATAAAAAACTGTCTACCATTTGTGAAGTGATAAAGTAAACTTTACTTCAGAAGCTAAAAGACCTGGGGAATTAGCTTTTGAGCAGAATAGGAAACTTTGTTTTTGTGCTGTGAACGAAGTAAAGGTTGGGAGCAAGGGGTTGGGAGGTTATAGGTAAAGCAGTCTTTTCTGTACATCTGTTCTTTATAAATCTACCTTCTGAGCTGACATTGTGCATTCATAATTTTTACCTGAAAAAGATGCTACTATGTAATGCTAAGCAGTCGATGACATTATCATCAAAATCAGCAGTTTCACTTAAAAAAATCCTGAAATGAAAATAAATGTAAACAGGGTGACTCCCAGTAATCAAATAAGGTGCTCTGTAATTTCTCCCAGGATTTAAATGTGTCCCAATTTTTTAATGTGAAGTAATTTTGTCTGGGACCCGCTCAACATGAATCTCATGAATTTTCATGAGCCACCATGCTCACAAACTGGAAGCAGGGAAAGGAGGCTGAGGGGCTGTCAGAAAGGCAGCCATATGGCCCTGGAAAAAAAACTGAGTGATGAAAGAAGGTTGTGAAACAAGTCTGAGATGGTATGTGAAGAGTATATGCATCCTGTACACTTCAGCTTTTCCAGGTCTAAAGAGTGATGAAAGACATGTAACAGGTCAGTGTTGCATCATTGTGCAAGGTGGATATTAGCTGATGCAACTTAGTAACTCTTGACCTTTCTGCCCCACAGATTCCTTTTCCATCTTTCTGTCCATGCAAGATATGGCTGTTGCTCAGTGCTTTCAGTAATAAGGATAGGGCAGGCAATCAGGATTTGCAGGCTGAAAACTCATTTGTTTTCCTCTCAAAAAGATACTTTTATCTCTCCCAATCCAGAAAACCTGTACACAGCATTTGTTATAGTGGTTTTCTCTTTCATATCTCTCCAGGAACAGCAAATAAGATAACATGAGATCATCAGACCACTTGCTGCCTGGAAAAAATGAATCTTTGTAGAAGAAACCTACCAAAAATTCTCTTTATAGAGTCACTCCATAAAAAACATGTCATATGAATTGAACAAGAGTTCCCTGCAGGTAAGATAGCTCTGGATAATTGAGATCTGACACATACTGCATATCTCTAAAAATAATTTAATCATAGTGTGATCAAAGTTTCATAAATCATATAGTGCTTTACAATTGCTTAAGGCTTATGACAGTTAATTACAATTTTGATTATACCTCCATGCTTTAGGCTTCTTTATATGTCAGAAGGATTGCTCCTCTTATTAGAAAGAAGTATATTGTAGTTTACTTTTATTTTGCTTTGATGAATTGCCCCTAGAGTGCAAGTACCTTGTGCCTTCTCATTTGGGGGCATATGTTCAGTAACGATATGCTGTGAGTAATTTTTTTTATATTTTAACTGTGCCACATCATTTATAGACTGATTATGTGTGCTCAGTCAAAATATACACAAATAAGACAGCTGTGTTCTACTCTTGTTTTACCAAACCTAGCAAGTATTTTATTTGCAATAAAGAAACTGAAGGGCCATCAAAGTTGTATACAACCATCTGCTTCTGGAATTAGTTTCATATAAGGGATTTAAGTCTTGGTGATATTCTTCTGTGCAGGAAATTGAAAATATTTTTCTGCCTTTTTTTTTTAAAGTATGCATTTGAGTATTAAATGTATTGTTAACAAGACATAGCTTACTCCCTTCTATGCTCATCTCAGTTTGTGAGAACTGCTCCTCTATATGACAAAGGCATACTAACAAGTTGAAAGTTTTCATGAGAAATAAGTTGTTCCACTAGTGCTTGGAAACGTGCTGACTTCCTGGTTACATAATAAGCTCACTGCTGAATATGGTACATAGCATGTGATAACAACAACACAATGTTGTTAGAAAGGCTGGTAGATGAGAGATCAGGTGTTCATAAAAGCCAATGGACCCAACTGTGATATCTGCTATACTGAAATATTAGCGCTGTGATACCAGCTCCAACTTGTTAGACTAGCAGGAAAACTCATTAAAGCACCATATTTTAAAACATTTAGAACAGTCTTATGGGGGATAGGAAAATGGGAGTTACCACAGGGCTGTTGATTTTATTGTGAGCAACATGATATTAGGTGAAGGTTCACTACAGAGACTTAGATTCTTAAAGAGGCAATTAGGTTACTAACTCCAAATTAAGGATCACTGGCATGCAAAAAATCCCCTTTCAGCTGCTGCATTTCCTTTGTGATGCTGCAAGTCCCTCAAGACTGAGTTTTCTGCCAGGACATGTATAAAGCTGCCTAAATCTTTAATTACCTGGCTTTTGCTCTATCCTTAGTCTGCAGGGGATGTATAAATAAGGCATTTTCCAATTTTATCTCTTTTGGACTGCCTGAGTCAGGAGTGTGATAAGAGTACACTGTGTGTGCACTTGTGATTTCATGTCTTAGAAGTCAATGACTAAGAAATAGAAAAAGAGCTGGGAAATCCTGTGAGGGAAAAGGAAGAATTGGATGAGGACAGATATGCTTCTCTTCAAAGGCCATAATTAGATGAGTTGTCTGGACCACAGGAGAGTCTTTTCTTCTGCTTTGAAGAAAAGGCTTGAGCTTTGTTGTACCATCTTCTAGAATACCTGAAATATAGTCAGATGGGTATCCTGCCAAAAACCTCTCTTTCAACATTTTTATCCATGTCGCTTTATATTGTATAAAGTACACACAAAAATTTTTGCTGGGCTTTGAAAAACTATTATAATTCATTAGTCAGAGAAATGAGACAGTGCTGCAAAACAAGGTAATTAGTTGTTAGTTGAGGTATTGAATGAGTTATTCTAAATTCAAGTCCTTTTTCCAGTGACTGCAGAACATAAACAAAAACAGCTTCAACAGAAACAGCTTCAACAGAAACGACTCAATAGGACATCCTATTGTGGGATGATATATCCAGGGATGATCAGGCCTTTGGAAGGGGGAAGAAAAGACTTTGTCCTGCCTCTGTGAATGATTCTCTGTTCTAAAACAGATGGGAATATTTCCCATAATTTTGTAAATATTCTTGTTGATCAAGACATTTTCATTTTGTGTTATTGTTGCAACCTTTTTTGACATCTCAGGTTTGGGATTTTTCTGGGTGTTTCAATCCAACTGGATATAAACATCTCTTTATCTCTCCAGCTGCTCTGTTTTAGCTCACAGGAACCCACTTGTGAATCTCACTGTTGCAGTGTTTCTAAAACTCCCAATTATTGGCTTAGATGACTTTTATTTTAATGAAATGACAGTTTATGCTGTATAGCAGGTTTCTTTGTCAGTAAATCCAATTACACTAAGACTAATTGTCCCCAGGGCTTGTCCCATATCCTGCACTTTGGACTGACAACTTTCCTACCATCTGTAGCAATATGTTCTATGAGAGTATCTTTTTTTTGCACAGCCATAAAACTCAGTTTCTCTTCTCAGTCTTCCACTGACAGTCCTCTTAAAATTAGCCACAATGTCTTTGTAATTTTTTCCACAATCCTATGCAGGTCTTTTATCCATCAATTTATGTCTGTGTACATCTTCTTGCTATGTGTCTAATGAATGTTTGCACTAGGACTAAATTTCTCATTTAGTTTTGGAACCAGGTCCAAGATCTATCTCATATGTTTTTCTACAATTATACACTTTTGTTCCAGGGTACCCTTATTAGTTATCAGGCCTCTTCTTTAGATGACGTTTGTTCCTGGCCTGCTTTCTCTATAACTTATTGTAAACAATGGAATTGGATGGGATTGTGGGAAACTAGGTTCAAACGTACATTGATTAATTGAAATGTACTTTCCTAGCTTGTCTTTGCTTCCCACAGACTCTATAACTCCTAAAGCTGCCTTTCTGGAGTCTTTACTTTTTAGGGTAGTCTGGAAGCCTTTTCCTTCTCAAGAACTCTTAAAATTTTTCAGTTCCCAAATTGATGCTTTATTACACCTTCTTTTTGAACTTCTACTGTTGCAGTGCATGGTTACGCCTTTCAGAGTTTTATATGTATCTTGTTTGTATCAGCCCAGTTTGCTCCTTCCCAAAACCCCTCCCCTGACCCCCTTGTCAATCACCCTGACTAGGTGCTCAGACACCTGCCCCTTTCCATTGTCCTGACAAGTGTCCCCTTCTAGAACACCCAATGCCTTCCTAACTATTGGCCCGAATTCTCCTGTGGCCTCAGGCTATGTTCTGGGGTACTTAAGGGAGAAGGACAGGTCAGAACTTGCCTTTTCCACGTGGAGTTCCAGCAATAAACATCTTTCTACCCACGGAAAGGGTCCACTCTTCTTTTCCAAAAGCCTCACCACGCTTCCAGCTAGCAGGACTGAGGGACCCACGAACTCTCGCTGTGGCCTGGAGTAAGCAGCCTCAGCCGGTAAGCTGCACCCAGGAGAAAACCTTAGCATTCTACTACATTAAGTTTTCTACAGTTTCTTTGACCATGACAAGATAAGCACATGGCTCAACCTGAAGTTTACTCTTATCTCTTTCAAAAATGGATAAAAATTTGATTATCGAATTAACATACATTTCATTGTGGCATCATAATTTCTGTCCGTCTGTGCAAAAAAAAAAAGTGGTATAAACCTCCCACTTAGAGGTCACTAGGGTAGCTTTCCTTTGGATGCCTCAAAACACCTGAAAGAAAGAGACAAGAAAGAACTAGAATGACAGGAAATATCTTGGGAAATTCATATCTTTATCTTCCTTTATCTGGCATTTTACTCTTATCCTTAAAGCAAAGCTGTATCTTAGCTATTACATATAAATACCACAAACACTCTATAAATCTTCATCATTTCAGCCACTCTTAAAATTCAGTCATGACATACTAATATACAGCTTCATATAATCTACCCAACATACATGAAAGCTTTTTAATTCTTCAATACATCTTTTTCACCATAAAAGTGATAATTCTTCAGTGTTTCCCACTCTCTGACAACCTTCAACCACTCTTCTCATAATTTCTAGTACTGAATAAACTCAATTATATTACAAAAACCTGACTGATGAATAGCAGAAATTTCTTTCTGATCATATGCAAATACTTTACAGGTTTTAAGCCTCTAGCTTTCATCATGTGCATTTTTGTGTTCCTTCTAATGTGCATGCCTTCTTTCTTGTTAACTTCCTGAAGCAGATAGAAGCTCTGCTTTTACTTTAGTACTACATATTAAAAAAAAAAAAAGATTAGTCATCATATTTTCAGTCTTCTTTATCAAAGAGCAGAAAAATATCCAAAGATAATTTCTAAATATTGCTGATTCTCTGTCTTTAGCTTTGCTGATTATTTCAATAGCTCAGTTTCCTAACTATCACAGTAGGAAGTTTCAATTCTTTTCTTGTTCAGATATAGTATTACTGACTGTCCTGGGTTGTAGAATAAGATATGCACAAAGTATATTCTATCACCCTCTTCATCATCTGTTGAAACCAATTGTTGGAGCAGTGTTCTTCCAGGTTCCCCCTCCCTTTCCCGTTAAGGTGTTTTTCTGTTAAGGTGTCTTCTGTAATTGCTCCTCTGTTAACGGCTTTTCTGTTAACGGCTTTTCTGT